>CM055125.1:213698925-214298925 GCA_029206835.1 Rana muscosa | reverse complement strand
CAATCTTTTCTTGCAATGCACTTATGTAAGGTTTTCCACTGTGTCATGCAATGGCACCATGTGCAACCAAAAAAAACAAAACAAGTGTCTGTATGTAGAAGAGAGTCAAGGGTCAGAGGTACCTGAAATTTGATAGTTGATGTCCTGCTTCAAATTCTGCTACCCAGACACCCTTTTTTCTAACCCCTCCCCCCAAAAAAAATAAAAACAGGTTTATGCTTGCCTGCTCTGTGCAATGGTTTTGCACAGAGTGGCCCCCGATCCTTCTTTCTGGGGTCCTCTGCAAAAACTCCTGCTCACCTCTTCTGCGAGTGCCCCCATAGCAAGCTGCTTGCCATGGGGACACTCCTGAAAGTATTTTCCCGAGCCAGGCTGTGTTTTTACCTTGATGTGGAGAATGTATCAAGGTAAAAATAAAACATTTACCTTTAGAACCACTGTAAATAACAGAGCCTCATAATTGTCTACATCCCCTTAAAGGCTAAGTTCACCATTTACAGAAAATAGACTATGCAGTCTAGGGGCCCCATTTGGTATTAAAAAATGTGCAGCTTCGTAAAATGTTAATTCATTTTATTGTCATACTTGTAGGCCATTTGGGCACCCCCAAAAGCCTGACCAAAAAAATTTCAGTTAACTACCCCCATGCTCTGCCTTGTTGCTAGGAGGGAAAAAACAAAACAAAAAAAAAAACAAAAAAAAAAACATTGGTTTTTGCTTCTGTAATGCTGGGAGTGTCCAGGCCAGGCTTCTGGGAGGGGATTAGCCTTTAGATCAAAGGAGGAGAGCAGCTGGAGGTCTTATGACCGACCAGAAAAGATTGGAGACAAGGTATTTAGAGGCATCGTTTTACACTAACATTTACACAGTGTAGAATGGTTGCATAAAAGAGAGGGTATGGCAGTAATCTTTACTGCCAGCTATTAATAGCAGAAGGAGGTGAAGGGAGGCTCACACACACACACAGGTGCTGACAGGCAGGGAGGGAGGGGGAGAGGCCATGGCAATCATGGATCAGAAGCCATGATTACTGTGGTCAGCACATTAAAGGGGACACAGGAACAGGCAGGATCAACCAGGTTTTTCTTTACAGCTTAGAGAGGAACAGGTTAGACAGCACAAGCACTGTCTAACCTGCTATAAGGAACAGGATTTTTTTTAGGGTTATAACCACTTTAATATCTACTGTGGCCTACTTGGCTATATAGGTTATTTTATGGAAAAGTTGAACTTGGTTTTTAACTTGGTGAATTAGGTCAAGCTGTTGCCAGAGTTTCGGGTGACTTTTGACTCTGAATCCCAAGTGTTAGAAGTTTTAGGAGTCAGACTTCGGCAAAAGTAAGCAAAGCCCAAGAATGCTGTAGTGCTTCACAGTAAAAAAACTCATTATGCTAAATAAAATGCTGTGTAACCCAGAAAAAAGGGCTCCAGACTAGTGGTAGAGAGGTTACCAAGCTGGATTGCTTACCTGTTTACAAATTTGGGTCACTAACCAAGCTGTGTAAATCTCAGGAAAAGATGGACAGTCTGGCCATACATGTTCAACTTTATTATACAATTTTCCTTTAGGATTTACCAAAAACCATATAATATGAGGTCAAAACTAAACAACACTTTCAATTGTATTCAATTAAGAAGGCTCTTGCACTACATAGTTGAAGGTAAAGCTAAAGAAAATTGGATAATGTATGGCCATCCTAGTAACAGTTCTCAAATATGTAATTCGGCTGTATATTTAGCAGTTAGTAACTATAATAATGAGACATGCTTACTAACTATGACCTGACCTGTATTTGTGCCATCTCCACAGCCATCTACAATTACTCAATCACATTAGAGATGTTTTTCATCAGCTTGTTTGCCCGCTATTGTTTCTGCCGAGTGGAGCCGTGTCCAGAATCACTGGCCCAGGAAGTGGTGCAAAACAAATATTCCCAGACCACCTTGGCTGATCTGTACAGCCTGCCTGAGGACGAAGGTGTTCGCATCAATGCTGCTTACATGAGTGAAGGAGATGAGACTTTATGCCACATCGAACATGCTCCACTTGACAAGTATGACTTCCTCCAGGAGAATGTGACTGTTCCCATGCGCAACAGTAGATTCATGTCACCGGCACGGAGCAGTGGACTGGAGCTGGGAAACATGAACCTGCCACAGGCACGTGATGTATCTGACGGGGCAAAGGCACCCAAAAATAGGCTTCAAGTACAGGCACAGATTAATTACATTGATGATGCCACAGTGGTGTAGGAGCTCAATGTTTTCTGGTTGAAAAATGTTCCAGATTTAAAGTAGATGTAATTAAAAGGAAAAACTTTTGATAGAGCAGAGAGGGATTAGAACCCCTGTCTGTTTTTATTGCTATCTGTGCCCCCGTTAGGGAGATTTACCCTCTCTATTAGTCCTGTTTACCAGTATCATTGAAAGTGAAAGAAAAGAAGTAAAGAAAATCCCAATTTTTTTATTTTTTTTCCTAAAAAACGAATAGAAGCGAAAACTACAAATGGGGACACTAGTTCTCTAGTTTTTTGGTGATTTCCCCTCACTTCCTGTTTGGCTATGGGACAGGAAGTGAAGTCTCCTAAAAATGGGACACGGATGGCAAAAAATAAATCTGACTGGGGTTTGTTGTAATATGTTGGCCGATTTATGTAGGACATTATATTGTTATAACGCTCTTACTTTATCCAAAATGAAAAAAAAAAAAATGTTTGCTTATAGTTCTCCTTTAAAATATATTCAAGAAGATAAGCATGTGGTAAAAAAATATATGTAAGTAGAAATGAAACATCAGTGGAACTAGATATGTAAATCTTGACTTTTCCCCCCCACAAAAAAATCAAGCTGACCTAAAAGGGAGGACCTGTGTTATTAGTCCCATCATTTACAGGAAAATGGGAGACTACATACATTATAACTTTAGCAGCCTAAATGTCTGGATCCACTGACCATTGTGATTTTTACTGATGGTGACCACTGCTTACGGATTTTCTTTTATCACATGCTTAGCTTGTTACAGATTTACTATCATAGGACAAAGCGTAACGTGTGAAGTGCCCTAACTCTAAAGCCCTGTACACACGATCGGATTTCCTATGGATTCAAATCCGATGGATTTTTCCATCGGAATTCCGATGAAGCTGACTTCCATCAGTCTTGCCTACACACCATCAGTCAAAAATCCGACCGTCCCAAACGCCCTGACGTAAAACACTCAGACGAGCCGAGAAAAATTAAGTTCAATGCTTCTGAGCATGCGTGGGTTTTTTCTCCGATAGCAAATTCCGATTGTCTGTGTGGAACTCTATCGTTTTTTTTTTTCCCATCGGATAAATTAAAACATGTTCTATTTTTTCTCACCGATGGAAAAAAAAGACAGATGGGGCCCATACACGATCGGTTTGTCCGATGAAAAAAGTCCATCGGACTGTTTTCATCTGTAAAACCGATCGTGTGTACAGGGCATAAAAGGTTCTGCTTCAATTGATCCACTCTGGCACTACCCTATGTTAGTGATGTGACATATTTTATAACAGTGGAAATTTGGTAGTGCAGGAGTTAAAGGGTCAGTCAACTTGAAGTTACATTTTTATTCTTTTATATACAGTGGATGTAAAAAAGAATCACCCCTTTAAAATAATCGCATTTTGTCGCTTTGCAGCCTGAAATGAATATAGACACAGTTTTAGTTTTATACAGCTGTATTTACTCAGTGCAACCTATAACCTATTGTAAATATCCGTTAATTTACATAACAGTTTCTTATATATTACTCAGGGTCTCCAGTTGTGGGACCAGTATGCCGAGTTCTCAGGTCTGCACACCTGCTGATTTTTTTTTTTTTAAACTTTAAGGTCTAAGGGGCCAGTCCACATGTGTGCGGTGCGCTTTTGGCATGTCGCGTTTTTAGGCACATGAACTCTATTAAAACATGTCTTTTTAAAGAGAATGCATCAAAGATGCAGCACTTAGGACTTTGATGTGCCTTCTTCAAATTGGACGTTCTCATAGAGCTCAACGGTAGCACGCCTAAAAACATGTGCAAAACGCACCTAAAAATGTCATGAGCCAAAAAAAGCACAACACACTGGCCCTAAGGTTTAGGCAAAGGGACAGTACTTACAATTAATGTGGAGTGTCCCCTGTGCTGGTGGTCCTAGTTGTAATCTGAAAAACCCTCTGTCGCCTCCATCCCATCTCCCCCCAATACTCACGCAGCTGTATATCTTCCAATGCTGCAGTGTTAAGACAAGTGCTGGACCAGTCAAAGCCAAGAGTGCCAAATACTGCCACGCTTTCTGCCCCTATCCTCCATTTATAGAAGCTGTACTATAGCTTCCATGAATGAAAGTGCTGGGAGGACATGTACCTTTTATTCATCACCCCGTCTTCCATTCATAGATGCGATAAAACTCTATAAATGGAGAAGGACAAGAAAGGAGGGCATAGTCCGCACTCTCGACAAGTGCCTGTAACTGCTAAAGAGCTGTTATTAACTCCCACACAGCACTGGAAGATTATGATTTTGGGGGTAAGGAGGGGGCAGAGGACTTCAGATTTCAATTAGGACAACCTGACACCAGCACAGGGGACACTTCTCATTAAATGTAAGTAAAGCCCTTGTGCTATTTTTTTTTCTCTTTTATATTACCTAAAATGTGGGGTTTCATTCATTTTAAACACTGAACACTCAGAGGGTGGTAGGAACGGTCAGAAATAGATCCCACTGCTGAAGAGCCCCAGGATATTCAAGATGTAAGCAGAAGATTCTGCCCTCCAGGCAGCAGCTATTAGAATATCACCATTCCTCCAACCCCTATGTAATGGAGATGGAGAAGAAGACATGTTTGTAGTCCTAGCCTAGAGTGATAAAGTCCATCCATCTATGTTTCATAGAACATTAAAAGGCTAGATCCTTAATTTTACATTTTGTGATTGTGGAAAGAAAAGATCCCATCATATCCTGTTTGATCCATTCAAATATGCTGCATTTCATTGGAGGTGTGTGTTTTGTTTTTACAGCAAGAACCGAAATACCTTTCTTTTTTAACCCACTGCACCTTGAGCATGTTACAATGCACTGCAAATAAATGCAACATTTTGCAATAAAATGCATCCATCTATTTTTGTCCAGTAGACACCAACACAGGGCATTGTTGTAAACTGACACTACTGAAGACAAGGACATTTGACTTGATCTTGTGTTGGGACTGTGTTGAACAATGGGGGTTGTGTGAATGAGCCCTGACACCCATCACCTGGAGGGTAAATATCCTCTTTATATCCAAAACATGAAGAAAAAAAAAAAGTTCTGTCTGGAATTGGACTTTAACAATTTCTCTGTCACAGCAGCAATCCCCAATCTTTGTTGATTTTTCATGACAGCACTACCCAATCTTTGTTAATTCTGTAGCTGGCATCTAAATACACTTAAAAGCAACATAGAAATATCAAGTCTGAATGGAGCCACCCTTTAAAGCCCTGGAAAAGATTACAGGGAAGACTGTGCTGCAAAACTCCCTTTTTACAATCCCACAATATATTACACCCAACCTGGTTGGTTGCCATGGACACATCCTGGTTGCTATGCTTTTTGACCTTCCTCTATCAGGGGTCAACTCTTTCCTACAAGGGAACACGCCAACACAATTAAAGATTTTATACATTTAAAAATGTTATAAATAAAAAATGATTTCTCTGTGTAAAAGATACAGCAATAAAACCTAAAATCCTGGACGACCGTGATCCTATCAGGAGATATTGAGTTTGTGGATGGCCCCACCTTCGCAGATGGCATTATCTTCTTCCTCTTTAGCAGTTGCCATGGTGGGCTGATTCAGTGGAGATGGTTGTCGTTCCTTGGCAAGTAGATTGTTCTTTTTTAAGAAGCATGCCTCTTGGTAGGGTGGTTGAATCGGAGGTTGGTTTGGGGGCATGTAGCAGTATTCTTTACCCGTGTCCAACTAACAAAAAAAAGAATAAAACACAATCAAGTGTGAGGTTGTCCCAGTAGAAATATATAAAACAAACTACAGCTTATACCAGTATAATGGTTTTCCTTATCTGTTCCTCCATGCCTATAAAAGTCCTCATTTGCCTGTTATTTTTTCAGGCTTTTTCCATCAAGTTTTCTCTGTGGTGTACAAATCCTGTGACTAATTTAGAGCTATTCTTAAAATATGGATATTCACAGCTATAGGGATTTAGAGACTAGTGTATCCTGGTGTTCAGGTTAAGGTGCACCAGTAGTCTGCCCATATTGAATAGGAAACAGATTCATGTTACTGAATGGAGCAAAAGCAGCAGGTATCTTCTACTCACTCCCCTGCTTCTCCAACTCACTGCTGCTTTATAATGAGTACTTCTGGGTGGGGAAGCGCTTGACGCTTCCTCTGCTGTCCCACAATGCAGCAGCTGGTGTCTGGGCTCAATAATAATGTGCAAGATGTAAACTATAGTTAGAAATACTAGATAATACTTAATAAAAAGTTCATAATGTTAATAAAATCAGTCTCTTGTGTCTTTGTGATAAATCTGCCCAACACCTGTGTGCATATATTGGCACAGAAGGAATATTTGCACATAGGTATAGGTGTTGGGCAGATTTATCACAAAGAACAAAGACACGAGATTTTATTAACATTATTATGAACTTTTTATTAAAGTGGTTGTAAACCCTGTTTGACTACTTCTACACCTATAGGTAAGCCTAGAATAAGGCTTACCTATAGGTAGTGGAAATATCTCCTAAACGTGCGCCGTTTAGGAGATATTTCACTTGTAGTCCGCCGCAAATCCCAACAGCGCATGCGCGGGGAAGAAACGAAACCAAGTGCCGTTTCTTCCCCAGCCTGTGCCGTGAATGGCGGCTCTCGTGCGCATGATTGACGTCACGCGGCTCCGGCAAATCACAGAGCCGGAGTCCGCAGCCCGGAAGGAAGAGGAGACAGAAGATGGATGCAGCCTGCACAGGGGACATCGCTGGATTCTTTTGCATATAAGTGTCACATAATGGGTTAGTATGCGATGCATACTAGCCCATTATGCTTTTAATTTGCAGGCTTTTCAGGTAGAAAAAGAGGAAGTAAAACCCATCAGGGTTTACTTCCTCTTTAAGTAGTATCTAGTATTTATAACCATAGTTTATGTTGCACATTATTATTAAGTGAAACTATTAAGTTGAAACATTGTTTTTATATAAAGAAATATATATATATATATATCGTACACCACGGGACACAGAGCCAGTCATTGCATAATGGGTTAAGGGTCACCAGCGGTGATTGGACACTGGCTCAACCAATAGAATGCAGTTCCCCTCCATATAACCCCTCCCATCAGGGGAGTTCCTCAGTTTTTTCGCCAGTGTCTAAAGGTGTTTGGACGCGATAGGATGTGCTAAAGGAAAGCTCTGCCAAGGAGACCCTCTGGGGGTAAAAGAGCTATGCTTCTGGACCCATCCAAGACGCCTAAAGTAAGCCAAAACTTGATGGGATCCGGGCCTCACGAGTGAGGCGTCGCCTGTAATGTCTCTCTTCGGAGGACTGTGCTCTAAGATCCAGCACTTTCGCTACTTCGCTAAAGTCCTGGTAAGAGTCTTTTACAAGGCCCAGGGGAGAGGCATCCTTTAAATAGGAACCCATATCCCTGAAGGTTGGCACACACAGCCCGCCGTGATGGGTGAAGATTGGTATCTGTCTGATTTTCAGCAGAAAAAAACCTGCGGCGAGGATAAAGGTAAGAGGTTAGAGTCCTAAACTAAGTTTAAGAACCTTTCCTAAGGATAAGTGGATGTCTTCTCTTATGCCGCCACTGGGGGGAGTAAAGAGCTGAGTGTTAACTCACCTCGCTCTGTTCAGTGTCTGTTTCCTGGGACAAGCACACTGTGAGTTTCCTCTGCTGCAGAGTCTTGCTTGGCCACCTCCCTCCTCCTCTCGAATGGCCGACCAGACACCTGCAGAAGCCGGTAAGGATGGCAGGGTGTTGGATAAGGGAGCTTCCCTTGCACCGTAGTCGCCGCCATTGAGCTCTAGGAGCCGCGCGCGCTCACGGGGCGTGCTTTATCGGCGGCAGGAGGGACGGGAGGTCGCGAGCATGCACGTGCGCGGGCACGTGAGCGCGCGCAGGCACGTGAAAATGGCGCCTGTTTACAAAGGCATAAAGGTCTGCAGTGACCAGCAAGCTCACTCCTTTTGAGATACAGCAGCATTACAGGGAAGTAAGACTCCATGTGGACAGGCTGGGTACTACCGAGACAGACACCCACTTTTGTGCATAAAACTGTGTGTTTAAAGTTGCATACTTTATGTAGATTGCTAAACTTAGCACAGTAGTATATGCATTTTTGGTACCTTGGTTTTTTCTTAGCAGTATGCCTTCCAGGGGAAGAAATTCTGACAAAAGAGATAAAAAAGCACCGCCGCCTGAGACAGGAGGCTCTAGCTGTGCTAACTCGGTACCTTTCTCTCCTTTATTATCTGACGCAGCTGTACAGGATGAGCCATTACCACTATCAGGTATGGCAGCTTCCCCAGTGAAGCCTGGGCCTGCGTATGTCTGAGGACACTTTGTCAGCAGCCCTAAATAACCTAGAAGAGAGAATCGCCACATTAATCGCTAAGTCTTCTAAAAAGGACAGAAAGCGAAGCAGATCTCCTCCAGTTGTTGACCTCCTTTCAGAAAAATCTGAGAATGAGGAGGATGAAGAGGATGCTACACCGGCAGAGGATGAGGAGTCGGACGGATCAGGGATATCAGATGAGCCTTTCTCTGCATCCCAGATTCTGAAGTCGCAGGTGCAATGTTATGCTGGAACAGTGCGATCTGCATTTAGGTTACCCTCTTCGGAGGTAACTGAATCACCTGTCTCCTCCCTGGGTTCATTAAGATCCCTGCAGGGTGTATGCTCTTTCCCGGTTCATCCATTACTAGAGGATCTGATTTACGCAGACTGGCAACACCCAGATAAGCGTTTCTCACCTCCAAAAAAGTTTGACATTCTTTATCCTATGGAGGAGAAGTTTTCAAAGAAATGGAGCCTGCCTTCTGTAGATGCAGCTATTTCTTGTGTAAATAAGAACCTGACGTGTCCGGTGGACAATGTACAAGTGTTTAAAGATCCTTCTGAGAAAAAGTTGGAATCTTTACTTAAATCTTCCTTTCTTTTAGCCGGCTCAGTTACCCAGCCTGCTGTAGCAGCAGTGGGGATGTGTCAGGTCATCAGACAGCAGGTAAAACAGGGGCTGAAGGATCTGTCTCAGGAACAGGCCAAATTATGGGAGAATTTGCCTAAACCTTTATGTTTTACAGTGGATGCCATGAGAGATTCTATTCTACAAGCATCACGCCTTACACTCCAGCTGGTGCATATGCGCAGAGTTCCTTGGTTAAAGCATTGGTCAGCAAAAGCTCCATGCAAAAGACTCTTGGCCAGTTTCCCCAAAAGATATCAAGCGGTAAAACCACTCTTTTACCTGAGAGAAAGAAAGACAAGAGGCCTTGTTTTAAACGTTCTCTTTCCCCGGCTCCGGGGAAACCTGCCTCCAGCCAGTGGCGGCGGCATTTTCAGCCAGCCACAAAAGCCAAAGGAAATCAGGCTCAGAAGAACAAGAAGCCATGGGGTTCAAGAGCCAACAAGCAAGACCCCAAAGCCTCTCTGTGAAGGGGCGCCCCTGCTCGGCTGAGGGGGGGAAGGCTTTGTCAGTTTTCAGCGGCATGGCAGACAGAAATCCAAGACAAGTGGGTAGTATCTACAATATCCTCAGGGTACAAACTGGAATTTCGAGAGATCCAATCTTCTCAGTTCCGAAGTTCAAGACTCTCCAAAGATCCACAAAAAAGAGGATCCTTCTTCAAAAGTTTTTGATCACTTACTGTCTCAAGGGGTGGTTACAGAAGTACCCCTAAAGGAGCAAGGTTCAGGTTTTTATTCAAACCTCTTTGTGATTCCAAAACCAAAATGGACACGTCAGACCCATCTTGGATCTAAGATCTCTAAATCGGTTTCTGAACATACGCCATTTTCGAATGGAAACGGTTGGATCCGTGGTCGCCTCCTTACAAGGCGGACAATGCATGGTGCCCATAGACATCAAGGACGCATAGTTACATATACCGATACATCCCGCTCACCAAAAATTCTTAAGGTTTGCGGTAGAACATCGCCACTTCCAATTTGTGGCCCTGCCCTTTGGTGTGGCTACTGTGCCCAGAGTATTTACAAAGGTCCTAGCTCCTCTGTTGGCAAATCTGAGGACACAGGGCATAGCGGTAACAGCCTATCTAGACGATCTACTTGTAATAGATCAGTCGGTGGCAGGATTAAATTGCGCTGTGCTCACTACAGTAAAGTATCTGGAGCATTTAGGATGGATTGTAAACCTACAAAAATCCGCTCTGCAAGCCCAAAGAAGGGTAGAGTATTTGGGCCTGATCGTAGACACAGCCCAAAGGAGAGTATTCCTACCAGAGCCAAGATACAGTCTCTGATAGACCTGATCCACAAGATCAAGGCAAAAAAGGGTCCATCAATTCGCCTTTGCATGAGGCTACTAGGGAAGATGGTGGCCTTGTTCGAGGCTGTCCCTTACGCCCAGTTTCATTTGAGACTACTGCAAAGCAGTATCTTAACTACCTGGAACAAAAAAAGATTCAAGCTCTGGATGTTCCCATGCGCCTGTCTCCACAAGTGCGCCAAAGTTTCAACTGGTGGCTAGAGACAAAGAACCTACGGAAGGGAAGATCCTTCCTCCCAGTCACCTGGAAGGTGGTGTCTACGCATGCCAGCCTATTGGGCTGGGGAGCAGTGTTCGAAGAAGCTTCAGCCCAGGGAACCTGGGCCAAGACACAAAAGAGCCTGCCCATCAACGTACTGGAGATCCGGGCAGTATATCTAGCCCTCAAAACCTGGACACACAGGTTATAGGGCCACCCGGTTCGGATTCAATCCGACAATGCTACTGCAGTAGCTTACATCAATCACCAAGGAGGCACCCGCAGTCGGGGTGCTCAGAAGGAGGTGAAGCGAATTTTAGCATGGGCAGAAGATCATGTTCCTTGTCTATCTGCAATCTTCATCCCAGGGATAGAAAACTGGCAAGCGGACTATCTAAGTCGCCAGCAGCTATCACCAGGAGTGTGGTCTCTCCACCCAGATATCTTTCAGGCCATATGCCAGAGATTGGGGACCCCGGATGTAGACTTGCTAGCTTCCAAGTTCAACAAGAAGTTGGACAACTTTGTGTCCAGGACAAGAGATCCTCTAGCCTACGGAACAGATGCTCTAATAATTCCCTGGAATCAGTTCTCACTGATCTATGCATTACCCCCGATCCCTCTCTTACAAAGACTACTTTGCAGGATCAAAAAGGAGGGAATACCAGTAATCCTAGGGGCCCCAAATTGGCCCAGGAGGCCTTGGTACGCCGAAATCGTAAAGATGATGGTAGGAAGACCCTGGAAGCTTCCGCTGCGACACGACCTGCTGTCGCAGGGTCCAGTATTCCATCCTTCCTTACAAAAGCTAAATTTAACGGTCTGGCTGCTGAGACCCACATTTTGAAGAAACGAGGGGTCTCTGGTCCAGTTCTTTCTACGTTTATTAATGCTAGAAAGCCAGCCTCCAGACTTATCTACTATAGAGTCTGGAAAGCATACGTTTCCTGGTGTGAATCCAGAAGATGGAATCCTCAGAAATATGAAATAAGCAGGATTCTTGCCTTTTGCCAGTTAGGAGTGGATATGAAATAAGCCCTCAGTACCATCAAGGGTCAAATATCGGCTCTATCGGTCTTCTTTCAGAGACCATTGGCATCTCATTCCCTAGTTCGGGCGTTCATTCAGGGGGTACTGAGGATAAATCCGCCAGTCAGGTCTCCCTTTTGGTATTGTCAGTGTTGCAAAAGCAACCTTTTGAACCTATTCGCCATATTCCTTTAATTATTTTAGTAGGAAATTGGCCTTTTTGATTGCTATTGCTTCTGCTAGAAGAGTATCAGAACTAGCAGCTCTTTCTTGTAAAGAGCCTTATCTAATTTGTCACAAAGACAAAATTGTACTACGACCCCATCCTGCCTTTTTACCTAAGGTGGTGTCGGCTTTTCATTTGAATCAAGACATTGTTCTGCCTTCCTTTTTTCCAGACCCGCGGACGGCGGGGGAAAAGTTATTGCACTCTCTAGATCTAGTGAGAGCGGTAAAGGTGTATCTGCAGGCAACCGTTCAGATACGTAAAACAGATGTTTTGTTTATTTTGCCAGATGGTCCCAAGAAAGGCCAAGCGGCATCAAGATCCACCATTTCCAGGTGGATTCGACAAGTAATTGTTCAAGCTTATGGTTTAAAAAACAGGACTCCTCCTTTTTCTGTTAAGGCGCACTCTACCAGGGCGATAAGTGCTTCATGGGCAGTGCACCACCAGGCTTCGATGGCTCAGATCTGTAAAGCTGCAACTTGGTCTTCAGTCCACACATTTTCCAAATTCTATCAAATAGATGTGAAGGGACATGAGGATTCCGCCTTCGTGCGAAGTGTGCTGCAGGCAGCAGTATAGGGCTTCTTGTCCACAAGCGGCCTGCTTGATCTGGGTCTCCCACCCTTCATATTGAGCATTGCTCTGGGACGTCCCATTATGTAATGAGTGGCTCTGTGTCCCGTGGTGTACGATAAAGAAAACAGGATTTTTATAACAGCTTACCTGTAAAATCCTTTTCTTGGAGTACACCACGGGACACAGAGGTCCCCCCCTTCTTATGGGAACCTTACTGCTTTGCTACAAAAACTGAGGAACTCCCCTGATGGGAGGGGTTATATGGAGGGGAACTGCATTCTATTGGTTGTGCCAGTGTCCAATCACCGCTGGTGACCCTTAACCCATTATGTAATGACTGGCTCTGTGTCCTGTGGTGTACTCCAAGAAAAGGATTTTACAGGTAAGCTGTTATAAAAATCCTGTTATTATACATTATACATATATATATATATACACACACACACACACACACACACATTGTTGGTCTTATGTAGTCTATGCACTATATAGTTGTGGGAACACTATTAGGCGCTTGCAGCAGCTATCACTTTAATTTGTTAACCTACACATATTTATATACTGATTAGTGGTAGCCATGAGTATACTTTTTTTTTTTTAATGGTGTCTAGGCTGCCATCTGACAGTTCCAAGTTATGTAATGTGGCAGTAGGTGGACTATATACATCATTCGCAGCCAGACTTGGCAGTAAATCAAAAGCAACTTAAGATGCATGGAGGAAGTTGCCTATAATTTCATAGAGTAAAATTAACATGTTACTTCGTCCAGTATGGCAAATTACTGCAGTCATTTACCTGAAGAGGGTAAGTCATGTCAGAGTCATAGGCGCTCAGGTCTCCACAGGCCAAGAAAGGCACAATAACACGGTTGGGACCTTCTAGCTGGTTAAAATCGACATCTAATAAAAAAAACGACCAGAAATCAAAATACAGCTTACTTGAAACTGATCCACTTTTTTGAACTAATATTCAGTTCCATTTTAGGAAAAAATATTCAACTTTGGGTCTGGCACCCATACTGCTTCAACATCCAGGTTTAGGACATGTATAAGCTGCACTCACCATAGCAGTGGTCCAGAAGGGGATTGGACATATTGGGTATGTAGCCATCTGGTGGGCTGTAACCTTGGCACACTACAAACGCTTCTGTTTAAGGAAAAACAAAATGCCAACAAAATAAGTCATGAAGAGAAAATGTTAAATGTTTAGTCCATTCAAAAATTTTATTTTAGTTGTAGAGGGAGCCTGGATAGCCGAGTTAGCACCTAGCTTAGTAGATGTTCTGGCTACTCCAACAGAAAGATCACCATGCAATCACTTCTAAATCTGTTCCTGTGCACTTGGGGGTTCTAGCCAACCTTTGAGGCTGGGTTTACACAAAGATTGCATGCAGCTCATAGCAGGGGTCCAGTGCGTCCCTGTTCTCCGTTTTAGGGATGAATGAGGTCCAAATTTTTGTCTAAATTCGGACTTGAAATGGAGCCAAAGACACACATGACTCCTGTACAAATTCACTCCGCAGCTGCAATGAAGATGTGTGAACCCGCTCCATTGAGAGCCGGTCACAATCTCCTGTCATGCGAATTGGTGTGCGGGGAAATCCGCATCAAATTCACAATAGTGTGAACCCAGCCTGAGTGTTCAACCTCCCCGTTACATTCTCCATAACCTAGACTTATGCCCCATACACACGATCATTTTTCATGCCGTTAAAAATGGCATTAAAAAAAATGGCCATTAAAAATGATCGTGTGTATGCTCCAGAGCATTTTTAACGACGTGAAAAACGGGCATTAAAAATTTCGAACATGCTCTCTTTTTTCACGTCGTTTTTCATGTCGTTTTTTTTAACGACGTGAAAATTGATAGTGTGTATGCTTTAACGACGTGAAAAAAAATGCGCATGCTCAGAATCAAGTATGAGACGGGAGCGCTCGTTCTGGTAAAACTAGCGTTCGTAATGGAGATAGCACATTCGTCATGCTGTAACGGACTGAAAAGCACTAGACTGAAAAGAGCGAATCGTCTCTTAACAAACTTTACTAACATGAAGGGTGGCGCCATTCGAACGGAACTTCCCCTTTATAGTGCCGTCGTACGTGGTGTACGTCACTGCGCTTTTCTTGAAAATTTTTTAAAATGATGGTGTGTACGCAAGACAGGCTTGAGAGGAAACAAGAAAAAAAATGACGAGAAAAACGTCAGTTTTAAAAATGACATTAAAAATGATCGTGTGTATGGGGCATAAGGCTTTGTTCACACCATGTTGCAGAGACACCAGTTTTTCTGTACGCACAACAAAAACACCACTAATATCACGTCCAGATTTTTTTCTGCACAGGAATCTGCAGCGTGTACAAAACTCACTAAAATGCTCATGAAAACTGATGTGAACTCATGTCTCTGTAAGTAAAATTTGCACGTTTTTTTCCATCAGTTCTTTTGCATCTATGGTGAGAACGAGGCCTGAATCAAACTTCCAGCAGAGAGGGTGTAACCCCTCATAATGGGCACAGCTGGGAAATAAGCTCAAAGAGCTCAACAAGAGGCCATGAGCAGTGTAGGAAACATTGATTTCAAGTACAGTGAAACCTCGGATTGCGAGTATCGCAGTTAATGAGCGTTTCGCAATACAAGCATTTAAAAAAAAAAAAATCCTGAATCGGTTTGCGAGTGTTGTCTCGCAAAACGAGCAGGATTCAGGCCACAGCGCTGTGCAGTACCGCATTTGGCCAGAGGTGCGGGGGCACCGGAGCCAATCGAAGCCGGTCGGAAATTTTCAGTTTGAGCACTTCTGAGGTTTTCCGCGTTCAGCCGAGCTGGCCCCAAGCATTTCCGAGGCTCTCTGTCGCCCCCCCACCTCTGGCCACATGCGGTATTGCATACCATTAAAGTCAATGAGGAATTTTTTTTTTTCGTTTCCATTGACTTCTATGGGGAAACTCGCTTTGATATGCGAGTGATTTGGATTACGAGCATTCGCCTGGAACGGATTATGCTCGTAATCCAAGGTTCCACTGTAGATGTAAACACTAACTAAATGACAAAGAAAAAGTAATTAATCCGCGCTTAGGTAAGGCCAGACAGAGGTTGCAGCCCCCCTAGAGACTCCCTAAGGAGAATAAAAGGTATGATATAATAAAGAGGGGTGCTGGCGCTACCTCCCACTATAGAGTCTAGTCTAGTGACGAAACGCGCAAATTACGTCATTCCCCCGGATGGTCCTGAGAGCAGTGGTTGGAACGCAAGGTGAAGCGCACGCCGTGATACCTATGCTCCGGACCTCAGGAACTGTTTATTTGCTATTTTTGCACTTGCTGTGGCGGTCATAGCACCGCTGGGTTGATTTTTAACATTCAATGTTTTAACTATTTTTTTAAATAAACCTACCGTCTTTTATGGATTACACTATGGGAGTTTTTTTGTCTCTGCCCATGTGAGGAACGTCTATCTGCCTTTGCCATTGGCCCTGTTTGCTGACTAACCGTATGAGCTTAAGAGTGGCCGCTCCTGCCCGGATGTAAGGACCCCCTGCGTGGAGACACCGGAACTAGACCTGATGTGCCCGATACCCCTGTAGGATCTGGTAAGCGGGGACACAAGAGGGGTTCACTGAAGTCACCATTTGTTCGCTGAGAGCACTATTGTCACCTGGAACCATTTGGAGAATTTCTGGTTATCTGTCTATATGGATGAATCTTACCCACTGGATAAAAAACACATTTTGAACTTTGTCACACAGCTGCAAGCTACATTAACCATATGTGTGCTGGACTGCTGATATATACATATAATTATTGCACTGGACACTTTATTGTGTAATAATTTTTTCTGATGCACTTTAATGATGAATTATTCATATACATAATATTGATGCACTTTTATTTGGAATCTCAGTGTATATTCACGTATGCATTTAGGGTCTCCCATGCTAATTGGCACTGTGTGTTGTGTCTTACACACACAGGACCTACCAGTTGGTACACCTGTTCACACCATTTAGCCTCATTAGCAGGCTTTGTTGCACTATTGGTAATTTATAGATAGTTACACTCCATCACTTTTGTTTAGATACATTTTGTTCCCACTTAGACCTGCCGGGTCTCTATAGTGGGAGGTAGCGCCACCACCCCTCTTTATTATATCATAACTAACTGAATTACATTTTTTCCTAACAATATACTTTTTTACATCCTTTTGTCATCCCAGTAGATTTTGCAGTCACTTTCTGTCTACATGTACTCCAGAAATGGCTGCATGCCATTTTTTAGGATCTGTTTCTTAAAAGTGGATCACGCTTTGTGTTGAAACAGCACTTTGTGGTCTCCATTAGAAGCCCGTGTGACAACACAAGCACACAGCTGGGAGACAGGGACACAGCATCGTCACCCTACAACAACAAATGTCTGGACGAAGACCTGCATTGCCAGATCACCAAGTATTCTTTAAATAAAAATTGCATGATTAACAAATTTTGGCTCCGACTAAGCTCTGAAAGCTGAATTGCATAACTACTGAGAAGCTGTGCTAGTTCTGGTGAGGTATAGCACTGTGCACAACGTAGCAGATTGGGGCTCTGCTCTAGGAGTGGCACTTCTGGGAGTCAGGAAGTAGCAGATACTAGCCATTCTCACAGGTGCCTTTGAAACCATCATCTAGTTTGCTAATAATTTAACACACAGCTCAGTCTTTGCTCCCAAACCAAAACTACAAATGCAATCTACCAATGCTGGAGTTTCGACTACTTCTGGGCTTGGCACAGGTCACATCTCGAAAGAAGATCTTCAACTGGGAGTACAGTAAGGTGACATCTTTCCCTCGAAATATCTTAAAACATAAGACCATGTTATTACTCAGACCACTTCTGTTTTATATTTAACTGTGCAATTGCAACAAAAGTAAATTATTCTCCATCATAGTACCCACCTTAGCAACAAAGGTCCCTCCTTTCCTTAGGACATGAGTGGTGATGTTCAGAGCCTGTGGTAAAAGAGATACTATGAAAAATATATTCTTGCTGCATAAGACAAACCTGTAGCATGCCTACAATTCTTAACAAAAAAATATTGAACAAGAGTAAATAAATACTTTAACATCATTATGTGTGTCATGTATCAGATGGGAATTCTTTCAGATACTCGTACATGAGCCTCATTTGTGCTCATTCAATTATTAGAAGATGGTCTGCAATAAGGACCAATATGACTGCTGTAAATCCCCACTCTGGGCTGCTGTGGAGGGTCCCACTTCATGGATTAAATGATGTACTGTATTAAAAAACATTTTTTGGGGTGAAGGTGGAATTTGATATGCATGTGAAACAGTGAATTTGCATCTATTTCATGCTGCACAATTATGTTTTAATTTATATTTTCTATTTTATTTGTTGAGTCTGCACATACTTGGCACTGCACAATTTTCTACTGATTCTTTATTGTATACCTTTGTGAAACTCATGTTGGTGCTAGCTGCTTGTGGCACTTAGGGATAGGATGCACAGAGACAATTTTTATCTTAATTAGTACAATTACTTATGTTATTTCTCACTTCCCCTTCTCCTCTGCTCCCAGGCTGTGGAGGGGCACTCAGCAAATTTACATTCAATGCAGGACTGCGGATTCTGCATTGTACCTGATAAAGGCAGCTGGGCAGCGAGGTGTATTGGCTCTGGGGGATTGGATGCACAGAAAAAAGCAAGGCCAAGGGAGTGAGTAATGTGGAAAGAATTTGTACTTTTATTCTTTCTCCCCTTGCCAAACAACCATTTAACCCATGCAGTTTGAGGGGGACCCATTACATGGATAAAAAGGGTTCTGTACACAGTACAGTGGAATAAAACAGAATTATATGAAATGAAAAAATAAATAATCTTACTGAAATGGAACGCATTATAATGTCTTTGACTTCTGCAATCTTGCACATAACACCGATTTATAAATAAGAATATTTACTGTTACTCTCCCTTAGCTACAAGTGGATTTAGACTCACCGCAAGCAGAAGCTGAGCTTGGATGTATTCATCAATGTCATGTAGGCCAGTAACTACAGGACAAAAAGGCAGAGATTACATTAGAAACATGGCACATAACCCTCGCCTATGTCAGACAGGAAGGGTGATGTGACAGACATTGTAAGGCCCATTTATAAGGAGTGCTTTTAGTTTTCCTGCAATCCTACTTTTACTTTAAAAAATGTTTAGGATATTGTTCTCAAGTAAAAATAGATATATTTGATGACCATCCAGTGCAATAAAAAAATAGCTAAAAAGTAGACAGACTGCCAATAATACAGCATAGGAAAATAAAACAAAAAAATTACACCATTGAGGCCACTCTTTTGCATTGGTGCACTGCGGTGCCATTCATTTTGAATGGAACCCCTACAAACCAAGGCAAAGCAGTTGGGCTGTAGTGATGCGCACCGTGCATTGCAGTTCATTTTGTTTCTGGAAAAAGGGTAGGAGCAGTTTTGGCCATGTCAGGCTGCGTTGGCAGTCCATTCAAATTAAATGACCTACCCTAACCTTATTTATAGTGTTAACTCAGTGGACAAATGTGAACCCGTCTATAAAGCTGCACTCCAGGAAATTTGATAACTAACACTTAAAATACAACTGATTGTTTTACTGGCTAATTGGCCAGTCGTGTTATTTAAGTATCCCACCCATACAGCATAGCCAGATCCCTGACCTCTCTGCAGACTCAATTGCAGTTATGCAGTAGATTGGACCAAGACCCACCCCGGTCTGTCAATGCACAAAAAAAAAAAAAATGGAAGCAGTATAGAAATTAAGTAATCACTCTGTCCTATTCTACTAACAGCATGTTCACCGATTTCACTACGCAAAATAGAGCCTGATTGGTTCCCAGCACTACCCTTCTGTCCCTAGGTCTGAGTGCTCCTATGAAAAGGGGAATAGAGAAATTTCAACCTCAGAGCAGAAGTCAAGTGACGACCATGGTAAGAGGGTGCTGGGGAAAAAGTGCTTAATTACCATCTGGTGCCCCATCACACACAACAAGGTCTGCTGGCTGCCCCTCGAAGTGACATATTATCTCATTAGC
Organism: Rana muscosa; assembly: GCA_029206835.1. NCBI lineage: Eukaryota > Metazoa > Chordata > Amphibia > Anura > Ranidae > Rana > Rana muscosa. The sequence goes on along the minus strand of CM055125.1, from coordinate 214,279,311 downwards.
TGTGGAAACCTGAAAGCAGAAAACCAAAATGGGCTGCAGTTAATGACCACATACCTATTATCTCTTGGTGAAAGTTATTAATAATTACAGGGCTTATTTCTACTTTTCATTCATGGCTCTGTTGGACACAGATAGTGCTTCGCCTCCTACAAACATTACAAGCCTCTTTTATTATAAAAAGGGTCTGACCGGCCCATAGCGACCATATTTAACGTTTTCATTCCAGAGCAAAGAGATTACTGATTGTTTGCTATAAGCAACACTGACACTTCACACAAACAAAACTGAAGATTGCATTTGGTCCCTCACAGCAGACAGTACCTTAGTAATATCTCCTTGAATTTGGATCACTCCAGGTAGTGGAGCCATGGCCTGTAGATCGACCGCAACAATCTTCACCTCTGACGTCTCATCATTAGCCCTAAATAGACAAGGAAAGGCATATTCCTTCAAGTGACTGTTGCCACAAAAACAAGTTTTGGCTGGGGTTTAGTTTTAAAGTTACTCTATCACAAAATCCCTAATCCCTTGTTTTTCAGGTAGCTGCAGCTTAGCATTGCCTATTCTGCCCAGTTTGGCACATCCCCAGCTGAAATGTACACCTCAGACATTGAAAATATGTTATGCGATGACATGTTAACTAAGCAAGACTCTCCTGCCATCGGATTATGTTGGTATGGAGACTCTACGGGCTAGATGGCAGGAGGATGTTCCAGATATAGATAATGAAGACTGGGAAGACTTGTGGGATTATCCCTTCTCTCAATTGGTAGCCAGTAGAGATAAATTGATCCAATTCAAATTGGTACACAGAATATATCTAACACCTAATAGGTTAAATAAAATGTTCCCAGGTCTTTCCTCTCAGTGCTGGGAGGTGCTCGACGGAACATGCGGACTTTAAACATGTATTCTGGACGTGTAGAGAAATACTAATTTTTTGTGCTGAAGTTACACAGTTTATTGCTACATTAACTACGATGGGGGTTCCTCTTTTTTTTGTTTTTTTATAAAAGCATCCTGCAGTAATACTTCCCACCCCAATTAGTGGTGATTCCTATCTTCTCTCTCTTAAAAAGCAACAGCAGCTGAAGAATCTTCAGCTTTCCACACACTTTTGTGTGTGCGAGATCCCTGTGTTCCTTTTGCCATGGTTGTACAGAACACATTTGTGACGTAGGGCTTGACAGGTGAGACTAAATATCCATTACACCTGGAAGTCTGTCAGATGCTGAAGATTCCTCAGCCACTGTCTCTGTTCAGGAAAGCAAAGATAGGAGTCTCCTAACGTCTAGTATTATTGATCCGCTTTTTTTTTTCCCCCCTGACAGAGCAATTTTAAGACCACACTCCAGACAAAACGTTGACATTTTTTTCCATTCATTTACTTAATAGGGAAATATCTAAGAAAAAGCCATTTACCTGAGCTTTCTGCTGAGAACCTGACTCCAACTACCAGGCGCTGCACACAGGTCGACGGCTCTCTGTACACCTGGCAGACAGACATATCTCAAGTCACTTTCATAGTCTTATGTCAGACCAATGGCACCAATTTCAACATATTTATAAATTATATTATCTGAACCATGCAGCCAATAGAATCGCTCCCTTATAAGTGCATGTACACTGAACTATGTGAATTCAGCCTTAAAAGAGAAGTATGGGTTTGTTTGTTTGACAGTCCAGGCTTCTGGGTGGATCCCAACCATATGGTCGTGATCTTTCCCTAGCCAGGACCGGCTCTGTGATGTCAGCCAACAACAAGCTTCAGCCGCCTTCGGCTGAAAACGGGTCACAGGAGTGCAGAACAAACTGCACTCCTGTGATCCACAGAAGTACAGCCAAACAAGCTTTGGCTGTACTTCTCCTTTAGGCTGCATTCACACCTGAGCGTTTTGTAGCCTGAAGCTACAAAACGCTAGAGGGGAAAAAAATCCATTATTCTCTATGGAGATGGTTCACATCTCCACTCCAAAACGCCTGAAGCCGATTGTCTGAAGCTCAAACAAGTTCCGGACCCTTTTTTGTTGCGCGAATCGGGCAGATTTGGGCGTTTTAGGAGTCATAGAATCTAATGGAAACGCTTGATTCAAGCGTCTAGCGCGACAATGAGCGTTTCTACGGGCGCAAATTGGCACGAGAAAACGCCGGTAAAAACGCTTGAAGCGCTACGCTCAGGTGTGAATGCAGTCTTAAACTTCACCCAGCTTCTAAAAATAACTTTTACAGTTCAAAAGCTGAACTTCAAGCAAACAGCTATATCCACAATTACATTAATAAGGCTTAAAGTGAAACTAAACCCTCCTATCTTTTACAGCCAAAGAAACTGCCAGCTCTTTATGTATGATCTAGAGTTGACACGGGGCTGCACATGTGATTACCTAAAACACCAGACATTTGATTGCAAGCTGAAATAAGCACATTAGTAACTGGCTTGTTTCACACAGGCTTTAACTTGTATAAGAGCAGTATGAACAGCAAGCTTTTACAAAGCATTTACAGAGCTTTCGGCAAGCTTGGTTGAAGCTTTTAAAGTACCATTTAGCTCCAGTTTGCAAATGTTAGACATCCTAATATAAGCACAGATTGCCATTTTAAATAAGCTGCTATCAAGCTTCAGCACTACTTGAAACTTATTGAAAGCCTCCTAGCAGCTTGTTTAATCCCTTGGGGACAGCGCATCCTGGCCCTTTAAAGGGTTTAGGATGGCAGGAGGCGAGGCGGGGCTTATGATCATGTAACTACTAAAAAGTAGGGATGCACCGAAATTTCAGCCACCAAAACATATCGGCCGAAAATGGCCTTTTCGGCAAAATGCCGAAATGGAATTCTTGCCGATAATGGCGCAGAAAAAAAGGGGCGGGGCCATATCGCCGGGTGCAGCACATGTTTTATCCTGGCGCGACCCTCAGAGTCTCCCCTCCTTCTCTTCTCACTCCTGTCATACACATACACAAGCCTCCCCAGTGCCTGGTAATGCATATCACGCTGTGTGTCAGAGATCTGAATTGCCATGCAGCCGACGTCCCCGCCTCCTATGACACACAGCACAATAATTCCTAGCATTGGATCAGAGTGCCGTCTATCACAAGAGGCGGGGACATCGTTACATCCGCTGCACTGCGATTCAGATCTCTGTCACACAGGGTAACATGCATTACCAGGCACTGGGGAGGCTGTGTATGTGTATGACAGGAGTGAGAAGAAGAGGAGGAAAGACTGAGGGGCGCGCCAGGATGAAACTTTAGCTCAGCCTCTGACACAGAGTGACATCACATTACCAGGCACTGGCAGGCTGCACCTCATGGGCACTGGCAGGCTGCTGCACCTCATGGGCACTGGCAGGCTGCTGCACCTACCTCATGGGCACGGGCAGGCTGCTGCACCTACCTCATGGGCACGGGCAGGCTGCTGCACCTACCTCATGGGCACGGGCAGGCTGCTGCACCTACCTCATGGGCACGGGCATTGGTGAGACTGCATTTGATGGACACTGGTGAGGCTGCATTGATCTCCTGTGCCGTGTCCGCAGTCTCTGACCATCTCCTGTACCGTGTCCGCAGTCTCTGACCATCTCCTGTACCGTGTCCGCAGTCTCTGACCATCTCCTGTACCGTGTCCGCAGTCTCTGACCATCTCCTGTACCGTGTCCGCAGTCTCTGACCATCTCCTGTACCGTGTCCGCAGTCTCTGACCATCTCCTGTACCGTGTCCGCAGTCTCTGACCATCTCCTGTACCGTGTCCGCAGTCTCTGACCATCTCCTGTACCGTGTCCGCAGTCTCTGACCATCTCCTGTACCATGTCCTGCAGTCTCTGACCATCTCCTGTACCGTGTCCGCAGTCTCTGACCATCTCCTGTACCGTGTCCGCAGTCTCTGACCGTCTCCTGTACCGTGTCCGCAGTCTCTGACCGTCTCCTGTACCGTGTCCGCAGTCTCTGACCATCTCCTGTACCGTGTCCGCAGTCTCTGACCATCTCCTGTACCGTGTCCGCAGTCTCTGACCATCTCCTGTACCGTGTCCGCAGTCTCTGACCATCTCCTGTACCATGTGCGCAGTCTCTGACCATCTCCTGTACCGTGTCCCCAGTCTCTGACCATCTCCTGTACCGTGTCCCCAGTCTCTGACCATCTCCTGTACCGTGTCCTGCAGTCTCTGACCATCTCCTGTACCGTGTCCTGCAGTCTCTGACCATCTCCTGTACCGTGTCCGCAGTCTCTGACCATCTCCTGTACCGTGTCCGCAGTCTCTGACCATCTCCTGTACCGTGTCCGCAGTCTCTGACCATCTCCTGTACCGTGTCCGCAGTCTCTGACCATCTCCTGTACCGTGTCCGCAGTCTCTGACCATCTCCTGTACCGTGTCCGCAGTCTCTGACCATCTCCTGTACCGTGTCCGCAGTCTCTGACCATCTCCTGTACCGTGTCCGCAGTCTCTGACCATCTCCTGTACCGTGTCCGCAGTCTCTGACCATCTCCTGTACCGTGTCCGCAGTCTCTGACCATCTCCTGTACCGTGTCCGCAGTCTCTGACCATCTCCTGTACCGTGTCCGCAGTCTCTGACCATCTCCTGTATAAAAATATTTTTTAAAAACAGTCACTTTCGGTAACGGTTTTCGGGATCAAGGAAGATTTATTTTCGGTATTGGTTTCAGCACCAAAAAACCCATTTGGTGCATCCCTAGAAAAAACAAACAGTCACTTTTTGGAAAATAAAGATTTTAAACCTGTTGTGTTAGCTTTGTAAAATGAGCGAATATTGTTTTACCTGTCTAATTACCTCCAGACAGTTCATTCTGAGATCTAAATAATCCTCAAAGGAAAAAAGTGGTCACTGTATAGACCTTGTGAAACATATAAAATTACCAGCAAAAAATATAAAATTTATATAAAACTGATGACCTAACCTGTAGTAAAAATAAGGTCTCTATGTTAAAGCAGAACTGAAGGTATTATACTTATCTCATTTCTAATAGCCCAGGTCCCTCACTGGCATCTTCTCCCCGGGTGCTGGTGTTTAGGTATCTCCACTGGCCAGCGCAAGATGACAACTCCTGCGCATGTACAGGAATCAGTCATTCCAGCGCATGCGCAGCTCAGTTTACATTGACTGCGAGCAGGAGGGTAGGTTGTTTTTTTTTGCAGAAGAGACATTGTATGTTTCTTCTGTGATAAAAGACCACCTGCCTATTCTGTTAAAAAATGAGCTCAGATAAGCTGTAAGATACCGCAATTAATGCCGCGTACACACGATCGGAAAATCCGACAAGAAAACCGTGTATTTTTTTCAGACGGAATCTTGGCTCAAACTTGTCTTGCATACACACGGTCACATCAAATTCCGACCGTCAAGAACGCGGTGACGTACAACACTACGACGAGCCGAGAAAAATGAAGTTCGATGCTTCCGAGCATGCGTGGTTTTTGGGGTGTCGGAATTGCATACAGACGATCAGAATTTCCTCCAAGAACTTTTCTTGTCGGAAAAATTGAGGACCAGCTCTCAAATTTTTCTTGGCGGAAATTCCGACAGAAAAATTCCGATGGAGCCTACACACGGTCGGAATTTCTGACCAAAAGCTCACATCGGACTTTTCTTGTCGAAATTTCCGATCGTGTAATTACTGGACATTACCGTTTCCCAAACCGGAATACGGAAAGGTTTCTTCACAGTAAGAGCTGTGAAAATGTGGAATACACTCCCTGCAGAGGTGGTTCTGGCCAGCTCAGTAGATTGCTTTAAGAAAGGCCTGGATATTTTCCTAAATGTACATAATATAACTGGGTATTAACATTCATAGGTATAGGGTATAGTTGATCCGGGGGAAAATCTGATTGCCTCTCGGGGGATTAGGAAGGAATTTTTTCCCCTGCTGTACAAATTGGAGCATGCTCTGCTGGGGTTTTTTGCCTTCCTCTGGATCAACTGTGGGTATAGAATTGGGTATATAGGATTGTACGATTATATATATTTTTTATGGTTGAGCTGGATGGACTTTTTTCAACCTGACTAACTATGCAACTATGTAAACCAATTACATTCAAGGCGTGCCTTGATTAGGAACGGACACAGTTATTTGCTTGTTATAGTGCTCTCAACTGAACTATCAGGCAATGAAATGGATGGTGACATAACTGATCACACGTGCAGCTCCATGGCAACTGCAGATCAGAGGCAAAAATGGCAGCTTCCTTGGCTATAAATGGTAGGAGGGTTTAGTTCCACTACAAGCTTTGAAAATGAAAGCTAGATGCCGATTGGTTTCAATGCACAGCTAATTCAGAATCTGCCTTCGCCAATCTTAATTTCCCTTCATGTGCTTATTTCTTTATCGTACACCACGGGACACAGAGCTAGTCATTACATAATGGGTTAAGGGTCACCAGCGGTGATTGGACACTGGCACAACCAATGGAAGACAGTTCCCCTCCATATAACCCCTCCCATCAGGGAAGTACCTCAGTTTTTTTCGCCAGTGTCGAAAGGTGTTGGACGCGTTAGGAGGTGCTAAAGGAAAGCTCTACCAAAGAGACCCTCTGGGGGTAAAAGAGCTATGCTTTCGGATCCATCCAAGACGCCTACAAATGAGCTGAATCTGGATGGGATCCGGGCCTCATCCATGAGGCGTCACCTGTAATGTCTCTCTTCGGAGGACTGGGCTCTAAGATCCAGCACTTTCGCTATTTCGCTATAAAGTCCAGGTAAGAGTCTTGTACAAGGCCCAGGGGAGAGGTATCCTTTAAATAGGAACCCATATCCCTGAAGGTTGGCACACATAGCCCACCGTGAAGGGTAAAGTTTGGTATCTGTCTGAAAACTTTCAGCAGAAAAACCTGCGGCGTGGATAAGGTGAGATTAGAAGGTCCATAACTAGGTTGGGACCTTTTTCAAAAAGTGGATGTCTTCTTTTTTTCCACCGCTGGGGGGAGTAAAGAGCTGAATATACTCACCTCACTCTGTTCAGTGTCGGCTTCGGCGAAGTACACTGCTCGTCACCTCCGCTGCTGAGCTTGCTTGAGCACCCCGCTCCTCCTTCCGGTGGCCGATACAGACACCTGCAGATGCAGGTAAGTGGGGACAGGGGCTGATGAGAGTCCTCTCTCACTATGGCCACCACCATAGCGCTAAAGGCCGCGCGGGAGCGCGCTTTATCGGAGGGGGGGGGGGCCGAGGCGTGCGCGGGCACGTGGCGCGCGCAGGCACAGAAACGGCGCCAAATTTAAAAGACTGTCAGTGTAAAAAACACTGCAGCAGCAAGCAAGCTCGTTAGTTCTCTTGTTCCTGGCAGAGAAACACAGCAGCTATACAGGGACGTAAGACTCCATGTGGTTGGATTGGGTACTTCCTAGAAGACATCCATGTTATGCATAGTTATGTGTTAAAAGTTGCATACTTAATGTATTTGCTAAACTGAACACGGTAGTATATGCATTTAGGTACCTTGTATTTTGTCTAAACAGTAAGCCTTCCAGGGGAAGTAATGCGGACAAAAAGAGATAAAAGAGCACCGCCGCCTGAGACAGGGGGCTCTAGCTGTGCTGACTCGGTACCTTCCTCTCCTGTGTTGCCAAAAGCACCTGTACAGGATGAGCCATTACCTCTGTCAGGTATGGCGGCTTCCCCAGTGAAGCCTGGGCCTGCATATGTCACTGAGGACACTTTATCAGCTGCCCTAAATAATCTGGAGGAGAAAATTGCTACTTTAATCGCTAAATCCTCTAAAAAGGACAATAAGCGAAGCAGATCTCCTCCAGTATTGGACCTCCCTTCAGAAGTACCTGAGGAGGAGGAGGATGAGGAGGAGGCTACATCAGCAGAGGATGAGGAGTCAGACGGATCAGGGATATCGGATGAGCCTTTTTCGGTATCCCAGATTTTAAAGTCACAGGTGCAATGCTATGCAGGAGCCGTGCGAGCTGCATTTAGGTTACCCTCTTTGGAGGTAACAGAATCACCTGTCTCCTCCCTAGGATCATTAAGATCCCTGCAAGGTGCATGCTCCTTCCCGGTTCATCCGTTACTAGAGGATCTATTGTACGCAGACTGGCAACATCCAGATAAGCGTTTTTCACCTCCAAAAAAGTTTAACATTCTTTATCCTATGGAGGAAATTTTTTTAAAGAAATGGAGCCTGCCTACGGTAGATGCGGCTATTTCTTGTGTAAATAAAAACCTGACATGTCCAGTGGATAATGTACAAGTGTTTAAAGATCCTTCTGAGAAGAAGTTGGAATCCTTACTGAAATCCTCCTTCCTTTTGGCCGGCTCAATTATCCAACCTGCAGTAGCAGCAGTCGGTATGTGTCAGGTCGTCAGCCAACAGGTAAAGCAGGGGCTGAAGGAGCTGCCTCCAGAGCAGGCTAAAAATTGGGAGAATTTGCCTAAAGCCTTATGCTTCACAGTGGATGCCATGAGAGATTCTATCATACAGGCGTGATGCCTTACACTCCAGCTGGTACAGATGCGCAGAGTACTTTGGCTTAAGCATTGGTCAGCGGAAGCCCCATGCAAAAAGTTGTTGGCAAGTTTCCCGTTCCATGGCGAACGCCTTTTTGGGGAAGATTTAGAAAGATATATCCAAAAGATATCAAGTGGTAAAACGACACTTTTACCTGAGAGAAAGAAAAACAAGAGACCTTGTTTTAAACACACTCTCTCCCCAGCTCCCGGGAAATCTGACTCCAGCCAGTGGCGACGGCCTTTTCAGCCGCCCAAAAAAGCCAAAGAACAGGCTCAGAAGAACAAGAAGCCGTGGGGTTCAAGAGCTAATAAGCAAGCCCCCAAAACCTCTCATTGAAGGGGCGCCCCCGCTCGGCCGAGTGGGGGGAAGGCTTCGTCAGTTCTCAGCGACTTGGCGGACAGAAACCCAGGACAAATGGGTGGTATCCACAATATCCTCAGGGTACAGACTGGAATTTCGAGAGATCCCATCTTCTCAATTCCGAAGTTCAAGACTCTCCAAGGATCCACAAAAAAGAGGATCCTTCTTCAAAGGTTTGAATCACTTAATAGCTCAAGGTGTGGTTACAGAGGTACCCCAAAAGGAGCAAGGTTCAGGTTTTTACTCAAACCTCTTTGTGATTCCAAAACCGAACGGAGAAGTCAGACCCATCCTGGATCTAAAAAATCTAAACCAGTTTCTGAACGTTCGCCATTTTCGAATGGAAACGATTCGATCCGTGGTCGCTACTTTAAAAGGCGGAGAATTCATTGCGTCCATAGATATCAAAGACGCATATCTACACATACCAATCCTCCCCGCTCACCAAAGATTCCTAAGGTTTGCGGTAGAAGATCGCCACTTTCAATTTGTGGCCCTGCCATTTGGTGTAGCCACCGTGCCCAGAGTATTCACAAAGGTGCTAGCTCCTCTGTTAGCAAACCTAAGAACACGGGGCATTGCGGTAACAGCCTATCTAGACGATCTACTATTAATAGATCAGTCAAAGGAGGGATTGGATCACGCTGTAGACACTACAGTAGGATACCTGGAGCATTTAGGATGGATTATAAACTTACAAAAATCCTCTCTCCAGGCCCAAAGAAGGATAGTGTACCTGGGCATGATCATAGATACAGCCCAAAACAGGGTATACCTGCCAGAGCCAAAGATACAGTCTCTGAAAGACCTGATCCACAAGGTCAAAGCAAACAAGAGGCCGTCTATTCGCCTTTGCATGAGACTATTGGGAAAGATGGTAGCCTCCTTCGAGGCGGTCCCTTACGCCCAGTTTCATTCGAGACTACTTCAAGGCAATATTTTAGCCTCCTGGAACAGGAAGAGCCAAGCTCTGGATATACCCATGCGCCTGTCCTCACAAGTACGCCACAGCTTCAATTGGTGGCTAGAAGCCAGGAATTTACGGAAGGGAAAGTCCTTCCTCCCAGTGGCCTGGAAGGTGGTATCTACGGATGCCAGCCTATCGGGCTGGGGTGCAGTATTCGAGGAGGCTTCTACCCAGGGAACCTGGGCCAAGACTCAGGGGATCCTGCCCATCAATGTGCTAGAGATCCGGGCGGTATATCTAGCCCTCAAAACCTGGACATACAGGTTACAGGGCTACCCAGTTCGGGTTCAATCCGACAATGCTACGGCAGTAGCTTACATCAATCACCAAGGAGGCACCCACAGTCGGGCAGCCCAAAGAGAGGTGAACCGGATCTTGGCATGGGCAGAAGAGCATGTACCTTGCATCTCTGCAATCTTCATTCCAGGGATAGAAAACTGGCAAGCAGACTACCTGAGTCGTCAGCAGCTGCTACCAGGAGAGTGGTCTCTTCACCCAGAGATCTTTCAGGCCATATGTCTGAGATGGGGAAACCCAGATGTAGACCTGCTAGCTTCCAGGTTCAACAAGAAATTGGACAACTTTGTGTCCAGAACGAGAGATCCTCTAGCCTACGGGACAGACGCTCTAATAACTCCATGGAATCAGTTCTCACTGATCTATGCATTCCCTCCGATCCCTCTTCTACAAAGACTGCTTCGCAGGATCAAGGAGGAGGGAATACCAGTAATCCTAGTGGCCCCAAACTGGCCCAGGAGGCCTTGGTATGCCGAGATCGTAAAAATGGCGATAGGAAGGCCCTGGAAGCTTCCACTTCGACACGACCTGTTGTCACAGGGTCCAGTATTCCACCCTTCCTTACAAAGGCTAAATTTGACGGCCTGGCTGCTGAGACCCACATTTTGAAAAAGAGAGGGGTCTCTGGCCTGGTTCTTTCTACGCTCATTAATGCTAGAAAGCCAGCCTCCAGACTCATCTATCATAGAGTCTGGAAAGCATACGTTTCCTGGTGTGAATCCAGAAGTTGGAATCCTCTGAAATATGAAATAAGTAGGATTCTTGCTTTTTGCCAGTTAGGAGTGGATATGAAATTAGCCCTTAGCACCATCAAAGGGCAAATATCGGCTCTATCAGTCTTCTTTCAGAGACCATTGGCATCTCACTCCCTAGTTCGGACATTCATTCAGGGGGTACTGAGGATAAATCCTCCAGTCAGGTCTCCCTTGTGTCCATGGGATTTGAATTTGGTATTGTCAGTGTTGCAAAAGCAACCTTTTGAACCTATTCGCCATATTCCTTTAATTATATTAAGTAGGAAATTGGCCTTTCTGATTGCTATAGCTTCTGCTAGGAGAGTATCAGAGCTAGCAGCTCTTTCTTGTAAAGAGCCTTATCTAATTTGTCACAAGGACAAGATCGTACTACGACCCCATCCGGCTTTTCTGCCTAAGGTGGTGTCGGCTTTTCACTTGAATCAAGACATTGTTCTGCCTTCCTTTTTTCCAAACCCGCGGACGGCGGGGGAAAAATTATTACACTCTCTAGATCTAGTGAGAGCGGTAAAGGTGTATCTGCAAGCAACCGCTCAGATACGTAAAACAGATGTTTTGTTTATTTTACCAGATGGTCCCAAGAAGGGCCAAGCGGTATCAAAATCCACCATTTCCAGGTGGATTAGACAAGTAATTGTTCAAGCTTATGGTTTAAAGAACAGGACTCCTCCTTTTCCTGTTAAGGCGCACTCTACCAGGGCGATAAGTGCTTCATGGGCAGTGCACCACCAGGCTTCGATGGCTCAGATCTGTAAGGCTGCAACTTGGTCCTCAGTCCATACATTTTCCAAATTCTATCAAATAGATGTGAAAGGACATGAGGATTCCGCCTTCGGGCGAAGTGTGCTGCAGGCAGCAGTATAGGGCTTCTGGTCCGCAAGCGGTCGGTTTGATCTGTGTCTCCCCCCCTTCATATGAGCATTGCTCTGGGACGTCCCATTATGTAATGACTAGCTCTGTGTCCCGTGGTGTACGATAAAGAAAATAGGATTTTTATAACAGCTTACCTGTAAAATCCTTTTCTTGGAGTACACCACGGGACACAGAGGTCCCACCCTTCTTATGGGAACCTTACTGCTTTGCTACAAAACTGAGGTACTTCCCTGATGGGAGGGGTTATATGGAGGGGAACTGTCTTCCATTGGTTGTGCCAGTGTCCAATCACCGCTGGTGACCCTTAACCCATTATGTAATGACTAGCTCTGTGTCCCGTGGTGTACTCCAAGAAAAGGATTTTACAGGTAAGCTGTTATAAAAATCCTATTTTCTCTAGATGTACAACAAGGATACTGCTGGTATTGCATGAACTGAGCTATTCATTTACTCTTCCATGGATATGGAGGTTTCGCTTTGAGAGCCATAACAGTGAATTACCCCAGTCTGGGATTTGGATGATTCTCAATCAAATAATACTCTAAATGTTGCACTGTGACTCTTGTATGCCTGAAGGTGCACATCTGCGATCAATTATAGTTATCTTAAAAGAGAAGTAAAGGTTTTTTTTTTCCCTATTCATACTTACCTCGGTGGATGGAGCATCAGACTGATGCTGCATCTGTCCCCCGGTGTCTCTGCACTGAGAACCGAGCCACCGAACACCGCCGATGGCTCGGTTCTCACTCCTTCCCGAGCAGAGCGATGTCGACTGTCAGTCAGCATTGCTTCTGCTCTACTTCTCAGTGCTCATTGGAGCGTGGAGCAGTGGAGGGGCGGGGAGCAGCCGTCTCAGCGGCTCGCTGAGACAGCCATCAATCAGTGCAGCTGGCGGATCCAGACTTGGAAGTCGGGATGATGCGCTGCCCCAACTGATGGCAGTGACGTCAGCGGAGAGCGGACTTCAGACCGGTCTCCACTGAAAATGGGTCACAGGAGTGCAAAACTAATTGTACTTCTGTGACCCAGAGGAGAAGACCAGCCTAAAAAGCTCAGGCTGGACTTCTCCTTTAACTTTATAACAAATGGTTATTTATGAATTATGCTTTTTTTATGCAATTTATTACTGTGTCATTTAAAAACTAAGGGTCTATATAATAACTTGTTTGGTGGCAGGGTCCCACTATAATTTTTATCTATCTTGTATGGGATTTATGTAGGTTTCGTAAGCCTAGTTCTGAATTAGTTACATTTTCAATTTAAACTTCAATGAAGATTTTTTGACGATTTATATATACAGCTTATTATAAAGCCCTTTTCTTTTTACACAGCACTGTTTGACAGCACAGCGGGGTGGTTACCTGACTTTTCTCTACTGCATACAAGCAGTACAGCTTGGACACATTCATGTCCCCAGTCTGTGATTGGACAGTAAAAGACCAGCAACAGACTGATAAAGTTATCTCTCAGTTCACTCTGTGCTTTCCTTCTGTCAACATGTTCCTCTTCAGCACACCGATTGGCTGTACTGCTTCCTATTCCTCTACTGGCCGAACAGCAACTCCAACCAACTCAGATGCAGCCACTGTTAAGGTATTCAGAAAGCTGTGGATTCCTGAATACAGTAGCAGGCAGTGGACATTCCTCCATCCATTATCTTTAGTGGGCCGAACAAAAGAAAACTGAATGTGTGAGTAGCTTAACACAGTGCAGTACCACATAAAAGCTCTAACAACACAGTACCTTGAAAGAGTTGGTATTCCTCATCCAGCTGAAGCAGTTTGAATGCACTTCGCGCTCTCCAGCCTTCCTCTTTCGCCAAGCGATAATAAATATCCCGCTTGTCCTTTGATGATCGCCCCATTAGGAATTCTAAAGAGAAAAACAAGGAGGTATGTTAGCTCTGTGGGAGGAAGCGCAGAAAGAGCATACAAAAACTTCATAAAAATATTGTTCTTGACCAAATAAAAATAAAAAAGACAGTCACCTTGTCCATTCACAAATAGATGATCCTCACCATGGCTATGCTCCCCCACTTCAAAATTGTTTCATTGCAGTCCCCCCCACCACACTGGTTCCCCCAAACAGTTAGGCCCTTTTCACACAATGGGGACCGATCGGGTCCGCATGTCAGTTTTTTTAGGTGGCTCCGATCGGACCATCTGTTGCTCTCTATGGAGTGGCGGATGTAAACAGACAGGTGTCTGTTTACATCTGCCGACATCCAATCCACACTGCTAAAAACATCCACCTGGCGGATCGAACGACAGTCAGATGTAAACGGACAGGCGGTCCATTTACATCTGACCGCCCATAGAGGGACGTAAACCGTGTGTGTTGGCTCTGCATAAACGGAGCGGAAACGGACCTGTCATCAGCCTGCTCAGCGGGGATCAGTGGACAGATCCCCCGCTAAGCAGGTAGAGTCCACCCATGTGAAAGAGCCCTTACTTTCAAGGCAAGCGTTGAAAAGATAACTGTTATGCCGCGTACACACAAGCTGTTCCCTCGTTTAAAATGTCATTATTCACGGCGGTTTTTTAAGCGCCGTGAATAATGATCGTGTGTACGCGGCATTACAGTTATTAGTGTGCTTATGTTAGCTCTCAACCAAATGGTCAAGCCATCAAATGGCTGATGTCACAATGGATCACATATGCAGGACCATGGCATCTACAGATCAAATAGAGGCTACGATAGCAGCTTCCTTGGCTGTAAAAAATAAGGGGGTTAGTTCTGCTTTAAGGCATATTTAAATAATCTAAACTCCAGGGGAAAAAAAAATCCTCTCTTTGCAGTGGGGTTAACCCCTCACTGCAGTGATTAAATACTTATGGCTAGGGTAGCAATACTAATATAAAAAAAACAAAAAAAAAAAAAAACACACGTTTCGATTACCTGTTTCCCACTATCTCAGGCTGCCTCCCGCTTTAAACCCGCAATGACTCTGAGATACAGACCACAAGCTGAAGCGTAGGGAAGAAGGGAAGAAGAGAAGAGTGACAACTGCCGGGGGGGCAGGTGGTAAATAAAAGTACTTTTTTTTTTTTTTCCCTTTTTTTCTGTTTTTGGTACTAAATTGTTTTGTTTTTTGTATGTTTTTTTGTTTTGTTTTTTGAAAAATTCAATAAAAATCTTTAACGAGAGAAAAATAAAAGTACTTTTTCTGGTAGACCTGAATCAGCATTTAACTCTCGCAGTGAAGGGGCAGCCCCACTGCCAGGAAATTGGTTTTAAAGTGGAACTAAAGAAAGGTAAACTTACGTTTCCCTCAACGGTTCTCATCTCTCGCCATCTTCTCCTGAGTGCTGGTCTTCAGTTATCTTCATTGGCTAGTGCAGAAAGACGTCACTTCAGCGCATGCGCAGAAGGCAGTCATCCTGGCACACAGAGATCAGGTCGGTGTAGCATGCAAATCACTACCCCGTGTAAGACGCTACCCCCTGAAGCTACTGCGCATGTGTCGCTTTGAGACCAAAGAAACTGAGTGCAGAGCTGCTCACGATGTCTACAGCTGACTCGGCGGACACATAGGCTGCTTGCGAGGAGTGGACAGGTGTAGCATGAATATTACTATCCCCTGTGGCTCACTGGGGACACATAGGCTGCTTGCGAGGAGGGGACAGGTGTAGCATGAATATCACTATCCCCTGTGGCTCACCGGGGACACGTAGGCTGCTTGCGAGGAGGGGACAGGTGTAGCATGAATATCACCATCTCCTGTGGCTCACGGCGGACACGTAGGCTGCTTGCGAGGAGGGGACAGCAACAAGCTGTATCACATACACACAGGCTGGATGGGGGCACACCATGCATAGCACAGGGGGCACACCATGCATATGATGGAGGGGGGGGGGGTCACTGATCCCTGTATGATGGAGGAGGAGGAGGGGGTCACTGATCCCTGTATGATGGAGGAGGGGGTCACTGATCCCTGTATGATGGAGGAGGAGGAGGGGGTCACTGATCCCTGTATGATGGAGGAGGAGGAGGGGGTCACTGATCCCTGTATGATGGAAGAGGAGGAGGTCACTGATCCCTGTATGATGGAAGAGGAGGAGGTCACTGATCCCTGTATGATGGAAGAGGAGGAGGTCACTGATCCCTGTATGATGGAAGAGGAGGAGGTCACTGATCCCTGTATGATGGAGGAGGTCACTGATCCCTGTATGATGGAAGAGGAGGAGGTCACTGATCCCTGTATGATGGAAGAGGAGGAGGTCACTGATCCCTGTATGATGGAAGAGGAGGAGGTCACTGATCCCTGTATGATGGAAGAGGAGGAGGTCACTGATCCCTGTATGATGGAAGAGGAGGGGGTCACTGATCCCTGTATGATGGAAGAGGAGGGGGTCACTGATCCCTGTATGATGGAAGAGGAGGGGGTCACTGATCCCTGTATGATGGAAGAGGAGGGGGTCACTGATCCCTGTATGATGGAAGAGGAGGGGGTCACTGATCCCTGTATGATGGAAGAGGAGGGGGTCACTGATCCCTGTATGATGGAAGAGGAGGGGGTCACTGATCCCTGTATGATGGAAGAGGAGGGGGTCACTGATCCCTGTATGATGGAAGAGGAGGGGGTCACTGATCCCTGTATGATGGAAGAGGAGGGGGTCACTGATCCCTGTATGATGGAAGAGGAGGGGGTCACTGATCCCTGTATGATGGAAGAGGAGGGGGTCACTGATCCCTGTATGATGGAAGAGGAGGGGGGCACTGATTCCTGTATGATGGAGGGGGGCACTGATCCCTGTATGATGGAGGGGGGCACTGATCCCTGTATGATGGAGGGGGGCACTGATCCCTGTATGATGGAGGGGGGCACTGATCCCTGTATGATGGAGGGGGGCACTGATCCCTGTATGATGGAGGGGGGCACTGATCCCTGTATGATGGAGGGGGGCACTGATCCCTGTATGATGGAGGGGGGCACTGATCCCTGTATGATGGAGGGGGGCACTGATCCCTGTATGATGGAGGGGGGCACTGATCCTTGTATGATGGAGGGGGGCACTGATCCCTGTATGATGGAGGGGGCACTGATCCCTGTATGATGGAGGGGGCACTGATCACTGTATGATGGAGGGGGCACTGATCCCTGTATGATGGAGGAGGCACTGATCCCTGTATGATGGAGGAGGAGGGGGGCACTGATCCCTGTATGATGGAGGAGGAGGGGGGCACTGATCCCTGTATGATAAAAAAGGTTAGAGAAAAAGGAAGCGCCACCTAAGTGCAGTATTAAAAGATTATTTTAATGACACAAATATCAAATCACACTTACAGGAAAGGGAGGCCTCATCTTTAAAGATCCTGTTGTCCTCGTCCCAGGGCTGCACAGATGTAGAAGATACAGAGTAGGAAACAGGAAATACAAAGTCTCATCTGTGTGTCAGTGGTCCGTAGGGAAGCTTCAGATCCGGATCCGTTTTTCTATGCAGAGATGGTAAGCTGCAGTCGTTGTTGCTGCTCAGCCTGGAGCAGATCCTGTGGCCATCAGAGAGAATCAATAGATTCACTGACCCCTGTATGATGATGGAGGAGAAGGGGGGCACTAACCCCTGTATAATGATGGAGGGGGGGCTCTGCCCCCTCCTCCATCATACAGGGGTCAGTGTCCGTCCCCCCCTCCAGCATACAGGGGTCAGTGTCCGTCCCCTGCTCCAGCATACAGGGGTCAGTGTCCGTCCCTCCTCATCCATCATACAGTGGTCAGTGTCCCCCAGCATTGCTCACCTCGTTTATCCCATGAAAGATGGTGCTAACAAGACATAAAGGGAAAGTTCGATCTGCACACATGATGACAGTAGCGGGGCACACAGCATGACAGGAGCGGGAGGGGATACCATCTTTCATGGGATACCGATCTGCACACAGGATTGTAGCATGCAGATCGGTATCCCCTACCCCGCTCTGTACTGTAAGGCCCGATCTGTCATGTAAGTGGTTATTTTTATTAAGTTGTGTGTAGCCGATCGGTGTGTGAGGGGTTAATCTGCGTCCGCTGTATTCGTTGTGAGCAGC
Source organism: Rana muscosa (assembly GCA_029206835.1). Lineage (NCBI taxonomy): Eukaryota > Metazoa > Chordata > Amphibia > Anura > Ranidae > Rana > Rana muscosa. Next base: position 214,261,568 of record CM055125.1, on the reverse strand, counting down.
TCTGCACTTGGTTTCTTTTATCTGAGACCGGCACGTGCGCAGTAGCGTCAAGGGGTACTGTCTTTCACAGGATACTGATTATCATGCTACAACGGTACTCCTTGACGCTACTGCGCATGCGCCGGTTTCAGACAAAAGAAACCGAGCGCAGAGCTGCTCATGCTACAATCCTGTGTGCAGATCGGTATCCCATGAAAGATCATCATACAGGGATCGGTGCCCCCCTCCTCCATCATACAGGGATCAGTGCCCCCCTCCTCCATCATACAGGGGTCAGTGCCCCCCTCCTCCATCATACAGGGGTCAGTGCCCCCCTCCTCCATCATACAGGGGTCAGTGCCCCCCTCCTCCATCATATCCATGGTGTGGCCCCTGTGATATGCATGGTGTGGGCCCCATCCAGCCTGTGTGTATGTGATACAGCTTGATGCTGTCCCCTCCTCGCAAGCAGCCTACGTGTCCGCCGTGAGCCACAGGAGATAGTGATATTCATGCTACATCTGTCCCTTCCTCGCAAGCAGCCTATGTGTCCCCGGTGAGCCACAGGGGATAGCGATATTCATGCTACACCTGTCCCCTCCTTGCAAGCAGCCATGTGTCCCCGGTGAGCCACAGGAGATAGTGATATTCATGCTACACCGCAGCTGTCATATAGATGGAGTTCGTGTCTTCCTGTGTCTCTCCTCGCAAACAGCCTGTGTGTCCGCCATGAGCCCTCACCATGTCCCACAGCTGCTGTTATCTAGATGGAGTTTGTGTCTTCCTCTGTGTAGCCAATAGATTGTGTGAGCGGGTTAATCCGAGTCAGCTGTAGAAATCGTGAGCAGCTCTGCACTCGGTTTCTTTAGTCTCAAATCGGCGCATGCGCAGTAGCGTCTTACACGGGGTAGTGATGTGCATGCTACACCGGCAGTGTAAGCAGAGCTTTGCATGCACAGCTCAGTTTACATTGTCAGAGAAGACATCAAGCAGGCAGGTAGGGGCATTTTATTGCAGAAGAGACATAACACCTGCAAGAAATGTTAAATCTTCACCCACTCTATCCAAAGCTTCATTTGGACTCCAGGACAGAGTGCATCCTGGTCGGTCTTAATGCTGCTGAGATCTGAGTCACACAGGGGAAAGATGAAGGACCATAGGGCCCCAGAGGCTCCCTGGTTGCTGAATGTCTGTAGGGGGGGTTCCTGGGCAGAGCTGTAACAGTCCTTACCATGCACTGCACACTCACCTACTGCTTTCTGAACCTGAGCTGGGAACAGTCAGACGGACAAATCCAGCCACCACGCACCAGTACTTTGTTTGGTCTCCAACAAAATGGCCGCGAACAAATCAGCTACAGACCTCTAGCGGCGACCACCATGTACGGTGGCCTGAATGTTTTCAACAATCTTTATTTACACAGAGACAAAGGCGGAAGTGTCGCCGCTATGGCGGATCTTGGTAGACAGTTGCAGGAGTACGTGGCTCAGAATAAAGCTGGAAATAGTGGCAGTGCTTCCTCGGTGTCTTCATCCTCTGGGGAGCGCTCAGAAGGGGGATGGAAGGCATGGCTCTCCCCTCCCAGCACTGGATTGTCCTGGTCATGGACTCCTGTGGATCCAGACCCTCTGCTGCCAGGCATGTCAGGGTCTCAGAGGCTGATTGGAGCTGTACTATGTGCAGGAATGGCTGCATTGTGTTTTGCCCTGGCCGGTCTGTATGTGCCTCTGCTGCTGCTCCGCGCCCGGAAATTCGCCATGCTATGGTCCATGGGGTCCCTCCTGGGCCTGTGTGCTGCGGCCCTCCTGCGGGGCCCCAGTCGGCTGCTCAGAGAGCTTGATCCATGGCTCCTGCTATATCTGGTGGCACTTGGTGGGACGCTGTATTCCGCACTGGGGATCCGCAGTACTTCTCTCACTGTGCTGGGGGCCGCTGCGCAGATCATCACCGGAGCCGCCCTGTTGCTGGGGATGCTCCCAGGCGGAGTCGCAGGAAGACGGTATATCAGTGGACTTTGTGGAAGCCTGGTGAGGAAAGGAGTCTCCAAAGCCCTACCAGTGTGAGGAGCCACCCATGATTACCAGGAGACCACCATGGGACCCATGCCGGACTAAAGGCTCTGCTTTGGTCTTCATTTTTGGAAAATAATCGTCAAAATCATACCAGTGTGAAAAGCGACCCATCAAATCCAAGGGAATGCTATGGGGCCCACACTGGACTAAGGGCTCTGCTCAGTTAATTTTAGGAAATAAGTCTTCAAAGCCCGCAAGTGTGGGGAGTCACCCATGAACACCAGGAGACCACTATGGGACCCATGCCCGACCAAGGGCTCTGCTTTGGTGTTCAATTTTGGAAATAAGTTTCCTCTCCAAAGCCCCCGTCGTTGTGAACAGTGACCAATAAAAACCAAGAGACTGCCATGGGATCCATTCTGGACTAAGGGCCCAGCTCTGGTGTTAAGTTATTTAGATTCCAGTGTGAACCTGAGATGACTTAAAAGCCCTGCTGTGGTTGAGACTCTTTCTGGATTAATCAAAAACACAAAGACTGGCCCTCCTAATGGTTTAACCATTTTCCTTAACTATGCAGTAAACTTGAGTAGTTAAAATGGAATTCCAGGATAACCCTAACTACTATTAAAACTGTCCCCCTCCCCAACACGTATGATTACTAATCTGAGTAAGGAAAATGTGTATACTTGCCTATTTTCAGGCGGCTCAAGTCAGGTTAATGTGATCCCGCTCCCCTGTGTTGGCCAGCACCAGTGCAGGGGAAAGGAGGGAGCACCAACAATAGATGGGTCATAGTAGGCCTATAGATGACATCACTGCTGCTGGCATAACCAGCCACTGTTAATCTCCTTCCCTTGCAGCCAGTGCTGGCTGGCACAGAGGAGACCAAGTGACCGAAGTGGGCTGAAAAATAATTTAACCTGCAATTCCACTTTAACAACTCCCTGCTGCAACAAGTCAGCACAGACTTGTGAGAGAAGAATAAATGCAGAGCAATCCTAGTGGAAAACCTGACAGGGTCTCCAAGAAACAGAAGATATGTCTTTCAGCAAGACAATGAGGGAGATTTACTAAAACTGGTGCACACAGAATCTGGTGTGGCTGTGCATGGTAACCAATCGGCTTCTCACTTTAGCTTGTTCAATTAAGATTTTACAAAAACAAACAAACATAGAAGCTGGTTGGTTACTATGCATTGCTGCACCAGATTCTGTGCGCACCAATTTTAGTAAATCTCCCTCAGTGATCCCAAATATATAGTTCATGTCATGTAATGGCCAAGTTGAGAAATATTGCAGTGTGCAGATGTACAAAGCTGACAGAGACCTACCCACACAGACTTACTACTGTTATTACTTGCCTATTTTTAATACTGACTGGAAGAGGGTGAATGCTTATGTAGTTCAGTTTTTGTTTTTTATAATGTAAGTTAAATCACTTTGCAGAGATTCTTTATTTTACAATTCTTGTATATGAAGAAAGACTAATAAAAATAAAAAATAAAATATCGGTGCAATATGTATACTGTATTATTCAAAAGATTATTGCAAACACAATGAAAACATCCACCTTTAGAAGAATATCATTCCCCACCAGGTGAGACCCGGGTCCAAGATATAAATGATTTTGTGCTTAAATACAATAAAAATATACAGTCATGTGTGAATCAAATAATTCAGATAAACAAATGCGCGCACATATATATATATATATATATATATATATATATATATATATATATATATATATTAGGGTTGTCCCGATACTAGTATCGGTATCGGGACCGATACCAAGCATTTGCGCGAGTACTTGTACTCGCGCAAATGCTCCCGATGCCCAGTCCGATACTTTTTTTTTCTCAGAGCGGGGGGTGGAGAGCAGGGCGGAGACCGGGGCGGAGAGTGTGCGGTGGGGGGCGGAGAGTGTGCGGCGCGGGACGGAGAGCAGGGCGGAGAGCGTGGCGGTGGCGGAGACCAGGGCCGAGAGCGGGACGGAGAGTGTCCGGCGGGGGGCGGAGACCAGGGCGGAGAGCGGGGCGGGGGGCGGAGACCAAGACGGAGAGCGTGGCAGAGACCAGAGCGGAGAGCAGAGCGGGTCTTCAGGCGGGTAAGTAAAATTAATCTGATCCAATTGCCTTGCCTGTCTGCTGCTCAAATGCTACCTGTTCCCCCTTCACTTCCATGCCGCTGTTCCCCCTTCACCTCCATGCCGCCGTCCCCCTCCGTGCTGCCGCCCCCTCCGTGCCCCTCCTCCACCCCCTTGGTATCTCAGGATGGAGAGCGGAGGTAGGAGCCGATAAATCCGGCTCCTTACTTGTCTGAATGTACCGAGTCATCACTGACTCTGTCCATTCACATAACTGAAACATCGTAAACTGTGTTTACAATGTTTCAGTTTATGAATGGAGAGGAGCCGCTGTCTTCTCTCCATTCATTTTCAGCGCAGCAGAGGCTGCTGAGAAAGGGACTGGGGAATATGTGTCCCTAGTCCCTTTCCCTGTCTCAAAGGGGAGATGTCAGAGGTCTGTTAAGACCCCTGATATCTCACCAAAGCCCCCCACAACAGGGCTGATAAAAAAAAAAAGAATAAAAAAAAAATGAATTGTAAAAAAAAGAAAAGAAAACACACACACTGACACTGTCCACCCCCCCCCCCCCTTAAAAAAATAAAGCATTGTAAAAAATAAATAAATAAAATAAATAGTAAAAAAAAAAAAAAAATACTGACACATGAGATTAAAAAAAAGTATCGGTATTCGGTATCGGCGAGTACTTGAAAAAAAGTATCGGTACTTGTGCTCGGTCTTAAAAAAGTGGTATCGGGACAACCCTAATATATATATATATATATATATATATATATACACTATAAATGTGTTTAAATACAGACAGTTAATGGGGTTGATTTACTAAAACCGGAGAGTGCAAAATCTGGTGCAACTGTGCATGGTAGCCAATCAGCTTTTAACTTCAGCTTGTTCAATTAAGCTTTGACAAAAAAAAAAAAAAAAAACTGGGCAGCAGCCCCCCCCCCCTATACTTACCTGAGCCCCACCGTGATCCAGCGATGTTGCATGAGAGCCCTGGCTCTTCGGGAACTCGCCCTCCTCATTGGCTGAGTTAGCAGCGGCAGCCGTTGGCTCCTGCTGATGTCAATGACAGCCAGTGAGCTAATGAGAAAAGAGAGGTGGCAGGGCCGATCCACATCTTTGTGTGTGAATGGACGCACATAGTTATGGCTTGGGAGTGAGCCTGCTTGGGTGCCCCCATTGCGAGATTGGGGCTTGCTCCGGGACACTCGGCAGGAGGAAGGGGCCAGGAGCGACGGCGAGGGACCCAAGAAGAGGAGGATCTGGGCTATTTTGTGCAAAACCGCTGCACAGAGCTTGTAAGTTTAACAAGCCTTTAATATCACTTTAAATAAAGCCATAAGTAAGCTACAAAGGGCTGCAGAGGAATAGTAGATGCCCTTTAAAATGTATGTAAACCCCAACAATTAAAGTGGTTATGAAGTCTAAACAATTCTTGCATTAACCACATTTGCCGACCATTGCGTGAATCGCTGTAGCTGTATGTCGCTTTGTGCAATAGATATAGTGGGCGGGGGCACACCTGTGTCAGCTAGCCACGAAACGATCGCTCCACAGAGAACCAGGACGGGGATCTGCCAATCTAAACAAATGGATCCCCGTTCTATCAGGGGAGTACAGAGTGATCGCTGTTCCTAGTGATTAGGAACAGCGATCTCTCTGTACTCCCAGTCAGTCCACTCCCCCCACAGTTAGAAACACCTCCCCTTCCCTGCCAGTGTCATTTATACAGTAAGCAGTGCATTTTTATAGCACTGATCGCTGTATAAATGTCACTGGTCCCAAAAAATTGTCCGATCTGTCCGCTGCAATGTCACAGTCTCAGTTTGTCTTGTTTACTAGTATCACATAAAGTGAAAGTCAGGGAAAATCTCAAATTTTGGGCTGATACCAGAACAGAAATAGAGGGGAACTCTTTCAATGGGGACACTTGTTCCTGTGACCCTAGTGACACCCAGGGATTCCCTTACTTTGAAGGGATTTCCTCTCACTTCCTGTTTTGGTTATGGAACAGGAAGTAATGGAGAATCTACCCAATAGGACACAGATAGCAACAATTGACTGGGGTTATTACCCTCCCTTACTCTGTCCAAAATGAAAACAACGTTTTGCATTTAGTGCTATTTTAAATCCACACCTTTTCCAAAATGTGAATTGGCTTTACATACACTTTAATTACATTGTCAGCAAGCTCCATTTTTATTGGCTAGGCTGCACCCTGGTGAAAAGAGTAAGCCAATATAAAAGCTCTGACTATAGGCCTTTATATGCCCCCAGCAACCAATTCCTGTCCTGTTGCTGAGTGAGTTAGAAAATGTGAGGCAAACACTGTTTGCTACCTCAGTTCAGTTACTAGCTGCAGGCCAATAAGAAGGGGGTGTGGCCAAGTGGAGGGGCGGAGACCAGGCCTTCTATGAGGTGAAATCAGTGTGAGGAGAATTTTGTGAGGGGAAGATAAAATGGAGGATGAAGGTAAACTACTTCTTGTAATGGGGACAAGTGTGAATGGCTGTGTGGAAGGACAACACAAAATATATTTCTGCTTCACTGAGGTACTGGAAGTCCCAGCATGGCTTGACACGATAGCAGCAGCTACTGAGCCACCTGTAGTCCTCTGACAGAGAATAAGCCACCTAGGGCTGACACTTTTTCTCAGGAAATTACCAGCCTTAGGCCCCATTAACATCTGCCCATTGTGCCCTACGCTCTGTGTGGTTGCAGGGCAGTTGCAGTGCTACCCCATTCACTTGATAATTTCTGCCACAGCCATGAAGCAAAGCATTGTGGCCCCCGCATGTGTATTCACTTGATAATTTCTGCCACAGCCATGAAGCAAAGCATTGTGGCTCCGGCATGTGTACACCCCTGGCCGCTGCCTTCCAGCTAAAGATTGAGCAGTTGAAGAGTGGTAAAAATGTGGCTTAATCATGGGGTTCCCCCCTCCAATCGCACGTTCCGAGAAAAAATGACAAGTTCTAAAATATTTTCTTATTAAAGTGGTTGTGAAGCCAAAGCTCTTTAAAAACTGGATAAGGTGCGAGGGGTTGACATCTCTGTCAGCTTGTTATTGCTGTCTGAGTCCCCTGTGGAAAGATTCACCTTTCTGTTTGTCCTGGTGACCACTGTTCCTGGGACAGAAAAAGGATTCAGTTGTCATGAACAGGAGAGGGGAAATCCTCTGAAGTGAACTTTTTCTGGTGACTACTGTCCAAAGCCACATGGGCATTGTTGGTGCGGTAAAACCAGGCAGTCGAGTCGTTTGTTTTATCCTATCAAATCCTAACAAAGGCCACCAAATGGCCCCATGCACATTGTTATGGCCCCCAGGCTTTGTAGAGATGTTAACAGAGTGGGTTAGTTGTGTTCAGCAGACAATACCGTCTGCCAACGTGCTCCATAGAAGTGAATAGGGCAGCACCACTACCATGTCTAATGGATGCAGTTGCGGTGCGGCCTAGAGGGGTTTTAGTGTGAAATCCGTCTTCAAACAGGTGCCCGGGAGTCACATGTCACCTCCTGATCGCCTTTTAACCATGGGCATACAACTGCTGACAAATCCAGTGCAGACCATGAGTCAGTGGTACTGCCCATATGAAGGGGGCCTAATAACTGATATCCCTTTTATTTGGAGAACTCTCCTCTTACTTCCTGGTGATTCTCTGGGACATGATGTGAAAGGAAATCTCCCCAACAGGACAGAGAGTTTTTAGTTATAGCTAGAGCAGAGAGGGAGTATAACACCTGTCAGTTTTTATTGCTGCCTGTGCTCTCGTTAGGGAGATTCACCCTCTCAGTTTGTCCTGTTTACTATTATTACATAAAGTAAAAATCAAGGAAAAACATCAAACTTTGGGCTGACACCAGAACACAAATAGAGGGGGACTCTTTTAATGGGGACACCTGTGACCCTAGTGACACCCAGGGTTTCCCTTACTTTGGAGGGATTTCCTCTCACTTCCTGTTTTGGTTATAGGACAGGAAGTAAAGAAAGATCTAATGGGACACAGGTAGCAACAATTGACTGGGGTTATTACCCTCCCTTACTCTGTCCAAAATGAAAACAACAATTTGCCTTTAGTGCTATTTTAAATCCACACCTTTTCCAAAATGTGAATTGGCTTTACATACACTTGAATTACATTGTCAGCAAGCTCCATTTTTATTGGCTAGGCTGTACCCTAATATATAAAAAAAACAAAAATAAATGCGCTAACTAAGTGAATGGGTGAACGTATTAAACAAAAGCAGCCAGCACAGTCCGTTGATAGCAAACATAAAATATAAAGTCCAAAAATGCAGTGCTTAAAAATATTATGAGTGAAAATCAATAAATTAAATAACAGTCCAAATAAGTGCAGATGATCATCATTTGATAGACGTGGAATTGTTGTGAAACCACCACCAAGCTTCAGTGCGTAAACAGAAAGGGCACACTACACCACCGTGCTCGCAAACTGCTTACCAGAAAGTAAGTAATGACAGGCGTTGTAATCACATAATGCAGAGGATTAATGTTGAGGTAGATAAATCACACAACGAATCTCCAACCCAGAAGACAGGGTAACTTCAAAGACTCAGATGGTAAACATGGGTGCTTGGCTACTACGGGGTCGGAGTCCTCTCCTGAGCGAACAGTGACACCACCCAAATCAACCATCGGGGACACTTCCAATCAGGGACACCCTCACGGATCTAGCAGCTCCCTGCTGTGCTGGCTCCCACCTGTCTTCTAGATGGAGCCCTCCTTACTCCTGGGCCTCCACTGTCTGCTAGGGTAGAGTCCTGACTCTTCAATGCTGAGAAAGGGAATCTCTGTCCTCAGTCTATTTCCCTGTCTCAAAGTGGAGATGTCAGGGGTCTGTTTAGACCCCTGATATGTCACCAAAGCCCCCCCCTCAACAAAGTTCATAAAAAAAAAAAAAAAAATTAAACAAAAATTAAAAATGTTTTTATAAAAAAATATATAAAATAAAAAACTACTGACACCACCCCTGCCCTACTAACACCTTCCACTGCCCCAACCCCCTCCCCCAAAAAGCATTGTGGACAAAAATAAATAAAAAATTGTAATAAAACAATATGTAAAAATAAAAACTACTGACACCATCCATTGCCCTACTGACACCATCACTGCCACATACTCCACACCGCTTCCGCAGAAGCACTGTGATTTTTTATTTTTTTTATGATTTAAAGAAAATAATAAACAACAAAATTTTAAAAAATAGAGTGTAGCGGGGTCTCCTTTAAGGCCCCCGGGACTACGTTACCCAGACCCCTGTTCGGCACCCAGAGTGCAATTGGCTACCGCAGAGACTCATGGGAGGGGCTATTTAAGAAGGAGGCGAGGCGGAGCTCGGCCTCTTTGGACACCGCGCTGCAAGCAACAGCTTCTTCCTGTGTGGATCTGCTGCAGTGCAAGGCCTGAAGCCTGGGGCCTTGCGTTACTTCCGAAGAGCCTTCCACCCCACTGCGGAGCCTGGGTGGCACCAGACTTGTCGAGTGAGGACATCAGCCGGATCGGGGACCCGATCGTTGCAGACGCTGTGTGCGGAGACACAGCAGGTGGAAGTCCCGGACTGGGATCGCGTCCGGAGTGGTGAGCAAGCACTTGCTCAAGCCAATAGACTGTACCGTGTTTAGGCCTATAGACTGCCTTGGCCCACTTATCGTTAGGTCGTTGTTCCACCAGGAGACCAGTAGCAGGACAGAGTTGAAGGGTCTCCAGTATAGTTGTTTCCTTGAGACTGCCTACTTGTGGATTACAAATACTGTTTCATCAAGTGCACCACCGAAAGTTTGCATGCGAAGAAATAGCAAGTGAAAAGACTGAGATTTCTTCTAAGTCAGGCCTGACTAGGGAGGGGTATAGGGTATTGTTTAATGCGCCATAGGGCGCGTACACCATAATAGCTGCGCACAGTGGGTTACCACGTGGGGCCATTGTTGTGTGTTACATTTAATTGCTGCAGGGCTCTGTGAGCAAGTTGCATGTGTTCCGTTCTGCCTATGCCTATTTGATGAAAGTAAAACTGTTATATTTAACCTCTCGCCTCAGTGTGTTGCCTTACTATAAGGAGATTGACCCGTGCAATACCATTGCTTATGATATGAGTTTAACCCTAGACTAACTGTGCCAGAGTGGGTCGAGTAAGATTGCCCGGGGTTGGCGGTGCTGCACACAGGGCCTGAAATCAAACCAGCGGCTCTCTTAACTGGGGGTAGCGCTACACGAGAAAATAATAAAAACAAAAAACTACTGACACACTGCTCTACTGACACTATCCATTACCCCCCCCCCCCCCACTCCAATCATTGTGAAAAACTAAAAAGTAAATAGTAAAATAGTAAAAAAAATACAATTGTAAAAAAATAATAATAAAAATAAAGAACTACTGACACCATCTTGCACATACTACTCACCGCTGTACACTCCACACTCCTCACCTGCACATTATACCCACCGCCATACACTCCGCACATGGGTGTCTGTTCCATAGGGCAGGGGGGGCATTTGCCCCCCTGGAATCCTAAAAGTGTTGACAAATGACACCATTCAGCCGCGGCCGCCTCCCGCATATCGGTGGGCCAGGGCCGCCGGCGCCGCCGATTGTCACACTGTCATCATGTCTGTCAGTGTGTTGTTGCATTTACTCCACTCCCGCGGCCCGCCATTGTTTGCCGGCGCCAGCCAAAATGATCATCGCACTGCCACGCTGCTTTGTGTTTACAGCCCCGCCCGGCGACCGTCCTGGCGGTGTGACGTTACTCGCGACGGGAGGGGATTATCATTCATGGCTGGGACTGTGATGGGAGGAGCCTCGAGAGCTGCCTGCTAGAGGAGCCAGCGCCGCCGAGGAGGAACCAAGTAAGCACTAACTAAATTAAGCTGATGGGCGATGATGCAGTTTGAAAATTATTAAATGTGAGGACTGTGATTTTTTTAATATGCAGCATGGCGGCGCCGGCTGGGGGAGGGGGGTAAATGTTCTGCACTGGTCATGGTAACTCATGTATTAATTGTATTAATGTCCTGCACAGTGCAGGACATTAATACATGAGTTACAATGACCAGTGCTGTGCAGGACATTAATACATGAGTTACTATGACCAGTGCAGCCGGCTGGGGGAGGGGGGGTAAATGTTCTGCATTGGTCATAGTAACTCATGTATTAATGTCCTGCACTGGTCATAGTAACTCATGTATTAATGTCCTGCACTGTATAGGACATTAATAAATGAGTTACCATGACCAGTGCAGGACATTTAGCCCCCCCCCCCCCCCCCCCCGCCATGCTGCATATTAAAAAAATCACAGACAATCCTCACATTCACAGTTAATAATCTTCAGACTGCATTCCGTATGGCATCATGCCATACGGAATGATGCAGTCTGAAGATCATTAACTGTGATGACTGTCTGTGATTTTTTTAATATGCAGCATGGCGGCGGGGGGAGGGGGGTAAATGTCCTGCACTGGTCATGGTAACTCATATATTAATGTCCTGCACAGTGCAGGGTGCTGTGTAATGTAAAGGGGTCCAGTGATGCAGGGTGCTGTGTAATGTAAAGGGGTCCAGTGATTCAGGGTGCTGTGTAATGGAAAGGGGTCCAGTGATGCAGGGTGCTGTGTAATGTAAAGGGGCCCAGAGCTGTGGGGTGCTGTGTAATGTAAAGGGGTCCAGAGGTGCAGTTGTGGAGAGGGGGTACACAGTAGTGACAAAGAGATATTGAAAGATGCAGGGGGCACAGTGGGGTCGAAGAAAAGGTTAAATGCGACTGTGTATTGCCGCTGCCGAAGCGCCCCCCCCGAAAAAATTTCACCGGACGCCCATGACTCCGCACTGTATATTCCCTATTTAACATTACTACATTCTGCACTATACAAGTCATCTCAGACTCTATTAAACCACGTCCAATAGGTAGCACAGTTGAGGCCACGCCCACCTCCCTGAAATTCGTTTTTGCAGGTTGGGATGTCTGCATGTGGGGCAAACACTGTTTCTCTTATCATCCATGGACCGACACGGCGGCTCTTAATCACTGAACATGTGGGTATATGTCCCTGCTTGCAGGAGAAGACCTAGGCAGAATGTTAAATGTTAAAACATTCTAGAACAAACCAGAGCTGAACAGCCCCACCCAGGGGGGCGGTCCCTCCGGACATTACCCTCCCACCTGCAGCTAGCAGACCTCAGTTTTTTTCTGCCTAGCAGAAGGAGAAGACGTGGCTCTCTCAGGAGCCAGTCTCCTGGAAGATTTTACTTTTAAATTTTATTCCTTTGGGAATTTTATTATTTTATTTTTGAGACCTTCAATCAACTGTCGGCTCGGCAACAGGTTGGGTACACTAGTATCCTCGTAGTCTTCCCTGTCCGACCATCGAGCGTGCTGATCCTCGCCTTGTGTGCGTGAGACTCAGTTCACGACATACCCCATGGCTCCAGGGGTGGCCGGGTTGCTTTCATGCTCCCGCGGTCCTCTCAAGATTGAACAGTACCTACTGTATCTTTTACGGTTGACCGGGCTGACAGCTACGCAGTACGACTCTGTGATAGGTCTGTCTGAAACAAGCCAGTGAGTCCCTCTATTGGCACCGAGGGTGTTTTCCAAGGTGCTTGCGGGACGGGTAAGTAGTCTCTCCTGCTGCAAGGTGAGTACTGTCAGGTCACCTACGGCCAGGTGACAGATGCACACAGTAGGGGGACAGGAGTGCAATGCAAGGTAGTGAACCCTATGGCTGACAGCAGGAGGGTCAGACAAGCCGGGTCAGAGCAGGTAGTCAGGCGTAAGGTTCAGCAGGCTTAAACGTAGTCCGAGATACAGGCAAGGTCTGGCAGCAGGTAGGCAGGTAGGAGACAGAGCAGGGTCAAGGCGAGCCGAGGTCAGGATTGGAGATATATCGGGTGGTCGAGCAAGCCGGGTCGGTACAGGTAACTGGTAACAGGTGTACAGGTTTACAGGTTTCAAAGCTGCAGATCAGACAGCAATGTACTATTGCAACTGCTGGCTTTTTAAAGGCATAATGGCGCCATATTGTTTAGCGCGTGCGCAACTGGCGCATGCATGTGCGCAATTGGCGCACGCCGGCGCACAGGTACAGAGGGAAGCAGGAATTGTCTTCTATTTCTGGCAGGTCCCTGACAGAAAATTACTCAGTCATGCAACACTGTACCCAAATGATTTTTTTGTCCTTTTTTTCATACAAATAGAGCTTTCTTTTGTGGTATTTAATCACCTCTGGGTTTTTTATTTTTTGCGCTATAAATGAAAAAAGACCGAAAATTTTGAAAAAAAAAGATTTTTTCTTAATTTCTGTGATAAAATTTTGCAAATTAGTACTTTTTTTTCATAAATTTTGGCCACAATTTATACTGCTACATATCTTTGGTAAAAATAACCCAAAATTTGTGGAAATTATTTGGTCTGTGTGAAAGTTTTAGAGTCTACAAGCTATAGTGCAAATCATAAAATATTTGTCGCATCTGATGTACTGGCGGCCTATCTCATTTATTGAGACCCTAACAAGCCAGGAAAGTACAAACACCCCCCAAATAACCCCTTTTTGTAAAGTAGACATTCCAATGTATTTAGTAAGAGGCATGGTGAGTTATTTGAAGTTGTAATTTTTTTCCCACAATTCTTTGCAAAATTAAGATTTTAATTTTTTCTCAAAATTGTCATTGTAATAGCTTATTTCTCTCATGTGCATACCACAAATGACACCACAAAATACATTCTGCTACTCTTCCTGAGTACCGTATTTTTCGGCGTATAAGGCGACTGGGCGTATAAGACGACCCCCTAATTTTCCAGATAAAATTTGGGTTTTGGGATATACTCGTCGTATAAGACGACCCCCTTCCGACTAGCCATACCTCACCATGCCTCACCATACCTCACCATACCTCACTGTGCCCCTGCATGCCTCACTGTTCTATTGCATACCTCACTGTTCACCCTGCATACCTCACTGTTCACCCCGCATACCTCACTGTTCCCCCTGCATGCCTCACTGTTCCCCCCCCGCATGCCTCACTGTGCCCCCTCGACGATCACTTACCTTATTCCTGATGTAGAATCTCCAGTCAGACCGCGGCCGTCCATTTTTCAAAAGCCGCGCCTCCTCCTCATGCTGTTCCGTGATAGGCGGAACACTCAGCTTCCCAGCAGACACCGTGTTCAGTGTTCCGCCTATCACAGATGCCCTCTCATCCGAGGCTGAGGATGAGAGGGCATCTGTGATAAGCAGAACACTAAACAGAGGCTCTGCTGGGAAGCTGAGTGTTTCGCCTATCACGGAACAGCATGAGGAGGAGGAGCGGCTTTTGAAAATGGATGGCCGCGGTCTGAGATTATAAGGTAAGGTCAGGTACCGGCATATAAGACGACCCCCGACTCATGAGAGGATTTTTAGGGGTTAAAAAGTCGTCTTATACGCCGGAAAATACGGTATTAACAATACCACATGTGTGGGACTTTCTTGTTCATACATCACGGGACACAGAGCAGCATAGTCATTACTATGTGGGTTATATAGAATTACCTTCAGGTGCTGGCACTGGCAACTTCCAAAACAGGAAGTACCCTCCCCTATATAAGCCCCTCCCATCCGGGAGTACCTCAGTTTTTTGCCAGTGTCTAAGGTGTTGGCCAAGGTTAACATGTATTCATCTGGGCTTGTGTACAGGTTCTCTGGGCCTTAGCAAGCTATTCCGGATCCGACCAAAAAAGCTTCATAGCTAAACGGTCGGTACCCGGGCCTTGCAGAGAAGAGCAGGGTTTTGCCTGTAATGCCTCTCTTAGGAGGGCTGGACCCTGGGATCCAGAGCTCTGGTCATACCCAAAACCAAGAGGCTATCTGTGCAGGGTGCTATACAGGTCCAGGGGAGTGGAATCCTTGGGAACCCGGTCCCTGAAGGTCTAGTACAATGCCTGCCGTGAGAGGTGAAGTTTGGGCTTCTGTGGACCAAACAAAGTCCTGCGGCGGGGAAAAGGTAAGTGGGGGCCCCTCAGGAACTTGGTTCTATTGAGGGGACCCCCAAACCTAATATGTCTTTCTGCCTGTTACCTAAAGGGTATTCCCGCTAATAGCTGTATATGCCTAAGAAATCCTAGAAATGTTTTTTCATAAGGGAAGTTTTAAAAAAACTGTAAACCTGGAAATGTTTTTTCATAAAGGAGGTTTTAAAAAAAAAAAAAAGACAAAGGTGTGGTACCTGTGTTTGTCCACTAGAGGCCGCTGTGGAACGTCTTTTTTCTTGGGACTATTCCTTCCATGGTGAAAGTCCAGGCAGATGAGTGAGCTCTCTATCAGGGAAGCTGCATTCCTCTGTCATGCTGCCAAGTAGTTTCCTTCCATCCCCGAGTCCTGGTGAAACAGGGACCCTGGCTCCTCTCCCTACATGGCGCCAAGAGCGCACACGTGCACGCGCGCGCGCGCACACATGCTTTCCTTTTATAAGGTTTAGCTTCAAAAAAGGGGGCGGAGCCTGGCGGATGACGCGCTCTGTGCGCCCAGCGCTTCTGCGCATGTGCGGGCGTCCCAGCAAGATAAAAGGACTCAGTCCACGCTGCTTGCTATGGACACAGAGCATGAAAAGGAGCTGGTAGCATGGTATAGGGGCTTACAGCGGGCGGTTGATACAGGCATCCCCAGAAAGACGCATTAGTAGACACCCACTGATGTACATAGCAGCAAATTGCATTAGACTATTTCAGTAAGGGGTGTATTGCGGCTGGAATACCTCAGCTTTGAACTAAGGAATATGCCGCCTAAAAAACTCTGAGATATACCTCTCAGGAAGTGTAGGGGGTCTCCATCGGGCTCTGAGGATCTGGAGCAGTCATCTGCACCCTCCTCCCCTGAGAAATCAGAGGTTAATACCCATAAGGAACCCCCGGGAGTGCCAGGTACTGCGGCTGTCCTCAGTCCACCTGCTCCTGCATATATAACAGAGGAGGTTTTTTCCTCAACTCTGGAGGGATTGGAGCAGAGATTGGCTGCATTGATCGCTTCTTCTCTACAGGAAAGAAAGCGCGCCAGATCTCCATCACCTCCATTAGAGTGCCTGTTGGCAGAGCAACGGTCCCAGGAAGGGACCGACCTACCTGAAGGGGATCAGGAGGAGGTTAGCTCTGTTTTTGAGGAATCGACAGTAGATGAACCATTTTCAGCATCACAGACTGAAAGATTGTGGGTCCAGACCCTAACTGACATGGTTCGATCTGCATTTAAAATGCCTCTTTTTGAACCATCAACTACTGCTGTCTCCTCATTGGGGTCGCTAAAAGCTCCCCAGGTTAATTGCTCCTTTCCAATACATCCATTATTGGAAGGACTTATATACCAGGACTGGGAACATCCTGATAAACTATTTGTTCCGCCTAAAAGGTTTCCGGTGATCTATCCCATGGAGGAAAAGTTCACCCAGAGATGGAATGTTCCTACGGTGGATGCAGCCATCTCTTCTGTGAACAAATCACTGACATGTCCAGTAGATAATGTTCAAATGTTCAAAGATCCAGTGGATAAAAAATTGGAATCTTTATTAAAATCTGCTTTTTCCACAGCAGGGGCTGTTACACAGCCAGCAGTGGCAGCTATTGGGGTCTGCCAAGCTTTAAAGGATCCAATGAAAATGGTCCTGAGGGATTTGCCAGACCAGCAGGCCCAGGCTCTGGCTGATCTGCCTAGAGCATTATGCTTTGCGGTTGACGCCATCAAGGATTCTATCCATCAGGCCTCCCGCCTCACGCTGTCTTTGGTACATATGCGTAGGCTTCTGTGGCTCAAAAACTGGTCTGCTGAAGCTCCCTGTAAGAAGCTCTTAGTTAGCTTCCCATTTCATGGGGAACGCCTTTTTGGCGAAGACCTGGATAAGTATATCCAGAAGATTTCCAGTGGTAAAAGTACTCTCTTACCGAGTAAAAAGAGGTCTAGGGGTCCATCTTTTAAGAGGACTACCTCTCCTATCCCTGCGACGTCTGCTACTAAGCAGTTCCGACGGCCTCCTCGGTCAAACTCAGGAGGTAAAAATCAGGGACAGCCACAGGGTAATAAAAAGCCCTAGATCCGAAGAGGTACTAAACCAGCCTCCAAGTCAAGCCTATGAAGGGCTGCCCCCACTCAAACGGGTGGGGGGAAGACTTCAGTTGTTCGCAGAGACCTGGCGGGAGACGATCAAAGACAGATGGGTGCTCTCCGCAGTAACTCTGGGATACAAGTTGGAGTTAAAAGAGTCTCCTCCGTCCCATTTTATGTGGTCAGGCATGCCAAGAGACCCTCTGAAAAGAGGGTCTCTCCTATTGGCGTTAGAACAACTATTGCTCCAAGGAGTAATTATGGAGGTTCCTATGGAAGAGTGGGGGTTGGGTTTCTACTCAAACCTTTTCACAGTCCCGAAGCCAAACGGGGACATAAGACCCATATTGGACCTAAAGAGTCTAAACAAATTTCTAAACGTCCGGTCTTTCCGGATGGAGTCGATCCGATCGGTAACCGCTGCCCTACAAGGGGAGGAATGGTTAGCCTCGATCGACATCAAAGATGCTTACTTGCATGTTCCCATCTTTCCAGGTCATCAAAAATTCCTACGCTTTGCAGTAGAAGGGCGCCATTTTCAGTTCAGAGCCTTACCATTCGGTCTGGCCACAGCACCACGAGTGTTCACAAAAATTCTGGCCCCACTGTTGGCCGATCTAAGAACACGGGGTGTAACGATAATGGCATACCTAGACGACCTGTTGTTGATAGACCACTCAGTTGCCAAGCTAGAAGTGGTAATTGTCGATACAATCAAGTATCTAGAGTCTCACGGTTGGGTCATCAACCTGGACAAGTCAGCCCTACAGCCAGTGAAAAACCTGGTATATCTAGGGCTACGGCTGGATTCAGACCAGAGGAAGATTTTCTTACCTCTAGACAAGGTATCCTCTTTGAGGGCCTTGGTCCGTCTGCTTTGTGCAAAAAGACAGCCGTCCATACGCCTGTGCATGAGGCTGCTAGGAAAGATGGTAGCATCATTCGAAGCTGTGCCATACGCCCAATTCCACTCAAGGAATTTACAAAGGGCCATATTGTCAGCCTGGAACGGAAAAGTTCAGGCTCTAGACTTCCCGATGGCTTTGTCCCCTTCCGTTCGGAAGAGTCTCTGCTGGTGGTTGATCCCCCAGAATCTCCAGAAGGGAAAACCCTTCAGCCCGATATCTTGGAAGGTGGTCACTACAGATGCCAGCCTTATAGGCTGGGGGGCAGTACTGGAGCAATGGTCTCTCCAGGGCAGATGGTCAAATGTAGTAAAAACCCTGCCCATCAATCTCTTAGAGATACGAGCAGCCCGGTACGCCCTAGTAGCCTGGACATCCAGACTCCAAGGGTCCCCTGTCAGAATTCAATCAGACAATGCCACAGCAGTGGCATATATCAATCATCAGGGAGGCACCAGGAGTCGTGCAGCCCAGAGGGAAGTAAGTCACATCCTGGAATGGGCAGAAAAGCATGTCCCATGTATATCAGCTGTCTTCATTCCAGGGGTGGAGAATTGGAAGGCGGATTTTCTGAGTCGCCAACAGTTATGCCCAGGGGAATGGTCCCTTCATCCCGAGGTCTTCCGAGCAATATGTCAGCGGTGGGGAACACCGGATGTAGATCTGCTAGCATCCAGATTCAACGCAAAGGTGGACAGATTTGTCTCCCGGACAAGGGATCCCCTCGCTTGCGGCTCGGATGCTCTGGTGTTCCCTTGGGATCAGTTCAGACTGATATATGCATTCCCTCCGCTACAATTGTTGCCTCGACTCCTTCGCAGAGTCAGGTTGGAGAAGAAGCCGGTGATCCTGGTGGCTCCAGCGTGGCCCCGAAGGGCCTGGTACGCGGAGATCATCAAAATGTCTGTGGGGAGTCCTTGGACCCTTCCACATCGTCCGGACCTGCTTTCGCAAGGACCGATATACCACCCTTCCTTACTAACTCTAAGTTTAACGGCCTGGCTATTGAATCCCACATCCTAAAGAAGAGAGGTCTCTCTAACTCTGTGGTATCAACTATAATCAATGCCAGGAAGCCTGTATCCAGGCAGATCTACTATAGAGTTTGGAAGGCGTACATCACTTGGTGCGAGGCCAGAAAATGGCATCCACGTAAGTACGTTATAGGCAGAATTCTGGACTTCCTGCAGTGGGCTGTAGACAGGAAGTTTGCCTTAAGTACTATCAAGGGCCAGGTTTAGGCCTTGTCAATACTATTTCAAAGGCCCCTGGCTATGCATTCACTTGTCAAATCCTTTATGCAAGGTGTGACTCGTATTATTCCACCGATTAAGGCTCCCATATGCCCATGGGATCTAAATTTGGTTCTGTCGGTTCTGCAGAAGCAGCCATTTGAACCTTTGCGGCACATTTCCTTGGTTCTACTCACCAGGAAATTGATATTTTTAGTAGCCATATGCTCGGCTAGAAGAGTGTCGGAATTAGCCGCCATGTCCTGTAAAGAGCCATATCTGGTTATCCATAAGGACAGAGTAGTATTACGTCCTCACCCAGCCTTTCTTCCTAAGGTGGTATCGAGGTTTCACTTGAACCAGGATGTGGTTCTTCCTTCTTTTTTCCCCAAACCAAGCTCGGTAGAGGAAAAGTTATTGCATTCTTTGGATGTAGTAAGAGCAGTTAAAGCTTATCTAAAAGCCACTGCTCAGATTCGTAGAACGGATTCTTTGTTTGTTCTGCCGGAAGGCCCCAGAAAGGGTCAGGCAGCATCAAAATCTACTTTAGCCAAGTGGATTCGACAGGTCATAATACAAGCCTATGGCTTGAGAAGTAGACCGCCTCCGTTCAAAGTTAGGGCGCACTCCACGAGAGCAGTTGGAACTTCATGGGCAGTGCATCACCAGGCCTCCCTGGCGCAAATTTGTAAGGCCGCAACATGGTCTTCAGTACACACGTTTACTAGGTTCTACCAGGTGGACGTTAGAAGTCAGGAGGATGTCGCCTTTGGGCACAGTGTGTTGCAGGCCGCAAAAGATCCTCATGCCTGATGGCGCCCAGCTTATGTATGGTGTATCCCCCCCCTCATGTGGCATTGCTTTGGGACGTCCCACATAGTAATGACTATGCTGCTCTGTGTCCCGTGATGTATGAACAAGAAAGTAGGATTTTTAAAACAGCTTACCTGTAAAATCCTTTTCTTGGAGTACATCACGGGACACAGAGCTCCCACCCCTCTTTTGGGGACACGTATTGCTTTGCTACAAAACTGAGGTACTCCCGGATGGGAGGGGCTTATATAGGGGAGGGTACTTCCTGTTTTGGAAGTTGCCAGTGCCAGCACCTGAAGGTAATTCTATATAACCCACATAGTAATGACTATGCTGCTCTGTGTCCCGTGATGTACTCCAAGAAAAGGATTTTACAGGTAAGCTGTTTTAAAAATCCTACTTTTTCACTGCCTGGCCACATACAGAGGCCCAACATGCAGGGAGCACCATCAGGGCTTCTAGAAGCATAAATTACACATCTAACTTGTTGACTACCTATTACACTTTTCAAGGCCCTGGAGCACCAGAACAATGGAAACACCCACAAAATGACCCCATTTTGGAAAGCTAACACCCCAACGTATAATCTATGAGGCATAATGAGTCTTTTGAATGGTTAATTTTTCCAGAACTTTTTGGAAAATGTGTAAAAAAAATTAAAACGCATTTTTTTTACTCAAAGTTTTCCATTTATGAGATATTTCCAACACATAGCATGTACATAGCAAAAATTACACCCCAAAATACATTCTGCTACTTCTCCTGAGTATGGTGATACCAAATGTGTGGGACTTTTACACAGCCTAGCCACATACAGAGGACCTACACTGAAGTAGCACCTTCAGGCGTTCTAGGAGCATAAATTACACATCTGATTTCTCAACCACCTATTACACTTTTGAAGGCCCTGGAGCACCAGGACAATGGAAACGCCCACAAAATGACCCCATTTTGGAAAGCTAGCACCCCAACGTATAATCTATGAGGCATAATGAGTCTTTTGAATGGTTAATTTTTTCCAGAACTTTTTGGAAAATGTGGAAAAAAAATGAAAACACATTTTTTTTACGCAAAGTTGTCCATTTATAAGATATTTCCAACACATAGCATGTACATAGCAAAAATGACACCCCAAAATACATTCTGCTACTCCTCCTGAGTATGACAATACCAAATGTGTGGGACTTTTACACAGCCTGGCCACATACAGAGGACCTACATTGAAGTAGCACCTTCAGGCATAAATTACACATCTCATTTCTCAACCACCTATTACACTTTTGAAGGCCCTGGAGCACCAGGACAATAAAAACGCCCACAAAATGACCCCATTTTGGAAAGCTAACACCCCAACGTATAATATATGAGGCATAATGAGTCTTTTGAACAGTTCATTTTTTTCCAGAAGTTTTTGGAAAATGTGGAAAAAAATGAAAACGCATTTTTTTTATTTACACAAAGTTGTCCGTTTATAAGATATCTCCAACACATAGCATTTACATAGCAAAAATGACACCCCAAAATACATTCTGCTACTCCTGAGTATGGCAATACCACATCTGTGAGACTTCTACACAGCCTGGCCACATACAGAGATCCAACATGCAAGGAACACCGTCAGGTGTTCCAGGGACACATAGCATGCACATACCAAGAATTACAACCCAAAATACATTATGCTGAGCAAAGCGTAAAAAAAAGATTACCTGTGGTTTTAGTAGCGCAGTTCTACACAGCAGGATAGCACTGGTCCAGGAAGCAGGCAGGGACTTGGTCAGCAATGGCATACACAATTGTCAAGGCAGCAGGCAGGGATACTGTCCATATACAGTCCAGGGTAAGTGCAGGCAGAGATATTGTCAGCAGTGCCAAAAATATTGGTCCTGGTAGTAGGCAGGTCCATGTGGTGTGGTCTGTTCATGCGACAGGCAGAGGCATGATGGCATAGGTCCTACAGGCAGTAGGCAGAAGTAGGGCCTCATTCAGGACAGAATGGGGACAGGGGAAGAGGCTTCTCCCACCCAAATCTCTTTGAAGCCTCCGAGTCTCCAGACCCTAATCTAGGATGAGAAAACAAAAAAAAATGTTTTCTTCATCCAGAAAAACTTTTCTGGAGCCCCTCACATATGTGAGACCCCTGTGTTGAATCCCACTAGTCCAGTAGCAGGGTACAAGATCAGTCCATGAGGCAGGCAAAAACATGGTCAAACAGTCCAAGGTCAGTTCCAGATCAGGCAGAGATATTACAGAATCGTTAGGCAGAAGCATGGTCGAATAACAGTCCAGGGTCAGTTCCAGATAAGGCAGAGGTAGTACAGAATCGTTAGGCAGAAACGTGGTCGAATAACAAGCCTGGGTCAGTTCCAGATCAGGCAGAGGTGGTACAGAATCGTTAGGCAGAAGCGTGGTCGAATAACAAGCCAGGGTCAGTTACAGAGCAGGCAGAGGCATAAGGGGTGTGAAGGTGTATGAAGGCAGGAACTGAGGATTACGTTTACCATACTTCACTAATAATTTAGTGAAGTATGGTAACGGCGAAAACACTCTACTACACAGAGGCCTGGTTGGGAAGGACATTGGGCACAATGATAAGCTGTGTCTCATCTGACTCCACTGGTACACACCTTAAAAAATGTTTGACGTCGTCGGCCTGTTGCTGTGGGAGGGACTTTATCGGGAAAGTCATGTTCGGAGAGTTGACTTAGATAGGGCCGAAACAACTAATCGATTAATCGACAACTAATTGATTATGAAATTAATCGATTACAATTTTCATAATCGATAAATCGGCCAGTAACATAATGGGGTTTAAAAAAAACTAAAATTAGCCCTTTATAATACAAAAAGAGCAAATCGCTACTGTAAATATTACTTTCACTGTCCCACAGTAAAAAATGAACCCCTTACAGTAGCGATTATTTGCTCTTTTTGTACTAATTTTAGTTTTTTTAACCCTATTATGTTACTAAACATCTCAGGCCTGGGTCACACCTCTGTTTTTTTGGTACTTTTTGCAGAAACACACTACAGTTCATTTACATGGTTTCCTATGGGACACGTTCACATCCATGATTTTTTCAGCTGCTGCGTATTTGGAAAGGGCAAGGATTTTTTTTAACGCAAAACGGTGCTATTTTGTTTGTTTGGTTTAATATACTTCAATGGAGAAGCTGCAGAAAAGCATGTAATGTGTTTTGCGGCAATTTGTGTCTTGTGAGTGAGTGAGTGAGTGAATAACTTGTATAGCGCTGCAAATGCGAACTAAATCGCCTCAAGGCGCTTTGCATCCAGTGACATCCTGACCCTTCAGAATAGGTGGGTCTTAAGTTTTTTCCTGAAGGCCCGGTGGTTTTCTTCCATGCGGATGTTGGTGGGTAGAGCGTTCCATAGCCGTGGTCCTTGGACTGCAAATCTTCGTTCTCCCTTTGATTTGTAGCGGGACTTGGGGATGTGAAGGAGGTTTTGGTTGGTTGATCGGAGATTGCGATTGGGGGTGTAGTGTTTTATCTTCTCGCATAGATATTGTGGAGCGTTTCCCTGTGTGCACTTGTGGGTGAGACAGAGGGTCTTGAATGTGATCCGATCCTTTACGGTTAGCCAATGAAGGGTCCTTAGTGATGGGGTGATGGATTCCCAAGGTTTTTTTCCCGTTACCAGCCTGGCAGCCGTGTTCTGGATGACTTGTAGGCGCGAAATCTGGTATTTGGGTAGTCCGAGGTAGAGGGCGTTTGCGTAATCGAGTCGGGAGTTGATAATTGTTCCAACTACTACTGCTGTATCCTCTTTTGGGATGAAGGGGATGAGTCTACGTAGTAGACGGAGGAGATGGTGAGCTCCGCTGACTACTGATCCAATTTGTGCGTCCATCGACATCTCCGAGTCAAAGATGACTCCGAGACTTTTGACTTTGGTGCTCGGGGTAACGGTCTGTCCAAGGATAGTGGGGAGTGTCCAAGGAGTCTTAGTTTTTGTCTTTCGGTTTGCGTGGAGGAGAAGGAGTTCTGTTTTGGATCCGTTGAGTTTGAGGGAATTCTCAGTCATCCATTCATTGATCAATGTGAGACAGGTTTCCAATCCGTGATATTGGTCTTTTTTCCCGGTGATACGAAAGTAGAGTTGGGTGTCGTCAGCATATGAGTGGTAGCACAGGCCCTGTTTGCTGATGATTTTGAGGAGTGGGCGGAGGTAGATGTTAAAGAGCACGGGTGACAGGGGTGATCCTTGGGGGACTCCGCAAGAAATTGTGCGAGTTTCAGAGGTGAAGGCTCCTAGTTTCACTGTCTGGGAACGATTGTCTAGGAAGGATGCGAACCAGTGTAGGTCAGGGTCTGCGACTCCGGCTACTTCTTTAAGGCGAATGAGTAGAGTTTTGTGGTCTACTGTGTCGAACGCTGCACTGAGGTCCAGCAGCACCAGGAGACATGATTCTCCGTCATCTGCTGCTTCGAGGGTGTCATCCCATATTTTAAGAAGTGCTGTTTCTGTGCCATGGCCTGGGCGGAAGCCTGATTGTAGTGGATCCAAGAGTTTGTGGGTGTCCAAATAGAGTTGTAGCTGTTGTACTACTGCTTTCTCCATGATCTTGGAGATGGTGTTGAGGCTTGTTACCGGTCTGCGGTAGTTTGGGTCTTTGGGGTCCAGGTTGGGTTTCTTTAGGAGGGGTTTGATTATGCCTTGCTTGAGAGAGATTGGAACAATACCTTCTTTGAATGATTGATTTACGAGGTGTGTTATGGTGGGTGCTAAAATGTCGGTACATTCTTTCAGGAGTTTTGTAGAGATTATGTCATTTGGAGATGTGCTGTCTCTGAGGCTTCTGATTATATTTTTGGTGGTGTCGATGGTGATCGGGACCAGCGAAAATTTTGTCAATTGTATAGTGTTCATATTGATTTCCTCTATTTGCTTTGGCAGAGCAGGGTTGGTTGTTTTTTTCTGTTGAATTGATTCTCGAATGTTTTCGATTTTGTCGATAAAAAAGTCCGATAGCTCATTACAGAACTCTTGTGTTTCGTTTGCTGAAGGTTCTAGGCAGGTGGGGTTCATAGTTTGAGTTACTAGTTTGAAGAGTTCACGAGGTCGGTTTAGGCCTTTTTTGATGGTGTTTGAGAAATGTTCCTTTTTTGCTTTGAAAATTGCTTTGTGATATTTCTTAGTGAGTGCTTTGTAATTAATGTGGTTTTCCTTAGTTGGGTTTCTTCTCCAGGCTCCTTCGGCTCTTCTGCGTTCTTGCTTCAGTAGGGTAAGAGTGTCATTAAACCAGCCGGAGTTGTTTCTGCGAATGAGGGCCCTGCGTCTCGGAGCGACTGTGTCTGCTGTTTGTAGTAATGCTTTGTTTAAGGAGTTGAGTGTTTGTTCCGTTGAGTGGTTGAGATTTTGCGTTCCTATTTTATTTGATAGAGTAGTTTTGAAGAGTTCCGAGTGTAGTTTCTTCTGAGATCTTGTCCATTTTGTTGTTATTGAGTGTTCTGATTTTTGGGAGATGGTGTTGGTGGTAAGTTTAAATTTGATAGCGTAGTGATCCGTCCATGGTAACGGCATGTTGTCCACTGTGTTGATGTCCAGATTTTGTTTGAAGATGAGGTCCAGAATGTGCCCCGATCCATGCGTGGGGGCATTTATCAGTTGCTGCAGACCTAATTCTTCCAATTGGTTGATGCAGGAGGTGGCGATGGGGTCCTGAGTGGAGTTAGCCCAGAGATTGAAGTCCCCGAGTAATAGGAAGTTTTTGGTTTTTAAAGTGTATGTCGAGATGAATTCGGTAAAGGGTGTGAGGAGATTTGTCTTTGGTCCTGGCGGTCTGTAGCATAGCAGTATGTGAATAGTGTCCTGGGGTGTTGTTTGGAGTTGCAGAGTGAGTGTCTCCATGAACGGCAATGAGTTCTGTAGAGTTGGTTTGATGATAGAGAGGTGAGATTTGAAGATCACTGCTAGGCCTCCTCCTCTTTGTCCTGTTCTATGCTCAGTTAGGATGGAGTAGTTCTCCGGCACCAATTCTGTTAGGATGGTGTTACAGTCAGGTGTTAGCCAGCTTTCCGTGATAAAGAGGCAATCTATGTCGTTTTGCTTGATGAAGTCGTGAATTTCCTGTCTGTGCTTGACTGCCGATCTGGTGTTGATCAGGGCGCAAGCTATATGTTGTAGTTGAAGTGGTGTTTTCGTGTTTTTGATAGTCGATTGTCGATTGATCCTTAGGAGTTGTTCTTTTCGTAGTATTTTTTGGGTGGAGGTTGGTAATGTTGAGGCAGTATTCCTTAGCCTCTGGAGGGTGTCCGCTGAGTATTTAAAGTTGCACATGATGGGAAGAAAAAAAAGGTGGTGGGATGGTGAAATAGGGCCCAATGACCTAACCTCCCCCCTGTAATCTGTAATCTGTAATCTGCCCAACAACAAATTGGGCAAAAAAAAAAATGCAAATCACCTTTTTTTTTACGTTTATTAACCGTTTAGTCGATTATTGGAAACAATAATCGGCCAACTAATCGATTATGAAAATAATCATTAGTTGCAGCCCTAGACTTAGAACATCTGATCGGATGTTTTGGGGTGGGCCGTTCGGTAATATAAGGGCAGTGATAAGGTCCTCCTGGTAGCCAAGGAAGCGTTTGGGGTTTTGGGTGGAGTTGCGGTAAATGATATACGAGTTATATATGGCCAATTGAAAAAAATAAATTGCAACTTTTTTGTACCAATGGTATATCCGTCTTGTGGCAAGGTAGGGTTCGAGCATCTGGTCATTGAAGTCGACTCCCCCCATAAACAATTTGTAGTCCTGGATGCATGTGGGCTTTTGGATGGGGCCATTCCTTCTGGGGATTTCCACAAAGGTATCATTGTGGATGGAAGATAACATGTATACATCCCTTCTGTCCCTCCACTTCACTGCCAAAACCTCCTTATTTCGCAGACTTGCCGATTCTCCTCTTCTCAGCTTCTTATTTACAAGACTTTGAGGAGTGCCCTTCCGATTCTTTCTGATGGTGCCACATGCTGGCGTCTGCTTCCGGTGAAGGTTGTGGAACAGGGGAAGAGATGTGTAGAAGTTATCTACGAACAGATGGTAGCCTTTTTCCAGTAGGGGGTTGTAACGGCACCCCAAATACGAAGGGGGTTAGCGCCGTATAAGATGTTCCCTCTCCTGGACACACATCCACTCGCTACCAATCTTCCACAGCCAAACGACCCCTTCCCATAGGAATTAATCCTTCTGAAGAAACGAGACGCACTCTGTATCCTTCTGGGGTAGAATGACTTTATTGAGAAACATTGTAACTTTTATATATATCCAATACTGCATTAGTTTAACATGAACAATGGCCCAGCTCCACCCACACATCACAAGACTCAACACATCATCCTGACTTCTGCTAGGCTTCAAAAGATCCCACACAATAGAATATAACGATCCCCAATACACATCTTATCACAAAGTGTTAGCAGCCAGTCTGTCTGCCGGATACCATACCTACAGGCATGGTGTTAATTATCTGTATTCACAGCAGACCTTCCCAAGTCATAATGAACAATAGAATGCAAATCACCTTAATTCCTCCCAGCAATGATTACACAAAGACAAGGGGCTGGGGGTGATGACATTAGCATCTAACAGTATGTGTCCCAACATCATGAAGGCGTCACTTTTCAATTACCCTGTTGTGGTCATAATCAAACAGTAAATAGTTCTTTGCAGTTATCCTGAGGAATATGGTGGATCAATATTACAGACCCAATCTAGATACAATGTATGTGCAGCATTGAATATGGCTATCACAGACCATATTGGGGTTTTCATTCACCCTGTGCCCCTAATAGAGACACAGGGTGGTTGACACATAAGAGGCATTGGGGGAGCTGAAGCAAGGGTATCTCATACTTTCTAAGCGATTCTGAGTTCCCCGGGCCTTCCCGTTACATCTCTCCCCTTTCGGCAGGAGACTAACAGAGGAGGGAACCCCAGACGGGTTGACTTCGAAGTTAGTCCATAGGTCCCTTCTTCTAATGCCGGTATCCACACAGTACCCCAAATAAATTGCTCCAAACAGAGCACTACTCACCCAGCCAACCTCTGCCTCTCTCAGAGAACATACCCGCCGCTGGGGAGAGGCCTGGACTGGCCCTTCTCCCTGGAGTCCTTTCAGCCGCTGGAGAGAAGACAGGGTGACTGGGTTCAATCCGTCATGCTGTTGGGGATCTGGGCCGACTGCCCAGCATCCCTGGGGTATACAAGTGGAGACTGAAGTCCCATCCACTTGTGGTAGGTGAAAATCCCCCAGTGCTTGCAAAGCAAGGCTGACATCCTCCTGTCTCAGTGTCACACCATTTTCTGGGGTTGTGTCATTGAGGACCGAAGTCCCATCCACCGATATCCACTCAAGTTGCAGTTGTGTGCAGATGCCAGTAGCGTTCTGCCCTGCTGCCAGTGATTCAGCTGGGGGTAAAAGCTTTACCACCTCAGCTTGTTGCTGGAGAGGGGGGCCAACTGCCCCGGCTCCCTGAAACTCCACAGTTGTTTCCGGTGCTGGGCAGAGGTTGCTAGCACTCTGCCCTGTTGCCAGCACTTCTGCTGGGGACTCCACACCATCTGCTCTGGCTACCTGTTGGGGAGGGAAAATGGCTGCTTCTCCTCCCTGCATCTCTGAAATCCACTGGGAAGGGGGAACCATCACCTTCTCACCTCGGGCCTCCAAAACTGCCACGGGTGTAGAGTAGGGGTCTGCAGTACCCTGTCCTGCTGCCAGTACTTGAGGGGGCGATGCATAATCCATAACATCCTCTGAACAGCCCATTAAATCCATACCTTCTGTAATCTGTGGCTGGGGGGATGAGCCAACTGCCCTAGATCCCTGGAACTCCACCTCATCCACTTCGGCTTTAGGGATGGCAATCTCCAGATTTTCCACTGCTGATTCTTCAGCCAGGATTTCATAGTTGTCAACTGGTATTTCCTGATAGTCCCAGGCAAAGGTAGCATCACCCTGCTGCTGAGCAGATTCTAGCAGCTGTCTGTAGGCGATCTCCAGCTCCCATTCCTGAACGGCCAGAAACTCCAAATCTTCCTCTGCCCAGTGCCCTTCCGAGACATTCAGTTTTCGCTCTCTGTGCTCCATTATTTCCTCCAAACACCACTCCTGATCACTCCCAAAGTCAGGGTCACTGGACAGCCTCCAATACAACAATCCCAGGCCATCATAGTCAAAGCCTTCTGTGGGGCTGTCATCCGCTGACCATGGGCACTCTTGGGCTACATACCACCGGAGGGCTCTGTAGCTCTCGTCCAACCGCATCTCTGCCCGGATCAGCCTGCTTAACTCAGCTGTCCACTCCTGCTTCGGTTGTTCCCCCAATAACAGCATTCGTACATCATACTACGACCAGTACCTTACATGGATGGAGGGGAGAACTTTTCCCTGGTGTTGCTGCTCGAGAGCTAGCGCTTTCTTCCAGAGTTCGCAGCGGATTGAATCAGACCATCCCAGCAGGACCTCCTCTGATACTGGTCCTCTATGCTGTATCTGCATCTCTCACAACCTCCTTCCGAATTCCTCTTCCATGGCGGCTGGTTCTTTAGGCGTTGTCTCCGATTGCCGTATTTCTGCCATTCTCCGCTCATGTTGCCACTCTAGTTCTCTCTTTTGTCGCTCTAGTTCTTTCTCTTGTCGCTCTCGTTCTCTCTCTTGACGCTCTTGTTCTCTCTTTTGTCGCGCTAGTTCTCTCTCTTGTCGCTATCGTTCTCTCTCTTGTCGGGCATCCTGCAGCTGGATGCCTTTAATGGCTTCCTGTATGGCGGTCTCTGATGGGTTAGCACCATATAATGCCAACCGCTGTTGAACACGTTGCTGAAACAGGTCTTCAACTGACCGGGGTCCTGCATCACCAACCCTCTTCTGGTCCATCTCGGCTCTCAAGTAGGTCTTTCAGCGTGACTTTCCTGCAGGCTGCATAGCTGGTCATTCACTGTGGTAGTTTGGAGTGTCCCAGGAACTGGAGGGAAAATCCCGCTGCTGCCAACCAATGTAACGGCACCCCAAATACGAAGGGGGTTAACGGCGTATAAGATGTTCCCTCTCCTGGACACACATCCACTCGCTACCAATCTTCCACAGCCAAACGACCCCTTCCCATAGGAATTAATCCTTCTGAAGAAACGAGACGCACTCTGTATCCTTCTGGGGTAGAATGACTTTATTGAGAAACATTGTAACTTATATATATATCCAATACTGCATTAGTTTAACATGAACAATGGCCCAGCTCCACCCACACATCACAAGACTCAACACATCATCCTGACGTCTGCTAGGCTTCAAAAGATCCCACACAATAGAATTTAACGATCCCCAATACACATCTTATCACAAAGTGTTGGCAGCCAGTCTGTCTGCCGGATACCATACACACAGGCATGGTGTTAATTATCTGTATTCACACCAGACCTTCATAAGTCATAATGAACAATAGAATGCAAATCACCTTAATTCCTCCCAGCAATGATTACACAAAGACAAGGGGCTGGGGGTGATGACATTAGCATCTAACAGTATGTGTCCCAACATCATGAAGGCGTCACTTTTCAATTACCCTGTTGAGGTCATAAGCAAATAGTAAATAGTTCTTTGCAGTTATCCTGAGGAATATGGTGGATCAATATTACAGACCCAATCTAGATACAATGTATGTGCAGCATTGAATATGGCTATCACAGACCATATTGGGGTTTTCATTCACCCTGTGCCCCTATATAGAGACACAGGGTGGTTGACACATAAGAGGCATTGGGGGAGCTGAAGCAAGGGTATCTCATACTTTCTAAGCGATTCTGAGTTCCCCGGGCCTTCCCGTTACAGGGGTATATGAGGTCCCAAACAATTTTCCCACTTGATCCCAAGTAGTCTGGGCAATTAGGGGGATTCAGCTGGCTGTCCTTCCCTTCGTACACTAAGAAGGCATACGTGTACCCTGTGACTCGGTCACATAGTTTGTACACCTTCACACCATAGCGAGCCCTTTTGCTGGGAATGAATTGTTTTATTTGAAGCCTGCCGCTAAATTTAATAAGGGACTCATCCACACATATGTGCTGGTCCGGGGTATACAACTGGGGGAATTTTTATGAAAAATAATTCAGTAAGGGCCGAATTTTGAAAAGCCTGTCAAAATTTGGGTGATTTCTGGGATGGCACTGGGTACTATCGTTAAAATGTAGGAATCTCATGATCATGAAGTATCTGGTTCTGGGCATTACGTTGGAGAATATTGGCATGTGGTAGATGAGGTGTTTAGACCAAAAGGAACGCAAAGTGTTTTTTGGGTTGAGTCCCATACAAAATGTGAGGCCTAAAAACCTTCAACTCCTCCACCGTTAGGTCTTTCCACTCGTAGGGACGGGCATAAAATGATGTAGGATTGTTCAAAATAAACTGTTGGGCATATAGGTTGCACAATTCTGGATAAGATAAAAAAAATCGATTGGGGAAAAATTCTCTGTGTCCACCTGGACTCCTAGCTGGGCAGTGAAAGGGGGAATGTTGGCTTCTTCTGAATTAGGAGGAAGCCACAAGGGGTTCTGAAGGGCATTGGGAAGGCTGGCATGGGTCCTTGGCTTTTCTTGCCGAGGCACTGCGGTGCAGGTGGGTGGCACTGTGGTGCTGGTGGATGGCACTGCGGTGCTGGTGGATGGCACTGCCTCCTCACCAGAATGCCTTCGTTTAGCAGGCCGACTAGCTTTCTCCTCTGAGTCACTCAGTGTTGCACTACTAAGGACTGGCTCAGAATTTACGTCCGACTCAGAATCGGAATTGGAAAGGGAATCTGAAAGAGAGAGCTCCACGTTGCTCTTGTCGGGCGTGGAAAGAATTTGGTATGCCTCCTCGGCGGAAAATAATCTTTTTGACATGGTTGCTGCTGGTGGTGCGACTACACAGGTGTGTGCTAAGCCTTCACTGATGGGCACTGATGAGGTGGCACAGATGGGCACTGATGAGGCAGCACAGATGGGCACTGATGAGGCGGTACGGATGGGCACTGATGAGGCGGAGCAGATGGGCACTGATGAGGCGGAGCAGATGGGCACTGATTGGCGGCACAGATGGGCACTGATGAGGTGGCACAGATGTGCACTGACTGATTGCACAGATGTGCACTGATGAGGCAGCACAGATGGGCACTGATTGGCACAGATGGGCACTGATTGGCACAGGTGGGCACTGATGAGGTGGCACAGGTATGCACTGATGAGGTGGTACAGGTGGGCACTGATTGCACAGATCACTGACATCACAGGTGGTCAGACTGGTACAGGTGGTCACAGACTGGCACAGGTGGGCACAGATTGGCACTTATAAGCACTGTATGGGCACTTATGGGCACTGTATGGGCACTTGTAAAATCACTCACTGTGGAAACAAAGTAACAGATCGCTCTCCCTCCTCACACGCGGTCTCTGTCGGCAATGAGAGATGATCTCATATGTTTACATTTGAGATCATCTCTCATTGGCCGAACAGATCGCATAGTAAATGGGCACTCTGATTGGCCATTCACAGCGATGTGTGATTGGTTGTGTCCAAGGGACACGGGCAGCATAGAATTACCCCGCTGCGCGCTCGGGAGCGTGCGCGGGGAACGAGGAAAGGGGAGACTGTCTATTGACGGCCTCCCGGATTTTCAGGTCCGCGCTGTAGCCGTCATTTGGCTATAGCGCAAGCCTCAAGTAGTTAAACAGAATACTGTGTGGAGTTCTCTGTTACCCTGCTGGACGAGTGGTTATACAAGGTAAAAATTTTATGTACCATTTTTACTGTTGTGTGATATCATTGTGGTTCCCACAATCATTGTGTGGTTCAGTTGTGCCAAGGGAGGGTTCGAGACAAATTTTGGGGTTGATAGGCAGAACGTAGACCCAAACAAAACCAGCAGCTCCTTTGGGGGTAGTGCTACACGTGGGGGCTCGTCCGGGATTTCTACGGTTCTGCAATCAACCTCCCCTAGACAGAACCCTTGTCAGTACAGCAATGGACCCTGCTGCTGCAGCCCCGTGGTGTAAGGAGGAAAACATCCTCCTTGGCAACTGTCTGGTGATTCAAATGAAAAGAGAAGTTTGGACAGAGGAGCAGCTACTCCCAGTCTTGAGAACACTGTCCACGGACAGGAAACCATGGGTGATTAATATAAGGACAGACACTATCAACCCACACACTTATGCATTGTGTGAATGGAAGAAGGGAGTTTCTGATCACTTCAAGGGCGCTAGTATAAAGACTGCCAATCAAGTAGAATTCTTCCTGATACACCCAGTAGCTTCAGGAGAAGGCCCTACCTCCACTAGCCAAGAAGGCCCCAGCACAGGCGAAAATGGCCAAAAAGAGGGTCCCAGCTCATCACCATTGACTACCCTTGGGTGAGAACTATGCGCTGTTCTGAGGGAAATTGTAGCTAAATGTAAGAAGGATTCCCCAGACTACCTGATGACTGGATACAGGAAGCTCAGGACTTTCTCTGGGAAGCAGCCAGTGCCTTCAGTGGAAGATGGATTCGAAGAGTGGCTAGATCACGCCCTGGAAGATTGGGAAATACCCGAACAACATAAGAAGCAGAGGATCACAGAGAGTTTAAAGGGGCCTGCCCTAGAGGCCATACGCAACCTCAAACTCAGTAAGAAAGACTGCACTGCACAGGATTACCTGGATATCCTGCAGGATGTGTTTGGCCTGGACTGAAAAAGTTACTGAACTTCTCTACCAACTGTAGCATTGTTACCAGAAGGAGGGAGAGAAACTGTCTGAATTCATAAGGCACCTGGACAAGATCATACATCAGATCCTGTTAAAAAAGGGGATGGACCCTCGGACAGTGGATGAGACCCGTGCACAACAGATTTTAAGGGGTGCCCAACCTTTAGACCCCATTGCCATACTGTTGTGATCCCGTCAGGGCGGTGGCATCCTGGAGTATCCTGACCTGATCCGGATGGTCAGGGAAGAAGAGGTCATTTGGACAACAAAAAGAAGAGTCAACAATCTGAACCAACTGCCCGAGTCAGAGTGATAAGTGCTGAAGAAGGCGATTCTCAGGTTGAGCTCTTAAAGACTCAGGTGTCACAGTTAATTGAAATGGTGTCCATCTTGGCCAGCCAGGCAACTGCTCTACCCAACAGAAACACACCAGAGGAGCCCAAGAAGTCCCTCAACTTCAATGTTGAGCCAGTGCAGAAACCTAGGAGACTAATAACCTGCTTCAATTGTGGAGGAGTCGGACATGTCAGAGAAGTATGTCCAAGCCCGGATAAAGCTGCCTCCCAAAACTCGGAAAACCTCAGAGGGCCCCGGTGAAGGAGTCAACCGGGTGCCCACCAGTCTCAGCTAACTCCAAGAAACTCAACGACCCAAGGAGCCAACGTCGGGGTTACAGACCTTTGCCAAACACCCCCGTTATTGCCTCTGAGCGACCCAATGCCTCCCGTTCCAAGGATCAAACTGTTTAACGGCGGGAGATCAGTGCACGCCGGGCCCAACAGGGGTTGAGATCCAGGAAAAACCCCAAGAAGAAAGGAGTAAGGGTGCAGATAACAGAGCCAAACACAAAGGCCACTCCAAGGAAACTTCCTGTCAAATTAGTGGGACCCTCCCCAGTAGTCCTCAATCCAGGTAGAAGGAATTTACACAAAGGCCCTCCTAGACACTGGAGCTCAAGTGACTCTTCTGTATAGAGACTTCTATAACAAGCACCTCAAACATCTGCCACTACAGAAGCTGGAAGACCTGGAGATATGGGGCATTGGGACACAAAGTTTCCGCTATGATGGATACCTTCCAATCAAACTAACCTTTGACCTCCTCAGTGGCGGGAGGGGCAGAGACCTTCGACACCTTGGCAGTGGTCTGCCCTCGGCCACCAGGAGCCAGCAAGAGTTCCCTCATCATAGGGACCAACACTGACCTAGTCAGGAGACTGCTGAGACCTTTAGCCCAGGAGCAGGGTACCTCAACAACAAGAGTCCACCCCATGTTACAGCAAGTCTACCAGCGTCTAGTGCTGGAGCAAAAGTCCCCAGCAGATGGGGTTGGAAAGATCTGGAAGCTGGATAGAACAGAGAAGGTATTACAACCAGGAGAGGTGACTTGTTCAAGAGCTTCTGTCACGCTTACCTGGAAACAACCAGGTCCCTTTATCATCCTTGAACCGGATCCACAGGAAAAACAAAAAGGGATAGAAGTAATCCCCGAAGTGGTCCCATTGAAGGCCCTAACGAAAAGTCACGGGAAGGTCTCAGTAAGCATTAGGAATACTGCTACCACACCAGTGAAAATACCGGCCAGGATGCTGTTGGGTCAAGTGAACCAAGCCACCCCAGTTGCTCCATCTGACTTATAAAAAGGAGAAAAGTGCGATGTCACAGTAGAGAAGCTCTGCTCTGAAGATGAAACCCTCCCACCGGAAAGGAAGAAAAGGGCCAAGGCCCAACTTGCTCGATGGCAGAAGATATTCTCTAAAAATGAATTTGATGTGGGGTGTGCGAAGAGTGCCACCCACAATATTCGCCTACAGGAAGATAAACCCTTTAGAGAAAGAGTCCGACGGGTTCCCCTGGGTGACCTAGAAGACCTGTGTGAGCAATTGGCAGAACTAAAGAGGACGTGGATTATCCGAGAGTCCAGGAGCCCCTACGCCTTTCAAATAGTGGTAGTCCAGAAGAAAAATGAGTCACTGAGGCTGTGTATTGACTACCGAATACTGAACAGAAGAACCATTCCTGATCAGTACACCACTCCCTGAATAGAAGATGCTTTACAGAGTTTGTCAGGGGCCCAGTGGTTCAGTGTGATGAATCTAAAGAGTGGATACTATCAGATTCCCATGCACGCTGAGGATCAAGAGAAAACAGCCTTCATCACCACAGTGGGTTTCTTTGAATTCAACCGCATGCCCCAGGGGTTGTCAGGAGCCCCAGCCACTTTTCTAAGACTGATGGAGAAAACGGTGGGAGACATGAATCTGATCGAGGTGCTGGGAAAAAAAGTAAAAAAGGCGCAATGCACAGGTACCTCGGTATATGGATAAAGTATGGTACCGAATAGTCCAGGAGTAAAAAGAGATATAAAAAAAAAAAAAAAATACTTATACTCTCGGATAGAGGTCGACCGATATATACTTTTTAAAGAAATCGTCATCGGCCGATTATTATGTAAAAAAGGCCGATTGTCGGGGATGAGGCAGGGGCGTGCTGGGTGGAAGTCCAGCCCCCCCGCCCGTTAACTGTCTGCTGCTATCACGGCCGCTGTCTGCTTTTTTTTTCAGTGGGGGTAGTCGGCAGCGGCGGCCGCCGATTTGCTGTTACCGGCCCGCGCTGCATTCTGGGGCTTGTAGGCAAAGGCGGGGGGGGGGGGTGCGCAGTACGTCAGGGGACTTTTTTTTCCAGTGGAGGAAGGACACAGCGGCGGCCGCCGATTGGCTGTTACCGGCCCGCGCTGCATTCTGGGGTTTGTAGGCAAAGGCGGGGGCGCGCAGCACGTCAGGGGACGTTTTTTTTCCAGTGGAGGAAGTAGACAGCCGCGGCCGCCGATTGGCTCTTAACGGCCCGCGCTGCATTCTGGGGTTTGTAGGCAGAGACAGGGAGCGCAGCACATAAGGGGACGAATGGAGCTTTCTTTGGCTAGGCTAGGGGATGGAACGGAGCCGGGAGCGCTCCGCTGGTGGGCACTGATGAAGCGGCAGTAAATGAAATTATTAGGCTGTACTGGTGGGCACTGATGTGATATTTTATTTACTCCAAACCAGAAGCCGTCCCAGCTTTCACTAAACACTTTTTTCCAATCAGGACACAGCAAACACCCGGCTGAGCTTACATTTGATTTTCCTAATTTTTCACCTTTTTTCATATCCCTTTTACATATCACAGAGGCACAGACTCCTCAACATCTAGCACTGTTATATTACATCGGCAACTTCTGCAATAGGTCTAGCAAACACCCGGCCGAGACACTAACTAAAATTTGGTTATTTACTAATCATTTCAATCGCAATTTAATAATTTGCCTGCACACATTTCAAACTAGGACTCAACTTTAACATCAACACTTAAACCCCGGGGAGCAGCAAACACCCGGCAGAGCCAAAGTTTTGGTTTTTATTATTATTTAATATTTTTTATGGTTTGTGTTTTTTCCGTTTTTCCTGTGTTTTTTCCCTAAACAATCACACACTAATATTGGCATAAGTTGGTTCACATACCAGAACAGCGCCACAACTACACCCTTCTACCCTTTCACATTTCTTGCTCCACCTATATAGGTGGCAGTAATAAGTTGAGGCAGCAGTTCTGTCTATTATGCAAACGTTTGAATTCCTTTGTGCTAAGGCACCCCCCCTCTTTTTACTGATGTGATGCACTGGTTGGCACTGATGTGATGCACTGGTTGGCACTGATGTGATGCACTGGTTTGCACTAATGAGGGGGCACTGATGAGGGGGCACTGGTTGGCACTGATAGGCTACACTGATTAAGTGGCACTGACAGGCTGAACTGGTGGGCACTAATGAGGTGGCACTGATGGGCTCCACTGGTGGGTACTGATGAGGTTGCACCGACAGGCTGCACTGGTGGGCACTAATGAATACTGATAGGCTGCACTGATGAGCTGCACCGGTGGGCACTGATGTGGCACTGACAGGCTGCACTGATGGACACTGACAGGCTGAACTGGTAGGCACTTATGAGGTGACACTGATGGACACTGATGGACACTGGCCTTGGTATTGGTTCCAAAATAGATAGTCCCCTTATCCATCTATTTTGGAACCAATACCAAGGCCAGGTGGACTTTCATTTGCTGAATTTGGTATGAACATTATTGGGCTATAGAAGTATCCCTTGCTGTGCTCTGTCATCCCACGTTCTTCAGGCCAGGACTTACTTTGGTGCCAGCTCTGATGGACTTGCTGTGACCTGCAGTCCCACCCCTATACTTCTACCCAGCTGTGAATGTGGATTCTACTTCCAATTCCTACATGTGAGTGAATATTGCATTTTATTAAAGTTTTTTCTTTCTCGTACATCACGGGACACAGAGCGACATAGTCATTACTAATGGGTTATATAGATACCGTCAGGTGCTGGCACTGGCAACTTCCAAAACCGGAAGTACCCTCCCCTATATAAGCCCCTCCCATCCGGGAGCACCTCAGTTTTTTGCCAGTGTCTAAGGTGTTGGCCAAGAAGAAACATGTGTTTTTCACTGAGCTTGCGTACAGGTTCTTTTGGGCCTCAGTAAGCTATTCCGGATCTGACCAAAAAAGCTTCATAGCTAAACGGTCGGTACCCGGGCCTTGCAGAGAAGAGCAAGGTTTTGCCTGTAATGCTTCTCTTAGGAGAGCTGGACCCTGGGATCCAGAGCTCTGGTCATACCCACGACCAAGATGTTTTCTGTGCAGGGTGCTATACAGGTCCAGGGGAGTGGAATCCTTGGGAACCCGGTCCCTGAAGGTTTGATTACAATGCCTGCCGTGATAGGTGAAGTTTGGGCTTTTGTGGACCAAACAAAGTCCTGCGGCGGGGAACAGGTAAGTGGGGGCCCCCAGGAACTTGGTTCTATTGGGGGACCCCCAAGCCTAATTTGTCTTTCTGTCTGTTACCTAATGGTATTCCCGCAAAATTCTGTGCATGCCTGTAACTACTAAAAAAATGTAATAATTTTTAATGGTGGTCAAGAAAAAAAAAAAAAAAAAATATTTTTTTATATATATTTAATATATTAGACTGCGGTACCTGTGTTTGTCCACTAGAGGCCGCTGTGGAATGTTTTCTTGTCATGTGGACTAGCTTCTTCTCAGCAGAGCAAAGTCCAGGCAGATGGTGAGTTCTCTTATAGGAAACTGCTTCCTCTGCCATGTTGCAGTGCTCGTCCATCCCCCGGCCTGCGGCAAAGAGGGGCCCTGGCTCCTGTCCCTTGTTACCATATTTAAAATTAGCGCCGAAGGCGCACGTGCCCGCGTGCGTGCGCGTGCACGCGCCTCTATATATAGAGGTGAGCCGGGAAAGGGGGCGGAGCCTGGGGGATGACGCTCTGTGCGCGCCGCAGCGCTTCTGCGCATGTGCGGGCGTCCCAGCAGTTTAAAAAAACCACAATATTGTAGTGAGCTGGCTATGAAGTACAGAGACAGAGCTGGCAACATTTAAAGGCATACAGCAAGCGGTTGATACAGGCATCCCCTAGAAAGGCACATTAGTAGACACCAACTGTGATATAGCAGCAATTGTGCTAGACTATTCTCAGTAAAAGTGGTGTATTACGGCTGGAATACCTCAGCTTTAGGCTTAGGAATATGCCGTCCAGAAGCTCCGGAACTGAATCTTCCAGGAAGCGAAGGGGGTCTCATCGGGCTCGGAGGATCTTGGGCATACTTCTGCTGCACCAGTCTCCCCTGAAGTTCAGAGGTAAGTGACCGTAGAGACCCCGCAGGGGTACTTGGTACTGTGGCTGTCCTCAGTCACCTGCTCCTGTGTATGTAACAGAGGAGGTTTTTTCCTCAGCTCTGGGAGGATTAGAGAGAGATTGTCAACATTTATCGCTGCATCCCTGTCAGGGAAAGCACGCCCGATCTCCGTCTCCTCCTTCAGAGTGCCTGTTAGCAGAGCAACAGTCCCATACAGGGATCGACCTGCCTGAAGGGGATCAGGATAAGGTTGATTCTGTTATAGAGGAATCAACAGTGGGGGAACCTTTTCTCAGCATCTCAAGCTGAAAGATTATGGGTTCAGTCTCTGACTAACATGGTCCGATCAGCATTTAAAAATGCACCTTGCGGAACCATCAACCACTACTGTATCCTCGTTGGGGTCGCTAGAAGCCCCCAGACTGTCTGTTCTTTTCCACTTCACCCTTTACTGAAAGGGCTCATTTACCAGGATTGGGAACGTCCTGAGAAAATATTTATTCCCCCAAGAGATTTCCGGTGGTCTATCCCATGGAGGATAAGTTCATCAAAAAAAAAAAAAAAAAATGGAAGGTCCCTACAATGGACGCAGCCATCTCTTGTATGTATAAATCACTGACATGTCCAGTGGATAATGTCCAAATGTTCAAGAACCCAATAGATAAAAGATTGGAGTCCTTATGAAAATCTGCTTGGTGATACAACCAGCAGTAGCAGCTATTGGGGTCTGCTAAGCAGTGAAGGATCAGTTGAAACAGGTCTTGAGGGACTTGACAGATCAGCAGGCCTTAGGCTTTGCGGTTGACGCCATAGAGGATTCAGTCCATCAGGCCTCCCGCCTTACGCTGTCTATAGTACATATGCGTAG
Organism: Rana muscosa; assembly: GCA_029206835.1. Taxonomy (NCBI): domain Eukaryota; kingdom Metazoa; phylum Chordata; class Amphibia; order Anura; family Ranidae; genus Rana; species Rana muscosa. The sequence goes on along the minus strand of CM055125.1, from coordinate 214,221,157 downwards.
GCTCCTATGGCTCAAAAACTGGTCTGCTGAAGCTCCCTGTAAAGAATGGCTGGTTAGCGTCCCATTTCATGGTGAACGCTTATTCAGGGAAAACCTGGACAAATATATCCAGAAAATTTCCAGCGGTAAAAATACGCTCTTGCCGGTTAAAAGCAGAGTTAGAGGTCCCTCTTTAAGAGGCCTGCTTCTCCAGTCCCTGGGGCATCGGCTGTGTAACAGTTCCGACGGCCTCCTCGGTCAAATCCCGGGGGTAAAAAACAGGGACAGTAGCAGGGTAATGAGAAACCCTGGGTCAGGGGAGGTACAAAACCTCCCCCAAAGTTAAATTCATGAAGCCCCCACTCAGTCGGGTGGGGGGAGGACTCCAGTTGTTCGCAAGAGACCTGGCGGGACACGATCAAGACAGATAGGTGCTCTCCGCAGTAGGTTTGGGATACAGTTTGGAGTTAAAAGACTCTCCTCCTTCCCATTTTTGAGGTCAAACGTGCCAAGGGATCCCCGGAAGAGAGAGTCCCTCCTGTTGGCACTAGAACAACTATTGCTCCAAGGAGTAATTATGGAGGTTCCCCTGGAAGAATGAGGGTTCGGGTTTTACTCAAACCTCTTTACAGTCCCGAAGCAAACGCGGACGGGAGGCCCATATTAATTCTAAAAGGGCTATACAAATTCCTGTATATCAGGACTTTCCGATGGAGTCGATTCGATCGGTGGCCACTGCCCTACAAGGGGAGGATTGGTTAGCCGCGATCGACATCAAAGATGCTTATTTGCACATTCCCATCTTTCCAGTCCACCAAAAATTTCTACGCTTTGCAGTAGAAGGGCGCCATTTTCAGTTCAGAGCCTTACCCTTCGGTTTGGCCACAGCACCACGAGTGTTTACAAAAATTCTGGCCCTTTATTGGCCAATCTAAGAACACAAGGTGTAATGATAATGGCATATCTGGATGACTTATTGCGGATAGACCACTCAGTGAAAAAACTAGACGTGGTCGTTCACAAGACAATCAAGTATCTGGAATCTCACGGTTGGATTATCAACCGAGACAAGTCAGCCCTAAAAACCAGTCAAAAGTCTGGAATACTTGGGGCTAAGGTTGGATTCAGGCCAGAGAAAAATATTCTTGCCTCGAGGAAAGGTGTTGTCTTTGAAAGATTTGATCCACTAAGTGGGTACAAAAAAGACAGCCGTCCATACGCCTGTATATGAGGCTGCTGGGAAAAATGGTGGCATCATTCGAAGCAGTACCCTACGGTCAATTCCATTCAAGGAATTTGCAAGGGGCCATACTGTCAGCCTGGAACAAAAAAGTTCAGGCCCTAGACTTACAATGTCCTTGTCCCCTTCCGTTCGCAAGAGCCTCCGTTGGTGGTTGGTTCCCCAGAATCTGGAAAAAAGGAAATCCTTCAGTCCGATTTCTTGGAAGGTGGTCACTACAGATGCCAGCCTTATAGGCTGGGGAGCAGTACTGGAGCAATAGTCTCTCCAGGGCAGATGGTCGGATGCAGAAAAGGCCCTGCCCATCAATCTCTTAGAGATACGAGCAGCCCGGTATGCCCTAGTAGCATGGACATCCAAACTCCAAGGGTCCCCTGTCAGAATTCAATCAGACAATGCCACAGCAGTGGCATATATCAATCATCAGGGGGGCACCAGGAGTCGTGCAGCCCAGAGGGAAGTAAATTACATCCTGAAATGGGCAGAAAAATATGTCCCAGCCATATCTGCGGTATTCATTCCAGGAGTGGAGAATTGGAAGGCGGACTTTCTAAGTCGCCAGCAATTAGGCCCAGAGGAAGGGTCCCTTCACCCCGAGGTTTTCTGGACAATATGTCAGCGGTGGGGAACATCGGATGTAGATCTTCTAGCATCCAGATTCAACGCAAAGGGGGACAGGTTTGTCTCTCGGACAAGGGATCCCCTAGCTTGCGGCTCGGATGCCCTAGTGTTCCCTTGGGATCAGTTCAAGCTGATATATGCATTCACACCGCCACAATGGTTACCTCGATTACTCCGCAGAATCAGGGTAGAAAAGAAACAGTGATTCCGGTGGCTCCAGCGTGGCCCCGAAGAGCGTGGTATGCGGAGATTGTAAAATTTCAGTGGGGAGTCCTTGGACTCTCCCACGTCGTCCGGCTTTCGCAAGGACCGATATACCACCCTTCCTTACCAGCCCTAGGTTTGACGGCCTGGCTATTGAAGCCCACATTCTAAAAAAGAGAGGGCTCTCTAATGCGGTGGTATCTACCATGATCAATGCCAGGAAGCCGGTATCCAGGCAGATCTACTATAGAATCTGGAAGGCGTACATCGCGTGGTGTGAGGCCAAGAAATGGCATCCACATAAGTACGTAATAGGTAGGATTCTGGACTTCCTACAGTGGGCTGTAGATAGGAAGCTTGCCTTGAGTACTATCAAGGGTCACATTTCGGCCTTGTCAATATTTTTTCAAAGGCCCTTGGCTTCGCATTCACTAGTCAAAGCCTTTATACAAGGAGTGATGCGTATTAGTCCTCCGGTTAATATTCCCATATGTCCATGGGATCTAAACTTGGTTCTGTCGGTTCTACAGAAACAACCATTTGAACCATTACAGCATATTTCCTTGGTGCTTCTCACCAGGAAATTGATTTTTCTAGTAGCCATTTGTTCGGCTAAAAGAGTATCGGAATTAGCAGCTATGTCCTGTAAGGAGCCATATCTGGTTATCCATAAGGACAGAGTAGTGTTACGTCCTCATCCAGCCTTTCTTCCTAAGGTGGTATCGAGGTTTCATTTGAACCAAGATGTGGTTCTTCCTTCTTTTTTCCCCAAACCTACTTCGGTAGAGGAAAAGTTATTGCATTCTTTGGATGTAGTAAGAGCAGTTAAAGCTTATCTAAAAGCCACTGCTCAGATTCGCAGAACGGATACTTTGTTTATTCTGCCGGAAGGCCCCAGAAAGGGTCAGGCAGCGTCAAAATCTACTTTAGCCAAGTGGATTCGACAGGTCATTATGCAAGCTTATGGCTTGAGAAGGAGACCGCCTCCGTTCAAAGTTAGAGCGCACTCCACGAGAGCAGTTGGAACTTCATGGGCAGTGCATCACCAGGCCTCCCTGGCTCAAATCTGTAAGGCCGCAACATGGTCTTCGGTACACACGTTTACTAGGTCCTACCAGGTGGACGTTAGAAGTCAGGAGGATGTCGCCTTTGGGCGCAGTGTGTTGCAGGCCGCAAAAGATCCTCATGTCTGATAGCGCTCAGCTTATATATGGTGTATCCCCCCCCCTCATTTGGCATTGCTTTAGGACATCCCATTAGTAATGACTATGTCGCTCTGTGTCCCGTGATGTACGAGAAAGAAAATAGGATTTTTATAACAGCTTACCTGTAAAATCCTTTTCTTGGAGTACATCACGGGACACAGAGCTCCCACCCCTCTTTAGGGACACTTATTGCTTTGCTACAAAACTGAGGTGCTCCCGGATGGGAGGGGCTTATATAGGGGAGGGTACTTCCGGTTTTGGAAGTTGCCATTGCCAGCACCTGACGGTATCTATATAACCCATTAGTAATGACTATGTCGCTCTGTGTCCCGTGATGTACTCCAAGAAAAGGATTTTACAGGTAAGCTGTTATAAAAATCCTATTATTTGATACTTTCTCAGAGGCGCCCCTCTCCTTGTTTTATTTGGTGTATCTGGACGACATTATAGTGTTCGGTAGAACTCTAGAAGAGCACGAAGAGCGGTTGGAAAAGGTCCTAAAGAGGCTCCATGAAGAAGGCCTGAAGCTTTCTTTAGAGAAGTGCCAATTCTGTCAGCCCACAGTCCATTACCTAGGCCACATCGTATCTGTGAAGGGGATAGCCACGGACCCTGAAAAACTGGATGCTGTTACCTCTTGGCCGAGACCCACTAATGTGACCGAGCTTCGGTCGTTCCTGGGGTTCTGTTCCTACTGCAGAAGGTTTGTGGAGGGACTTGCCAAGATCGCCCGGCCCCTCAATGAATTACTAAGGAGCGAAGGAGATAATGATGCACCAGAACCGGTCAAACCAGTGAAATCCACCATAGGGCCCAGGAAGCCTAAAGAGTCTATCCAGGATCAGTGGACCACAAAGTGTGAAGAGGCATTCATCCAGTTGAAGAAGAGCCTAACCACTGCCCCTGTTTTGGCCTATGCGGATACCACAAAACCCTACGAATTGCATGTTGATGCCAGTCGTGATGGACTGGGTGGAGTACTATATCAAGAGCACGATGGCCACCTGCGGCCTGTTGCCTACGTGAGTCGGAAGTCTGGTCCCAGCTGAAAATAATTATCCCACACACAAGCTTGAAATCCTGGCTTTAAAATGGGCTGTAGTGGACAAGCTACGAGACTATCTGTATGGGGCCGAATTCGTGGTAAAGACTGACAACAATCCACTCACCTCGGTGAAACCGAGGCTTGGTTTTCGCGCATGCGCAGTGCGCCGGAGGGACCCGAGGCCGCACAGGCGCAGTAGGATGGGTCTCCTTGGCGCAGGCACGTGACGGAGACCGGCCGTGACGTCATCCCAGCGGGGAATTTAAACCGCTGGGAGCCCCATACAGGTGGGATACCTGTGGGTGTTCGTGCGGCAGCATCCCGGAGAGCGGTACTTCTGTGGGCAAGGTAGGCTGAGCATACTGGACTCCTGACCCTGAGGGGGAAGGTTTTAGAAAAAAAAAAAAAAAAACTTTTGCTTGTGTTTGTTTTTACATGCATTTAATGAACATGTCCATAGTAAATGAATGGTATGTCTTTCCTTATGCCTTCCTAGCCCTGGTTGTACTTGGAGTGGTTGATTTTGTTTTTCTCTCATCACCATGAACTCATCTTCACTGCCGTGTAGCCAGCCCTCCCGCACAAGGTATGTGCGGAGGGGGTAAGGGGATGCTGCTAGTGTGTATTTTACAGCCAGTTGCTAACGGTTACTTGGTTGCTTTCCTTCCGGCTAGATCAGATCATCCGTCACAAGACAGGGACCTTGCCAGGCCACATCAGCATCATCATTCATCCTCCAGGTCCAGACGCGGAACTACGTCTAGGACCCATCATCATAGAGGACGTTCACATTCCCCCTCTAAACATAGGAGACGTTCCCATTCCTCCTCAAGTCACCGCCACCACCACCGCGATGATCGCTCTGACCACAGAGCCTGTTGGGGATGTAAGACCAGAATCCCGGAGGGCAAATCGCTATGCGACCCATGTTAGGCCCGAGCGGTCGGTGAGAAAGAGACCAAAAAACAAAATCTTGAGTCTCTTGTGAAACGTGTGGTACAGCAATCTATGAAAGAAATAGTTGCCCCCCACACGAGGAGCCAGTCCACCACCTTCTCTGGCTCCTTGGCTGACGAGGCCCAGGAGGATCCCGGCCAATTCCAGCCCCATGATTCCTCCCATGATTCCTCGCAAGAAGGGATGGAGGGACATGATTCTACGGTAGGATTCGACTACGCTTTAGTCTCTCCACTAATCAAGGCAGTGAAGGAAACGTTAAAGCTGGAGGATACCACTGCCCCCCCAGAGAAACAAAGAAAACTGTTTAAGCAACTGGGGAAAGAACGCTCCAATTTCCCACTTCCCTCTGAGCTGAAAGGAGTGTTTGAGGAAGAATGGAGCAAGGGAGATAAGAAGGTTTCTATGCTAAGCAAAACCTCTAGACCAGTGGTTCTCAACCTTCTAGTGCCGTGACCCTTTGATAAAATTTCCCAAGTTGTGGGGACCCCTAACAGTAAAATTATTTTCATAGCTTGTTTTGTCAGCACCCAAGGCAAGACAAGTATTTTCTGCCCCTAACCCACGTCCATTCCACTCGTACAGTATTGAAACCCCCTTACATCCTAAAATGTACCACTCTTTCTCTGTTCTCCTTCCTGTCCCTTTTATCTCTCTCTATCCTAATTTCTTGTTTTTTTCCAAATCCCTCTCTCTAGCCGTCTTTCTTGTTCTTTTTCTTATTCTTTCTCTCCCTTTTACTTTGTTCCTCCCCCTTCCATATAGTCTCTATTTTTTTTCTTCTCTTACTCCTTGGTGGGTGAATGGGATGAGTGGCAGTGCTGGCGGGGAGTTGGGATGAGTGGCAGTGCTGGCGGGGAGTTGGGATGAGTGGCAGTGCTGGGGGAATTCCGATCAATCAACATAGGTGCTCTTGATCAAGGTCATCTTCTGATCTGAGAACTGTAGTGGGGACTTTTAACGGCAACTATAATCACAGGTAGTGTTACTCACTGTGTCTCCGGCTTCACTGTGTCTCTGACTTTGTGGTGTCTCACAGCAGTGACACCTATGCCGAAATCGGAGGTCTCCTCCAGCCCCTCCCACTTCACATTCCTCACCAGTAAGCTGACCTCTAGTCTCTGTCCCCCAGCCATGTCGTGAACTGAATGGGCGGCTGCGAAGAGGATGAATGGGCAGCCGCGGGCTCCAGGAACAGCCTAGCTGGGCGGCCACAGGCTCCAGGGACAGCCCTGCTGGGCGGTTGAAAAAAGGCTGGGAGAGCGGTGCGAGCTTCAGGAACAGCCCAGGATTCGGTGACCCCTGGCAAATCATCATTTGACCCCCAAGGTGGTCCCGACCCCCAGGTTGAGAACCACTGCTCTAGACTGTATCCCTTTAAATCTGAGGACGTTAAGCATTTGGAAAATGCTCCCCTCGTAGATGCAGCAGTAATGCGCTTAGCGAAGCATGTCACCCTCCCGCTAGATGACACTGTATCATTTAACCACTTCAATACCAAATTTTATCATTTTCTTCTCACAAATAGAGCTTTCTTTTGGTGGTATTTAATCGCCACTGGGTTTTTTATTTTTTGCGATATAAGCAAAAAAACAGCATTTTTTTTTTTTAAAAACACACTTTTTTTAGTTTCTATTGTAAAATTTTGCAAATAAGTAATTTTTCTTCATAAATTTGTGCCAAAATGTATACTGCTACATATCTTTGGTAAAAATAACCCAAATTAGTGTATATTATTTGGTCTTTGTGAAAGTTATAGAGTCTACAAACTATGGTGCCAATCACTGAAAATTGATCACATCTGATCACGCCTGATGTACTGAAGGCATATCTCATTTCTTGAGACACTAACAAGCCAGGAAAGTACAAATACCCCAAAATTACCCCTTTTTGGAAAGTAGACAGTCCAAGGTATTTACTAAGAGGCATGGTGAGTTTTTTGAAGTTGTATTTTTTCCCCACAATTCTTGGGAAAATTTGGATTTTTTTTATTTTTATTTTTTTACACAAACTGGTCATATTAACATTTTTTTCTCTCACACAGCATATGCATAATTGCAACTATACCCCAAAATACATTCTGCTACTCCTCCTGAGTGTAGCGATACCACATGTGTGAGACTTTTACACAGCCTGGCCATATACAGAGGCCCAACATTGAAGTAGCACTTTCATGCGTTCTACAAGCATAAATTGCACATATCCTTTCTCAACCACCTATTACACGTTTGAAGGTCCTGGAGCACCAGTACAATAGAATTGTCCACAAAATGACCCCATGTTGGAAAGCACAGACCCCAACGTATAATCTATGAGGCATTATGAGTCTTTTGAAGGGTTCATTTTTTTCGAGAAGGTTTTGGAAAATGTGGAGAAAAAATGAAAATGCATTTTTTTTACACAAAGTTGTCCATTTATAAGATATTTCTAACGCATAGCATATACATAGCAAAAATTACACCCCAAAATGCATTCCGCTACTCCTCCTGAGTATAGCAATACCACATGTGTGAGACTTTTACACAGCCTGGCCATATACAGAGGCCCAACATTGAAGTAGCACTTTCAGGCGTTCTACAAGCATAAATCGCACATATACTTTCTCAACCGTCACTCCGTGTGTCTGTAGTCTCCCAGTGGTGGAATACTGCCAAGATGAAGAGGTAGTGCGCTGCGGTGTTGCTGCAGCGATGGGGAGATGGCAGAAGAGCGGTAGATGCAAGAAGAGCTGTCCCTCTATGCCGGTGTGGACACCAGTTCCCCACGGCGTACGGCGTGCGGTTCACGCTGGAGCGCAGCCAGCTTCGGCAACCGGACGTGACGTCAATAGCAGGCACACGGAGTGACTCATGCCCTCCGCAGACAACTTAGAAGGATATCTATTCATGCTTATACTCCACTTCCATCCTGTGAGTAGCCATTTGGCTGTTATTTTAATTCTTTTTTAAATAAATTTCTAACATACTGCACTTAGTAGGCGCATTTGTTTTTTCTTTTCTTTGCTGCATATAGAGTCTGCTTTGCTCTACAATTGCTGCCAACGGTGCATATGTTTATAAGACTTGTTTTTAGTATTACATGGACTTCCAAAGAGAAAGACTTTCATACTCTGAACTCCATTGATTTTCATTTGATTCATTTTTATCAGTTAGGTTTTTGTTCCTTTCTTTTTGCGCCGTCATTTGTATTATACTTTCTCAACCACCTATTACAATTTTGAAGGCCATGGAGTACCAGGACAATGGAATTTTCCACAAAATGACCCCATTTTGGAAAGCACACACCCCAACGTATAATCTATGAAGTAGGGCCGAAACAAATAATCAATTAATCGACAACTAATCGATTATGAAATTAATCGATTACAATTTTCATAATCGATTAATCGGCCAGTAACATCATAGGGTTAAAAAATAAAAAAAAAATTAGCCCTTTATAGTACAAAAAGAGCAAATCGCTACTGTAAATATTACTTTCACTGTCCCACAGTAAAAAATTAACCCCTTACAGTAGCGATTATTTGTTTTTTTTGTACTAATTTTAGTTTTTTTAACCCCATTATGTTACTAAACATCTCAGGCCTGGGTCACACCTCTGTTTTTTGGTGCTTTTTGCAGAAACACACTACAGTTCATTTACATGGTTTCCTATGGGACACGTTCACATCCATGATTTTTTCAGCTGCTGCGTATTTGGAAAGGGCAAGGATTTTTTTTAACGCAAAACGGTGCTATTTTGTTTTTTTTGGTTTAATATACTTCAATGGAGAAGCTGCAGAAAAGCATTTAATGTGTTTTGCGGCAATTTGTGTTTTGTAATCTGCCCAACAACAAATTGGGCAAAAAAAAAAATGCAAATCACCTTTTTTTTACGTTTATTAACCGATTAGTGGATTAATCGAAACAATAATCGGCCAACTAATCGATTATGAAAATAATCATTAGTTGCAGCCCTACTATGAAGCATTATGAGTCTTTTGAACAGTTAATTTTTTTCCAGGAGGTTTTGGAATATGTGGAGAAAAAATTAAAATGCATTTTTTTTACACAAAGTTTTCCATTTATAAGACATTTCTAACACATAGCATATACATAGCGAAAATGACACCCCAAAATGCATTCCGCTACTCCTCCTGAGTATAGCAATACCACATGTGTGAGACTTTTACACAGCCTGGCCATATACAGAGGCCCAACATTGAAGTAGCACTTTCAGACGTTCTACAAGCATAAATCGCACATATCCTTTCTCAACCACCTATTACACTTTTGAAGGCCCTGGAGCACCAGGACAATGGAATTGTCCACAAAATTACCCCATTTTGGAAAGTAAACACCCCAACGTATAATCTATGAGGCATAATGAGCCTTTTGAACAGTTCATTTTTTTCCAAAAGGTTTTGAAAAATGTGGGAAAAAATTAAAATGCATTTTTTTTTACACAAAGTTGTCCATTTATAAGATATTTCTAACACATAGCATATACATAGCAAAAATGACACCCCAAAATGCATTCTGCTACTCCTCCTGAGTATGGCGATACCACATTTTTGAGACTTTTACACAGCCTGGCCACATACAGAGGCCCAACATCCAAGTAGCACCTCCAGGCATTCTAGCAGCATTAATTGCACATATCATTTTCTGACTACCGATCACATTTTTGAAGGCCCTGGAGCACCAGGACAAAGGAATTGTTCACAAAATGACCCCATTTTGGAAAGCACACACCCCAACGTATAATCTATGAGGCATAATGAGCCTTTTGAATGGTTCATTTTTTTCCAGAAGGTTTAGGAAAATGTGGGAAAAAATGTAAATGCATTTTTTTTTACACAAAGTTCTCCATTTATAAGATGTTTCTAACACATAGCATGTACATAGCAAACAATTACACCCCAAAATGCATTCTGCTACTCCTCCTGAGTATGGTGATACCACATGTTTGAGACTTTTATACAGCCTGGCCACATACAGGGGCCCAACATCCAAGTAGCACCTCCAGGCATTCTAGCAGCATTAATTGCACATATCATTTTCTGACTACCGATCACATTTTTGAAGGCCCTTCATATATCTAACACATAGCAGGTGCATGCCAAATAACAAAAGATTACCTGTGGTTTTAGAAGTGCAGTGGTCCACAGAGGAGAGCATCGGTCCAGGCAGCAGGCAGGGATGAGGTCAGCGACAGCAAAAGCAATCATCCAGGCAGCAGGCAGGAATACTGTCCATAGTTCGTACTGGCAGAGATACTGTCAGCACAGCCAAAGCACAGCCAAAGCACAGGTCCAGGTAGCAGGCAGAGGTGTCCCGGCAGAAATACTGTCCAAAGTCAGTAGAGGCAGCAGGCAGGCAGGTCAACACAGCCAAAGTATTGGTCCAAGCAGCAGGAAGAAACATGGTCCATAATGTCATGGGTCATTACAGGCAGTAATATGGTCAGCACAGCCAAAGTATTGGTCCAGGCAGCAGGAAGGACCATCAAGCTTTGGGCCAGGGGGACAGGGGTAGAGGCTTCTCCCACCCAAATCGCTTTGAAGCCTCCAGGCAACCAGACCCTGTTCTTGGAGCACAGAAAACGAAAAACTGGTTTTCCCTACTCAGAACGCTATTCTGAAGCCCCTCACATATGTGAGACCCCTGTGTACTAAAAGTAGACGGCCAAAAGATCAGTCCAAGTGGCAGGCAAAAACATGGGCGATTAACAGGCCAAGGTCGGTACACGTGGAAGTCAGAAACATGGTTTAAATCGGCAGGCAGAGGCATCGTCGGTAAACAGGCTGAGGTTGGTGCATGTGGAGGTCAGAAACGTGGTTTAAATCGGCAAGCAAAGACATCGTCGGTAAACAGGCCAGGGTCAGTTAATTAACATGGAAGGTAGTTCGTAACATGGTAGCAGGCAAATGGGGAAATGGCAGTCTGTTAATAATAAGGGGAACTAATGGATGTATGATAATTTTTGAAGCAATTTCCGATGCACAGGCCAGGTTGGGAGGGACAATCGGGACAATAATAGGTGGTGTCTCTTCATACTCCTCCTCTGCTGCATACACGACATTTCTTTTGGCGTCTTCTTCCAGATTCTGTGGGGGGGATACTAAAGGGATAGTGTCGCTCGTGAAGCCAACTCACACTATCAGAGCGAATGCTTCCTGGGGCGGGATCTTGTTGGTAAATGAGGGCATCGATGATATCTTCGATATAATGGAGGTAGGGGAGTTGTTGATTTTGAGTTGCTTTTTGGTAGCAGACAAACAAATTAAAAAGGGCCATGTGAAACAGGTGAAACGCAACTTTCTTGTGCCAATAACGGGACTTTCTGGTTGATAAGTAGGGCTGTAGCATCTGGTCATTTAAATCCACCCCCCCCCCCATGTACAAATTGTAGTCGTGGACACATTCGGGCTGTACAATGGGGCCGCGTCTTCTTTGGATCTCCACCACGGTGTCATTGTGGATTGTAGAGAGGATGTGGACATCTTTCTTGTCCCTCCACTTCATGGCCAACACCTCCTCGTTCCTCATGAATGCCGATTCTCCAGGTCGCAATTTTTTGGTCAATAAATTTTGTGGGAATCCCTTCCGTTTTTTTTTTAAGGTACCGCAGGCCGGGGTTTGCTTACTGTAAAGGTGGCGAAAAAGGGGCAGGCTGGTATAGTAATTGTCAACATATAAATGGTAACCTTTTCCGAACAGGGGGTATGCCAACTCCCAGACAATTTTCCCACTGGTTCCAATATATGTGGGGCAATCACGGGGCTGGAGCTGAGAGTCTTTGCCTTCGTAGATCCTGAATGTGAAGACGTATCCAGTGGCTCGATCACATAATTTATTTAATTTTAACCCATACCTGGCTCTCTTGCTTGGTATATACTGCTTGAACTGCAGTCGGCCAGTGAAATGTATGAGGGACTCGTCCACACAAATTTTTTGGTCTGGGATGAAAACTTCTTGAAATCGCTGGGAAAAGGCATTGATTAGGGGGCGTATCTTGTACAATTTGTTGTAGTTGGGATGATCTTGGGGAGGGCACTGTGAATTGTCATTGAAGTGGAGAAAACACATGATCATGTTGTATCTTTTCCTGGACATGACAGCGGAATATATGGGCATGTGTTGGATGGGGCGTTTGGACCAATATGCATGGACTTCGTTCTTTTTTGTAAGCCCCATATTGAACATAAGGCCCAAAAACAATTTAAATTCGTCCAATGTTAGATGCCGCCACTGGAACATGCGGGCGTAGGAAGAATTGGGGTTGTCAGCAATAAATTGGGATGCATACAGATTAGTTTAATCCTCTATATTCTTCAGCAAATCTTGTGGGAAAAATAAACAAAAATAATCAAATTTAGAAAAATTTGTAGTGTCGGGCTGCACACCTGGCTGTGCGGTGAAAGGGGGGATGATAGCGGATCCTGAGTTGGCAGGCAACCATAAGGGGTTTGCCAGGGCATTGGGAAGGTAGGACTGGGGCTGGATTCTTCTGGTTGGGCGTGTATTTCCATTACTTGTACTGGGCTCCTCTTCCTGGGGTATGGCGCTGCTGGTGGTGGGCAGTTCTCCTGATCTTGGTCCTGATCGCATTCTTTTGGGAGGGACGGTTTCCTCCGGGAACTCAGACTCTGAGCCACTATCCTCCACTGGCTCGTATTCTGAACCAGAATCGGATAATGGGAGCTCCCCGCTGCTCTCCTCATCCGACATGGCAAGAATGGCATATGCCTCCTCAGGTGTGTAAACCCTTTGGGACATTATGGCAGTGCTTATTGGTTGGCCTGCGTAATGGTACTGCTGGTGGTAGTGGTGGCGGTCTGTGTGGTGGTACCGATGGAGGTATTAGTGGTGGGCCTGTGTGGTGGTACTGATGGCGGTGGTACCAATGGCGGTACAGGTGGTGGTGGTACTGATGGCGGTACGTGTGGTGGTGGTGGTGGTACTGATGGCGGTACAGGTGGCGGTACGGGTGGTGGTGGTACCGATGGCGGTACAGGTGGTGGTGGTACCGATGGCGGTACGGGTGGTGGCGGTACAGGTGGCGGTACGGGTGGTGGGGGGTACCGATGGTGGTACGGGTGGTGGTGGTGGCGGTACCGATGGCGGTACAGGTGGCGGTGGTACCGATGGCGGTACAGCTGGTGGTGGTACCGATAGCGGTACGGGTGGTGGTGGTACCGATGGCGGTACGGGTGGTGGCGGTACCGATGGCGGTACAGGTGGCGGTGGTACCGATGGCGGTACAGCTGGTGGCACTACTGACGGTGGTACGGGTGGTGGTACTGATGGGGGCACTAGTGGCGATACTGGTAGCGGGCATGGAAGTACCTGATGGCGGTACTAGTGGTGGTACTGGTAGTGGTACCGATGGTGGTACTGGTAGCCTGTGTGGCGGTACCAATGGCGGTACCGATGGAGGTGGGCCTGTGACAGGTGGGCTGATTGATTTTTTGACAGATGGGCTGATTGATTGACAGATGGGCTGATTGACAGATGGGCTGATTGGCTGGGCTGATTGACAGATGGGCTGATTGATGTGCTGGGCTGTGTGACAGGTCCTCTTTATTGGGGGGGGGGCCGTGTTGTGCACAGTAAACTGTAGACAAACTACACTGATCTCACTTACTGATCCTGCTCTCTCCTCACAGATCGGTGTGTGAGGAGAGAGCAGGGATCAGGTAGTAACTCCTGTTTGTTTACATTTGTGACCAGCTGTGATTGGACACAGCCGGTCACTTGGTAAACAGCCAATTTCACTGGCTGTTTACCCTGATCGGGGACGCGCTGTGTCCAAGGGACACTCGCCTTCCCCGATCCCCGCTCTGCAAGCCTCTGGCAGCGCGCTCCGTGCACGCCACAGAGTTTGTTGTGACATGTGATCGGCTGTGACATTGACACAGCCGATCACATGGTAAACAGCCAATAAAATTGGCTGTTTACCGTGATCGGGGAAGCGCTGTGTCCGAAGGACACATGCCGTCCACGATCACCGCGCTGCACGCCCCCGCGGGCGCGCGCAAGGCATTGTCCTGCAGGACGTCAATAGACGTCCAGTGTGGATAATGCAACCACTTCCCGGACGTCAATCTCCTATTGACGGGGCGGGAAGTGGTTAAAGATGGTCTGGATCGAAAGATTGACCAAGACCTCAAAAAAGTATAAAGCCTGACCGGAACGGCCTGCAAACCAGCTTTAGCCCTTGCAGTTACCTCCAAAGCGATGGAGGCCTGGGTGAAAAATGTAGACTCCGTTCTGAAAGGTGTCTCGGAGGAACTGGCTCAAAGTTCAGCAGTGCAAGAACTTAAAATGGCAGTCGCCTTTTTGGGGGAAGCATCAATTGACCTTATCCGTTTACTGGCCAGATCAATGTTGTCCTCGGTCACGGCCAAACGAGCACTGTGGTTATGCCCCCGGCTTGCTGATCCAGCCTCCAAGCAGGCGTGGTGCAAAATTCCCTTTGAAGGGTCTTCATTGTTTGGAAACAAACTTGATAACGCCATTTCAAAAGCTACAGGCGGAAGGTCGGGGTTTCTTCCCCAGGACAGGCGCCCGTTTAACCAAAGAAAACCTCAACAGAGACGCAGTACAGAGCTTTCGAGGGAGGCACGCTCCTATACACCCGGACGGGATTTTAGGAGAAGCTGGAACTGGAATAGGCAGACATCTTTCCAAAAGTCTGGCAAGAAACACCCCCCTCTTTCTAGTACAGAAGAAAAACGGCTCTTGGCGCCCAGTTATAGACCTCACCTTTCTAAACAGATATATAAAGCACAAGAAGTTCAAGATGGAGTCACTCTCAACTATCCAAAAAGTAGTTCAACCAGGCGACTGGTTGATCTCAATAGATCTAAAGGACGCGTACTTTCATGTTCCCGTGGCGGAAGATTTTCACAAATATCTTCGGTTCCAGGTCGAACAAGAGCACTTACAATTTATTTGTCTTCCATTCGGGCTAACGACTTCTCCAAGAGTCTTTTCCAAGGTGCTGTTAGCAGTTGTGTCCCTTATCAGAATACAGGGTGTGCGTCTGTATCAGTGTTGCCAACCGTCCGTATTTTTACGGACAGTCCGCAAAAACGGGCACTTTTCCGCCCCTCCGTAATTGCCCGTAGTAACGGAAATGCGCCAGTAAAAATAGCCGTGACCGGGTCTGGCTTGGAACTGCGCATGTGCAGTTCCGGAACTTGCCGAATGCCGAGCCGAGCAGATCCTGTATTCGGCCGGCGGGGGGGCGGATCTCACAGGCTGTGCACTTTACTGGCGAGGCGAGTCACGTGATTAGCACATCCCGCCAGGCGCGCCAGCATTTAAAATCTGTTCACTCAGAGTCTCCAGGGCAGGCCAGCCTCGGAGTCGGTACTCACACTTCTCTCTGCATCCATCTGCTCCAACTCTCTCTTCCCTCTCCTCACACACACAGGACGTGGCCCCTCCTCCCACACACAGGGACTGCTCGGGATTCGGAATGTAATCTCCTCACTGTGACGGGAGAGCGGCCTCCTTCCCCTGACTGCGGGCTGGGGCCAATACACAGACCTGGCCCAGGATTCTCACTGCAGAGCTCAGGGTGCAGGCTGGGAGAACCTGCTTGTTATAGCTATGGGCTCTGCTAGGACAGTGCAAGCTCTATGGAGCCTACTCCAGTCACCGCATGGAGGGGACTGAGCATGGAGGAGCCTTGCATCCAGGGCCAGGCAATCCAGAGTCCACGGGGACCGGCCCGGGGGGAGTCGGGGATGGATGGAGTGACAGCCCAGCCGAGTGAGCCAGCCCGACGATGACAGCAGGTGGGGATAAAGGCAGGGTGCATTGGTGGCAGAGGCATTGGTGGCAGAGGGGAATGGTGCATTGGTGGCAGAGGGGAGTGGTGCATTGGTGGCAGTGGGTGATGGTGGCAGAGGGGAATGGTGCATTGGTGGCAGAGGGTAATGGTGCATTGGTGGCAGAGAGGAGTGGTGCATTGGTGGCAGAGGGGAATAGGGGAATGGTGCATTGGTGGCAGAGGGGAATGGTGCATTGGTGGCAGAGAGGAGTGGTGCATTGGTGGCAGGGGGTGAAGGTGGCAGAGGGGAATGGTGCATTGGTGGCAGAGAGGAGTGGTGCATTGGTGGCAGGGGGTGAAGGTGGCAGAGGGGAATGGTGCATTGGTGGCAGGGGGGAATGGTGCATTGGTGGCAGAGAGGAGTGGTGCATTGGTGGCAGGGGGTGAAGGTGGCAGAGGGGAATGGTGCATTGGTGGCAGGGGGGAATGGTGCATTGGTGGCAGAGAGGAGTGGTGCATTGGTGGCAGAGGGTCAAGGTGGCAGGGGGAATGGTGCATTGGTGGCAGGGGGGAATGGTGCATTGGTGGCAGAGAGGAGTGGTGCATTGGTGGCAGGGGGTGAAGGTGGCAGAGGGGAATGGTGCATTGGTGGCAGGGGGGAATGGTGCATTGGTGGCAGAGAGGAGTGGTGCATTGGTGGCAGAGAGGAGTGGTGCATTGGTGGCAGGGGGGAATGGTGAATTGGTGGCAGGGGGGAATGGTGCATTGGTGGCAGGGGGTGATGGTGCATTGGTGGCAGAGGGGGATGGTGGTGGCAAAGGGTAATGGAGGTAGGGTGTGATAGTGGCGGTGGCAGGGGGTTATGGAGGCAGGAGGTGATTGGACTAAATAATTTGCCCTTATTATGTCGAAAATAACAAATATGTTTTTTTACCTTTAATATCTACCTTAAATCACATTGCTATTTGCCTAGCGTACTTGTTTGTAGCCTAAATACTGAAATTTGCACCTAAAAATGTAATTTTGTAACTTTTGTGAAATGGCAGGAAAAACGTGGCGGTGCCAGTAAATTTTAGGTGTCGTGCCAGTAAATTTCAAGGTTGGCAACACTGGTCTGTATCATTATCTGGACGATTTACTAGTTCTGTCCCAAGACAAGCAGCAGCTGCTGATCCACAAAGATCAGGTGATCTCTACACTGTTGGAGTTCAGATGGCTCCTAAACCGGGAGAAGAGTCAGCTAGAACTGACCCAGCGCTTAGTCTATCTAGGAGCCCAGTTCGACACCAGAGAGAATACCATCTCTCTTCCGGAAGAAAAAATACCGATCATTCGGGAAAGAATCTCCTTAGCCCTAGACTCCTCACACCTAAGGGCGTCACAGTGCCTGAAGATAATCGCCACGATGGTGGCCACATCCCCCATGGTCAAATGGGCGATGTGGAGGCTTCGTCCTTTTCAATCAGGATTCCTCTAGCAGTGGAGGTCAGACGATCTCAATCAGCTGATCCGGATAACTCAGTCAATGAACAACAGTCTCCTATGGTGGCTTCAACACAAGAACTTGTTAACATGCCACTCCCTTGCTCCCATCCATTGGGTGACTGTTACATCCGATGCCAGCAATGCGGGCTGGGGGGCCCATTGTGGGGCAGAACTGGCTCAGGGCAAATGGGATGCCCGTCTCCACACTCCAGGTTCGAACATTCTGGAGCTACGTGCGGCATGGTGTGCCCTTCAAGCCTTTTCCCACCTCCTGAAAGGGAAGTCGTCCTACTCAAAATGGACAACACCACTGTGGTGGCATACGTGAAGAGGCAAGGGGGCACTCGGAGCTCCGCCCTTCTCCAAGAGGTCGAGCCCATCATGACCTGGGCTCAGAGGAATCTGCTCAACTTGACAGCAGTCTTCATTCCAGGGGAGCAGAACATTCAAGCGGACTTCCTATCACGCAGCAATCTAGACAACAACGAATGGTCACTGCATCCACAAACATTCAAGTGGATCCTATCGTTGGGAATCGATCCCGAGGTGGATCTGTTTGCATCCCCCTGCAATTACAAAGTAGACGGATACTACAATCGAGGTCGGTGCAGTCAAGCTTTCGGAGTAGATGCATTAACGAGCTAATGGAAATTCAACAAGGCATATGCCTTCCCTCCACCTCCGATCATGCTAAAATTCCTGCAGCGGCTCCAGTTGGAGAAAGTCGAGGTGGTAACAATAGCACCATACTGGCCGAGCAGGCCATGGTTTCCTCTCCTGAATCTGATGAGCTTCAGGGACCCATTGCCTCTTCCTCTTAGGCCGGACCTTCTTTCTCAGGGGGCGACCCTGCACCCCTGTCCAGCGATACTGAGACTGATGGTCTGGTTCTTGAGAGGGAGAGGCTAGATTCTCTTGGGTGTGCTTCAGGGGTAATCTCTACCCTTATGAGCTCCAGAAAGCCTAACAAACAAAACTTACAATAGAATCTGGGCCAGATTTGTCAGCTTCACGACTTCTGCAGGAAAATCATCTAGAAATCCTAGTGTTCAAGACATTTTGAGTTTTCTCCAATCAGGCTTGGATCTTCCTCTATCGATTAGTTCCCTCAGGGTACAAGTTTCAGCCTTATCGGCATTTTCAGGAACATCATGGGCAACTCATCCCCTGGTTCAACAGTTCTTTTGGGGGGCCTCGAGAATCGGGCCTCAGAGGAAACCTAGATTCCCCAAATGGGATCTTCCGCTCGTCCTTGATGCTCTTTCAGCACTCAACAACAAGGATCTTTCCATTAAGGACTTATCAATCAAACTGGCCTTTCTAGTGGCCATTACTTCAGCCAAAAGGGTTTCAGAAATAAGCTTCCTGGGTTGTCAAGAACCCTTTTTGACTTTCTTCCCGGACCGAGTGGTCCTTATTCCCATGCTTGGGTCTAAGCCTAAAGTCACGTCAGTCTTTCACGAGAATCAGGAAATAGTCCTTCCTACTTTCAATTCACCAGAATCAGCGGATGCTCATCCCTTGGATGTAGGCGAGACTCTGAAAGAGTATTTGCGAGTCACTTCATCTTTTAGAAACTCGAACTACCTGTTCTTGTTACACACTGGCAGCAACAAAGGAAAGAGGGCTTCCTCCAGAACGATAGCGGCCTGGATCGTTCAATCAATTCAACAGGCCTACAGGGCAAAGGGCTTGGCTCCTCCAGAGGCGGTGACGGCTCATTCCACCAGAGGCATGGCAGCCTCATGGGCAGCAGCTCGACACGTGGCTCCTGAAGTGATATGCAAGGCAGCTTCGTGGTCCTCTATTAATACATTTATGTCTCATTATTGTATTGAGCCTGCTTCCCTTTCCTCTGTTAATTTTGGTCGAAAAATCCTGTCAGTTGACGGGAAAGATTAAAATATTTTTTATTCAGCATACCCTCCCGTGTGGATTGGCTAGTTATTTCCCACACATAGTCTGCCATGGAGTCTGTCAGGAAAACTGAAAATTTATTACCAAATACTTACCATAATTTTCCTTTCCTGATAGACTCCATGGCAGACGGAGTTCCCACCCATGAATAAAAATATGAGAACTGAAATTTGAGTTGGCTAGTTACGGAACACCTGTCTGTGGAGGTGAGCTCAAATTTATGGGTAAGGGGTCCTATAGCTGTGGAGAGGAGGCGGGGTTAACCCACACGTAGTCTGCCATGGAGTCTATCAGGAAAGGAAAATTACGGTATTTGGTAATAAATTTTCCATTTTGGTTAAACAGAATACTGTGTGGAGTTCTCTGTTACCCTGCTGGACGAGTGGTTATACAAGGTAACAATTTTATGTACCATTTTTACTGTTGTGTGATATCATTGTGGTTCCCAGTCAACAGTGGGTTCCACAATCATTGTGTGGTTCACTTGTGCCAAGGGAGGGTTTGAGCCTAATTTTGGGGTTGATAGGCAGAACGTAGACCCAAACAAAACCAGCAGCTCCTTCCGGGGTAGTGCTACATAAACAAGCCATTTTTGACTTCAGAAAGCATCTGATCAAACTGATCTCAGTTACCAGTAGATAAGATACTTTTAAGGGCAGAGAGAGACCTGGGGTCTAAAAAACCTCAGACGTCTCAGTAAAGAGTACCGGTCACTGCCCATGCTATTACAAGGGGTGTTGTGCATCCATTGTAATACCAAAAAAATTGCTTAAAAAATAAAGAGACCGTGTAATTTGAAAAAAAAAAATATATAAAGCACCCGCCCCCCCTTGTGCTCGTGCGCAAAGGTGAACCCATATGTAGGTCCCCACGTGCATATGTAAACAGTGTTCGCACCACACATGACTGCTGAGGCGAAATGAGCCCAGGTACCATTAACTGTAACATATATGTATTCTCAACCTTCCCCCTTGCCCCCTCACCCTATTAAATAAAACGCTTACAACCATTAGGTTGGAAAGGACAAGGCCACAGCTTTATTGATTTCAAACATAACATGTGAACAATATTTCAACAAGTGCCAGTCACAGTTGTACTGTGAGCACACAATACCAAAGGGGTGTGGGAGGGGCCTGTCCTTACCATAAGTGCTGGACAGGCCGCCTACTTCCGATATCCATCAAGGGCATGGCCCATTACCGCCATTTTATGCTGGCAAGGTCAAGAAAAACAGCAAGCTGTGACATACCACCGAAAGAAGGGGCGGGAGGGTGGGCAGCTCTTCCCAGCACGTCTTCCGAAAGGACCCCAGAATTTCCTGGGGCAAACCTTTACCCGAGCTCAGGCCCAACCCATCCCCCACATTGACCAATCCTTGGGTGACCAACGCCTTGTCCTGCACCTCTCCATGCCCCCATCAGTCAAGGCTCTCTTTCCCTAGGGGGGTCAAGAGGCCTTCATGTGAGATATCACCTCAAATGTTATAGCGAGAGCAAGAATTCAAGCATCAGACTTCTGTGTAACTCTAAACTGGTAACCTGTAAAGGCTTTTAAAGCGTCACCTATGAAGATTTTTAAGTATCGTAGTTTGTTGCCATTCCACAGGTGTTCAAAGTTTTAAAGTGTGACTTGTTGGGTATCTATTTAATCAGTGTAACATCAACTGTGTATTATATTATATTGTGTTTTTATGCATTAAAATTCATTAAACTCTATTTTTTTCTCCCAAAAAATTACATTTGGGCCTCTGCTTAAAAAATATTTATCTATCTATAGTGTGTTTTGGGGGTTCTAACTAATTTTCTACCGATAAAATGCAGATTCTTACACGAGTGAAGTATCAAAATTAGCCCGGTATTGAAGTGGTTAAAGCTGAACTCCTGCCAGCCATATGCATAAACACTATATTGCCAAAAGTCCTTTACATGTACATGAAGTTTAACAGCTTCAACTCTTCTGGGAAGGCTGTCCACAAGGTTCAGGAGTCTGTCTATGGGAATGTTTGACCATTCTTCCAGAAGCGTCAGGTCAGGCACTGATGTAGACAAGAAGGGCTGGCTCCCAGTCTCTGCTCTAATTCATCCCAAAGATGTTCTTTTGGGTTGAGGTCAGTACTCTGTGCAGACCAGTTAAGTTCCTCCACCCCAAACTTGCTCATCCATATCTTTATGGACCTTGCTTTGTGCACTGGCCCAAATCATTTGGTGGAGGGGGGAATATGGTATGGGGTTGTTTTTTCAGGGGTTGGGCCTGGCCTCTTAGTTCTAGTGACGTGAACACTTAAGGCGTCAGCATACCAAAACATTTTGGACATTTCATGCTCCCAATTTTGTGGGAACAGTTTGGGGATGGCCTCTTCCTGTTTCAAAATGACTGCACACCAGTGCACAAACCAAGATCCATAAAGACATGGAAGAGTGAGTTTGGGGTGGAAGAACTTGACTGACCTGCACAGAGTCCTGACCTCAACCCGATAGTACATCTTTTGGATGAACTAGAGCGGAGACTGCGAGCCAAGCCTTCTTGTCCACATCAGTGCCTGACCTCACAAATGCGCTTCTAGAAGAATGGTCAAACATTCCCATAGACACACTCCTAAACCTTATGGACAGCCTTCCCAGAAGAGTTGAAGCTGTTATAGCTGCAAAGGGTGGGCCAACTCAATATTGAACCCTACAGACTAAAGCCTCGTACACACGGCCGAGAATCTCGTCAGGAAAAAACTTGACGTTTTTCTTGACGAGATTCTTGGACAAGAAACTTGTCCCGGCCGAGTGTACACACGCTCGATTCAAAGAACCCGCGGTTCTTTGAATGGAGCGAACGCGGTGACGTCATCGACTACGACGAGCGTGCACTCGTCACATTCAATGCTGTCGCCGCCATCTTGCTACACCCTACCTATGCCTAGGAAGCTACCGCGCATGCGTCAAAGTCATTTTGAGCATGCGCGGGTTTCCACGGCGACAGGTAAGTGTACACACACACACTTTTCTCGTCGAGAAACATGCCGACGAGAAAATAGAGAGCAGGTTCTCTATTTTTCTCCTCGAGATTCTTGCCAGTTTTCTTGACGAGAAAACTGAAAGCCGCGTACACACGACCGATTTACTCGGCAAGAAAGCTCTGCCAGCAAGTTTCTTGCTGGTTCTTGCCGAGAAACTCGGTCGTGTGTACGAGGCTTAAGACTTGGATGCCATTAAAGTTCATGTGCGTGTAAAGGCAGGTGTCCCAATACTTTTGGCAATATAGTGTATATGGCAGTAGGCAGGGATGGACTGGCCATAGGGACTACCGGGAGTTTCCCGGTGGGCCGATGGGTCAGTGGGCCGTTTAACAAAAAAAACAAAAAAACATTTATTTATTTATTTATTTTGTGGCCCGTTTTCTTATGCAGTTAGGCGGCAGCGGGAGCGTGGCAGCAAACAGGGAAGGTGACCAGCGAGGAGGGCAGTTGGATGTAAAATTCCGGGGAGGGAGAAGAGCTCCACCCCCTCCTTGACCACCGAAGAGGCGGACAGTAGCGAGTGCTCCCAGAACCTCGATTCCTCCACCTCCTCTCTGCTCCAGGAACCATACGGCCTGGGCCGGAGGGCAGACTGACTGGGAGCCCGGAGGAAGAGAACATGCGCCGCTGTAAAGAGCAGAGCAGCTCGAGCACCCCCCGGATCAAGAGGGAGACTCGGCGCTGCTGCTGCTGGCCATCAGGTACCTGGCATCCTACACAAACATGCCAGAACACTGAGACAGCGGGGAGGTGAGCAGAGGAGGGACTGCAGAAAGGGACAGTGCTATGTGGTCTGTCTCAGCCCTCCCCTCTGTCTCTCTGCCCCTTCTGTCTTTCAGTTCTCCCCCTCTGTCTTTCAGTTCCCCCTCTGTCTCTCAGTCCCCCCTCTTTCAGCACCCTCCTCTGTCTCTCAGCCCCCCCACTATCTCTCAGACCCTCCTCTGTCTCTAAGACCCCTCCCCTGTCTCTCAGACCCCCCCTCTGTCTCTCAGCCCCCTCTGTCTCTCAGACCCCCCCTCTATCTCTCAGCTCTCCTCTGTCTCTCAGCTCCCCCTCTGTCTCTCAGCTTCCCCTCTGTCTCTCAGCTCCTCCTCTGTCTCTCAGGTCCCCCTCTGTCTCTCAGCTCCCCTTCTGCCTCTCAGACCCCTCCTCTGTCTCTCAGACCCCCACTGTCTCTCAGCCCCCTCCTCTATCTCTCAGCTCTCCCCCTCTGTCTCTCAGCGCTCTCCCCCTCTGTCTCTCAGTGCTCTCCCCTCTGTCTCTCAGCCCACCTCTGTCTCTCAGCCCCCCTCTGTCTCTCAGCTCCCCCTGTCTCTCAGCCCCCCTCTGTCTTTCAGCTCTTCCTCTGTCTCTCAGCTCCCCCTGTCTCTTAGACCCCCCTCTGTCTCTCAGACCCCCTCTGTCTCTCAGTCCCGCCCTCTGTCTCTCAGTTCCTGTGTCTCTCAGTCCCCCCTCTTTTAGCCCCTCCTCTGTCTCTCAGCTCCCCTCCTCTGTCTCTCAGCTCTCCTCCTCTGTCTCTCAGCTCTCCTCCTCTGTCTCTCAGCTCTCCTCCTCTGTCTCTCAGCCCCCTTTGTCTCTCAGCCCCCCCTCTGTCTCTCAGACCCCTCCTCTGTCTCTCAGCCCCCTCCACTGTCTCTCAGCCCCCTCCTCTGTCTCTCAGCCCCCTCCTCTGTCTCTCAGCTCCCCCCTCTGTCCTCTGTCTCTCAGCTCCCCCTGTCTCTCAGCCCCCCCTCTGTCTCTCAGCTCCCCCCCCTCTGTCTCTCAGCCCCCCTCTGTCTCTCAGCTCCCCCTGTCTCTCAGCCCCCCCTCTGTCTCTCAGCTCCCCCTCTGTCTCTTAGACCCCCCTCTGTCTCTCAGACCCCCCTCTGTCTCTCAGTCCCCCCTCTGTCTCTCAGTTCCTGTGTCTCTCAGTCCCCCCCTCTTTTAGCCCCTCCTCTGTCTCTCAGCTCCCCTCTATCTCTTAGACCCCCCTCTGTCTCTCAGACCCCCCTGTCTCTCAGCTCCCCCCTCTGTCTCTCAGCCCCCCTTCTGTCTCTCAGCTCCCCCTCTGTCTCTCAGCTCCCCCTCTGTCTCTTAGACCCCCCTCTGTCTCTTAGACCCCCCTCTGTCTCTCAGACCCCCCTCTGTCTCTCAGTCCCCCCTCCTCTGTCTCTCAGTTCCCGTTTCTCTCAGTCCCCCCCTCTTTTAGCCCCTCCTCTGTCTCTCAGCTCCCCTCTATCTCTCAGACCCCTCTCTGTCTCTCAGACCCCCCTTTGTCTCTCAGACCCCTCCTCTGTCTCTCAGACCCCTCCTCTGTCTCTCAGACCCCTCCTCTGTCTCTCAGACCCCTCCTCTGTCTCTCAGCTCCCCTCTGTCTCTCAGCTCCCCCTCTGTCTCTCAGACCCCTCCTCTGTCTCTCAGCCCCCTCCTCTGTCTCTCAGCCCCCTCCTCTGTCTCTCAGCTCTTCTCCTCTATCTCTCAGCTCCCCCCTTTATCTCTCAGCTCCCCCCTCTATCTCTCAGCTCTCCTCCTTTATCTCTCAGCTTGCCCCTCTGTCTCTCAGCTCCCCCCTCTGTCTCTCAGCTCCCCCCTCTGTCTCTGAGTGAGTGAGTGAGTGAATAACTTATATAGCGCTACAAATGCGAACTGAATCGCCTCAAGGCGCTTTGCATCCAGTGACTTCCTGATCCATCAGAAGAGGTGGGTCTTAAGTTTTTTTCCTGAAGGCCCGATGGTTTTCTTCCATGCGGATGTCCGATGTCTCTCTGCCCTTTCCTCTGTCTCATTCACTCCCTGACTCTTAAGCTGCTTTAACACTGGGGCGGGCATTGACGGTAAAACGCTGCTAGTTTTAGCAGCACTTTACTGTCGTTTTAGCTGCACTATATTCGGCTTCTAGCAGGTGCTTTTAACCCTGGCTAGCAGCCAAATTAAAGGTTAAATGCGCCCGTGTAGTGCTGCTGCCGAAGTGCTTTGCAGGCGCTTCAGCAGCGATGGCCATTCATTTCAATGGGCAGGAGCGGTGTGTACACCGCTCCTCCACCGCCACAAAGATGCTGCTTGGAGGACTTTCATACTGGGACTGCAGCGGAGGCGTTTTTCAGGCGCTATTTTTAGCCCAAAAGCGCCTGAAAAATGCCTCAGTGTGAAAGGGGTCCTACACTCACCCCCTCTCTTTTACACCCACTCCCTCTCTCTTACACTCACCCCCCTCTCTCACCCACCCCCTCTCACCCCCTTTCCGTCAACCCTTCCTCTCTCTCTCTCTCATTCCCCTCTCGCTCACCCTCTCATGATATACAATAATGGATGTAGGGGCCTTTTGGTGGGCGTGATTTTTTGGGGGGGTGGGGGGCAGCATTTTATTGAATTAAAATGGGCCGGTCTGGATGAAGTCCAGGGCCAAATTTTTGTCCCAGTCCAGCCCTGGCAGTAGGGGGTGATATGCTTTACCACCACGTTGCCACATACGTGCATAAGCTGGTGTTGCCGTTCTGTGCTGTGACCAAACTGTCACAGGCATCTCCTGGTCACTGTTTACAATGAGGTCATCACTATACACATTCTGCTCCATCCTCCGGTCTGTACTGCATGACATTCTGTCTCTCAAAACTGGTTCTTGTTTTACAGGCAAGAACATGGATCCAAAGGTGGAAGATCTACTGACGAAGATTAACATAACCGTGAAAGGTAATTGGGCTGTGGGTGGGTACCTGTCCAGGCTGTGCTGTTGAGATAGAGAGAAGGAGAATGGACATTGGACAATAATGCCAGTTTGGTTATTATTATTTATTATTATACAGGATTTATATATAGCGCCAACAGTTTGCGCAGCGTTTTACAAGATGAGGGCAGACAGTACACTTACAATACAAATCAATACAGGAGGGATCCGAGGGCCCTACTCATTAGAGCTTACAATCTAGAAGGGGGAGTCAAGTGGAACATAAGGTAATAACTGTGGGGGATGAGCTGATGGAGAAAAGGAAAATACAGTTGTTAGGTGTGGGTAGGGTAGGCTTCTCTGAAGAGAAGGGTTTTCAGGGATTGTCTAAAAGGTAATAGAGTAGAAGATAAGCGGACAGATTGGGGTAAGGCATTCCATAGGATTGGAGAGGCTCTGGAAAAGTCCTGGAGGCGAGCATGGGAGGAGGTGACGAGGGAGCTAAAGAGCAGGAGGTCTTGAGAGGAACAATGAGAACGAGTAGGTTGGTATTTAGAGACTAGGCTAGTGATGTAGCTGGGGGCTAAATTGTGGATGGCTTTGTAAGTAGTTAGTATTTTGAATTGAATTTGTTGGGTGAGCGGAAGCCAGTGGAGGGATTGACAGAGAGGAGTAGCAGACACAGAGCGATTGGTAAGGTGGATGAGTCTGGCAGCAGTATTCATGATGGATTGAAGGGGGTATAGACTATGTAGAGGTAGGCCAATGAGAAGGGAGTTGCAGTAGTCGAGGCGAGTGATGACCAGCAAGTGAATTAAGAGCTTGGTTGTGTCATTGGTTAGAAAGGGGCGTATTTTGGAGATGTTGCGGAGGTTGAGGCGGCAAGCTTTGGACAGTGATTGGACGTGGTGCTTAAAGGAGAGTTCAGAGTCCAGGACTACACCTAGAACCTTGGCATGCGGGTATGGGCTTATAGTTGTGCCATCGATTTTGACAGAGAGATCAGGGGAAGGGACACATGGGGAGGAAGAATTATAAGTTCAGTTTTGGATAGATTGAGTTTGAGGAAGTGGTGTGACATCCAGACTGATATATCTGATAGTAAATCAGTGATACGTGAGGAGACAAAGACAAAGACAACCTGTGGATAGGACGCCAAGCACGTGCACTCTTCTTTGGTCGACCATGGCCTCTGAGTGGAACCTGTCCTATTAAGCCGCAGTATGGTCTTGGCCACCGTGCTGCAGCTCAGTTTCAGGGTCTTGGCAGTTTTCTTATAGCCTAGGCCAGGGATATGCAGTTAGCGGACCTCCAGCTGTTCCAGAACTACAAGTCCCATGAGGCATAGCAAGACTCTGACATTCACAAGCATGACACCTAAAGGCAAAGGCATGATGGGACTTGAAGTTTTGCAACAGCTGGAGGTCCACTAATTGCATATCCCTGGCCTAGGCTATCTTTATATAGAGCAAAAGTTATTTTCTTTCTCGTACATCACGGGACACAGAGCGGCATAGTCATTACTATGTGGGTTATATAGATACCTTCAGGTGCTGGCACTGGCAACTTCCAAAACCGGAAGTACCCTCCCCTATATAAGCCCCTCCCATCCGGGAGCACCTCAGTTTTTTTGCCAGTGTCTAAGGTGTTGGCCAAGAAGTAACATGTGTTTTTCACTGAGCTTGCGTACAGGTTCTTTTGGGCCTCAGTAAGCTATTCCGGATCCGACCAAAAAAGCTTCATAGCTAAACGGTCGGTACCCGGGCCTTGCAAAGAGAAGAGCAAGGTTTTGCCTGTAATGCCTCTCTTAGGAGGGCTGGACCCTGGGATCCAGAGCTCTGGTCATACCCACGACCAAGATGTTTTCTGTGCAGGGTGCTATACAGGTCCAGGGGAGTGGAATCCTTGGGAACCCGGTCCCTGAAGGTTTAATTACAATGCCTGCCGTGATAGGTGAAGTTTGGGCTTCTGTGGACCAAACAGAGTCCTGCGGCGAGGAAAAGGTAAGTGGGGGCCCTCAGGAACTTGGTTCTATTGGGGGACCCCCAAGCCTATTTTGTCTTTCTGCCTGTTACCTAAGGTATTCCCGCTAATATTCTGTGTATGCCTGTTACTACTGAGAAAATTTAAACATTTTAATAGTAGGCAAGAAAAAAAAAAAAAAAAAATGTGTAAGACCGCGGTACCTGTGTTAGACACTAGAGGCCGCTATGGTTCTTTTTCTTGTAATGTGGATTTTTTTCTTCCAAAATCAAATCCAGGCAGTTGGTAAGTTCTCTGCTGGGAAGCTGTCTCCTCTGCCCTGTTGCTGCGCTCATCCATCCCAGGGCCCTGCGGCAGGGACCCTGGCTCCCATCTAGCTCCTTATTTTTTTTTAAAAAGGCGCCGAAGGCGCACATGCCCACGCGCGTGCGCGTGCACGCGCCTCTAATATATAGAGGCGATCTGGAAAAAGGGGCGGAGCGGGTGGATGACGCTCGGTGTGCGCCGCGGCGCTACTGCGCATGTGCGGGCGTCCAGCGTGTTTTAAAGCACAATTACAGCTGGCTATTGAAGTGCACAGACAGAGCTAGCAACAGTAAAAAGGCACACAGAGGCGGTTGATGCAGGCATCCCCTAGAAAGGCACTTTAGTAGACACCAACTGTTATATAGCAGCAATTGTGCTAGACTATTCTCAGTAAGAGTGGTGTTTTTACGGCTGGAATACCTCAGCTTTAGGCTTAGGAATATGCCGTCCAGAAGCTCCGGAACTGAATCTTCCAGGAAGCGAAGGGGGTCTCATCGGGCTCTGAGGTCTTGGGCATGCTTCTGCTGCACCAGTCTCCCCTGAAAATTCAGAGGTAAGTGACCGTAGAGACCCCGCAGGGGTACTTGGTACTGTGGCTGTCCTCAGTTCACCTGCTCCTGTGTATGTAACAGAGGAGGTTTTTTCCTCAGCTCTGGGAGGATTAGAGAGAGATTGTCAACATTGATCGCTGCCTCCCTGTCAGGGAAAGCACGCCCGATTTCCGTCTCCTCCTTCAGAGTGCCTGTTAGCAGAGCAACAGTCCCATACAGGGATCGACCTGCCTGAAGGGGATCAGGATGAGGTTGATTCTGTTATAGAGGAATCAACAGTGGAGGAACCTTTCTCAGCATCTCAAGCTGAAAGATTATGGGTTCAGTCTCTGACTAACATGGTCCGATCAGCATTTAAAATGCACCTTGCGGAACCATCAACCACTACTGTATCCTCGTTGGGGTCGCTAGAAGCCACCAGACTGTCTGTTCTTTTCCACTTCACCCTTTACTGGAAGGGCTCATTTACCAGGATTGGGAACATCCTGAGAAAATATTTATTTCCCCCAAGAGATTTCTGGTGGTCTATCCCATGGAGGATAAGTTCATCAAAAAATGGAAGGTCCCTACAGTGGACGCAGCCATCTCTTGTGTGTATAAATCACTGACATGTCCAGTGGATAATGTCCAAATGTTCAAGAACCCAATAGATAAAAAATTGGAGTCCTTATGAAAATCTGCTTCTTTTAACAGCAAGCTTGGTGACACAACCAGCAGTGGGGTCTGCTAAGCAGTGAAAGGATCAGTTGAAACAGGTCTTGAGGGACTTGCCAGATCAGCAGGCCTTGCCCTTACTGATCTACCTAGAGCCTTAATCTTTGCGGTTGACGCCATAAAGGATTCAATCCATCAGGCCTCCCGCCTTACGCTGTCTGTAGTACATATGCGTAGGCTTCTATGGCTCAAAAACTGGTCTGCTGAAGCTCCCTGTAAAAAATGGCTGGTTAGCGTCCCATTTTCATGGTGAACGCGTATTCAGGGAAAACCTGGACAAATATATCCAGAAAATTTCCAGCGGTAAAAATACACTCTTGCCGGTTAAAAACAGAGTTAGAGGTCCCTCTTTTAAGAGGCCTGCTTCTCCAGTCCCTGGGGCATCGGCTGTGAAACAGTTCCGACGGCCTCCTCGGTCAATTCCCGGGGGTAAAAAAACAGGGACAATCGCAGGGTAATGAGAAACCCTGGGTCAGGAGAGGTACAAAACCTCCCCCAAAGTTAAATTCATTGAAGGGTTGCCCCCACTCAGTCGGGTGGGGGGAAGACTCCAGTTGTTCGCAGAGACCTGGCGGGACACGATCAAAACAGATAGGTGCTCTCCGCAGTATGTTTGGGATACAGATTGGAGTTAAAAGACTCTCCTCCTTCCCATTTTTTGAGGTCAAACGTGCCAAGGGATCCCCGGAAGAGAGAGTCCCTCCTGTTTGCACTAGAACAACTATTGCTCCAAGGAGTAATTATGGAGGTTCCCCTGGAAGAATGGGGGTTTGGGTTTTACTCAAACCTCTTTGCAGTCCCGAAGCAAACGGGGACGTGAGGCCCATATTAATTCTAAAAGGGCTAAACAAATTCCTGTATATCAGGACTTTCCGATGGAGTCGATCCGATCGGTGGCCACTGCCCTACAAGGGGAGGAATGGTTAGCCGCGATCGACATCAAAGATGCTTATTTGCACATTCTCATCTTTCCAGTCCACCAAAAATTTCTACGCTTTGCAGTAGAAGGGCGCCATTTTCAGTTCAGAGCCTTACCCTTCGGTCTGGCCACAGCACCACGAGTGTTTACAAAAATTCTGGCCCTTTATTGGCCAATCTAAGAACACAAGGTGTAATGATAATGGCATATCTAGATGACTTGTTGCTGATAGACCACTCAGTGAAAAAACTAGACGTGGTCGTTCACAAGACAATCAAGTATCTGGAATCTCACGGTTGAATTATCAACCGAGACAAGTCAGCCCTAAAAACCAGTCAAAAGTCTGGAATACTTGGGGCTAAGGTTGGATTCAGGCCAGAGAAAAATATTCTTGCCTCGAGGAAAGGTGTTGTCTTTGAAAGATTTGATCCACTTAGTGGGTACAAAAAGACAGCCGTCCATACGCCTGTGCATGAGGCTGCTGGGAAAAATGGTGGCATCATTCGAAGCAGTACCCTACGGTCAATTCCATTCAAGGAATTTGCAAAGGGCCATACTGTCAGCCTGGAACAAAAAAGTTCAGGCCCTAGACTTACAATGTCCTTGCCCCCTTCCGTTCGCGAGAGCCTCCGTTGGTGGTTGGTTCTCCAGAATCTGGAAAAAGGGAAATCCTTCAGTCCGATTTCTTGGAAGGTGGTCACTACAGATGCCAGCCTTATAGGCTGGGGAGCAGTACTGGAGCAATGGTCTCTCCAGGGCAGATGGTCGGATGCAGAAAAGGCCCTGCCCATCAATCTCTTAGAGATACGAGCAGCCCGGTATGCCCTAGTAGCATGGACATCCAAACTCCAAGGGTCCCCTGTCAGAATTCAATCAGACAATGCCACAGCAGTGGCATATATCAATCATCAGGGTGGCACCAGGAGTCGTGCAGCCCAGAGGGAAGTAAATTACATCCTGAAATGGGCAGAAAGATATGTCCCAGCCATATCTGCAGTATTCATTCCAGGAGTGGAGAATTGGAAGGCGGACTTTCTAAGTCGCCAGCAATTATGCCCAGGGGAATGGTCCCTTCACCCCGAGGTTTTCTGGACAATATGTCAGCGGTGGGGAACACCGGATGTAGATCTTCTAGCATCCAGATTCAACGCAAAGGTGGACAGGTTTGTCTCTCGGACAAGGGATCCCCTAGCTTGCGGCTCGGATGCCCTAGTGTTCCCTTGGGATCAGTTCAAGCTGATATATGCATTCCCACCGCCACAATTGTTACCTCGATTACTCCGCAGAATCAGGGTAGAAAAGAAACCAGTGATTCTGGTGGCTCCAGCATGGCCCCGAAGAGCGTGGTATGCGGAGATTGTAAAATGTCAGTGGGGAGTCCTTGGACTCTCCCACGTCGTCCGGACCTGCTTTCGCAAGGACCGATATACCACCCTTCCTTACCAGCCCTAGGTTTGACGGCCTGGCTATTGAAGCCCACATTCTAAAAAAGAGAGGGCTCTCTAATCCTGTGGTATCTACCATGATCAATGCCAGGAAGCCGGTATCCAGGCAGATCTACTATAGAATCTGGAAGGCGTACATCGCGTGGTGTGAGGCCAGGAAATGGCATCCACGTAAGTACGTAATAGGTAGGATTCTGGACTTCCTACAGTGGGCTGTAGATAGGAAGCTTGCCTTGAGTACTATCAAGGGTCAGATTTCGGCCTTTTCAATATTTTTTCAAAGGCCCTTGGCTTCGCATTCACTAGCAAAGCCTTTATACAAGGAGTGATGCGTATTAGTCCTCCGGTTAATATTCCCATATGTCCATGGGACTTAAACCTGGTTCTGTCGGTTCTACAGAAACAACCATTTGAACCATTACAGCATATTTCCCTGGTTCTTCTCACCAGGAAATTGATTTTTCTAGTAGCCATTTGTTCGGCTAAAAGAGTGTCGGAATTAGCAGCTATGTCCTATAGGGAGCCATATCTGGTTATCCATAAGGACAGAGTAGTGTTACGTCCTCATCCAGCCTTTCTTCCTAAGGTGGTATCGAGGTTTCATTTGAACCAAGATGTGGTTCTTCCTTCTTTTTTCCCCAAGCCTAGTTCGGTAGAGGAAAAGTTATTACATTCTTTGGATGTAGTAAGAGCAGTTAAAGCTTATCTAAAAGCCACTGCTCAGATTCGCAGAACGGATACTTTGTTTATTCTGCCGGAAGGCCCCAGAAGGGGTCAGGCAGCGTCAAAATCTACTTTAGCCAAGTGGATTCGACAGGTCATAATGCAAGCCTATGGCTTGAGAAGGAGACCGCCTCCGTTCAAAGTTAGGGCGCACTCCACGAGAGCAGTTGGAACTTCATGGGCAGTGCATCACCAGGCCTCCCTGGCTCAAATCTGTAAGGCCGCAACATGGTCTTCAGTACACATGTTTACTAGGTTCTACCAGGTGGATGCTAGAAGTCAGGAGGATGTCGCCTTTAGGCGCAGTGTGTTGCAGGCCGCAAAAAATCCTCATGTCTGATAGCGCTCAGCTTATATATGGTGTATCCCCCCCCTCATTGGGCATTGCTTTAGGACATCCCACATAGTAATGACTATGCCGCTCTGTGTCCCGTGATGTACGAGAAAGAAAATAGGATTTTTATAACAGCTTACCTGTCAAATCCTTTTCTTGGAGTACATCACGGGACACAGAGCTCCCACCCCTCTTTGGGGACACTTATTGCTTTGCTACAAAACTGAGGTGCTCCCGGATGGGAGGGGCTTATATAGGGGAGGGTACTTCCGGTTTTGGAAGTTGCCAGTGCCAGCACCTGAAGGTATCTATATAACCCACATAGTAATGACTATGCCGCTCTGTGTCCCGTGATGTACTCCAAGAAAAGGATTTTACAGGTAAGCTGTTATAAAAATCCTATTTTTTACAGATCCTCAGAGTTTTTTGCCATGAGGTGCCATGTTGAACTTCCAGTGACCAGTATGAGAGAGTGAGAGGGATAACACCAAATTTAATGTACGTGCTCCCCATTCACACCTGAGACCTTGTAACACTGATTAACATGACACCGGGGAAGGATAAATGGCTAATTGAGCCCAATTTAGACATTTTCACTTAGGGGTGTACTAATTTGTGTTGCCAGCAGTTTAGACATTAATGGCTGTGTGTTGAGTTACTTTAAGGGAACAGCAAATTTACACTGTTATACAAGCTGTACACTCACTACTTTACATTGTAGCAAAGTGTCATTTCTTCAGGGTTGTCACATGAAAAGATATAATAAAATATTTACAAAAATGTGAGGGGTGTACTCACTTTTGTGAGATACTGTGTGTGTGTGTGTATATATATATATATATATATATATATATATATATATATATATATATATATGAATGGTGTGTCCTCTATTTTATATTAAAGTAGCGTTCTGAAATAAAATAAAAAAGATTTTCCCCCAAAAAAGTAGCGTTCTGCCCTCCTCCACAAAAAAATTTAAAGTCAGCAACTAAAAATACTGTAGCTGCTGACTTTTAATATTAGGACACTTGCCTGTCCAGGGATCCCACGATGTCTGCACCCCAGCTGATTTTCGAAACCGCTCTCGGGCGCTGCTGCCGCCGCCATTCGTGGTAAGGGAAACCGGCAGTAAAGCCTTTCAAGTTCACAGCCGTTCCCTACTGCGCATGCGCAAAGTGTGTTTCACTTTCTAACTGGCCCGGCAGGAGGGAAAGGAGGAGGGGGGCCGAACTTCTGAGGGAACTCGCCGCGGCGGAGTCTCACGAAAGTGGGGATGAGTACCTGTCAAAAACAGGTACCCATTCCCCCCTCCCCCCTTAAAGGTACCAAATGTGGCACCGGAGGAGGGAAGGAAGCAGATAAGCGGAGCTTCCACTTTTGGGTGGAACTCCGCTTTAAAGTAGTTCTTGATATAGATTTGACATATTGTTCATGTACAGTGGTGCCTGTCCTGTGTGGGTGGTCATCATTCTTTTTATTAATTTTTTCCCTGTGTACAGCTCAGGAAGAGATGCAAAAAGAGTTGCAGGATCTGGTGAAATACAGAGAGAACGTGGAGGAGGATCTCCAGGGGGGTAAGTTTTAATTCTAACCAAGTGTAACAATTTTGCAGGAAAAAATCAATAATTTCAAGGTCAGTGACACTTCGCCTTCATTCACACCGGTGCGATTTGTTATGTGATTTGAGAGTTCCAAATCGCATGACAGGTCGCACCCCATTGCCGGCAATGGAACTGTTCAAATTGCCGCGACTCATGTCGCAGCGACTTTGAAAAAGGTTCCTGCACTACTTTTTTTTATTTCATTGCGACTTGCATAGACTTTTGCTGAACAAAGTCGCAATGAAATCGGAGGTGCAAATCGCACTGATCTGTTGCTTTGAAATCGTGCTGAAGTAGCGTAATTTCAAAGCCACACTGGCGTGAACCAGGGCTAAGCCTAGGTTCACACTGAATCGGATATGAATCGCACAGGAATGTTCACCGCATTCCTGTAGAATTCAGATGCGATTCAGTGTGGTGTGATTTGAGCCCATTCACTTTGCAAGCAGCAATTTTGTACCATGTGATTTGGTGCAGGCAAATGTACTGCATTTGTGACCTGCGTTTGTGGTGTGGTTAAGACTGTACTGATACCTGCTGCAGGGCACAAGGGCAGTGTAATTTTAATGCGGTGGGAGAAACGCATGCGGATCGTGGGTTTCTCGCATCGCATTCTAGTTTAAAAACTTAGCGATATCCTTATTCTTCAAAAATAATTCATACACTATAAATCCCATAATCCCTAGTCCATCTAGGGAGTGAGCAAGGGACCAGGCTGAGGGCAATAGAAGGTACTTTTCTGAGTTGGAATTGAAATTTCGATATTTTAAAGAGTTTTATATATTTTTTTTTTGTATCACCACTATTGGAGAAGCGTAGGGGCTCCTGGATTCTCTGATGATCCCCGCTCTTTTGTGTTCCGCCAGTTGTTCACGTAGGTCCTCCAAGTCCCCCAGAGGAACCCATCGGACCCTTTCTCTGAATGGTTTGCCTTCCTGCAAGTGGATCTTGTGGGTGGCACACTTCGCACACCCTATATCAAATTCGTTCTTGGAGAATGCAGTCTGCCATCGGGCGATCTGGGCCCTAACCCTTTCTCTCCATTCTCGTGGAAGGGTGGTGTCTTCTGGGTAGAACGTCTCCACTGGGATCTCTCCCTTCTCCTCCTTCAAATCAGATTGGGGTGGCGGTGCTTACTTGGCCCAATAGCATTCTGGCCGGTACCTTCACTGGTAAGGTGGTTGTGTTGCGAACACTCACTGAGACCTTCCCATGATTCCTCTGTAGGGCCTTCAATGGAACCACTTCGGGGATTATTTCTATCCCCCTTCCTTCCTTCTGTTGGTCCGTTTCAAGGACAATGAAGGGGCCTGGTTGCTTCCAAGTAAGCTTGACAGACGCTCTCAGCGAAGTCACTTCCCCGGGCTGTAGTACTCTTTCTCCTCTATCCAAACGCCAGATCTTCCCTACCCCTTCTGTGGGAGCTTTCTGCTCCAATACTAGGCGCTGGTACGCTTGTTTCAGCAGGGGGTGCATTCCTGTAGTTGAAACACCCCGCTCCTGGGCTAGAGGTGTTAACAGTCTCCTGACTAGGTCAGTGTTGGTCCCTATAATAAGGGAACTTTTACCAGCCCTTGGCGGGCGAGGGCAGACCACTGCCAAAGTGTCAAAAGTCTCTGTTTCTCCAGCCACTGAGGGGTCAAAGGTTGGTTTGATTG
Source organism: Rana muscosa (assembly GCA_029206835.1). Lineage (NCBI taxonomy): Eukaryota > Metazoa > Chordata > Amphibia > Anura > Ranidae > Rana > Rana muscosa. The sequence goes on along the minus strand of CM055125.1, from coordinate 214,184,856 downwards.
GTAAATAACCATCATAGGGGAATTTTTGAGTTCCAATACCCCATATCTCCAGTTCTTCCAACTTCTACAAAGGCAAGTGTTTAAGGTGCTTGTCATAGAAGTCTCTGTACAGGAGAGTCACTTGAGCCCCAGTATCCAGGAGGGCCTTGGTGTAGCTCCCTTCTACCTGGATTGAGACTACTGGGGAGGGCCCCACTAACTTGACGGGAAACTTGGAGCCTCCTTTTTCTTGGAACTTTGACTGGATTTCGACCCCTGTTGTGTCTGGTGTGCACTGACTCTCCGTCGCCGGGCAGGTTGGGTTAAGGAGCGGGAGACATTAGCTCGCTCAGAGGCAACAGCTGGAGCCCTAGGCGAGGGTCGGGACTCCCGATGTTGTCTCCTCGCGTCGTTAGATTTCATGGAGTTAGCTGAAATTGGTGGGCACCCGGTTGACTCCTTCACCAGGGCCCTTTAGAGTTTTCCGCCGGCTTGCGGTACGGGGCTGCATTTTTTTCCGGGCTTGGACATACTTCCCGATAATGTCCGACTCCTCCACAGTTGAAACAGATCATCATTTTCCTTGGTTTCTGCAATTGGGCAACATTAGAGCAGAGAGACTGCTTGGGCTCCTCTGAAGTGTTTCTACTAGGCAGACCAGCTGGCTGGTTGGACAGTATGGACATCATCTCTATTAATTGGGATACTTGAGTCTTTAGAAGATCAACCTGAGGGTCACCATCATCAGCGTTGATCACTCTGACTCCGGCAGCAGATTCAGGTTTCTGACTCTTCTTCTTGCTCTCCAACATGACTTCTTCCTCCCTGACAATCTGGATCAAGTCTGGATATTTCAGGATACCACCATCTTGTCGGGTCCTCAACAGGAGGGTAATGGGGTCTAAAGGTTGAGCCCCTTTCAAAACTTGCTTTGCTCGGATCTTGTCCACATCCCAAGGGTCTAACCCCTTTTTCAACAGGATCTGATGTATGATCTTGTCGAGGCGCCTCATGTATTCTGACAATTTCTCTCCTTCTCTCTGATAAGAGTGTTCCATTTGGTAGATGAGGTCGGCGGCTTTCTCAGTGCGACCGAATACATCCTGCAAGATGCTCACGTAGTCTTGGGCAGTACAGTCCTTCTTGCTGAGCTTCAGGATGCGAATGGCTTCAAGGGCAGGTCACTTCAGACTCTCCGTGATCCTCTGTTTCTTATGAGCCTCTGGTATGTCCCATTCATCCAAAGCTTGGGTAGCCTGGTCCAGCCATTCTTCAAAACTGTCTTTTGATAAAAGGTACTGGCTGCCTTCCTGAGAAGATTCTGAGCTTCCTGTAGCCCGCAGCTGAGTATGCGTGGGGATCCTTTTGACACTTTTTGACAAATTCCCCAAGGACAGCACAGAGTTCGGGCCCAATGGTGGCCAGAGGTGACTTGACAGAAACTTCTGGTTTGCTAGAGTCAGCTTGACTGGATGAGGTAGGACCTTCTTTGGGCGCCTCTGTGTGTATCACATTAAGTTCTCCCTTGTTGGCCAACTTCACACTTGGACCCTTGAAGTGTTCAGGGATTTCCTGTTTCCACTCAATCAATGCATACGTATGTGGTGTCCCTGTGTCTGTCTTTACAGCAATCACCCATGCTTTCTTGTCTGGGGACAATGTCTTCATGGCTTGACTTAACTGTTCTTCACCCCAGGACTCTCCTGGAATTTCAAGCACCACGCTGAGCTCAGCAGAATCCATTGTTGGTGCCGGTAGAGGTTCTGTCTGGGGGGGGGGAGAGTCACAGGAATCCCAGACGAGCCCCCACGTGTAGCAATACCCCCGTAGGGGCTGCTGGTTTAAGTTTTGGGCCTGTACTCTGCCTAACAACCCCTGTAATTTGTCTCGATTCCCCTTTGGCACAACTGAACAATAATTTGATTGTGGGCCCCTAAAGGCTATAGAGGGCCACAATGATATCACCCAACAATAAATATAATTCAATATTGTTACCTTGTTGTGGTTTGCCTGCCACACAGCTGCAAAAGACAGAGTCCCACACAAGAAATAGTTCAACCAAGAGGTATTATGTTTACTTGGTAAAGAAATAGAGATTACACATGTAATATTCGACTCAAACAGGTCCCTGTGAGAGTCACTTGACATACATATACACAACAGTTCCAAGGTTTCACCTGTAAACCTAGAGACCCAAACTTACTCAACCTAGGGTCTGACCTGAGGAAGTGCACTGTGGAGAAATCTCCCCCTGTAATGATATCGGCTGTGGGAAGTCAAACCCAGCTCACTGAAACAGCACAATGGCAATAAAATAAATGCAAAACAGTTGATTTACACGTGCAAGTTCAACAAGCTATCTGGCTCCCCCTGGTGGTTAGCTTTACTGGTGCGTGTCCCGCTGTATCATCCTAGTCAGTGAGCGGAACTAATGATTGCTCTAGTAATCTTCGCTAGCCTTTGTTGGTGCACTTTAGTATTTGTAATCCAAGAAAACAGGTGAAGAAAGGTTGAACAATTAACATGTGTGGTGAAAGGGCAAGTGGAATGCTGATCCTTCCCAAAGCGCTAAACCCACTCCTGAATGTAGCGTGTCTCCACTTAAGGCACTGCGGTTGCCAACAAGTATAAGTAAAACTATGGAAGTCACCTTCCTGCGACATAGTTATGTTGGTGGGCAGGTGCCCTCTCACCACATGAGGCCTCGCCTCGCTGGTATTCTCCGCTTGGGCCCTCTTGGTTCTCGGCCTCCGGACGGGTCGCGGTCTCTGGTCCTCCGCTTAGCCGCTCACAAGGCGTCGGTGGATAGGTGACTCTGGATGCTCAGGAGTGTGGAGCGGTCCTTCTCCCTGGTCCGATCAGCAGGGCTGTGACAGGAATCCCTCCGACAGGCGATTCGGCCTCCGTCACTTTAGGCCCAGGCTTCTCCGGCCTAAGCACCCTCACTGCAGGCCTCTTGCCTCTTGCAAGATGGCGTCCCAAGAGCCGGAACACAAGCCCCGCCTTGTCTTAGGTTTCCCAGCAGGCTGTGCGTGGCGCCACGCACACTGGCAGCACAGTGGCGTTGTGGGCCTTGTAGTCTATTTATGACCCATAGCAATGGAGTTCCTGTCTCTCTGCACCACAAGGTCCGTCATGCATTGTTCCTATCATAGCTGAACCAAACAAATTGCAGCAGTATGATACAAACGGACAACAACAGGAATTAAGTTCTCATTAAGCACAAACTGTAGTCCATAAGCTACGTGCAAAAGTGACACATTACTACACTTATTAATATGACTGAGACTACACTAAACTAACTTAACAGGATATAAACAAATACAGTTAAAAAAAAAGTATGTGAACCCTTTTGGAATGATATGGATGTCTGCACAAATTGGTCATAAAATGTGATCTGATCTTCATCTAAGTCACAACAATAGACAATCACAGTCTGCTTTAACTAATAACACACAAAGAATTAAATGTTACCATGTTTTTATTGAACACACCATGTAAAAATTCACAGTGCAGGTGGAAAAAGTATGTGAACCCCTAGACTAATGAGAGCTCCAAGAGCTAATTGGAGTGAGGTGTCAGCCAACTGAAGTCCAATCAATGAGATGAGATTGGAGGTGTTGGTTACATCTGCCCTGCTCTATAAAAACACACTAGTTCTGGGTTTGCTTTTCGCAAGAAGCATTGCCTGATGTGAATGATGCCTCGCACAAAAGAGCTTTTAGAAGACCTACGATTAAGAATTGTTGACTTGCATAAAGCTGGAAAGGGTTATAAAAGTATCTCCAAAAGCCTTGCTGTTTATCAGTCCACGGTAAGACAAATTGTCTATTAATGGAGAAAGTTCAGCACTGCTGCTACTCTCCCTAGGAGTGGGCATCATGTAAAGATGACTGCAAGAGCACAGCGCAGACTGCTCAATGAGGAGAAGAAGAATCCTAGAGTGTCAGCTAAAGACTTACAAAAGTCTCTGGCATATACCAACATCCCTGTTAGCGAATCTACGATACGTAAAACACTAAACAAGAATGGATTTTATGGGAGGATACCACAGAGGAAGCCACTGCTGTCCAAAAAAAAACATTGCTGCACGTTTACAGTTTGCACAAGAGCACCTGGATGTTCCACAGCAGTACTGGCAAAATATTCTGTGGACAGATGAAACCAAAGTTGAGTTGTTTGGAAGAAACACACAACACTATGGGGTTGATTTACTAAAGGAAAATCCACTTTGCACTTGAAAGTGCACTGAAAGTGCACATGGAAGTGCAGATGCTGTAGATCTGAGGGGGACATGCAAGGAAAATATAGTACAGCATTTTAGCTTGCACATGATTGGATGATAAAATCAGCAGAGCTTCCCCTAATTTCAGAGCTTCCCCTCAGATTTACAGCGATCTACAGCGACTGCACTTCCATGTGCACTTTCAAGTGCAAAGTGGATTTTCCTTTAGTAAATCAACCCCTATGTGTGGAGAAAAAGAGGCACAGCACACCAACATCAAAACCTCATCCCAACTGTGAAGTGTGGTGGTGGGGGCATCATGGTTTGGGTCTGTTTTGCTACGTTAGGGTCTGGACGGATTGCTATCATCGAAGGAAAAATTAATTCCCAAATTTATCAAGACATTTTGCAGGAGAACTTAAGGCCATCTGTCCACCAGCTGAAGCTCAACAGAAGATGGGTGTTGCAACAGGACAACGACCCAAAGCATAGAAGTAAATCAACAACAGAATGGCTTAAACAGAAGAAAATACGCCTTCTGGAGTGGCCCAGTCAGAGTCCTGACCTCAACCCGATTGAGATGCTGTGGCATGACCTAAAGAAAGCAATTCACACAAGACATCCCAAGAATATTGCTGAACTGAAACAGTTCTGTAAAGAGGAATGGTCAAGAATTACTCCTGACCGTTGTTACGTCCTGACCGAAGATCAGATCACATTTTATGACCAATTTGTGCAGAAATCCATATCATTCCAAAAGGGTTCACATACTTTTTTTTGCAACTGTATGTTTTGTTCCTCTAACTACTGTGAGGGGGTTAACTCGGTAGCGGGTGTGTGTGACCCCCTGGTTGGGCTCCCCACACAAAAACAGGGCCAGCAGACGGAGGTTGTGGTTTTCAAAATCAAAAGGTGCGGTTTATTTCTCTATGTACAGTGACAAAAACACAGCAAAGCCAAAAAGAAACATAAACAAAATAAATCCTGGTCAGTTTGACCTCTGACTAAACATGCAGGTTTCCTAAACTAACAACTGGGATCAGCCTGGTGCTGTCCTAGTCCCTAAGTCCCTGGTTTAGTAAAAGTCCAAACAAATAGCCACACAGGCTTTGCCTCACCGCACAGGGGTTCACTCTCCCTAGACAGTCCACACAGGTCTGGGTCCAGGCATGAGCAAACACCTAATGAATCTGGGAGTTTTTATAGAGGCCTTAAATGAGCTGACAAGCTTCAGCTGGTCTCATCAACTCCCTGCCTGCACGACGCCCAGCCCTCTCCCTAGAGGTATGAGTCATCCATGAGCCCACTAGCCTCAGCTGGGCTTCATCAACTCCCTAGTTGTATAAGTCAGCATAAAGCCTGAATCTGGGAGAAATATATCTACCCCCCTGGATGCAACCAGGTGACTTTACCTTCCTGCTGTCACATACCCCCCCCTCTTGTTTTAACCTTGGGGTTGGAACACCAGCAATCAGGCATTCATGTACTCGAGACAAAGCATCCACATTCCCCATTTGAACGCCAGGGCGATGCTTTACTGTGAAGTTGAATTCCTGTAGGGCCAGGAACCACCTATTCACTCTTCTATTTGTCTCCTTGTTTTGAGCCATCCACTTTAACGGAGCGTGATCCGTAACCATGTCAAAGTGCCTACCTAGCAGATAGTACCGAAGGGAATCTAGAGCCCACTTCACCGCTAAACACTCCTTTTCAACCGTGGCGTAATTTACCTCATGGGACTTCAACTTCCTGCTGAGGTAAATGACTGGGTGCTCTTCCCCGTTCCAGACCTGGGACAATACTGCTCCTAACCCCACATCTGACGCATCACTTTGTACGACAAAGTCTTTAGAGAAGTTGGGTGAGTACAACACTGGCTGGCTACATAAGGCTTGTTTCAAGAATTGGAATGCTGCCTCAGCCTCGGGGGTCCATTTAATCATGACCGACCCTTTCCCTTTCGTCAGGTTGGTTAGGGGCACAGCCTTAGAAGCAAAGTGGGGAATGAAGCGCCGATAATAACCCGCGATTCCCAGAAAGGCCCGTACCTGCTTCTTGCTGTTGGGACGTGGCCAACTCTGGATGGCCTCGACTTTGTTGAGTTGGGGTTTTATCACTCCCCTGCCAATGGTGTACCCAAGATATTTGGCCTCCTCCTGCCCAATGGTACACTTCTTGGGGTTAGCCGTAAACCCCGCTTCCCGGATAGAGTCTAGGACTGCTTGCACTTTTGGCAGATGTGAGGCCCAATCTGTGCTATGGACAATTACGTCATCCAGGTAAGCCGCAGCATACTTCCGATGGGGCCTCAGTATCTGGTCCATTTTCCGCTGGAATGTGGCCGGCGCATTCTGTAACCCGAACGGCATTCTCTTATATTGGAACGCCCCGTCTGGGGTTACAAATGCGGTTTTCTCTTTGGCCGACTTGGCCAGGGGAATTTGCCAATACCCTTTTGTGAGGTCAAGAGTCGCCATGTATCGGGCTGTTCCCAGCCGGTCGATCAACTCATCTATACGTGGCATGGGGTAGGTGTCAAATTTTGTAACTTTGTTCAACTGACGAAAATCGTTACAAAATCGCCAGCTCCCATCCGGTTTAGGCACCAACACAATGGGACTAGACCAATCACTTTGGGACTCCTCTATCACCCCTAAGTTCAGCATTTTCTGTACTTCCTCCCGTATTGCCTCCCGTCGGGCCTCTGGGATCCGATAGGGTTTTAACTTCACCCTTTCACCGGGCGGGGTAATAATATCATGCTCTACCCCAGATGTTTGTCCCGGCAGCTCAGAGAACACCTCCTTGTTGCGAAGCACAAACTCCTTAACCTCCTGTTGTTGGGGTTGTGACAAGGTGGCTGCTATTCCAACCTCCGGAATCACGCAACCAGTTTGAGCTGGTGACCAAGTTTCTGCGACTAGGGACTCTCTATCCCTCCAGGCTTTCAACAGATTAACGTGATATATCTGTTCGGGCTTTCGCCTTCCTGGTTGTCTGACCTTGTAATTCACTTCGCTCACTTTTTCCATTATCTCGTAGGGGCCTTGCCATTTGGCAAGGAATTTACTTTCAACCGTAGGGACAAGTACCAATATCCTATCCCCCGGGGAAAAGGTACGGGTCTTTGCTCCACGGTTGTACACTCTCTGCTGTGCCAACTGCGCTTGGGCCAAATGTTCCTTCACGATGGGCATTACCTGTGCAATTCGATCTTGCATCAGGGCGACATGCTCAATCACACTCCTGTGGGGAGAACTCTCACTTTCCCAAGTTTCCTTGGCAATATCCAACAGCCCTCTTGGGTGTCTCCCATACAGTAACTCAAAGGGGGAGAATCCCGTAGAGGATTGGGGCACCTCCCTAATAGCAAACATCAAATAAGGAAGTAGACAGTCCCAATCCTTTCCATCTCTATCCACCACTTTCTTCAACATTTGTTTTAGGGTTTTGTTGAATCTTTCAACCAGCCCATCGGTTTGGGGGTGATACACAGATGTACGCAATTGCGTCACTTTGAACAATTTACACAGCTCTTTCATAACCCGGGACATAAAGGGTGTACCTTGGTCCGTAAGCAGTTCTTTACAAATACCCACCCGGCTAAAAACAAGAGATAGCTCTTTGGCTATGGTTTTGGCCGAGGTATTTCTGAGAGGGATCGCTTCTGGATAACGGGTGGCATAGTCCATTATAACCAATATGTACTGGTGCCCCCTAGCGGACTTGATTATAGGACCTACCAAATCCATTGCGATTCTCTCAAACGGGACCTCAATGATGGGTAGAGGGACCAGCGGGCTACGGAAATGTGGCATCGGGGCCGACCTCTGACACACAGGGCAGGAGGAACAATAATTTTCTATGTCCTTCATCACCCCAGGCCAATAGAATCTCTGTAATACCCTCTCTCGGGTTTTCTCTGTCCCCAGATGACCTCCAAGAATGTGCCCATGGGCCAACTCCAACACCAACTTCCTGTAAGGTTTGGGCACCACAAGCTGCTCAACGGTTTCTTCTGCCCTTTTTGCCACCCGATACAGTAGGTCCTTCTCTACGCTGAAGTATGGGTAAGTGCAGGTATTATCTGGGTTCACTAACTCGCCATCTATTTCCATTACGTTTTCCCGTGCCTTTATTAGGGCGGGGTCTTTTAACTGTTCTGTGGCAAAATTTTCCCTGTGAACCTCCAGATCAGAAAACTCCACAGACGGTAGGTTTTCGTCTGAGGAGGTGGGCTCCTCTCCAGTTTCTTGAGTCTCCCCTGCCAATACTGACAAGGGAAATTCTGGAGAGTCCTCACCACTCTCAGAGGAGTTCTGGCTATCACATTCCTGGTACATAGGGGCACCAGTGGGGGGCTCAGGATCATCCCACAGTTCCCAGAACTTCGGAAAATCCCTTCCCACAATGGCATCATGCGGTAATTGAGATACTAACCCCACTGGATGAGAGAGGGTACCTTTGGGGGTCTCGAAACACACTGTAGTCACTGGATACTCTCGGGTGTCCCCATGCACACAGATAACAGCTACCTTGCTATTCCCAGAGACCTCTGTTTTAACTAATTCAGCCTTTATCAGGGTCACAAGGCTACCTGAATCCAGTAATACCACAACATTTCTACCATTAATACACATTTTGCATAAATGTTTCTCAGTTCCCCGAATGGCAGTGCATGCGACTGTCGCACACAGCGACTGACGTCTGTCCATCAGAAAGTCACATTGCATGGGTTCCTCCACAACCGGGCAATTTGCTGCAATATGTCCCGCTTGCCGGCAGCGGTAGCAAACAATCCATTTGGCTGCCTCTTGAGCCCCTGACTTCCCAGGCTGTTCTCGCCAAACTTTGGGTAGAGCTCCCACCCTCTCACTCTCTCCACCCTCACCCCTTGGAATCCTCTTATCCGCCCCTGGGGATGGTCTGGTCTTAGGGTGGAAAGTCCGAGAGTCTCTGGAAGAGGCCGTCAGGTTCTCTGTAGCCAAGTATTTCTCTACACGATCCACAAGACCACCGGCCGTCTCTGGGTCTCCATGGCTTACCCACTTTTGGATGGCAGTAGGAAGAGCTCTCAAAAACCGATCCATTACAACACGTTCCACAATCTCTGGTGCGGACAAAGTCTCTGGCTGTAGCCACTTCCTGCTCAGGTGAATGAGATCATACATTTGAGACCTGGGGGGTTTTCCAAGCTGGAAAGTCCAGTTATGCACACGCTGAGCCCGGACAGCCAGGGTGACACCCAGCCTTGCCAATATTTCAGCTTTTAGCATCACATAGTCTTTTGCTTGGTCAGGCTCTAGGTCATAGTAAGCCTTCTGCGATTCACCAGTTAACAGAGGAGCCACCAGTCCAGCCCACTGCTCCTCAGGCCACTTTTCTCTTTCAGCAGTCCTTTCAAATGTGGTCAAAAATACCTCTGGATCATCCTCTCCAGTCATTTTTGTCAATAAACGACTCACCCCAAAGGACGCGGTATTAGTGGGACGGCTTTCCTCACTGGTCTGCGGACGTTGCTGCATTACTGCTTCCATTTGTTGTAGTCTCTGCTCTTGCTTCTGTAACAGGTCTATGAAGCGGGCCTCAGATTGCTGCTGGGCTTGTTGATGAGCTTGCTGCTGGGCTGCAAGGCTCCTTTGCAAACCTGCATTTGTCTGCTGTTGATTGGCATTTGCTAGAGCCAGCTGTTTCAGTATCTCCTCCATGCTGGCTTAAAAAAAACTGCCACTGGTTCTCCACCAACTGTGAGGGGGTTAACTCGGTAGCGGGTGTGTGTGACCCCCTGGTTGGGCTCCCCACACAAAAACAGGGCCAGCAGACGGAGGTTGTGGTTTTCAAAATCAAAAGGTGCGGTTTATTTCTCTATGTACAGTGACAAAAACACAGCAAAGCCAAAAAGAAACATAAACAAAATAAATCCTGGTCAGTTTGACCTCTGACTAAACATGCAGGTTTCCTAAACTAACAACTGGGATCAGCCTGGTGCTGTCCTAGTCCCTAAGTCCCTGGTTTAGTAAAAGTCCAAACAAATAGCCACACAGGCTTTGCCTCACCGCACAGGGGTTCACTCTCCCTAGACAGTCCACACAGGTCTGGGTCCAGGCATGAGCAAACACCTAATGAATCTGGGAGTTTTTATAGAGGCCTTAAATGAGCTGACAAGCTTCAGCTGGTCTCATCAACTCCCTGCCTGCACGACGCCCAGCCCTCTCCCTAGAGGTATGAGTCATCCATGAGCCCACTAGCCTCAGCTGGGCTTCATCAACTCCCTAGTTGTATAAGTCAGCATAAAGCCTGAATCTGGGAGAAATATATCTACCCCCCTGGATGCAACTAGGTGACTTTACCTTCCTGCTGTCACACTACGTAGATACATGTCTATTTTTGTCTTCTAATGACATTCTATACCAAGGGACCTTATGTCCTTATACAAAAAAATTCCGCGCCGCCTAGTGGAATAGCAGCTCACACAACCAGTTGAAAATGGTGAGAACAAACAAAAACAAAAAAGTGTAGCGCTAAACTAAATGAGGACTGCACTTTGATCAAGTGCAGTATAAACAGTGATATGTGATTAAACAATCAACATGACATCTAACACAGATATGTGAAAATGTTCAGATAATCCACCGTGATGAAAATTAAATCAAACAATCCACCGTGATGAGAATTATATAACATTGAAAATCATCAAAAAAATACTGTCACATACATTACATACATTAAATGACAATATAATAAATGAATATTAAATGGTGAATGACAATCAAAATAATAGTGCTCCCAAAAAAACTTGACGTGAAGTGACCACCACCAATCGATTGTAGAAAAGGCTTACCGGAGAGAGTGGACCCCAAAAACATACGTTCAAAGGGTCAACCAGGCAAGGGTAAGCCACTGTGAACAGCAAATCCTCAGCAACAATTCAAACGGGAACCACAAGCTTCAATCCAGGATGGAAAAAAGTAATCGCTCCTGTCCGAATGTGCGATGAAACTTACGGACAGTGTCCGATTAGGACCAGGTAGTGTTACTTCGATATAAGGCTGAAGCGGTTCGTCCATGGACTGACACGGCTTTTAATACTGAAACACGTGGGTATATGTCCCTGCTTGCAGGAGAAGATCTAGGCAGGGACATATACCCAGGTGTTTCAGTATTAGAAGCCGTGTCAGTCCTTATATCGAAGTAACACTACCTGGTCCTAATCGGACACTGTCCGTAAGTTTCATCGCACATTCGGACAGGAGCGATTACTTTTTTCCATCCTGGATTGAAGCTTGTGGTTCCCGTTTGAATTGTTGCTGAGGATTTGCTGTTCACAGTGGCTTACCCTTGCCTGGTTGACCCTTTGAACGTATGTTTTTGGGGTCCACTCTCTCCGGTAAGCCTTTTCTACAATCGATTGGTGGTGGTCACTTCACGTCAAGTTTTTTTGGGAGCACTATTATTTTGATTGTCATTCACCATTTAATATTCATTTATTATATTGTCATTTAATGTATGTAATGTATGTGACAGTATTTTTTTGATGATTTTCAATGTTATATAATTCTCATCACGGTGGATTGTTTGATTTAATTTTCATCACGGTGGATTATCTGAACATTTTCACATATCTGTGTTAGATGTCATGTTGATTGTTTAATCACATATCACTGTTTATACTGCACTTGATCAAAGTGCAGTCCTCATTTAGTTTAGCGCTACACTTTTTTGTTTTTGTTTATACCTTATGTCCTTACCAAACTAGCTACATACACCAGAAACATCTAGCAATACTAAGCTTTAGATGAAGATGCATATCAAATCAATTGATCAAGGTCATTCACTCATACTTTATTCACTATGATTATTCATAAATTCAAATATATTTTGCAAGATTGCCATGTATATAATATAACACCTATAAGTGCCGAATTATGAATTTGGAATAATATTCCCTTGGCGCCGAGCGTACGCATATATGTGGCCTCGGATTTAGGGGGCTTTTAGACCTCCGATCCCTTCATAAAGAGTACCTGTCACCACCTATTACACCTAGTGCAAAGGAGGGATTGGAGGTCTTTTAGACCTCCGATCCCTCCATAAAGAGTACCTGTCACCACCTATTACTATCACAAGTGATGTTTACATTCCTTGTGACAGCAATAAAAGTGATCAAATATTTTATTTTTTTAAAACACAATGTAAAAAAAAAAAGAAAAAATATAATCATTTTAAAGCGCCCCTTTCCCCGCGACCTCACGCAGCAAAGAAAACGCATATGCAAGTCGTGCTCGCATATGTAAACAGTGTTCAAATCACACATGTGAGGTATCGCCACGATCGTCGGAGCGAGAGCAATAATTCTAGCACTAGACCTTTTCTGAAACTCTAACCTGGTAACCGTAAAAAAAAATGAAAACGTTGCCTATGGAGATTTTTTTGGTACCGCCGTTTTTTGCCATTCCACGAGTGTGCGCAATTTTAACGTGTGACATGTTTGGTATCTATTTACTCGGCGTAACATCATCTTTCACATTATACAACAAAAATTGGGCCAATTTTACTGTTTAGTTTTTTTTTAATTCATGAAAGTGTCTTTTTCCCACAAAAATTGCATTTGAAAGACCGCTGCACAAATACGGTGTGGCATAAAATATTGCAACAATCGCCATTTTATTCTCTAGATTCTCTGCTAAAAAATATACCGGTATATATAATGTTTGAGGGTTCTAAGTAATTTTCTAGCAAAAAATACAGATTTTAACTTGTAAGCAACAAATGTAAGAAATAGGCTTAGTCATGAAAGGGATATTCTAACACACTGGTACGACATACGCTCCGACTTTGGAAGCACCCCTGCGCCTCCCACACCCCAAAGCAACTTGTCCCCATGTTGATGAGGACATGGGCCTCTTCCCGACAACACTGGCCGTTGGTTGTCGGGGTCTGCGGGGGCTTATCGGAATCTGGGAGCCCCCATACACATGTTGCATATCGCCGCGTACGCCGGAGTGAGAGAAATAATTCTAGCACAAGACCTCCTCCGTAAGACTAAACTGATACCTATAGGGGGCCTTTTAAGCGTCGCCTATAGAAAATATAGGGAACTGAAGTTTGACACCATTTTACGGGCACAAAAAAAAATTAAGGTTTGGCATGTTCGGTATCTATTTACTCTGCATAACCTCGTCTTTTATATTTTACCAAACATTTGGGTAATGTATTGCGTTTGTTTGACCTAAAATTCCCGCGTGTTTTTTACTGAAATGTTGCATTTCCTAGACCTTTGCGGTAATATCGTGTGACATAAAAAATTGAAACTACTGCTATTTTATTCTCTAGGGTGTCTGCTTTTCAGAAAATATATAATGTTTGGGGTTTTGTGTAATCTTCAGGCCTAAAATGTTTTTTTAAACGTGTGCAAAAAAACGCAAAAAGGGCTCTGGCAGCGAAAGGGAACCCTTTCATTTCCTGTGACACTCCATTTACTGATTGTTTGCTGGGGGACGGCACACAAGAGGTACAGGGCTTTGCCTGAAAAGCAACATGGAAAGATTTTCCTAAAGTCAGATCATTTTTATTCTATCAAATTTCACCTAGAAGCTAATTTTGCTAAGATGTTGTGAAAGATGAAATTGGTATCAGTCTGCTCATCCCTATTTCTAATACCTTGCTGGCTGTAAAAAAGCTGCACATCTTGCAAGGCTTATTTGCTTTTATCTTTCAGTGCGTGCGGAGAGGCAGAATCTACAGGAAAAGCTGGCGAAGAAGCAAGGTAAAGAAACTGGAGTAAGATGTTGGAGTTTATTTCCTCAAGTAACTGCCAACCAGTGGAAGGATTGACAGAGAGAAGTACAGTCCTGGCCAAAAGTTTAGAGAATGACAGAAAACGCAAAATTTATTGCCAAATACTTACCGTAATTTTCCTTTCCTGATAGACTCCATGGCAGACTACGTGTGGGTTAACCCCGCCTCCTCTCCACAGCTATAGGACCCCTTACCCATAAATTTGAGCTCACCTCCACAGACAGGTGTTCCGTAACTAGCCGACTCAAATTTCAACTCTCATATTTTTATTCATGGGTGGGAACTCCGTCTGCCATGGAGTCTATCAGGAAAGGAAAATTACGGTAAGTATTTTGTAATAAATTTATGGTTTTCCTGACAGACTCCATGGCAGACTACGTGTGGGAAATAACTAGCCAATCCACACGGGAGGGTATGCTTGAACAAAAAATATTTTAATCTTTCCCGTCTACTGACAGGATTTTTCGACCAAAATTAACAGAGGAAAGGGAAGCAGGCTCAATACAATAATGGGACATAAACGTATTACTAGAAGACCACAAAGCTGCCTTGCATATCACTTCAGGAGCCACGTGTCGAGCTGCTGCCCATGAGGCTGCCATGCCTCTGGTGGAATGAGCCGTCACCGCCTCTGGAGCAGGGGCGGATCCAGAGTCTTTTCTCGGGAGGGGCACTGCCAAGAAATATGTTTTTTTGTGGGAAATTTATCGGGGAAATGGCTGGTGTCGGCGCTTCAATCATCCCGGCACCATGGTTGTTATGGTGTCAGGATGATTGTAGCGCATTATTGCTATTATTACATTGTAATATAAAATTAAATAGTTCAAAGCAGAATCAGTGGGAGCCCCGAGTGTGTCACTTGCCACCGTCACCTGCAATTAGTGGGAACCCTGAGCGTGTCACTTGCCACACGTTGCGGATTGTCACTTGCCACGTCACCTGCCACACCTTGTGGATTGTCACTTGCCACATAACCTGCCACACCTTGCGGATTGTCACTAGCTACACCTTGCGGATTGTCACGAGCTTGCCTGCTAAGGTGTAGTTTTGGTTGTCTCTTGCTGTGTCCCAGACTTCCAGAGTCAGGCAGCAGAGAGATAAGGTAATCTCTCTGCTGCCTGCACAGTGAGGGCGGAAGTCACTGCAGGAATGCAGGGCAGGCACGGGCAGTGAGAGATGAGCCTGCTCTCTCACTCTCACCTGCGCTGCCAACACACTAAGCAGCACGGTCTGCTCACTAACTGCGCCGCCCCCCGCCCACAAACCGCGCCGCAAGCGGATCTGCCTGCTTTCTTACCCGTCTGTGGAGCCGCACGCTATCGCACCTGCCCGCAGAGCGGCCCGACGTGACTCACTGACGTCACTCGTTGCTAGACGCCAAGCGGCCCAGGCGTTAGCAACGAGTGCAGGGAAGAGGCTCCACCCACCTCCTCCTCCGCTCCTGGTATCGTGTCAGTGTGCCGCGTAACTACATTAGACGAGTCTCTCTCTCGGCGCCGCTGATCGGCTGATGTGAGAAACTGAGAGACTCAGAGAGGCAGCGGCAGCCGCAGAACAAGTACTGTATATACTCGAGTATAAGCCGACCCGAATATAAGCCGAGGCACCTAATTTTACCCCAAAAAACTGGGAAAACGTATTGACTCGAGTATAAGCCTAGGGTGTCCATCTGAATGCCTCACTGTGCCCATGCCTCACTGTGCCCATGCTTCACTGTGCCCATGCTTCACTGTGCCCATGACTAGACTGATGTTTAACATGGGAGTCTATGGAAGGAGTGCCCAGCTTTGAAAAATCGGTTCTCCCCGGCCGTAGGTCTCCCAGACACCAAACTTTGCGCACTTGTAGAGGAGACATGGGGCTATATGTGTGCCAAGTCTGGGATACAGGGGACCTACGACCGGCCAGTACCGGGTCCGCAAAGTCACCAGAGAAATTACCATTTAACATTGGAGTCTATGGAAGGAGTGCCCGGCTTTGAAAAATCGGTTCTCCCCAGCCGGAGGTCTCCCAGACACCAAACTTTGCACACTTGTAGAGGAGACATGGGGCTACATGTGTGCCAAGTGTGGGGTCCAGGGGACCTATGGCAAGCCGGTACCGGGTCCCCAAAGTCCGGGAGATCAGGCGCAAAAAAAAACAGAGCAAGCAAGTGAGTGTGACAGATGGTCTCGGGGGGGGGCAATTGCCCTGTTGCCCCCCCCTGGATCCGCCCCTGCTCTGGAGGAGCCAAGCCCTTTGTCCTGTAGGCCTGTTGAATTGATTGAACGATCCAGGCCGCTATCGTTCTGGAGGAAGCCCTCTTTCCTTTGTTGCTGCCAGTGTGTAACAAGAACAGGTAGTTCGAGTTTCTAAAAGATGAAGTGACTCGCAAATATTCTTTCAGAGTCTCGCCTACATCCAAGAGATGAGCATCCGCTGATTCTGGTGAATTGAAAGTAGGGAGGACTATTTCCTGATTCTCGTGAAAACTGACGTGACTTTTGGCTTAGACCCAAGCATGGGAATAAGGACCACTCTGTCTGGGAAAAAAGTCAAAAAGGGTTCTTGACAACCCAGGAAGCTTATTTCTGAAACTCTTTTGGAAAGCCAGCTTAACGGATAAGTCCTTAATGGAAAGATCCTTGTTGTTAAGTGCTGAAAGAGCATCAAGGACGAGCGTAAGATACAATTTGGGGAACATGGGTTTCCTCTGAGGCCTGATTCTCAATGCCCCCCGAAAGAACTGTTGAACCAGGGGAAGAGTTGCCCATGATGTTCCCGAAAAATCTGATAAGGCTGAAACTTGTACCCTGAGGGAACTGATCGACAAAGGAAGATCCAAGCCTGATTGGAGAAAACTCAAAATGTCTTGAACACTAGGATTTCTAGATGATTTTCCTGCAGAAGTCGTGAAGTTGACAAACCTGGTCCAGATTCTAGTGTAAGTTTTGTTTGTGTTAGGCTTTCTGGAGCTCATAAGGGTAGAGATTACCCCTGAAGCACACCCAAGAGACTCTAGCCTCTCCCTCTCAAGAACCAGACCATCAGTCTCAGTATCGCTGGACATGGGTACAGGGTCGCCCCCTGAGAAAGAAGGTCCGGCCTGAGAGGAAGGGGCAATGGGTCCCGGAAGCTCATTAGATTTAGGAGAGGAAACCACGGCCTGCTCGGCCAGTATGGTGCTATTGTTACCACTTCGACTGTCTCCAACTGAAGCCGCTGTAGGAATTTTAGCATGATCGGAGGCAGAGGGAAGGCATATGCCCTGTTGAAATCCCATTGACTCGTTAATGCATCTACCCCGAAGGCTTGACTGCACCGACCTCAAGTGTAGTATCTGTCGATCTTGTAATTGCAGGGGGATGCAAACAGATCCACCTCTGGATCGAATTCCAACGATAGGATCCACTTGAATGTTTGTGGATGCAGTGACCATTCGTTGTTGTCTAGATTGCTGCGTGACAGGAAGTCCGCTTGAATGTTCTGCTCCCCTGGAATGAAGACTGTTTTCAAGTTGAGCAGATTCCTCTGAGCCCAGGTCATGATGGGCTCGACCTCTTGGAGAAGGGCGGAGCTCCGAGTGCCCCCTTGCCTCTTCACGTATGCCACCGCAGTGGTGTTGTCCATTTTGAGTAGGACCGACTACCCTTTCAGGAGGTGGGAAAAGGCTTGAAGGGCACACCATGCCACACGTAGCTCCAGAGTGTTTGAACCTGGAGTGTGGAGACGGGCATCCCATTTGCCCTGAGCCAGTTCTGCCCCACAATGGGCCCCCCAGCCCGCATTGCTGGCATCGGATGTAACAGTCACCCACTGGATGGGAGCAAGGGAGTGGCAAGTTAACAAGTTCTTGGTTTGAAGCCACCAGAGGAGACTGTTCCTCATTGACTGTGTTATCTGGATCAACTGATTGAGATTATCCGACCTCCACTGCTGGAGGAAACCTGACTGAAAAAGACAATTGATCATAGGGGATGTGGCCACCATCGTGGCGATTATCTTCAGGCACTGTGATGCCCTTAGGTGTGAGGAGTCTAGGGCTAAGGAGATTCTTTCCCGAATGATCGTTTTTTTTTCTTCCGGAAGAGAGATGGTATTCTCTATGGTGTCGAACTGAGCTCCTAGATAGACTAAGCGCTGGGTCGGTTCTAACTGACTCTTCTCCCGGTTTAGGAGCCATCCGAACTCCAACAGTGTAGAGATCACCTGATCTTTGTGGATCAGCAGCTGCTGCTTGTCTTGGGACAGTACTAGCAAATCGTCCAGATAATGATACAGACGCACACCCTGTATTTTGATAAGAGACACAACTGCCAACAGCACCTTGGAAAAGACTCTTGGAGAAGTCGTTAGCCTGAATGGAAGACAAATAAATTGTAAGTGCTCTTGTTCGACCTGGAACCGAAGATATTTGTGAAAATCTTTTGCCACGGGAACATGAAAGTACGCTTCCTTTAGATCTATTGAGATCAACCAGTCGCCTGGTTGAACGACTTTTTGGATAGTTGAGAGTGACTCCATCTTGAACTTCTCGTGCTTTATATATCTGTTTAGAAAGGTGAGGTCTATAACTGGGCGCCAAGAGCTGTTTTTCTTTTGTACTAGAAAGAGGGGGAAGTATACCCCCTGGCATTCCTCGTCCTTTGGCACGGGCACCACTGCTCCTTGATCTTTCAGGACATTCACATATGAAAGAAGAACTTGTTGTTTTCCTTCTGATTGAGGAAGTGAAGTTTGCATTGGTCTGCATGGAGGGATCTCTTGGTGAAGGACCATGTGTGGCCTGTTGAGACCATTTTGATGGTCCAATAATCTGAGATCGAGGCCACCCAGACGTGCCGGAAGAGGCGTAGGCGAGCTACTACCCGACCCGCCTGGGCGGGCCCAATCCCAAAAGGACTTGGTTGGCTCTCGCCCACCGGGCGTCTGTTTCTTGCCAGACTTTTGAAAGGAAGTTTGCCCTCTATTCCAGTTCCAGCTTCTCCTAAAATCCCGTCCGGGTTTATAGGAACGTGCCTCCCTTGAACGCTCTGTACTGCGTCTCCGTTGAGGTCTTCTCTGGTTAAACGGGCACCTGTCCTGGGGAAGGAAACTCGACTTTCCGCCTGTAGCTTTTGAAATGGCGCTATCAAGTTTGTTCCCAAACAATGAAGTCCCTTCAAAGGAAATTTTGCACCACGCCTGCTTGGAGGCTGGATCAGCAAGCCAGGGGCGTAACTACAATGCTCGTTTGGCCGTGACCGAAGACAACATTGATCTGGCCAGTAAACGGATGAGGTCAATTGATGCTTCCCCCAAAAAGGCGACTGCCAGTTTAAGTTCTTGCACTGCTGAACTTTGAGCTAATTCCTCCGGGACACCTTTCAGAACGGAGTCTACATTTTCCACCCAGGCCTCCATTGCTTTGGGGGTAACTGCAAGGGCTAAAGCTGTTTTGCAGGCCGTTCCGGTCAGGCTATATATTCTTTTGAGGTCTTGGTCTATCTTTCGATCCAGACCATCTTTAAAAGATACAGTATCATCTAGCGGGAGGGTGACATGCTTCGCTAGGCGCATTACTGCTGCATCTACAAGGGGAGCATTTTTCAAATGCTTAACGTCCTCAGATTTAAAGGGATACAGTCTAGAGGTTTTTCTTAGCAAAGAAACCTTCTTATCTCCCTTGCTCCATTCTTCCTCAAACACTCCTTTCAGCTCAGAGGGAAGTGGGAAATTGGAGCGTTCTTTCCCCAGTTGCTTAAACAGTTTTCTTTGTTTCTCTGGGGGGGGGGGGGCAGTGGTATCTTCCAACTTTAAGGTTTCCTTCACTGCTTTGATTAGTGGAGAGACTAAAGCGTAGTCGAATCCCACCGTAGAATCATCTCCCTCCATCTCGTCTTGTGAGGAATTATGGGAGGAATCATGGGGCTGGAATTGGCCTGGATCCTCCTGGACCTCGTCAGCCAAGGAGCCAGACAAGGTGGTGGACTGACTCCTCGTGTGGGGGGCAAATATTTTCTTCATAGATTGCTGTACCACACGTTTCACAAGAGACTTAAGATTTTGTTTTTCGGTCTCTTTCTCACCGACCGCTCGGGCATAACATGGGTCGCATAGCGATTTGCCCTCCGGGATTCTGGTCTTACATCCCCAACAGGCTCTGTGGTCAGAGCGACTATCGCGGTGGTGGTGGCGGTGACTAGAGGAGGAATGGGAACGTCTCCTATGTCTTAGAGGGGGAATGTGAACGTCCCCTATGATGATGGGTCCTAGACGTAGTGCTGCGCCTGGACCTGGAGGATGAATGATGATGCTAATGCAGCCTGGAAAGGTCCCTGTCTTGTGACTGATGAACTGATATAGCCGGGCTGTAAGAGATAATACAGACAGAGGGAGGGGGAGGAAGGTGGGCAGGATGTAACCATTAGCAACCACCAGCAAAGGCACAAAAGACACCAACCCCCTACCCACTCCGCACATACCTTGTGCGGGAGGGCTGGCCACACGGCGGTGAAGATGAGTCCATGACGAGGGAGACACAGAAAATCCGAAACTACACTACCTAGACTAAGGATAAGCAAATAAATGCAAAGAACAGCACACAAAAAAAAGTTGTTTTTATCTTTTTAAAACTGTCCCTTTAAGAGACACTACAGCATACTTAAGCATTACATTGCCAATGAGGTGCTTACCCTATCCAGGCAGTACGAGGCTCTGGGAGGCTGCCGCTATATGCCCACAGGTTATCCCACCTGTGTAGGGCTCTTCAGCGGTTTAAATAAACCGCCGGAATGACGTCACGGCCGATCCCGCTGCGCGCATGCGCAGAGGGGACCAGACCTACTGCACCTGTGCGGCCTCTGACCCCTCCGCCGCACCGAGCATGCGCGAAAACCAAGCCTCGGTTTCACCACGGCTCTGTGCATGCGCAGATGCGCGGCGGCCCGGAATCAGGAAGAGCTATGGCGTCCTGGAATGCAGAAGCATTCCAAATGCCGGGACAAGCAAACAACAAGGAAGGGAGACAAAAGACAAAGACATTTTCGGGCCAAAAATCATTCAGGCTAATAGATATTCATTAGATCCGGTAAGATCAAGTGGTTTTAATGTTAGATCTCACATAATTTCAGAGACATTTCACATAAAAATACAGATATTAGGTGGTGCATAAGGACGGGTTGGCCCCCCCACATGCAATTTTCTGGCCAAAAATCATTCAGACTAATAGATATTCGTTAGATCCGGTAAGATCAAGTAGTTTTAACGTTAGATCTCACATAATTCTAGAGATATTCAACATAAAAATACAGATATTAGGTGGTACATCAGGACAGGTTGCCCCCCCCCCCCCCACATGCAATTTTCAGGCCAAAAGTCATCTAGGCTAATAGATATTCATTAGATCCGGTAAGATCAAGTGGTTTTAACATTAGATCTAACATAATTTCAGAGATATTCCACATAAAAATAGAGATATAAGGTGGTACATAAGGACGGGTTGGCCCCCCTTATCAAATTTTCGGGCCAAAAATCATTCAGGCTAATAGATATTCGTTAGATTCGGTAAGATCGAGTAGTTTTAACGTTAGATCTCACATAATTTCAGAGATATTCCACATAAAAATAGAGATATTAGGTGGTACATAAGGACGGGTTGGCCCCCCTTATCAAATTTTTGGGCCAAAAATCATTCAGGCAAATAGATATTTGTTAGATCCGGTAAGATCAAGTAGTTTTAACGTTAGATCTCACATAATTTCAGAGATATTAGGTGGTACATAAGGACGTGTTGGCCCCCCCCTTATTAAAGCGGAGCTCCGCCGGAAAAAAGTGTCTCCCAGAACAAAAGTGTCACCCAGTGTGGAAGTGTCTCCCAGAACACTACGGGAAGTCTGGGGGAAGTGACGTCACTCCCGCAGATTCCCGGAGAGAGGACTCCCGGATGTGGGTGAAAATACCTGTCTTAGACAGGTATTTCACCCCCTCCCCCGTGAAAGGTGTCAATTGTGACACCGGAGGGGGGGAGGGTTCCAAATAGCAGAAGTGTATATTTAGGGTGGAGCTCCACTTTAAATTTTCTGGCCAAAAATCATTCAGGCTAATAGATATTCGTTAGATCCGGTAAGATCAAGTGGTTTTAACGTTAGATCTCACATAATTTCAGAGATATTCCACATAAAAAACGGACAATTTATTATCAAATACTTACCGTAATTTTCCTTTCCTGATAGGCTCCATGGCAGCATACGTGTGGGTTGGCCCCGCCTCCATAACTACCCAATAGGACCCCCTTCCTATAAATTTTGGCTCTGGGCTCTCAGCCGCGTTCCGTAACTAGCCTACTCCAAGCATTGGGAGGGACTCCTGCTGCCATGGAGCCTATCAGGAAAGGAAAATTACGGTAAGTATTTGATAATAAATTTTCAGTTTTCCTGACATGCTCCATGGCAGCATACGTGTGGGAAATAACTCGCCAAACACACCCGGGCGGGCAAAATGCTGAGGCAAGAAATACATTTATTTAACACTGTCAACCGACAGAACTTGTAAACCAAAGTTCAGTGATGATAAGGCAGCTGGTTCGACACAATAGTGGGAAACAAAAGTATTAATAGACGACCAAGAGGCCGCTCTGCATACAACGTCAGGTGCGACATGACGAGAGGCTGCCCAAGAAGTTGAGATGCTCCGGGTTGAGTGTGCAGTTACTGACTCTGGAGGAGCCAAACCTTTTGCTTTGTAAGCCCTTTGGATTGTCTGAACTTTCCATGCAGCAATAGATCTGATTGAGGCCCGTTTTCCTCTGTTCTTTCCATGAAGAGGAATGAAAAGAAAGTCTTTTTGTCTGAAAGACTCTGTCATTTCCAGGTATTGACTTAATGTGTGGCCCACATCAAGGGGATGAACATCTTGACCTTCAGAAGTTCCAAAAGTGGGCAATACAATTTCCTGATTTTCATGAAAGATAGATGTAACTTTCGGGTTTGAACTCAGCATGGGAATTAATACTGCTCTATCTGGGAAAAAGGTCAGGAAAGGCTCTTTTGAACCCAAGTTTCTGATATCAGACACTCTTTTAGCTGAAGTGACCGCTACTAGGAAGACGGTCTTGAGAGTAAGATCTTTTGCCGAAAGAGGTTTTTCAGGATCTGTGCTGAGTGTGGAAAGATAGTCCAGTACAAGAGGCAGGTCCCATTTAGGGAACCTCGGTTTTCTCTGTGGTCTAAGTCTGACCGCACCCTTAAAGAACTGGCGAACCAGGGGATGATTGGCCCAAGAGATTCCAGTAAATGCTGAAATGGCTGAGATTTGAACTCGAAGAGAGCTTACTGATAAAGGCAAATCCAAACCTGTTTGTAAGAAACTAAGTACATCCTGGACTTCTGGAGAATTACAGGAATTAGCCCTGGAAGACATATGATCTGTAAATTTTGACCAGATACGCTCATAAACTTTGTTGGTGCTATTTCTTCTAGCGTTAAGGAGAGTCGACATGGCTTCTTCTGGACATCCTAAGGCTTCCAGCCTTCCCCTCTCAAGAACCATACCCTGAGGTGCAGATGAGCTGGGCATGGGTGCAACGTTGTGCCCTGAGATAGGAGATCCGGTCTGAGGGGTAGAGGGATTGAGTCCTGATAACTGAGTGAAGTCAAGAGGGAGAACCATGGCCTGTTGGGCCAAAACGGAATTACTGCTATGATTTCTACTCTCTCCACTCTGAGTCTGTGAAGGAATTGAAGTAGCACAGGTACTGGAGGAAAGGCATAAGCCTGACTGAATTTCCACCGGTCTGTGAGAGCATCTATCCCGTAGGCTTGGGGATCCCGAGACCTCGAGCAATACTTGATCAACTTGTGGTTGCGTGGGGACGCAAACATATCCACTTCTGGAGACACACCCAGAGTTAGAAGCCAATTGAATACCTCTATGTGTAGAGACCATTCGTTGTTGTCCATTTGAGTTCGTGAAAGAAAGTCCGCTTGTACATTCTGGACCCCTGGAATGTATACTGCAGAGATGTTGCATAGGTATTTCTGGGCCCAGGACATGATTCGTTCTACTTCCTGGAGTAAGGACCAGCTGCGGGTACCACCCTGCTTCCTTATGTAAGCAACTGCGGTTGTGTTGTCCATCCTGAGCATCACAGAAGAGTCTGTCAACAGTTTACGGAAGGACATGAGCGCCTGGAACGCCGCCCGCAACTCCAGTATGTTGGACACAATTCCTTGGGACGGTGTGTTCCACCTGCCCTGGGCTATTTCCGACAGGCAATGAGCGCCCCACCCCTGATTGCTGGCATCCGAAGTTACAGTAACCCAAGTGATGGGACGGATTGTGTGACAGTTGCAGAGATTCTTCCCCTGAAGCCACCAAAGAAGAGATTCTCTCATGGATGAAGTGAGCCTGATGCGTTGACTCTTGCTGGGGGAGTCCCATTGCTGGAGGAACCCCTTCTGGAATGGGCGAGTGTGCCACTGAGCCCACCTCACCATAGGGATGGTGGCTGTCATGGTGCCGATTACCTTCAGGCATTGAAGAGCAGACAGGTGAAAGGAAGCAAGTGTTGCGCGGATCCTGTCCCGGATTGCTGCAATCTTTTCCTCGGGCAATGAAATGGTGCCGTCTATTGTGTTGAAGAGGGCACCTAGAAATACAAGGGACTGTGTTGGAATGAGATGACTCTTCTCCAAATTCAGGAGCCACCCGAATTCTTGGAGAGTGGCGATTACTAGATTCTTGTGTTCCAAGAGTTGACATCTGTCTTGAGCTAGAAGTAAGAGGTCGTCTAGGTAGTGATGAAGACGAACTCCTTTCACTCGGAGTAGAGCCACAATGGCTAACAGAACTTTGGAGAACACACAAGGTGATGTCGTGAGACCAAAAGGTAGGCAGGTGAACTGTAAGTGTTGATCGCCTACAGCAAAGCGGAGGTACTTTTGATAGTCTGCAGCCACTGGAACATGGAAATATGCGTCCTTCAGATCTATTGACACTAACCAATCTCCTGGATGGACTGACTACTGGATTGTCAATAGTGACTCCATTTTGAATCCTTCTTTCCGTATAAATCGGTTGAGATGCGTTAGGTCTATTACTGGTCTCCAGGTACCGTTCTTTTTCTGTACCATGAACAACGGGGAGTACATGCCTTCTCCTCGTTCGCCCTCTGGAACAGTAATGGCTGCGCCTTGAGTTAATAAAGAGCTTACGTAACTTAGTAAGACTTGTTTCTTTTCTTCTGTACTTGGAAGACTTGTGGGTATGTATCTGAGCCTGGGGGTGCTGTTGAAGACCCACGTGTGGCCTCAAGAGACCGTCTTGATAGTCCAAAAATCTTGAATTGAGGCCGCCCAAACATGCCGGAAGTGGAGGAGACGTGCCCCCACCTGACATGTTTGAACGGGCCCAATTTCAAAAAGACTTCATAGACTCCCGGCTACTAGACGGAGTACTTTTAGTTGGTTTCCTGAAAGAGGACTGTCTGGATTTCCAGGTCCTTGAAAATTCACGACCAGGTCTTTAGCTGCGTGCTTCCCTTGCACGATCTGTATTCTGTGCCCTCGAAAAGATGCGTTTCTGGTTCTGCAAACGCCTGTCCTGAAGGAGGAACCCCGACTTACCACCCGTGGCCCGGGAAATGGCATTATCGAGTTTATTGCCAAAGAGAGAGGAGCCCTCAAAGGGAATGCGGCACCAAGCTTGCTTTAAAGCTGGATCCGCCGACCAGGGACGGAGCCACAAAGCACGGCGAGCGGTAACCGCTGACAACATTACTCGAACGACTAGGCGAATAACTTCAATAGAGGCCTCCCCCAAAAAGGCAGATGCTAGCCTGATTTCCTGAATAGGAGAGCTTTTCGCCATTTCTTCAGAGATGCTTCTGAGGGAATCATCCACATTGTCTGACCATGCTTCTAGGGCTTTTGCCATAGCGGCTAAAGCCAAAATTGGTTTACAGACTGAACCTGCTGTCAGATAGATTTGCTTCAGGTCTGAGTCAATCCGTCTCTCTAGAGGATCTTTGAATGAGACCGTATCTTCCAGAGGAAGGGTTACATATCTAACCAAACGCATTAAAGCTGCATCAACCATGGGAGCTGAAGGTGTTTTACCTCTTCTTCCTTAAAAGGATATCATTTTGCAATTTTTGACTGCAATTTTTGACTGCATAGAACTTTTCTTGTCCATTTGTACATTTTACCCCATTTTTCCAAGATAATGGCACCCACTTCCGTGACAAACGGGAAATAATGTCGCTCTTTACTGAGCTGTTTAAAAAGTTTCCTTTGTTTGGGAGGAGATATAACTGGATCTTCCCAATTCAGAACTTCTCTAACTGCTTTCACTAAAGCAGGAACTAAGGCATAATCAAAGCCCATCCCAGGATCATCCACTTCCGAACCACTTTCTGAGGGAGGAGCTGAGGGATGGCTGAGTTGAGAGATTTCCAGAGTCTCATGCACCTGTCCCTGTTCTAACGAGGGAATCAGTGGGTCTGGAGAAGAATCATGCTGCATTCTAGCATCTTTCTCTTGTAGCGACTCGTTTACGACCCGCTTAACCAATGCTTCCAGGTGTTTATCTGCACCTTCCCTCTCATTGGCTGCCTTTGTAAAACAATGGTCACAAAGGGACTTGCTGTCAGGAACCGGAGCCCTGCACCCCCAACATGGTCTCTCTGACCTCTTGCTGTGAGATGAGGGGGGGTGATAAGTGTCTCTACTGGGACGTCCGGATCTGGAAGAATCATGGTGTCTGGAGCCAGAAGAGGAGTGCCAGTGGTGTGATTTAGAGGACCCGCTGCGTCTGCGGGAACTACTCTGTTGTTCAGACCTAGAAGGGCTGAGAAAGGGAAAGACAGGCATAGAGAGAGAGAGAGAGAGAGAAAAAGGCACAAGTCACAATAATGCCCTGCACTCCACTCTCTTCCACCCCCCCCCTCAGCAGGCAGAATAAAAGAAAACATTTTCCAATCTTACCTGCTGCAAGAGGGTTGGCCACCGGGAGGCAGTGAAGAGTCCACACTGAATCAGAATCACTGCAGGTGGAAGGTAAACATCAGACACCAGTATGAAGACAAAATGCAACATTCAGACCCTTCTGAACAGTACTTACCTGGGATAGGCTCTGTAGGTGCTCAGGGAAGTCACCGCTATGCCCACGATCATTCCCGGCATCTACAGGCTTCCCCAGGCTTTTTAAAATTGGCGCCGCGTGACGTCACGGCCGCGCCAGGCCCGCGATTCTCGCGCGCATGCGCGAACCAGGCCTCGCTTTCGTTCCGGGCCGCGGCTACACCCGGAAGTAAGAGGGAGCGGCGGCTGGAACGCACAGGGAACCAGCCGCTTGCTGGGCATATTTAACAAATGCAGAAAAATAGCAAATGAAAAGACATAAAACAGACAAAAACACTGCTGCCATGAAAGCGATACAGCTTACCAACCACCTACGATCGATTCGGCCAGGGACACCGCATCCATACACACACCATGCTTGCAGCAGATAATGGCCACCTGTACACTGCTAGGTAATCGGGCCTGTGCGCGCTCATCTCTCCAATGGAAGATATCATCCAGCTCTTCAGCGCTACTCTGCCATACACTCCATACCCTGCTTCACAGTTAAAGTTTATCGGAGGGATGAGACACCATATCGTTTCCCGATCTTGATCGTAGGAACAATCGTCTTCAGGTAGGAGAACTAAAACATATAGTCCTTCGGAGGAGGACAAAAAAGGAACACGGCTGAGAGCCCAGAGCCAAAATTTATAGGGAGGGGGTCCTATTGGGTAGTTATGGAGGCGGGGCCAACCCACACGTATGCTGCCATGGAGCATGTCAGGAAATAGATATTAGGTGGTACATCAGGACGGGTTGGCCCCCCTTATCAAATTTTCTGGCCAAAAATTATTCAGGCTAATAGATATTCGTTAGATCCGGTAAGATCAAGTGGTTTTAACATTAGATCTCACATAATTTCAGAGATATTCCACAAAAGAATACAGATATTAGGTGGTACATATGGACGGGTTGGCCCCCCCACATGCAATTTTCTGGCCAAAAATCATTCAGACTAATAGATATTCGTTAGATCCGGTAAGATCAAGTGGTTTTAACGTTAGATCTCACATAATTCTAGAGATATTCCACATAAAAATACAGATATTAGGTGGTACATAAGGATGGGTTGCCCCCCCCCCCCCCCCACATGCAATTTTCAGGCCAAAAATCATCTAGGCTAATAGATATTCATTTGATCCGGTAAGATCAAGTGGTTTTAACGTTAGATCTCACATAATTAGAGACTTAAGTGATTAATGAGGGGGGCTGGCCCCCCCTTATCAAATTTTCTGGCCAAAAATCATTCAAGCTAATAGATATTTGTTAGATCCGGTAAGATCAAGTAGTTTTAATGTTAGATCTCACATAATTTCAGAGATATTCCACATAAAAATGCAGATATTAGGTGGTACATAAGGACGGGTTGGCCCCCCCCACATGCAATTTTCTGGCCAAAAATCATTCAGGCTAATAGATATTCGTTAGATCCGGTAAGATCAAGTGGTTTTAACGTAAGATCTCACATAATTTCAGAGATATTCCACATAAAAATAGAGATATTAGGTGGTACATAAGGACGTGTTGGCCCCCCTTATTAAATTTTCTGGCCAAAAATCATTCAGGCTAATAGATATTTGTTAGATCCGGTAAGATCAAGTGGCTTTAACGTTAGATCTCACATAATTTCAGAGATATTCCACATAAAAATAGATATTAGGTGGTACATCAGGACGGGTTGGCCCTCTTATCAAATTTTCTGGCCAAAAATTATTTAGGCTAATAGATATTCGTTAGATCTGGTAAGATCAAGTGGTTTTAACATTGGATCTCACATAATTTCAGAGATATTCCACAAAAAAATACAGATATTAGGTGGTACATATGGAGGGGTTGGCCCCCCCACATGCAATTTTCTGGCCAAAAATCATACAGGCTAATAGATATTCGTTAGATCCGGTAAGATCAAGTGGTTTTAACGTTAGATCTTACATAATTCCAGAGATATTCCACATAAAAATACAGATATTAGGTGGTAAATAAGGACAGGTTGGCCCCCCCACATGCAATTTTCAGGCCAAAAATCATCTAGGCTAATAGATATTCGTTAGATCGGGTAAGATCAAGTGGTTTTAACGTTAGATCTCACATAATTAGTTAATGAGGGGGGCTGGCCCCCCCTTATCAAATTTTCTGGCCAAAAATCATTCAAGCTAATAAATATTCGTTAGATCCGGTAAGATCAAGTGGTTTTAACGTTAGATCTCACATAATTTCAGAGATATTCCACATAAAAATAGAGATATTAGGTGGTACATAAGGACGGGTTGGCCCCCCCCCTTATCAAATTTTCGGGCCAAAAATCATTCAGGCTAATAGATATTTGTTAGATCCGGTAAGATCGAGTAGTTTTAACGTTAGATCTCACATAATTTCAGAGATATTCCACATAAAAATGCAGATATTAGGTGGTACATAAGGACGGGTTGGCCCCCCCACATGCAATTTTCTGGCCAAAAATCATTCAGGCTAATAGATATTCGTTAGATCCGGTAAGATCAAGTGGTTTTAACGTAAGATCTCACATAATTTCAGAGATATTCCACATAAAAATAGAGATATTAGGTGGTACATAAGGACGTGTTGGCCCCCCTTATTAAATTTTCTGGCCAAAAATCATTCAGGCTAATAGATATTCGTTAGATCCGGTAAGATCAAGTGGCTTTAACGTTAGATCTCACATAATTTCAGAGATATTCCACATAAAAATAGATATTAGGTGGTACATCAGGACGGGTTGGCCCCCCTTATCAAATTTTCTGGCCAAAAATTATGTAGGCTAATAGATATTCGTTAGATCTGGTAAGATCAAGTGGTTTTAACATTGGATCTCACATAATTTCAGAGATATTCCACCAAAAAATACAGATATTAGGTGGTACATATGGACGGGTTGGCCCCCCCACATGCAATTTTCTGGCCAAAAATCATTCAGGCTAATAGATATTCGTTAGATCCGGTAAGATCAAGTGGTTTTAACGTTAGATCTTACATAATTCCAGAGATATTCCACATAAAAATACAGATATTAGGTGGTAAATAAGGACAGGTTGGCCCCCCCACATGCAATTTTCAGGCCAAAAATCATCTAGGCTAATAGATATTCGTTAGATCGGGTAAGATCAAGTGGTTTTAACGTTAGATCTCACATAATTAGTTAATGAGGGGGGCTGGCCCCCCCTTATCAAATTTTCTGGCCAAAAATCATTCTAGCTAATAAATATTCGTTAGATCCGGTAAGATCAAGTGGTTTTAACGTTAGATCTCACATAATTTCAGAGATATTCCACATAAAAATAGAGATATTAGGTGGTACATAAGGACGGGTTGGCCCCCCCTTATCAAATTTTCGGGCCAAAAATCATTTAGGCTAATAGATATTTGTTAGATCCGGTAAGATCGAGTAGTTTTAACGTTAGATCTCACATAATTTCAGAGATATTCCACATAAAAATGCAGATATTAGGTGGTACATAAGGACGGGTTGGCCCCCCCACATGCAATTTCCTGGACAAAAATCATTCAGGCTAATAGATATTCGTTAGATCCGGTAAGATCAAGTGGTTTTAACGTTAGATCTCACATAATTTCAGAGATATTTCACATACAAATACAGATATTAGGTGGTACATAAGATCAGGTTGGCCCCCCCACATGCAATTTACTGTCCAAAAATCATTCAGGCTAATAGATATTCGTTAAATACGGTAAGATCAAGATTTTAATGGTTGATTATACATAATTACAGGGATATTATGGATATTTGGTATTGATGCATGGATATCCATACTAGTGTCTATAATAGGTGTAGCAATACCCCCGCAGGGGCTGCTGGTTTAAGATTTGGGCCTGCCGTTACCTTACTGTTCACTACGTCCGTCCTAGGGGTCTTCCTTGAAGAATTTCTCACAAATGTCGGCACCAAACACTTAAGCCCTGTACACACGATTGGATTTCCTATGGATTTTAAACCGATGGATTTTTCCATCGGAAATCCGATGAAGCTGACTTCCATCAGTCTTGCCTACACACCATCAGTCAAAAAACCGATCGTCCCAAACGCCGTGACGTAAAAGACTCAGATGAGCCAAGAAAAATTAAGTTCTATGCTTCTGAGCATGCGTCAACTTGATTCTGAGCATGCGTGGGTTTTTTATCCGATGGAGTTCCCCACAGACGATAGTAATTTGCTATAGTTTTTTTTCCCATCGGATAAATTTAAAACATGTTCTATTTTTTAATACCGATGGAAAAAAGACCGATGGGGCCCATACACGATCGGTTTGTCCGATGAAAAAAGTCCATCAGACTGTTTTCATCGGTAAAACCGATCGTGTGTACAGGGCTTGAGTTTTTTTTTTTTCAAGGGTTTTATTAACAGAGGGACAGAGGCATGGAGGGTTAGGGGGGGATTCAGGTACCTTGCTTGCGGATCACGGGTACTTCTTAATCCAGAGGACAAACAGTCTCCACACTGAATATAGCAACCACCGGATAGGCCTCTCTCACTGACCTAGCAGCCGGTGCGGTGCTCAGCCAAAAGTCTCTGCCACAGACTTGAAGAATACAAATAGTCTCTGCCACAGACTTGAAGAATACAAATAGTCTCTGCCACAGACTTGGGTAATCACTCACTTGATAAAGTTCTGAAAACATAACACACAGTGCCAGGATCTTTCAGCCAGCCTGCAGCACTGTGAGGCAGATTTTTATCCGGATGCGTCCTCCAATTGAGCCCTCAATTGTTCGGTCCCTTCCCTCAGGCAAGACGACACAGGACCATCCCCGGATCAGTAGGCCCCCAGAAACTCCTGGGCCTACTCTCAGCAACAGAGCCTCGGGCCTACAGGCCCCGAGGCAGAAAACTACTAACACATCCCTGAGGCCAGGAGGGCCGTCAGGTCAGGATCGGAAGACCCCGGAAAATGGTGTCTGCTCCTTAAGTACCCTCTCCCAGAATGCACAGCGGGGTCACCACTCCCACTGCGCTGTCTCCGGGAAAGGAATACCCAATGCATCCAGCCTACTGAATTTCCAACCTTGACCTGTGGTGACATGTCACTTACAGTCAGGTGGAAAATGTGCAGCCCAGCTAAACTGGAACAGAGACCATAATTTGGTACAATTGTTCTGAGCTAAACGACAGCTCAGATAACTAAATTTACACTAGTGCCTACCCAACAGGAGCAGGGCGCTACACAGGCTAATAGATATTCATTAGATCCGGTAAGATCAAGTGGTTTTAACGTTAGATTTCACATAATTTCAGAGAAATTTCACATAAAAATAGGGATATTAGGTTTTACTGAAGGTACATCCATCTTCAATCGTCTCTGGATGGTCTCTGGAACCGTCTCTGGATGGTTCTTCAGCGGATGCCTGTAGTCTCTTCTCACACCTCTGTTCACCTCCCAGCCTCATGGTGATCTCTTCTCAGACCAACAAGCTTAAGTCTTTAGCTAGCCCCCCTTCTTTCAAAGCAGAAGTAGTAGCTCCATCCCCAGTAGAAATCAATGGTGCCATTTTGTGATGAGCCTTTAAGTCCTGTGGTCCTCTGCTGCTGCTTAATTGACTTCCTGTCCCTGCCAATAGGAACACAGAGAAGAGAGCAGAGCGGGCTGATGCCTGTGAGTGAGCGCCGCTTGTCACTCAAGGAAGAGGAGAGTTAGGGGGAGAAATCCCCCACAGGTACTGACAGGCGTGATCTCCCTCAGTGAGTGCCTGTGTCAGTGTCTATTCAGTCCGACAGTTGCTGGCGGGGATGGAGGGAGGTGTGGGACCATGGGTTACAGAGCAGCCCCCGCTACACACTCCCCCCACCTGTTACATGCTTTTGATATACACACGTAAAAAAAAAACAGGTTAGTGTGCACAGGAAACCATACAATTTGCATCTGCATAAAACCATGGCAGAGGAACATCCAACCAATTAGCATAGGAGGGGAGGTTGTCCTGCCTCGCGGTTTTCCTCTTCAGCAATGGGTACAGACTGAGAGTGAGATCTAGTCACTGGCTGGGATCTTTGAGAGGCCGTGGGTGTGGACTGTAAATCTGGATGTGGTGGCACATGAACTGCTTCTGACAGAGGCAACAGAGGATTGTGATGCCAAGTCTTCAGCGGGCCTGTGCTTCCCTCTAGCTGGATTTGATATACTGGGAGTCCTGGCACATGCTTGCAAACGACATAGGGCTGCGACTTCCAGCGGGAAGTTGCTAAGGTATGGTCGAGGGATGTGCCGAAGGCCAAGTCAACTGGCAGCCGGGCCTACCGTCCGAACATCAAACTATAGGGAGAGTAACCTGTGGCATCATTGGCGGTGCTGTTATAAGCATGCACAATAGCCACTATATGCTTGCTCCAGTGCTGTTTTTGTTCTGAATTTAGAGTTCCGAGCATATCCAGAAGGGTTTGTTTGATTCTCTGTTTGAGGATCTCCTTGAGGATGATACGGGGTGGTTTTAGACTTCCTGATGCCCAACAGGTCTAAAAGTCTCTTGATGAGACTACTCTCAAAATCTCTCCCTTGATCAGAGTGTATGCGTTGGGACAGACCATAGTTCACAAAGAATTTCTCCACAAAGATCTTGGCCACCGTGGATGCTTGTTGGTCCCTCGTGGAAACGCCTGGGCATACCGAGTGAAATGGTCAGTCACTACCAGGATATTTCCCTGCCCGCTAAAATCAGGCTTCAAGCACAGAATGTCAATGCACACCAGCTCCATGGGTCCCGGACTTTGAAGATGGCCCATTGGGGCAGCTCGTGAGGCAAAGTCTTCCTTTGGATACATCTGATGCAGGAGTGGCAATAGTCCTCAACTTCAGCCCGCATGCAGGGCCAGTAGAACCGGTCCCTCACCAGGTGAAAGTCCTCTTGGGCCCTAGGTGGCCATGGTTGTCGTGAAGGGCAGTTAATACTGTCTCCCTATGTTTTTCACGTAGGAATAGCTGCAATTTTTCTTCAGAATCGTCAGAGGGGCCCCTTCGGTAGACCAACCCTTGGTGCACCTGAAACCGATCCCACTCTCGGTGAAGCAGACGGGTTTCCTTTGGGGAGTCAGTGAGGAGCAAGTCAGGGCGTTGGCTCTCCAAGGCCTTCAATGCCAAGCTACAGGGAGGGTCCTCCAACTGGTCCCTCTGCAGGTCATTCTTTGACAGCTTCGGGCAGACCTTTATCCCCGACTTGGGTGACATTGCAATAACATCTGGGGACACCAGCGGCTGACACTTCAATGTCTTCGGCCCTGGATCCTTCTCCAGCTTGATGTTCTGCTCCTTGACATAAGGCTCATACCCATTCAGGTGTCAGCTGGGGGGTCTCTGGAACAATGGGGCCTTCTTGACAAAGCATCCACATCTTGTTTCAGGCTGAAAATAAACCCTGATAGAGTAGCCAACCATCTGTGACCCATGGCATCCAACTTGGTGGTAGTGAGGATGTAGGTGAGAGGATTGTTGTCAGTCTTGATCACAACTCCGCTACATATAGATAATCCCTCAGCTTATCCACCACCACCCACTTCAAGGCCAGGAACTCAAGTTTGTGCATGGGGTAGTTCTTCTCGGCAGGGGGCCACGTTCTGACTCATGTAGGCAACAGGCCGTAGATGACCGTCATGCTCTTGATATAGTACCCCACCTAACCCATCCCGACTGGCGTCAACATGTAGCTCATATGGCTTGGTTGGATCTGCATAGGCCAGAACTGGAGCGGTTGTTAGGCTTCACTTCAGCTGCCTAAAACCTCTTCACACTTCGGAGTCCATTGTTCCTGAATGGACTCTCTGGGTTTTCTGGGCCCTCCAGCTGGTCTGACAGGCTTCACTAGATCAGGGTCAGCGTCTTAGCGAATCCCTTGAAAAAATTTCTGTAATAAGAGCAGAATCCCAGTAATGACCTAAGCTCAGTCACGTTGGTAGACCTCGGCCAGGAGGTGACAGCTTCCAGCTTCTGGGGGTCGGTGGCCACTTTGTCGGCAGACACAATATGGCCAAGGTAGTTGACTGAGGGTTGGTAAAACTGGCACTTTTCCAGAGACAGCTTCAACCTCCTCATCATGCAGTCTCTTCAGGACCTTCTCCAGATGCTCTTAGTGCTCTTCCAGGGTCTTGCTGAAAACGATGATGTCGTCTAAGTACACCAACACCTCGATCAGTTTCATGTCACCCACGGTCTTCTCCATTAGCCTTTGAAAGGTGGCTGGGGCACCAGACAGGCCTTGTGTCACTGTCAGGTGTGTACTTACCGAGGCCGAGATGCCGAGAGCGGTTCACCCTTGCAAGTAGGTGCACTCCGCCCCCTGGAGATGATACAGGGGGTGGATGGCATGAAGAGGCACTGGCTACCAGCAGGATGGGTAGGTCTTGCAAAGTGATCTTGGTAGAGCTGAACAGCTGTGCGAAGACAAGAAGGTAATCCAACAAGAGCAGGCTGAGGGTCAAACACAGATGAGTGCAGCTCTTTGCAGGACCCTAGCAGGATATACAAGTCCAGAGCACAAACAGGGATCAGAACAAGGAGGCAGAAATCTGGTTCAGGGTGCAGGCTGAGGGTCTAGCACGGGAGACAAGTAACTAGTCCAAAATATAAGCAGAAGGTCAGGGGCTGGAGACAAGTAGCAGGTCCGAGATGCAGGCCGGGGGTCAAGCAGAGATAGCAGGACAAGGTCCGCTAAGCAAGCCGAGGGTCAGGTCCAGGAGAAGAGCAGAGTAGTCAGTATCAATCCGGGTCACAACGAGAGTTCAGATACAGGAAACAGGAACTAGGCTCAAACAGGAAGCAGGAAGCTGAAGACAAACCAGCAATCTGTCAGAGTACCTGGGCAGCCTTATATAGGCCAGCCAGAATGCTGATTGGGCGTGCGCGGCGTTCCATCGGGCTGCAAACGCGCATTTGCTGAATCACCGTTACGCTGCGCATGTGTGTGGGGACACGGCTGGCGCGGCTGAACTGGTTGTTTCTCTGACACCTTGATGCATACAGTCTAATTCAAAGATCCCCTCCGGGGTAATAATAATGGTCTTCTCCCGATCCTCAGGGTGCATGGGGATTTGGTAATACCGACTCTTCAAATCCAGCATGCTGAACCATATCGCTCCTGACAGGCTCTGTAAGGCATCTTCTATCCTTGGGGTGGTATATTGGTCACGAATGGTCCTTCGGTTCAGCGTCCGGTAGTCAATTCCGTACCACCACTATTGGGGAAGCGTATGGACTCTGGGACTCTCGGACGATACCTGCCCTCTTCAACTCTGCCAGTTGTTCACACAGATCCTCCAAGTCCCCTAAAGGAATCCATCAAACTCTTTCCCGGAATGGCTTATGCACTTGAAGAGATGGATCCGGTATTGGGCACTTTTTGCACACCCCACATTAAATTCAATTTTGGAGAATGCAGCCTGCCATCTCAGGAGCTGAGCCTTGGCCCTTTCTTTCCATTCAGGCAAAAGAGGAGTATTCTTCGGATAGAACTCCTTCACAGAGATCCCATCCTTTGCTCCCCCCACCAAATCAGACGTCAGGGCTGGGGTGGCCGAATTCACTTGTCCCAGCAACATCTAAGCCGGCATCTTCGCTGGCGAAGTTTTTATGTTGCGGACACTAACCAAGATCTTCCTGTGACTTCTTTGCAACCCTTTGGTTGAAACCACCTTGGGAATTATCTCCACTCCCATGTCTTCTCTCTGTCCTTCTGCTTCAAGGACAATGAAAGAGCCTGGTTGCTTCCAATTTAGCTTGACAGATGCTAGTAAACAGGCCACTTTACCAGGCTGTAACACTTTCTCACACCGGTCCAAGTGCCAGATCTTTCCCACACCTTTAGCTGGGGCCTTCTGTTCTTGTACCAGGCACTGGTAGGCTTGTCTCAGCATGGGGTGCACACTTGTAGTTGAAGTGCCCAGCTCCAGTTAAAGAGGTGTCAACAGCCTTCTGACAAGATCAGTATTGGTCCCTATGATGAGAGAACTCTTACTGGCCCCTGGTGGGCGAGGACAGACCACTGCACGAGTGTCAAAAGTCTCTGCTTTCCCAGCCACGGAGGGATCGAAGGTCAGCTTGACCAATAGATAGCCATCATAGGGGAAGTTCTGAGTCCCAATGCCCCATATCTCCAGGTGCTTGAGGTGCCTTTCATAGAAGTCTCTGTAGATAAGGGTCACTTAAGCTCCAGTATCCAGAAGGGCCTTGGTCTAGACTCCCTTTACTTGAATGGGAACAACAGGAGAAGGTCCCACCTGCTTGTCAGGAAGCATGGAGGAAGTATTGGCCCTGGCCTGTTCGGTGGTTTGTATCCGCGCTCCTCTCTTGCAGAGATTCTAATCTATGCTAAGTTCTGGTGTGCATTGACTCTCTGACACTGGGCAGCATGTGTCAAAAGAAACGGGACAATGGGTTGCTTGGAGGCAACAACGAGGGGGGGGGGGTGTTATACTTCCGCTGCTGTCTCTTCGCGTCATTGGTTTTGGAGCCAGTTATCGTAGATGGGCACCCGGTTGACTTCTTCACGAGGGCCCTCCGAAGTTTCCCTCTGCCTTCTGGCACTGTGCTTCAGGCTTCACTGGGCTTGGACACACCTGTCGATTAATGTCCCACATAATTTCAGCATGCCTCTGTATGCTCAATGGCACTCCTCACTGGTACACGTGAAACTGCTCATTATCGGCTCCGATATAGACACTAGTATTGATATCCGTGCATCGCTACCAAATATCCATAATATCCCTGTAATTATGTAAAATCAAACATTAAAACCACTTGATCTTATCGGATCTAACAAATATCAATTAGCCAGGGTGATTTTTGTCAGAAAATTGCGTGTGGGGGGCCAACCCGTCCTCGTGTACCACCTAATATCAGTATTTTTATGTGGAATATCTCTGAAATTATGTGAGTTCTAACGTTAAAACCACTTGATCTTACCGGATCTAATGAATATCTATTAGCCTGAATGATTTTTGGCCTAAAAATTGCATGTGGGGGGGCCAACCCATCCTTATGTACCTCCTAATATCTGTATTTTTATGTGGAATATCTCTGAAATTATGTGAGATCTAACGTTAAAACCACTTGATGTTACCGGATCTAACGAATATCTATCAGCCTGAATGATTTTTGGCCAGAAAATTTGATAAGGGGGGGCCAGCCCCCCCCCCTCCTTAATCACTTCATAAGTCTCTAATTATGTGAGATCTAACGTTAAAACCGCTTGATCTTACCAGATCTAAGGAATATCTATTAGCTTGAATGATTTTTGGCCAGAAGATTTGATAGGGGGGGGCCAACCCGTCCATATGTACCACCTAATATCTGTATTTGTATGTGGAATATCTCTGAAATTATGTGAGATCTAACGTTAAAACTACTTGATCTTACCGGATCAAACGAATATCTATTAGCTTGAATGATTTTTGGCCAGAAAATTTGATAAGGGGGGCCAACCCATCCATATGTACCTCCTAATATCTCTATTTTTATGTGGAATATCTCTGAAATTATGTGAGATCTAACGTTAAAACTACTTGATCTTACCGGATCAAACGAATATCTATTAGCTTGAATGATTTTTGGCACGAACATTTGATAAGGGGGGGGGGGGGGGCCAACCCATCCTTATGTACCACCTAATATCTCTATTTTTATGTGGAATATCTCTGAAATTATGTGAGATCTAACGTTAAAACCACTTGATCTTACCGGATCAAACGAATATCTATTAGCTTGAATGATTTTTGGCCAGAAAATTTGATAAGGGGGGGCCAACCCATCCATATGTACCTCCTAATATCTCTATTTTTATGTGGAATATCTCTGAAATTATGTGAGATCTAACGTTAAAACTACTTGATCTTACCGGATCAAACGAATATCTATTAGCCTGAATGATTTTTGGCCAGAAAATTTGATAAGGGGGGGGCCAACCCGTCCATATGTACCACCTAATATCTCTATTTTTATGTGAAATATCTCAGAAATTATGTGATATCTAACGTTAAAACCACTTGATCTTACCGGATCTAACAAATATCTATTAGCCTGAATGATTTTTGGCCTAAAAATTGCATGTAGAGGGGCCAACCCGTCCTTATGTACCACCTAATATCAGTATTTTTATGTGGAATATCTCTGAAATTATGTGAGATCTAATGTTCAAACCACTTGATCTTACTGGATCTAACGAATATCTATTAGCCTGAATGATTTTTGGCCCGAAAATTTGATAAGGGGGGGCCAACCTGTCCTTATGTACCACCTAATATCTGTATTTTTATGTGGAATATCTCTGAAATTATGTGAGATCTAACGTTAAAACCACTTGATGTTACCGTATCTAACGAATATCTATTCAGCCTGAATGATTTTTGGCCAGAAAATTTGATAAGGGGGGGCCAGCCCCCCCTCATTAATCACTTCATAAGTCTCTAATTATGTGAGATCTAACATTAAAACCACTTGATCTTACCGGATCTAACGAATATCTATTAGCTTGAATGATTTTTGGCCAGAAGATTTGATAAGGGGGGGCCAACTCGTCCATATGTACCACCTAATATCTCTATTTTTATGTGGAATATCTCTGAAATTATGTGAGATCTAACGTTAAAACTACTTGATCTTACCAGATCAAACGAATATCTTTTAGCTTGAATGATTTTTGGCCAGAAAATTTGATAAGGGGGGGCCAACCCGTCCTTATGTACCACCTAATATCAGTATTTTTATGTGGAATATCTCTAAAATTATATGAGATCTAACGTTAAAACCACTTGATCTTACCAGATCTAACGAATATCTATTAGCCTGAATGATTTTTGGCCAGAAAATTTGATAAGGGGGGGGGGGGCAACCCATCCTTATGTACCACCTAATATCGCTATTTTTATGTGGAATATCTCTGAAATTATGTGAGATCTAACGTTAAAACCACTTGATCTTACCAGATCTAACGAATATCTATTAGCCTGAATGATTTTTGGCCAGAAAATTTCATGGGGGGGGGGCAACCCGTCCATATGTACCACCTAATATCTGTATTTGTATGTGGAATATCTCTGAAATTATGTGAGATCTAACGTTAAAACTACTTGATCTTACCGGATCAAACGAATATCTATTAGCTTGAATGATTTTTGGCCAGAAAATTTGATAAGGGGGGCCAACCCATCCATATGTACCTCCTAATATCTCTATTTTTATGTGGAATATCTCTGAAATTATGTGAGATCTAACGTTAAAACTACTTGATCTTACCAGATCAAACGAATATCTATTAGCTTGAATGATTTTTGGCCAGAAAATTTGATAAGGGGGGCCAACCCATCCATATGTACCTCCTAATATCTCAATTTTTATGTGGAATATCTCTGAAATTATGTGAGATCTAACGTTAAAACTACTTGATCTTACCAGATCAAACGAATATCTATTAGCTTGAATGATTTTTGGCCAGAAAATTTGATAAGGGGGGGCCAACCCGTCCTTATGTACCACCTAATATCAGTATTTTTATGTGGAATATCTCTAAAATTATATGAGATCTAACGTTAAAACCACTTGATCTTACCAGATCTAACGAATATCTATTAGCCTGAATGATTTTTGGCCAGAAAATTTGATAAGGGGGGGGGGCAACCCATCCTTATGTACCACCTAATATCGCTATTTTTATGTGGAATATCTCTGAAATTATGTGAGATCTAACGTTAAAACCACTTGATCTTACCAGATCTAACGAATATCTATTAGCCTGAATGACTTTTGGCCAGAAAATTTCATGGGGGGGGGGGGGGCAACCCGTCCATATGTACCA
Organism: Rana muscosa; assembly: GCA_029206835.1. Lineage (NCBI taxonomy): Eukaryota > Metazoa > Chordata > Amphibia > Anura > Ranidae > Rana > Rana muscosa. Next base: position 214,143,969 of record CM055125.1, on the reverse strand, counting down.
CCTAATATCTGTATTTGTATGTGGAATATCTCTGAAATTATGTGAGATCTAACGTTAAAACTACTTGATCTTACCGGATCAAACGAATATCTATTAGCTTGAATGATTTTTGGCCAGAAAATTTGATAAGGGGGGCCAACCCATCCATATGTACCTCCTAATATCTCTATTTTTATGTGGAATATCTCTGAAATTATGTGAGATCTAACGTTAAAACTACTTGATCTTACCAGATCAAACGAATATCTATTAGCTTGAATGATTTTTGGCCAGAAAATTTGATAAGGGGGGGCCAACCCGTCCTTATGTACCACCTAATATCAGTATTTTTATGTGGAATATCTCTGAAATTATATGAGATCTAACGTTAAAACCACTTGATCTTACCAGATCTAACGAATATCTATTAGCCTGAATAATTTTTGGCCAGAAAATTTGATAAGGGGGGGCCAACCCATCCTTATGTACCACCTAATATCTCTATTTTTATGTGGAATATCTCTGAAATTATGTGAGATCTAACGTTAAAACCACTTGATCTTACCAGATCTAACGAATATCTATTAGCCTGAATGATTTTTGGCCAGAAAATTTCATAGGGGGGGGGGCAACCCGTCCATATGTACCACCTAATATCTCTATTTTTATGTGAAATATCTCTGAAATTATGTGAGATCTAACGTTAAAACCACTTGATCTTACCGGATCTAACGAATATCTATTAGCCTGAATGATTTTTGGCCAGAAAATTTGATAAGGGGGGGCCAACCCGTCCTTATGTACCATCTAATATCAGTATTTTTATGTGAAATATCTCTGAAATTATGTGAGACTAACGTTCAAACCACTTGATCTTACTGGATCTAACGAATATCTATTAGCCTGAATGATTTTTGGCCCGAAAATTTGATAAGGGGGGCCAACCTGTCCTTATGTACCACCTAATATCTGTATTTGTATGTGGAATATCTCTGAAATTATATGAGATATAACGTTAAAACCACTTGATCTTACCAGATCTAACGAATATCTATTAGCCTGAATGAGTTTTGGCCATAAAATTTGATAAGTGGGGGCCAGCCCCCCCTCATTAATCACTTAATAAGTCTCTAATTATGTGAGATCTAATAGTAAAACCACTTGATCTTACCGGATCTAACAAATAGCTTCCAAAATAGCTAACTGTTCGGTAAATTTTTTGATAAGGGGGGGCTGATGACGGGTTAGCCCCCCAGCAAATAACTGTTAATGTTGCTTCTTCTGTGTGAGATCTAATGCAAACAACGGTTATCTAACAAAGATATAACAAATTGCATAAGATTTTTTCAAAAATTTTGATATGGGGGGGCTAACCAGGCAGAGGTCACCTTGAAGCCTTTTTCACAGTTGCAGTGGAAATGTTTTTTATGGGATTAAGTTCATTTTCATGGCAAAAAGGGACTTTGCAATTAATTGCAATTCATCTGATCACTCAGATCACTCTTCGTAACATTCTGGAGTATATGCAAATTAAGAAATAAGTGATAGGGGGCGCTGTGCAATAATAATATGTAACTTACCTCGAAGACCATGTAACATGGAATAGAGTGGCAAGTGCAAAAAAAGTGCAAATGAAGTGACTATTGACTAATGCCTGTATAAAAAAAGTGCTACAAACCATGCATGAATAACAATTCAAATATAAAGTGCGACTATAGATATACCAAAAAATACTATTATAATACTTTTTGTTAAGAAAATATAACAGTGAAAATATACATAGTAAAGATTAATAGTGACTACAATCTTGATAGCAGAGAGGGAATCCTTCACCGTTTAACATAAAACTACACCAGAAGTGCTCAGATATGAAAGATGCTCACCGGATGGCTATGACCTCTTTATTTAAAAAGATGGTCTCATGCGCTATAGGGAAATCCTAATAGGAACCCTTTGTTAATGGAAGAAGCCTCTGTGCTATGTCCTCCTCTCCTCCAAAATATTTCAGAATAAAACAAAGACAATCCATAGCACTCTGATTTATTTAAAAAATATGTACAAACAAAAAGAAAAATGCCTGCTTACATTGTTGAGTGCCTTGGCCTGGCACTGAGGATAGTCTGTGTGACTTAGGATAAACAAACTGTCTGTATACCGCTGGGCTCAAGTCCAAGCTGGCGTGCGGTTTACTCAGGTTAGAAGAAAATATGGAAGCTGGGATCCAGAAATGATGTGACCGGAAGCGCCTTGACGTACGTTTCGTAAAGGATTACGTCATCATGCTTCCTGATGACGTTATCCTTTATGAAACGTACGTCGAGGTGCTTCTGGTCACACCCTTATACACTATAATATATATATATATATATATATATATATATATATATATATATATATAATTAGGATTGTTATATAAATTATCGTTTGGCGCAAGGTTCCTCCTTTACAGTATATGCAAATTGCCATCATAAAAACTGAGCCAGCAGACTTTGAAAATTAATATTTTTTAACATTGTTTCATAATTTTTTTTTTCATTCTGTAACCAGAGTAGTTAATTGTTATCCAAGTAACACTGTACTCTTCTAGGGAGGTGATCGGGATATTTTTTTATTACGTTATGATTGCTTATAATAGGGATGATCACTGTTGTAAGCAGTCATTTTTATGAATGGCATCCATTCATGTGTCATTATGTACATTTGTAAAATTTGTGATTGGCCACACCTATCACAGGGTACAGGCGCGCTATGATTGGTCCTGTCTGTATCATGTGATCACTGTGACTAATCACAGAGATCACAATAGTACAGAATGAATGGCTATGAATGAAATCCGTTCATTGTGTACGATTTACATGTGATTGCTGTGATTAATTACAGCGATCACTTTGTACCCGTGCTGGGTACAACAGGGTACAACAAGCTGTCATCTACTGTGTCTGGTAGACCGCAGGTGAAAGAACGAGTCACATTGTGGCTGCTAGAGTGTGCAGGAGGCGTGTGTCTGGAGGATGTCTAATGACATCCACCCAGGATTACAATGTTCCCGCTCGGGTGTAATTTTACTATAGGCTGGGTAGGAGTTGGTAAAAAATAGAGATGACTGGAAATGTTTAGCTTGATTAATTAGCTCCTTTCTAAATTGGCCCTAGTATGTGTATGTATGAATGTGAGTTAGGGACCTTGAATTGTAAGCTTCCTAAAGAGAAGGTTCAGTCTAAGCAAAAAAAATAATTAAGTCAGCTGCGCTTTGTAAATGGTCCTGTAGTCTTCCGGGATCTTTGATGTGTCCTAGAAGACTGCAGGGAGGGAGAGGGAAGGAGAACTTCCGCTCAAATTGCCTAGGCCAGTGGTTCTCAACTCCTGTCCTCAGGACCCACTAACAGGCCAGATTTTAAGTATTACCTTGGGGAGATGCAGACTAAAATCCTGCAATCCCTGAGCAGCAAATTATATCACCTGTGATGCATTTCAGTTATCTTGCAAACCTGGCCTGTTAGTGGGTCCTGAGGACTGGAGTTGAGAACCACTGGCCTAGGCTATCCCAGTGGAAGTGGAAGCGGGTACCTGTCAAAACTAGGTACCCCCCCCCCCCAAAAAAAATAATATTACATGCCGAATATGGAAGGGGAGGAGGACCTAAAGCGGAACTTACACTTAATTTTGGGTGGAGTTCCTCTTTAAGGGCACGGACTGATGTGAATGTACAATATATTAATGTAAAGTGCTGCACAGATTGTTGATGCTACATAAATACCTGTAATAAATTAAGTGAACGTAAGGTGGAACCATGTATTATACCCAGACAAAAAGCTTGGGCAGCTGGCATTATGGGTGTTGTGAACAGCACAGGAATCGATGCACACCTCACAACACAATCCTTTTAAATTAGCTCCCAATTTAACAGAAGCCTAAACAAGAACAGCACTGTGTATTGTAAGATTAGGGGTTATCAGCTCTCGTAGTAGATGCGTTTTTCCAGTGATTCAAGCCAGTCAGGAACTCTATTTAAGGGCATGGTAGCCCACTTTTATTTAAAAGCACAAAAAGTTCACAAATACATCTGTAGCGATACCCCCAGCTACGAGAGCCGCTGAAATGATTTGTTTGGGCCTTGTAATGCACTGCTGTCAACCCCCAGCAATTGGCTCTAACCTCTCCTGGCACAGTCAGTAGGGGGATGATAGGATTGTGTAACCTATAACTCTTGGAGGCACAATCCTGCAATAAACACAGCAATATGGTATAGCTATCAATAACCGTCTCTCCTGCACAGTAAATGACACAAACACCCCGGCACTTTTACTGAGAATATTGGTTAAGCATAGAAACAGTATACGTGAACACATGCAGAGCCCTGCAATGAAAAGGGTACTTTTTCAAACAGACAGATATAATAAAAGAAACTAACAGTCCCTGCTGCTGCTATTCTACCTCGTGGGTGAAAATGGCGCCCAGAAATGTCTACGCTACTAAGTCAGGCCTGACTGTACTATGTAGAAGTTCTGCAGGAAAAGATCTTCGCTAGCAAACGGTGGTGCACATTTTGAAGGAGAAAAACAAGTTATAATCCACAAAGAGGCAAAGGGTCTTGAACTTGGTGAACACAGGATAAGTCTTAGAGACTCCTAGACACTCAAAGCACTGTCCCTTCGGTGTGTGTCTACAAGCTCTAAAGTTAGTTCTGAACAACAGTTATCTGGCCTAGGAGATCCTGTGTTTGTCCCTGAGCAGGTGCTCTCTCACCCAACCAGACTAGTCCCTGTCTGTATCTTCCGCTGCTGTGTCTCGGTACACAGATCCCACGACACCCGGTTCTTCGGTCCTCCTCGCAACAGCACAGCAGAAGTCCGATGATGTCCCGCAAGCTCCTAGGTGAAACGGAAGGCTCTTTGGAGAAAAGTCCCGGCTTCAGGCCTTGTCACACAGCAGACTCGAACAACAGTTCCACTTGCTGGCCGGGCGGTGTCCAAAGAGAGCGAACTCAGTCCCGCCCCCCAGTTAAATAGCCCACCCCAGCAGTCTTTGTGCAGGGCAATGCACCTTGGGTGTCTCGTGGCATTCTGGGTACGATAGTCTCTGAGGCCTAGAAGCAATACCCCGCTACACACTCCCCCCACTTAAAATCTTTGGTCCCCAAAGATAAAATCAACATAAAGTACAAACAAGGCAATTTATAGTAGCAAAAGAACTGGGCAGGGGAACATCCCACCAAGCTCGGTGAGGGAGATTTTCCTGCCCACAGGTCATACTAGTGGGAGTGACCTGCCTAACTGTGCCAGAGAGTGAGCTGGGGTTGCCCTCCACCAAATGCACAGTGGAGGGGCCAGGTTTCTCTATTGTCCTTCTTGCAGTTATCACAGTGTCCTCAGAGCATTCTCCCATTTGAGTGTAAGTCAACTTCCTGGGAGGGCAAATAATTCTCTTCACTCTTTGTTCTCTGGGGGTCACAACATCTGGCACTATGGGTGCCTCCATTGGGGTAGGTGTCAGAGGACTTGTGGCTTCAAGGGCATCCAACTCTGGTGCAGAAGGGTACAGTGAGTTCTCTGGGTCCTCAGCTGGGACTGACTCCAAAGCATCTTCCCATTCTTCAGTCTGGGTACTGGATGGAATGAACTCAGCAGCTTCAGTGTTCAAGGTGTCACTTAGGAGGAATTCAAAGGGTGTGGGATCCACCATCAGGGATTCAGGTGTTTGAGACGGCCATAGCCAGCTGAGCTCCAGCTCCTCATCTTCACTTTGATCTGTAATTTCCTCCTCCCTTGACTGAGTTGCTTGAGACCTGGTATTAGGTCTTGGAGTGCGGGGAGTTGAAGGTAGCTCGGGGGAATCCGGAGCTGGAGGTATCCTGACTGCCTCAGAAAGGGGTAGCAGATGGTTCCTGTGCCAGGTCTTCAGAGGCCCCGCTCTTCCTTCAGGCTTCAACTGATACACTGGTAAGCCAGGCAGTTTCCTACAGATCAAATAGGGCTCTGACTTCCATCTGTCTGCCAGCTTGTGCTTCCCTGGGACCCCTAGGTTTCGCAGCAACACTCTGTCTCCCGGTTGCAGATCCTGGATCCGTACCCTAAGGTCGAAGTTCCGGGCTCCTCTCTGGTCAGAAGTCAATTGGGCCTTCTCATAAGCCAACTTCAAGCTTTTCCGCAATCTGTCCCCGTACCCCTTGTGTGAGGCAGCTGATGTGTGGTCCATTGAGGTGCCAAAGGCCAAGTCTACGGGTAGTCTTGCTTCCCTGCCAAACATCAGTCTATACAGGGAATATCCTGTGGCATCACTGGTTGTGCTGTTGTAGGCATGCACTATAGCAGGTATGTGCTTGCCCCAATGCTGCTTTTCCTCACTATTCAGAGTCCCCAACATGTTTAACAAAGTCCTGTTGAACCTTTCTGGTTGGGCATCACCTTGAGGGTGATAAGGGGTGGTGCGAGTCTTCTTTATGCCTAAAGAGTCCAGTAACCTCTGGATCAGTCGACTTTCGAAGTCACTCCCCTGATCCGATTGAAGGCATTGGGGTAACCCGTAATGCACAAAGTACTTCTCCATAAGTACCTTGGCTACAGTGGAGGCCTTCTGGTCTTTAGTTGGAAAGGCCTGGGCATAACGGGTGAAATGGTCAGTTATCACCAGAACATTTCCATGTCCACTCAAGTCAGGCTCCAGACAAAGGAAGTCAATGCATACTAAGTCCAAGGGCCCTTGGCTTTGCAGGTGGCCCATTGGGGCAGCTTGATGGGGCAGTGTCTTTCTCTGTATACAGCGAGCACATGAGTGACAGTACTCCTCTACTTCAGCTTGCATGCAGGGCCAGTAGAATCTACTCCTTATGAGCTGGAAGGTTCTTTCTGCTCCTAGGTGTCCATGATTGTCGTGTAGGGCAACTAAGACAGTCTTTCGATGTTTTTCCGGCAAGAACAGTTGCCACTTGTCTTCCAGGTCATCAGAGGGGCCCCTTCAGTAGACCACCCCTTGATGCACCCGCAACCTGTCCCATTCCTTGCGTATTAACCGGGCCTCCTTGGAGGGATCATGCAAGAGCCTGTCCGGATCTGGATCTTCCAGGGCTTCCAAGGCCAACCTTCCCCAAGGATCTTCTAACTGGTCACGTCTTATATCCTTTTTGGACAGTTTCGGCAATCTGGGTCACATCACAATAGTACTTGGGCACTCCTACCACCGAAACTCCAATTTCTTCTGCCCGGGATCCTCCACTAGCTTGAAGCTGTGCTCCCTGACACAAGGCCCGCACCCAATCCGGGGTCACCTGGGTCCAGTCTTCTGTCCTGCAAGTGGGAGCATGAGACCTTCTGGACAAAGCATCAGCATCTCAGTTTCCAATCTCAGGCCTATACTTTAAGCTAAAGTTGAACCCAGAGAGGGCTGCCAACCAACGGTGGCCAGTGGCATCCAGCTTGGCTGTGGTAAAGAGGTAAGTGAGTGGGTTATTGTCTGTTTTCACTACAAAGTCAGCTTCATACAAGTAGCCCACTTTAAGGCCAAGAATTCCAATTTGTGGGTGGGGTAATTCTTTTCCACTGGGGTTAAACTCCTACTCACATAGGCAACTGGTCTCAGCTGTCCTTCATACTCCTGATACAGCACGCCTCCCAGACCATCATGACTGGCGTCCATGTGCAATTCGTATGGCTTCTTGGTGTCTGCATAGGCCAAGACGGGGGCGGTGGTCAGACTTTTCTTCAACATTGTGAAGGCCTCTTCACACTTCTCAGTCCACTGGTCTTCCACTGATTCTCCTGGCTTCCTGGGGCCAGTGTCATCCTCCTCTCCTTCTGTCTTCAGCAACTCATTCAGAGGTTTGGCAATTCTTGCAAATCCCTCCACAAACCTGCGATAATAGGAGCAGAACCCCAGGAAGGATCTGAGCTCTGTCACTGTAGTCGGTCGGGGCCAGGAGGTGACTGCCTCCAGTTTGTCAGGGTCTGTAGATACTCCTTCTTCAGACACTATGTGTCCCAGGTAATGGACTGAGGATTGGTAGAACTGGCACTTCTCCCTGGAGAGTTTAAGCCCCTCATCACTAAGTCTCTTCAGGACTTTCTCCAGTCTTTCCTCGTGTTCCTCCAGAGTCTTCCCAAAGACAATGATGTCATCTAGATACACTAGGACTTCGATGAGGTTCATGTCCCCCACTGTCTTCTCCATTAGTCGCTGGAAAGTGGCAGGAGCCCCCGACAATCCTTGAGGGCATCCGGTTAAATTCATAGAATCCCACTGGGGTGATGAATGCCGTCTTCTCTCTATCTTCTGGATGCATTGGGATCTGGTAATACCCACTCTTCAGGTCCATGACACTGAACCACTTGACTCCAGACAGACTCTGCAGAGCATCCTCTATCTTGGGGGTGGTGTATTGGTCAGGTAGGGTCCTCCTATTGAAAGTCCTGTAGTCTATACAGAGCCTCAGTGACCCGTTCTTCTTCCTGACTACTACAATAGGGGAGGCATATGGGCTTCTGGACTCTCGGATAACTCCAGTTCTCTTAAGCTCTGTCAGTTGCTCCCGTAAGTCCGCCAGGTCGGCCAGTGGGACCCGCCGGACCCTTTCTCTGAAAGGTTTGTCTTCTTGCAGACGGATCTTGTGGGTGGCACTCCTCGCACCCCCTACATCAAATTCATCTCTGGAGAAAATCTGGTCAGCTGGGCCCTGGCTCTCTCTTTCCATACCGGTGGTAGGGTCGTGTTCTCCAGGCAGAGCTTCTCCATCATGGTTTCCCCAGTCTTCCGTCTTCTCCAGATCAGACAGAGCCACTGGGGTAGCAGGGTTTACTTGGCCCAACAGCATCCGGGCCGGAATCTTCACAGGCGAGTCAGTGATGTTCCTGATGTTCACTGGTATCCCGCCATTGGCCTTCTTCAGAGCCCTCAGTGGGACCACCTCAGGGATGACTTAGAGTCCTGGGTGGGTATCTAGGGGGTCCGGTTCCAGAATCACGAAGGGGCCAGGCTGCTCCCATGTGAGATTCACAGTGGCCTTCAGACAGGTCATTTCACCAGGCTGTAACACTCTCTCCTCCTTCTCCAATCTCCAGACTTTCCCTACCCCCTCTTCTGGGGCCTTCTGTTCCAGGACCAATCGTTGGTAGGCTAACTGCAACATTGGGTGGATCCTGGCCATTGAATTACCCTGTTCCTGTGCTAGGGGAGCCAGTAATCTCCTGACCTGGTGAGTATTGGTCCCTATTATCAGGGAACTCTTGTTGGCCCCTGGTGGGCGAGGGCAGACTACTGCCAGGGTGTCAAAAGCTTCTGTCTTTCCTGCTATCGAGGGGTCGAAGGCTAGTCGGATTGAGACATAGCCATCGTAGGGGAAGCTTTGGGTGCCAATCCCCCATATTTCCAGATCTTCCAATTTCTGTAAGGGCAAGTGACTCAGGTGCTTTTGGTAAAAGTCACGGTACAGTGACTTGGGCCCCTGTGTCCAGGATGGCCCTCGTGTAAACTCCCTCCACTTGAATGGGAACCACAGGGAAGGGTCCCACCAATTTGGCTGGAAACCCCCTCGGGGAGGCTTCTTTCTTTGGACTTGTGGGTTTTCCCTTAGGTGTTTTCTTCTTCTTCCACCTTTTTCTGGATCTTAATCCCTGTTGGGCCTGGTATGCATTGACTCCTTGCAGGTCTTGAAATTTTAACTCTTGGCGGGCGGTATTTAGCATTTTGGGAGGGGCATTGTTTTCCTTCTCCCTTGACTCATCTTGCTTGAGGATTTTAGTGGAGCTTGCTGAAAATGATGGGCTCCCGGCTGACTCCTTCACCGGGGCCCTCTGGAGTTTTCCGCCGGCTGGTGATAGGTGCCCCGGGTCTTCCTTGGACTGGGGCACACTCGCCCAAAGTGGCCAACTTCCCCACAGTTGAAACAAATAGCCTCTCCCCTGTCCCGCAGAGAGACTGGCATTGAGGCACTCTGGTGCGGTTTCTTCCTGACTTCCTCTTTTTTTAGGACTCCTGAGTTCTTAGCCATTAGGGTGGTCAAAAGATCAAGCACTTGGGTCATCTGAGACTTTAAAATCTCCACTTCCGAGTCCCGTTCAGAGGCTATGGCGGATCTGACTCCCAGTGAGGGGGGAGGGGTGGCTTTCTCAACCGCCTGTTGGTCCTTCAATAGAGCTTCTTTGTCCCTTATGATCCGCACAAGGTCTGGGTAACTCAGAGACATGACTCCTTCAGAGGTCTTCAGGTGGAGCCAAACTGTATCCGAGCGCAATGCTCCCCTCAGGATCTGCTTCATCCTGGTCGCATCTATGACTTGTGGCAGTATCCCCTTTTTAAGGACAATTTGGCAGAGCATCTTGTTTAACCTTCTGACATATTCAGACAATCTTTCTCCCGGCTGTTGATGGGGATGCTCAAATTGGTATACTAGTTCAGCCACCTTTTCCAACTGGCCAAATTCTTCCTGTAACATAGTCAGATAATTATAAGCAGTACAAGCAGAATTGCTGAACCTAAGATTCTTTACAGCTTCAGCAGCAGCGCCTTTCAAACTCTCACTTATGCGCTGCTTCTTCTGGCCCTCTGGTACTTCCCATCATTCCAGAGCCTGCATTGCTTGCTCAATCCAGGTGTCAAAGTCTTCCTCCCCCAGGGGGACAGGTTGTTTCCCCCGAGAAAATCCTGAGCTTCCAGTACCCGGCTTCTACTTGTACCGTGTTACCATTCTGGCACTTCGTGACAAAATCTCCCAGAGCATTCAACAGTTCAGGCCCTATAGTGGCCAGGGGTGTCCCTGAGGCTATCTTCTCCTTTGGCTTCTCTGCTTTAGGGGATAATGGTGGAGAGGATGGCGGGAGAGATTGCAAAGGTTCCCCCTTCACTGCATCTGTATGCGCCAATTGGTATATCTGGTTATCTATGGCCTGTATGTTCTGACCTCTAAAGTCCTTTGGTATTCCATTTCTCCATTCCACTAATGTGTATGTAAACAAGGTCTCTGGATCTGGCTTTAAGTCAATCACCCATGCCTTTTGGCTCGGAGACAGTGACAACATGAGCCGCTTTACCTCCTCTTCCGGCCAATTTTCTCCCGGGAGCTCAATAACTACCGCCATGGTTGGGTTGGCGCCAACTGTTGCGCACCACTGTGTCACTACTAGCGGGTCCATGTCGATGCCTCTGGCAGGCTCTGATTGCAGCATGCAGTATACAGGAATCCCAGACTCGAGCCCCCACATGTAGCGATACCCCCAGCTAAGAGAGCCGCTGAAATGATTTGTTTGGGCCCTGTAATGCACTGCTGTCAACCCTCAGCAATTGGCTCTAACCTCTCCTGGCACAGTCAGTAGGGGATGATAGGATTGTGTAACCTATAACTCTCGGAGGCACAATCCTGTAATAAACACAGCAATATGGTATAGCTATCAATAACCGCCTCTCCTGCACAGTAAATGACACAAACACTGGTGTTCTTAACCCTGGCACTTTTACTGAGAATATTGGTTAAGCATAGAAACAGTATACGTGAACACATGCAGAGCCCTGCAATGAAAAGGGCACTTTTGCAAACAGACAGATATAATAAAAGAAACTAACAGTCCCCGCTGCTGCTATTCTACCTCGTGGGTAAAAATGGCGCCCAGAAATGTCTACGCTACTAAGTCAGGCCTGACTGTACTATGTAGAAGTTCTGCAGGAAAAGATCTTCGCTAGCAAACGGTGGTGCACGTTTTGAAGGAGAAAAACAAGTTATAATTCACAAAGAGGAAAAGGGTCTTGAACTTGGTGAACACAGGATAAGTCTTAGAGACTCCTAGACACTCAAAGCACTGTCCCTCCGGTGTGTGTCTACAAGCTCTAAAGTTAGTTCTGAACAACAGTTATCTGGCCTAGGAGATCCTGTGTTTGTCTCTGAGCAGGTGCTCTCTCACCCAACCGGACCAGTCCATGTCCCTATCTTCCGTTGCTGTGTCTCGGTACACAGATCCCACGACACCCGGGTCTTCGGTCCTCCTCGCAACAGCACAGCTGCAGTCCGATGATGTCCCGCAAGCTCCTAGGTGAAACGGAAGGCTCTTTGGAGAAAAGTCCCGGCTTCAGGCCTTGTCACACAGCAGACTTGAACAACAGTTCCACTTGCTGGCCGGGCGGTGTCCAAAGAGAGAGAACTCAGTCCCGCCCCCCAGTTAAATAGCCCACCCCAGCAGTCTTTGCGCGGGGCAATGCACCTTGGGTGTCTCGTAGCATTCTGGGTACGGTAGTCTCTGAGGCCTAAAAGCAATACCCTGCTACACATCAGTTGCCCTCGCAGGGCACACCATTACTGTGTCTTGCATACTCAACAGTTTACCTCCTGGCTTCCTCTCTTGCGATCTGGCTGTTCAGGCCTTTAGCCTAGGCCTTAGGTCTGCTTCTCAGAACAAACAGTTTCCAAGAGTTAAGCTGTCTCCTCGCTTACTCCCGGTCAGTACCTTCTTGCTTAATTCACCAATAACGTCTGCCTCCTGCAGACATGCATACTCTGGCTGCACCCATGCAGCGTCTGACTCCTCTCAGAGGGATGGGAGTCCACCTGACTCCCCTGCACACAGACTTCCTGTCTGTTGGGTGGGGCCCTGATCCATAGTCATTTCAAAACTAAACAGCCCAAGACACAGCTGTTCAATCAGCATGTCTTTCTCTACCAAATCTGGCGTAAACCAACACTCTTTAAGGACGCACAGGGTCCCAACGTCACGGTATGATTTGTGGATGCAGGCAGGTTAGGGCTGTCCCAGCAGGCATTTTGTCCTATAGGTATAAGAGCTCCTTGTGTATACAGATCACCCACAGCAGCCATTACAGTTTGAAAAAGTAGAGATGAAACAGCAAAATGAAGATTGTTACAACATGATCTACCAGTGTGCACATCTAATACAGGCAGAACATGTAAAGATAACCCCACTGTTTAATTTGCTTTTTGAATTAATCTTAAAGTGGCTCTAAATGCTAAACTTTTTTTACCTTGATGCATTCATTCTTTGCATTAGGGTAAACACCTTCCATGTTTGCCCCCCCCCCCCCCTCGATCCAGCACTGTGCCCAAAAGCTGCAGGCTGCTCTTTCTCTTTACAGGCTCATAGAGCAGTGGGAGCCATTGGCTCCTGCTGCTGTGAATAAAAGTTTGCGAGGAGGAAGGGGCAAGCGCACACAGACTGACTTAGGATCGAGTCTGCACATGTGCCCCATAGCAAGTGATGTGATGGGAAAGGGAGCTGAGAGTGCCGGCGGGGGACCCCCAAAAAGGAGGTTTGGGACTGCTCCATGCAAATCCATTGCACAGAGCAGATAAGGCATGTTTATTATTTTAATAAACAAATAAAGCTTCACACTTGTGCGGGTGAAGGATAGCGTGTTAATCACACCTGTTCCTGCAGCTAAACCATGCTGGTCTTTTGCAGATGTAGTGGGCTGCCATTCATTCTTAATGACATTGCTACACATTTCCCTGCCCCTGTGTTTAAAAAAAAAAGGTGCAGGTACCTTTTTTCTGCATGAAACACAGGCACAGCAGCCTATTCAAAGGTGTGAACCTAGCCTTGCAATCATATTTTTCTTGTATTATTTTAAATATCTTTTCAGAATCTGTCCAAGTTCTGAAGTTGAGATATGACAGCTATCTGGAAAAGGAGAAAAGGTGAGTGGACCATATATTGTTTATCAGTCAATATCCATCAGATTTGAATATCTTAAAAGCTAAATTAAAGCAGCATTAAAGTGATTGTAAAGTCTCAGTTTTTTTTCTATTAAAATAAGAAACATGTTATACTTACCTACCCTGTGCAGTGGTTTTGCACTGAGCAGCCTGGATCCTCCTTTTCTCAGGTCCCTGGCTGGAGCTCCTGGCCCCTCCCTCCTATTGAGTGCCCCCACAGCAAGCTGTGGGGACAACCGAGCCGAACTGCACTTCCGTGTATCCATTCAGACACGGAGCTGCGGTTCTGCCCCGCCTCCTCTATCTCCTGATTGGCTAACTGAGTTTGACAGCAACATGGGCCAATGGTGCAGCTGTTGTGTCTCAGCCAATCGGGAGGGAGCGTCCTGGATGGCCAAGGCACTGGTGGACATTGCTGGATAAAGATGGGGCTCAGATAAGTATTAGGGGGGGTGGGAGGGGCCTGCTGCACACAGAAGGCTTTTTTTCTTAATGCATAGAATTCTGACTTTACAACCACTTTAAATCCAATAACACAAATATATTAAACTGCAGCTCACTGATTCTTAGATGTGGTGGCTGCCTTAGTTTTGTTTGATTTTGTTTAGGCTTTTTTTTTATTATTTTCACCTGTTGATCCAACCAGTAAGTCCTTTATTTTTAAACTTCCTTCAAACTGGATTTAAAGATGCAAATACTTAGATAAATTATATATAGAACAAACACTTGTATATAATTATTGTTCAATAGCACCTACATCCGCTAGTAAAATATATAAAGGGACCCCTGTCGGGGAAATGTAAGGGATTTGTAAGGGTGCTAATTGAAATTTTGGAAATATGAAAAAAGTAAATGAGAAATTATACATTTCATAAAAATATCTATATTTAATACATGAAGTACATGGTATTAAAACATAAAGGAAAGAAAATAAAGATGCAAATACTTACCTTAGTTCCAATGATCCAACACCTGTGATGATGTCCCATTCTAGCACTGGCATCTTCTCCCCAGGTTGTTTTGGATGGCAATCTTCAGACATTTTTATTGCATGGGTTTGCAGCCATCCCCATACACTGGCACTGTGCTGAAATTTAAAGTGAGTTGTGTATTCGCAGCTCAGGGAATATTCCACAGAGGATTGTAAATAGGCATGTAGCGCCCACCCCATTTAGGGGTGCTATATACCCAAATTTAGGGGCTGGTCTGAGATAGTAGTTAGGCTCAAACCGTTCTCAATTGGTAGGTTGTGCTGTTTTATTTCCAGGATGGTATACTGGTGTGCAGTTCCCTGTGGCCTATAGGTGGCACTGCCATAATGGTTCAGGGTTGAACCACTGGTATTAGTGCTGTGCCTTAGGGTGTCCTCTCTCGGCGGCGGTACAGTGGGTGTGGTCGACCTGCTGTGCATGCCGGGAGAGGATACATAAGGGGCAGACGCCGCCTGGGAGGGGTCGTCGTTCCAGAGTTGGAGTCCTGGTGCGTGGTGCATGGCCCTCCAGGCCATGGGGCCACGTGTGCATCAGTCCCAGGCACCTTTAGTCCTGGAGCTGCATCTTCAACACTGGGCCCAGCACCTTTAGCTGGAGCCCACATCGTGGAGGAGATGTCCCAGGGTGTCTCTCGCGAGGGAGCCCGCTTCTAAGAAGAGGAGGCCGGGGAGGACCTTTCTGACGGACCGGTGAGAGTTCACGGTGAAGGAAGGGGCCCGGTACCTCTCTGGAGGGATTCTTCTATCCACCAAGGGCCTAGTAATGTGCTGCTGCGGGCACCTGTCCTTAAGTACCAGAAGCTAAGAGGTTCGGGGACTGATAGATTCTGTGGCAGAGAGTCTCCCGATCGCATCTAAGAAAAGAACATGATCAAACGTCCGAGCATCACTTTGGCTGCTAGAATCCACTTCATAGGAGACTATCCGGGTGAGCTAAATCTACTCAGGGATAGAGTAGTGATAGTGCTATCCATTGTGCCTGGACTAACCTCCCAAACCTTGCTGTCCTGTCTCTCTTCCACCCTTTCCTATCTACTGAACATTGAGAAAATAAACTCAACGTTGGAGTTTGAAGTGGTGTGAACATTGGAATTACTAGGGGGAATACAGAGACTTGTCCCTATATCCTAGGAGATGAGAACCAACTGACTGAAGAACCTAGCTGTGGGACCCAAATACATAACACCGCTTAACCTCCTTATCTAGGAGGGTACGGGCATATAGTACGATGTGCCTTTTTCCTGCAATTGAGCCAAAGCAAGGGAAAAAGGTCCGTGTGCTACAGGCAGATAAGAGAACTATATTGCAGAAGAGGCATTGCATGTCTCTTCTTCAATAAAACGTCTGCCTGTTTGCAATTTTTTACTTTTTACATTGAGTTCAGCTGTAACAGACCAAGATGCCCGGCAAAAGTGGCATTAGAGGGTTGCAACAAACCATGTAACACTGACAAGGGTGCTTACAATTGTCAGCTTTTATTTGTTTATGTAAAATCTTTATCCCGAAAAGGGAAAAAAATAAAAGTTTTCTGTAACAGCTTATAAAGCGTTAGCTGGAGTTCAGCTTCAATGTGTTACTCAAATCCATCTAAATCTGCTAGTCTTAAGCCTCGTACACACGATCGTATTTTCCGCGGACAAAGCGTAGGACTTTTGTCCGAAGGGCGTTGGCCATAAACTTGTCTTGCATACAAACAGCAAAGAATTGTCGGCCAACAAACACAAAACTACGTGGCGCTTCAGCTCTTTAGCGCCACCCTTTGGGCAACTTCTGCTAATGTTGTGTTTTGGTTAGCATTGCTTCTGAGTATGCGTGTTTGTACTTTGGATTTTTGTCTGAAGGACTTCTGTACACACGATCGGATAATCCGACAACACACATTTGTTGTAGGAAAATTTTAAAGCATGCTATCCAACATTTGTTGGCGGAAAGGTCGACAACAAGTGTCCGATGGAGCATACAAACGGTCATGTTTTCTGACAACAGCCTGCCATCACACAATTCCTGTCGGAAAAACGATCGTGTGTATGGGCCTTTACACTACCCTCTCCCCTGGCTGACAATGCTGCTGTCCAAAGGATTCTGCTGTAATAATTCATTCAAAATGCAGACACCCTAAGAGAGGAAGTGAGTTACTGGATGGATCACCAGGTGAAATGAAGAGAAAAGCCTAAACAAAGAAAACAAATGCAGCCACCACATATAAGAAATAAGCTGCAATATATTACATTTTTGTTTTTGGGTTTAATACCGCTTGTTGAATGTTAAACCGACGTTTGACTATTTTATTTTCATTGGTAGAAAACAATTTACTAAGGAACTGATAAATGAGGATTTTTTGTGCAAATGCAGTTTGCCTGTTGATTCTTTAATGTGAGGCAAGTCAGACTGCATATTCTCCACTTTAACCACTTGACCTCAGGAAGATGACCAGGCCATTTTTTGCACTGCGTTACTTTACCTGACAATTCTATATTTTTTCACTTTTCGCTATAAAACATATCCAATAAAAAAAATTATTAAAGATATAATTTCTTCATAAATTTAGGCCAATATGTATTCTGCTACATATTTTTGGTAAAAAACATCCCAATAAATGTATATTGATTGGTTTGTGCAAAAGTTATAGCGTCTACAGACTTACTATACTACTTATACTGGAATTTTTGTTTGTTTTATTTTTTTACTAGTAATGGCAGTGATCAACGACCTATAGCAGGACTGCGATATTGCGGCGAACATTCTGACACTAACTGACACTTTGTGGGAACCAGTGACACTAATACAGTGATCAGTGCTAAAAATATGCACTGTCACTGTACTAATGACACTGGCTGGGTAGGAGTTAAACAGCTATGGCGATTTAAAGGGGTTAAATGTATGCCCTACCAGTGATTTGGTGTAAACTGTGTGCTGCTTTTACTAAGGGAAATTATGGATTTTATTTTGCAGAGAAAGAAAAAACATTGTTTCACTGCTGACAGGACAGAACTCTGCCTTGTTTACATAGGCAGAGTTCTATCCTGTGTTTTCCGGACAGTTTGTGGGTGCCAGTGGTCATCCATTGGCCGGCACCTGCTGACCAGTATCTGCTGTGTTTAATCACAGCAGAGCTGGGTTGCCAGTGGCGCACGTGCACATACCTAGTATGTGATCCAGCACTGGAGAGCCGCTCTATATCTGTGCTATATGGTCAGCAAGCGGTTAAAGAAACTATATGTGTTATATTGTCCATATATGCAAAATGACTTTCTGTAATTTTTTCTGTACGTATGTCAAGTCGGTTTTGTAACACCTTTTGTACTCAATCAAAAAGTTTGTAAACAAAAAAAAAGAAAGAAACCAGTGATCTCCTGAGAGTGGTTAAGCAGTCCATAGTCAGTTTGTTCAACCAGTGGGTTGAAAAATAAATAAATGGTGGGGGGACTGGGGAAAATCCAACAGGGCAGGTATACAGAAGTCAGTTGGTAGATTGACTTATCTACAACCACAGTGTCCATACATGCATAGAAATTTCCTGCTGAACAAGACAAGACAAATTTCAATCCATGTGTGGCCGGCTTTAGCCATACATTTATGATCCATCTGATGGCACTCAGACACCACCATCTCTCTGGAGATGAGTGGGATAAACAACACTGACTGGTGCTTTTGTCCCGCTTATCACAGGAGACAGGGGCAGAAATTAATACAGATTTCTCTTTCGTTCATTGACGGACACAGCACTTAAATCTTGACCTTAGGGTTATATCGCCACCTTCAGGAGAGGACTAGGCAGAACATGTTAAAAACAGCAAAACTGCACAGTACCGCCCAGGGGGCGGTCCTACTGGCTATAACCCCTCACACTGCATCCAGCAGCTTAGTTTTTTTCTGCCTAGTGTAGGAAAAGGACCTGGCTCCCGGTGGGGACCATTGGTCCTGGAGATTTTTCGTTTTTTTCCGGCTTTTTCATTCCTGTGATCTACTATCAACAGCCGGGCTGGGTGACAGGCTGAATAATATAGATCCTGGCAGTCTCCCCAGCCCGGCGATCGAGCGTGAGCAGACCCTAGCTACGCGCTGGGTCGGCCACGATATACCCCGTCTGATCCAGGGGTGGCCGGTGAGCTATATGCTCCGGGCACACATATGACTGGGCTACTGTTGTCCATGTCACAGTGTGCCGTGGCCTATAGCCACCCCGTACCGCTCGGGTGATGGGTCTGTCCGGAATGCGTCCAGCTGTCCCCACAGGAGGGGTAAGTATGGTTCCACCTGTCTCGGCAGGACGGAGCAGCTGGGCATTCCCTGGGAGGTCGATTTGGAGGTCTCTCACTCTCCTCTTCTTCTCTCCCCATCCCTTACCTCCTCCTCATGCTTGGGCTGTATGGGGGTCTTTCGGGGGGCTCCGTGTCTGGCTGGGGGCTGCGCTGGGTGTTGGGGGGCCGCTTGCGCTCTTCCCTGTTTTTTAAACTTCGTGGGGTGTTCTGGTGTACACAGTGTGGGAGACCACCGTGCGGAGCAGCATGGCAGCGCCATTTTCCTGTAGTTTTAGTCAGGCAGTTCGGCGGCCATTTTCCTGTAGCCTTAGTCAGGAAGTCCGGTGGCCATCTTTTCGGAGTCTCGGGCGTTTTCTTGCTGAGGCGGCCATTTACTTGTAGTCTCCGCTTGTTTTTGCCTCTAGTGCTGACTATGCTTCTGGAACAGCGCGAATTACACAGAACACCTCGTGAGGGAGAGCAGACGGCGGCACAGCACAGCGCAGTACCTGAGTCAGCGTGGTGAGTCCTGCGGGGGGGCCCCTCAGTCTGTGGCAGCTAGGAGGGTGGACTTTGGTGTAATTGGCCTGCGGTCCCAAATGGGTGTCAGGCGAGTGTGGGTCAGCATGGCTCAGAACCTGGCATTCTGGCCAGACACCCCTGTGGTGGCAACAGGTTCCCCTGCACCTGCGGTGCCTATGGACACTTTGTCGGAGTCTTTTGTTGCCAGGGTGGAAGCGGCGTGCGGGCGCAAGGGGGGTAAAAAACGCCCCCTCCCCCCACTGTCTTCTGGGGAAAGCTCTATATCAGACTCGGGCCTTGCTGTGGCAACCTGCCCCTGTTCTGAAGTGTCAGAGGATGCGGACCAGGACCGTTCGGACAGTGAGGCTGACTCTGTGTCCGGGTCAGTGCAGGAAAAGGCGCTTGTAGGAGCACTTATCACTGCTGTGCGGGATACCCTAAAAATGGAAGATACGGCGGGGGGCATCTACAGAGGTGTCAGTCCCTTTTGGGTCCCACAAGCCGGCCCGCACGGCTAAGGTGTTTCCCTACCTAACTTATTTTGATACGTTTATTTACAAAGAATGGGAACGCCCGCAGCAGGCCTTTTCGGTCCCAAAATGCATGGCGGTGCGTTACACTTTTGAGAAGAAATTCCTGAAATAATGGACATCTCCCCCGATTGTGGACCCCCCAGGATGTAGATTAAATAAGGTAACCACGATTCGGGTGGAGGGGACCCCTGCCTTTAAGGACCCTGCCGATAGGAGGGCCGCAGCGGTTGCCCGGTCCATGTTTACGGTGGTGGGGTCAGCATTGCGGCGAGTGTTGGCCACGGCCCTGGTGTCCCAGACACTTACTAAATGGGCAAAATTGTTTCACCGTGAGTTGGAAAAGCAACAGGCTTCCCCGGTCTGCGTAGAACTGTTAGACCAGTTGGTGCATGGCCATAAGTATGTCTGCGATGCGGCCCTAGATACGGCCCCCTTGCTTTCTAGAGCCTCAGTATCGGCTGTGGTGCTACGGCGCCTGATTTGGCTAAAATGCTGGTCTGCAGACCAGGCATCAAAGAAGGCTCTGGTGGATTTGCCCTTCCAGGGAGAGAGGCTTTTTGGAGCCTCGCTGGATGACATTATTAAAAATGTTACTGGGGGTAAGAGTACGTTGCTCCCACAATCCAGGAAAGGTAAGGAGCCTCGCCGTAGGCCAGGACCTTCCTTTTCCGTTCAGAGGCGTTTTTTTCGTCCACCCGGGGTGGCAGGTAAGCGTCCCTAGACCGACAAGGTTTCCACTGAGGGACAGAAGCGTCCCTGGTTTCGCAAGCCAAACAAGTCTGCAAGCAAATCTGCTACAGCATGAAGGTTTGCCCCCGCCCGACTCTCGGGTGGGGGGTCGCCTTCTGGAGTTTGCAGCTCGGTGGACCTCCCTGCTTTCCGACCAGTGGGTCTGCAAAGTGGTTTCATCTGGTTATAAGATAGAGTTTCTCTCTTGTCCACCAAACAGGTTTTTTCCCTCAAACATTCATCTTCTTCCGGCTCGCCAGAAAGCCTTGTTGGGGGCAGTGCAGGACCTGTTGCTGCGCGGGGTGATGGTGCCGGTACAGTCGCAGGAAAGGTTTCAGGGATTCTACTCCAATTTGTTTGTAGTCCCAAAGAAGTAAGGGGTGCGTCCCATTCTGGACCTCATGTCCCTCAACAGTTTTGTGAAGGTGAAAAGATTCAGGATGGAATCAGTTATCTCTGTGGTCGCTGCACTCCATCCGGGGGATTTTCTGGCATCCCTAGACATCAAGGACGCATACTTACATGTCCCCATATGCGTCAGGCATTAGAGGTTTCTGCGGTTTGTGGTCGGGGAAGAGCAATACCAGTTTGTAGCTCTCCCTTTTGGTCTGGCATCGGCACCTAGGGTTTTCACCAAGGTGCTCGCCCCGATTCCGGCTTTGCTGAGACAGCGAGGAATCGCTATCGTGGGCTACCTGGATGACCTCCTTCTGACAGCAGCTTCAGACTCCAGAAGTCGGTGTTAGTACCGACTCAACGCCTGGAATACCTGGGCTTGATTCTGGACTCCTCAGTGACAAGGGTCTTTCTCCCTTTGGACAAGCTGCAGACTCTTCTAGCTGCGGTGAGGCTGTTGACGTCCCGCAAGTGGTCGTCGCTGCGTTTTTGCATGCGAGTCCTGGGCCACTTTCGAGGCGGTACCATATGCTCAATTCCACACTCAAATCTTGCAAAAGGAGATTCTGTCCAAATGGGACACGTCTCCGTTGTCTCTGGATTATCAGATTCAGGTGAGCCACCTAGTCAGGGAATCCCTGGTCTGGTGGCTGGGATCTCTGGCCCTTCAGTCCGGGAAGTCATTCCTTCCTTTTCATTGGACCGTGATCACGACGGACGCCAGCCTGACCGGTTGGGGGGGAGTTTAAGGCATACAGTCAGCACAGGGTCGCTGGACGCAAGGAAGAATCCCACCTGCCGATCAACGTGCTGGAACTTCGGGCGATCAGGCGGAGCCTCTCCACATGGTCACAGAGGCTGCAGGGACGCCCTGTCAGGTTCCAGTCAGACAACGCCACGGCGGTGGCATCTGTCAACCATTAAGGAGGAACAAGGAGTTTGGCTGCAGCATTGGAGGTCGCTCACATTCTGCGGTGGGCAGAGCGGCGCGTGCCGGCTCTATCGGCCGTGTACATTCCGGGCGTAGAAAACTGCCAAGCAGACTACCTAAGTCGCCAGGTGCTGGACCAAGGGGAATGGTCTTTCGACTCATTTGCCTGAATAGGGCATGCCAGATGTGGATCTCCTGGCCTCTCGACTCAATCGGAAGGTACTGAGGTTCGTGGCCAGGTCCAAGGACCCATGGGCGGAACACGGCAGATGCGTTGGTGGCCCCATGGGGGCATTATCGGCTGATTTATGCCTTTCCCCCGATAAAACTTCTACCTCGTCTGCTTCGCAGAGTGGAGACCGAGGGGATTCCGGTGATTCTAATTGCCCCAGATTGGCCTTGGCGTCCCTAGTGCAAATGGTGGCGGATGTTCCTTGGCGACTGCCGATGTGAGAGGACCTTCTGTCGCAGGGCCCCATACTTCATCCTGCTTTACAGTCGCTGGCTTTAACGGTGTGGCTGTTGAAAGTCAGATGCTAAGGGACCGAGGTCTGTCGGACTCAGTCATCTCCACTATAATGAGGGCGCGGAAGTCATCTTCTCTGAAGATTTATCGCACATGGAAGGCCTACATCTATATGTGTGAGGAGATGGGGTGGCGTCCACGTACGTATTCGGATTCCAGGATCCTGCTGTTTTTGCAGCGGGGCGTGGATCAAAAACTTGCCTTAAGCACCATTAAGGGGCAGATATCAGCCTTGACTGTCTTTTTTCAGCGACCCTTGGCGGCTCATTCTTTGGTGAGTACGTTTGTGCAAGGGGTTTCGACATGTGGACCCTCCGGTTCGGCCACCGCTGCCTCCGTGGGATTTGAATCTGGTGCTCTCGGTTCTTCAGAAACCGCTGTTTGAAAACATTAAGGAGATCCCCTTATTGACACTCTCTCAGAAGGTAGCCTTTCTGGTGGCTATTACATCTGCCAGGATGGTTTCTGAGTTGGCGGCCTTGTCTTGCAAGTCTCCCTACTTGATCCTCCACAAGGATAAAGCGGTGCTACGCCCGCAGCCTTTATTTCTTCCTAAGGTTGTTTCGGCATTTCATCTAAATTGTGCTTCCATCCTTGTGTCCTCG
Source organism: Rana muscosa (assembly GCA_029206835.1). Lineage (NCBI taxonomy): Eukaryota > Metazoa > Chordata > Amphibia > Anura > Ranidae > Rana > Rana muscosa. Next base: position 214,120,871 of record CM055125.1, on the reverse strand, counting down.
GGTGTCGCATCCTGAGGAGGTTGCTTTGCATTTCTTGGACGTGGTCCGGGCTCTGCGGGTGTATCTGTCTGCTACGGCTCAGTTTCGGAGGTCAGACTCACTCTTTGTGTTGGTAACTGGTCTGAAGAAGGGACTGGCGGTCTCGTCGGCCACCATTTCTCGGTGGATTAGACAGATCGTGATCCAGGCTTATGCCTTAAAAGGGCGGGCGCCTCCCTTTTCCTGTGACGGCACATTCGACCAGGGCAATTGGTGCCTCCTGGGCTTTACGACATCCAGCGTCCGTTTCCCAGGTGTGTAAGGCGGCGACCTGGACGTCCGTTTACACATTCACAAAATTTTACAAGGTTGATGTGAGTGCATCTGTGGATGCTTATTTCGACCGCAAGGTTTTGCAGACGGCTGTTTAAGGTTGCAATTCCTCCGTTGAGCTCTGGTTGTTATGGGTGGAGTTTTTTTGTTTGCTGTTCCCACCCCTCGTTTTTTTTACACTGCTTGGGGACTTCCCTAAGGTCCAGATTTAAGTGCTGTGTCCGTCAATGAACAAAAGAGAAAATAGGATTTTTGTACTCACCGTAAAATCCTTTTCTCTGAAGTTAATTGACGGACACAGCACCCACCCCTCCTTTTTTCTGTTTGTACTACTTTTTGACAAACTGAGCTGCTGGTCGCAGTGTGAGGGGTTATAGCCAGAGGACCGCCCCCTGGGCGGTACTGTGCAGTTTTGCTGTTTATAACATGTTCTGCCTAGTCCTCTCCTGAAGGTGGCGATATAACCCTAAGGTCAAGATTTAAGTGCTGTGTCCGTCAATGAACTTCAGAGAAAAGGATTTTACGGTGAGTACAAAAATCCTATTTCTCTTTTCGTCCATGGACGGACACAGCTTCCTTAAATCTTGACAAAGTGGGTTATGTTCCGTCTATTAAGAGAGGACTAGGCAGACATGTTAGATATTTAAATACATGTAATTTTAACAGAGTTGAACAGCCCCGCCCAGGGGGCTGTCCCTCCGGTCATAACCCCTCACCTGCAGCTAGCAGCTCAGTTTTTTCTGCCTAGTAGAGGAGAAGGACCTGGCTCCCTTTGGGCCCAGGGTCCGGAAGAAGTTTTAACTTTTTATTGTTTTTTATTTTATTTTTTGATGGACGGGTAAGTTAAGTTCCTCCTGTTTCGACAGGATGGAACAGCTGGGCATTCCTGGGGGGTCGGTTAGGGGGTCTCCTGTCCTCCCTTCCTCTCTCTCTGTCCCCCCATTTTCCTCCTCGCCTTGCGGGGCCTGCTGCGTCGGCCGAGGTATACCTGAGGGGGATTCCATATCCCGGTTTGGGGCTGTGGGGGCGTCCGGGTCCGCTCTCTGTGGGGGGTGGTCTGCCTCTGGGAAGTCTCCATTCGGCATCTCTATGGCCTTCTCGTCCACCACAGGTGCTTATGCGCCATTTTTTGTAGCGCCGACGCCATTTTCTTGGGGCCTGTAGTTATCATTGAAATCTCCATTGGCGGCCATTTTGTCGTGGCCGCGCTGTGACGCAGGTCTTCATTGCGGACGACCATTTTCTTGTAGCCCGCGCCCTGTTAATCTGAGGTGTTCGGCGGCCATTTTGAGGGTATTTTTTTCTTATTGATGTGGCCTCTAGTGCTAGACAGGCTTCCTGAACGACGCGAATACGCTGTTCACATCACAGAACACCTCAGACACACGCTGTGTGCGGAGGGAAAGTGGACAGCGATGCTGGGCAGCCTCTTACTTGGGTGGTGTCAGGAAGGACACGCCAGCAATCAAGATGGCGATAGCGGCGCATCGGCGCACGCATGCATGGTAGTAGCGCACAGGCTCTTGGCGCCAAACGGGGCTATTTAAAGAGACTGATGCCTGGGCTCCTTGCTGTTCGGTCTACAGCGTTACCTGAGACCTCTGATTGATGTTTTCCTGTATCCTGCTCCAACTGACCCTACCTGGCTTGTATTTGACCATCCCTGCTTATCTGCCTGCATCTGACCCCGGCCTGTGTTGACTACGTTCCTGCCTGCTCCTCCTACTACCTTGCTGTCAGCCTGTTGCCGAACCTGCCTGTACCTGAGACCACGTTCCTGTCTGCCCCGTCTGCTACCCTGTCGCCAGCCAGTTGCCTAAGCCTGCTTGTACCTGATCCTGCTCCAGTGTTTACCTGCTTTGGACTGGTGTATCCTCTCTTCCAGTCCATCTGACTGCACCTGCCTGAGCTCCAGTTTCCAGTCGGAGGCCTCGTACACACGACCGATTTTCTCGTCCAAAACAGTCAAGAAAAGTGCCGCGAGAGTTTTTTTGTCTAGAAAAACGTTCGTGTGTATGGTTTTACGACGAGAAACTTGACGAGAATCTCGACGAGAAAATAGAGAACCTGCTCTCTATTTTCTCGTCAGGATTCCAGATTTCCTCGTCGTGTTTCTCGTCGGCCTGTTTTGTGACGAGAAAATGGTTCGTGTGTATGCTTTTACGACTCTTCCAAAAGCGCGCATGCTCACAAGCAACTATGAGACGGGAGCGCATCTTCTGGTAAAACAAGCCTTCATAATGGAGAGAGCACATTCGTCACGCTCATAAATATTTCATCGTTTAAATGTTCTGCATTGAAATCTTCGTTAGAATGTTACATTAATCAAAACGAGTGACCTTCTTTTGCTGCTGATATTCACACAAAGTTGAGCCTTATTTTTAACCTTTTTCATGCTGCTCTTTATAAGATTTATGTGTATTATATCGTGCAAGTTTTTAGGAATAATTTAAATGGTTAGATTTTTCAAAATGATGTTAATTATAATTTCTCAATGTTTTGATAGCGATCTCCCATTTAATTTTGGAATCTATATTATTAAAATTTCACACCATGTTTTTGTGCTAATCAGATTTAGTTATTCTTTTGGGGGGGGGGGGGGTGATATCTGTGCCTTTTATTGTCAGTCAAATGTATCTGCTTACTCCAAAGCTTGTTTTTTTTAATTTAAAAATACACATAGTCAAGTATGAACTTAAACAAAAAACACATTTATTCATGTTTATAAATTAAATAAAGAGAAGGCAGCGCTGGAGAAGCTGCTGCCATTTGTGCATCCCAGGGACCCCAGAGCACACAGCAACCCTGTGTGGACACTAAAATTGGGAGCTTGAGAAGGCCCACATTTCAGAACACAATCTGATGCTGGCCTCCCAGAGGTCAGGAACAGCAGCAGGTGAGATATATGTCCCAAGTGTGTGGTACTACAACAGGCTGCCTTCTGTCCGACCACAATGAAGCAAGGCCATCACTTCCTCTTCTTCCTGGCAACCTTCCCTGCAGCCTTTCCTGAAGCCTTTCCTGAAGCCTTTCCTGCAGCCTTTCCTGCAGCCTTCCTTCTTCGTTTGGCTGGAGGCTGGCCCACTGGAGGGGTACTCCTGTCAGGAGGAGGAGGTGGAGGTGTAGCAGAAGGGGGTGGGGCAGAAGAAGAAGGTGGAGGTGTAGCAGAAGGGGGTGGGGCAGAAGAAGGTGGAGGTGTAGCAGAAGGGGGTGGGGCAGAAGGTGGAGGTGTAGCAGAAGGGGGTGGGGCAGAAGGTGGAGGTGTAGCAGAAGGGGGTGGGGCAGAAGGTGGAGGTGTAGCAGAAGGGGGTGGGGCAGAAGGTGGAGGTGTAGCAGAAGGGGGTGGGGCAGAAGGTGGAGGTGTAGCAGAAGGGGGTGGGGCAGAAGAGGAAGGTGGAGGTGGAGGTTGAGGTTGGGTCAGTTGGGCCACCTCACATATGGCGGTATTGGGTGTAATTTTCTCCATCACCCCCTTGTTGAGCAAGGTGATGAGCAGGGGCTCGCATAGGAGGCGTTGCTCCATGCTCATCACCTTGAACTTAGCCTCCACTAGGCCGGCAATGGCCTCTTCAGGGGATGTGGGCTCCTTGAGGGTGGCATGGGCCTCTTTAATAAGGGCCATTGCTGCCTCACTGGTGGTCCTGTCCCTCCTGCCTCTTTTGTGAAGCCGGATGGGAGGCACCTGGGATCTGGTGCTTCTCCTTTGCCCTGCCACCTCCTGTCTGCCACTGGGCCCTGCCACCTCCTGTCTGCCACTGGGCCCTGCCACCTCCTGGCTGCCACTGGGCCCTGCCACCTCCTGGCTGCCACTGGGCCCTTCCTCCTCCTGCCTGACAGTTTCCAGACCCTCCTCCTGGCTGATTTCATCCTGTGTATGAAAAAGGAACATAGTTTAATATGTTGGTTTAATCTTTGCATCAAACTTTGTAATCCTGATGGAAGCAATTAGAATGTAAATGCATAAATCCTTGCTTTAAATTTACCACTACATCAGCTTGACTATTTACCACACAATTAAGTGCAGAATAATGTCTACAGATCCTGATTTCACTTGTGGAATACAAAATAATGTATGTTTCTCATCCTGACATATTTGGGAAACATTAATTTTATCCCAATACATTTTCAGTTAATACTATACCTGGCTCCAGATGGACAAATCAGGATCATCCAGGATGGCTGCCTCCTCTTGATCCAGAGAAGGCTCAGGTTGGCTGCAGGGAAGTCTGGGGGGAAGAGTGGAGAGTGATGGCCTTGTCTCAATGTGGTCATCCAGGAAGGACATCCTGCTGTAGTACCACAAAATCGGGACATAAACATCATCTGCTGCTGCTCCTGACCTCTGAGAAGCCAGCACCTTAGAGCGTTCAGTCCTGTAGGTACCTCTCAAGCTCCCAATTTTAGTGTCCACTTGTTTTGCTGTGGCTGTGGGCACCTTGGTATGCACAAATGGGAGCAGCTTCTCCAGCGCTGCTTTTCTCACCCCTTTTTTTTATGGATGGGGTTTTTGGTCTCCCACAGAGCCGGCAGCTCCCTTACCCGGTCAATAAATTCCGCCAGGAACTCTTTGTCGCTAGTAAAGACATTCATATTGTATCTGCAAGTAAAATAAATTATATTTAAATAATGTGAGGCAAACAGTCTAACCTCCTTCACATCCTAGTCACCATATATATCCTCCACCAATCTCAAGACAGTATAGGCCAACAATTTTTACAAGTCTCACAAAATCACATACCTTCGTTCGCACGTCCGTCACTTGAACTCCTCTCTCGGCACACCGAACGTACTATAGTCACATGTGTGTTTGCTATATACACACCACGCATGCGTCAAAATTCTAACACGTCGCTCCGCACACGTCGCTCGCCCATGACGTTCTAACTAAGATCTTTTCCCCGCCCCTTCTCTTTCGGCACGCAGACAGATATGGCGGAGTTACAGCAGGTGTCTGATAATTCCGCAACTAGCGAGGAGACAAGCCCGGAGACCGAGGACACGTCACGATCAAGGAGGAGATTCAAGGCATCGAATATGTCTTTGGCGGAGATGGCGGAGATGGTGGACATCTTGGTCAAGGCTGATTATGATGCCAAGCATGGGCCGTATAGCAAACCAAATAGAAGGAAGGCCAAAATCCTCACTAAAGTTGTGAAGAGTCTGAGGGCGAAGTTCGGGGTGAAACGCTCAAATGAGCAGCTCAGAAAGAGGTGGTCAGACCTCAAACTGAGGGAGCCAGACCAGTTGAGGATCATAAAGAGGATGCTCGCTAAAAGTAAGTAAAATGACGACGTTTCTGCTATTAATCTTTTTAGAAACTGACATTTTTTTTTTTTTTTTATCATATTGGACTCCCTTCCAAAATGTAATATTTTGAACTAGGTTGGGCACAGTAATCGTTCGTTACGTTACCGACACTTCGTTCGGCCACTATCCGCGGTTTTGGCTTATTTAAGAGCCACAAAAGTAATTAGACATCTGCCATTTTTGATCAAGTATTGTGGATAATTTTTAAGTCTAGATGATGTGTTTGTAAGGAGAATGAAATGCAAACTTTTATCAGTGTAAAGGAGAGGACACTCAGCAGCTGCTTCCACATCTGTACTTTGGAGCACTATAGTGTGGGCCACCAGACCTGCCTTTTTTGGGTGTCCCACACAGGTGCATCAGAGTTTATTTGTGGTGCCTTCATGTCCAAAAAATTACATCCAAATGTGAATACTAAACATATTTGGGGTCATAAATAATGCATTCTTCTTTAAATTCCGCACAAACACACACTTGTACCCCACTTCCAAACAATTTATCCTTTTTTTAGTTTAACAAGGAGATTTACAGTGTGATAAATAGACCTTTGGTTTTATTCTCATAGGGGAGAGAAGACTGGGAGGAGGACACTCCACGGAGCACATGCACCCCACAACTTCCAAGCAACCCCAAACTCCCAAAGATCCACAACCGAAAGATGTGCAGGAAGTTGAGGTGGAGGAAGGAGAAGTGCAGGAAGGAGAGGTGGATGACGTTGTGGATCTGGTCACCACAACAGGTCAGTATCTGACACCACAGCTTAAGGTAAGCGAGGTAGGCCTGCAGAGTTTTATTAATTTTTATTTTTGTTTTTTAGGGGATGTAAATGTTGTGAAGGATAGCACACGGTTCTCTGCTGACAGTGCCCTCCGCCTCATCCAGCAAGTGATGTAATGTAGCACGGAACTGGACCTAATTAAACAAAGAATCCATGTGATGGAACAAACATTTAAAGACATTCTCGATGTTTTGGGGAGAATTCAATAAGCCATCCAAACACATTTGTTTTTACATGTTTGTTTTTATATTTTTTTCTAATTTTTTGAGTAACAAACCAGCCAAAAATTGAATATGCACACAGTGTGTGAGCATGTGCTATCTGCCATCAGGGGATATCCATGTACGTCTTTTGTGGGTGCAACCCCTTCCTCGTATCAAAAGTCGGTGAACTGAGGAAGGGGATGCACCCCCAAAACACGTCCATTGATCACCCCTGATGGCAGATAGCACATGTTGACAATAGGGATCAGGATTGTAAACTTCCTATTTGCAAAAAATTAAAAATGTGTGCATATTGAATTTTTGGCTGGGCAAGGGGTGGCAGGACCCCATATTAGGACGGGCACATAGAGACATAGTTTGTGTAACTGAATGTCTCTGATTGCTCAGAGGTATCCAATGTTGTAATTTTAGAAATGCAAGTGATATTTTTGTATTTTCATAAGCCAAAATTTGCCGGGTTGTGGCCAGGCCAACCCCAAAGTAAAACAAAAACAAAAAAAAAAAAGAGAATGTGCAGACAGTAAAATATTTGACCACAAACAACGTGTAGCTTCTTTTTATAATACTCTCTAAGCTTATTTGGTTCTTTTGTAAGGTAACATAGTGAAATTGGTTGTTATTTACTAAAGTAAAATACACTTGCCACTACAAATGCACAAAGACAAACTAGGAGACAGGAAAGAACAAATAATTAAAGGTTTAAACAAGATTTTTATTGGGATACTTAGACATAGGCTGGCATAGGAATTGCCCCCCTACCCGTGAAATACTCCATGTATTTGTCCCGAACCACACGGGCATTTTGGGGGGCAAGCCAAGACGGGCAGATTCCAGGCCCAGAAGGGGATTTGCAGGGGAAAGTCCAGCCTCTGGCAAAACTGAGGCCATATAGGAATTTGATTTTTGGCTCAGAAAGTTGTGTAGCACACAGCAGCATAACACTACATAGTTTATTTTGTAGTCCGCCAAGTGGATGGAAGTCATAAAAAGGCAGAACCGGCTGGCCATTATGCCGAAGGCATTTTCAACGACTCTTCGGGCCCTGGCCAGCCGGTAATTGAACACACTCTTCTCTGGGGTCAGGGTCCTCTGTGGAAATGGCCTCATAAGATGCCGTCCGAGTCCGAAGGCTTCATCAGCCAAGAAAACAAAGGGGAGTCCTTCAATATTCCCTGCATCCGGTGGCAATGCAAGGTCGTCACTCTGGAGATGGAGGGCAAACTCCGTCTGGATGAAGGATCCCCCATCGGACATCCGGCCATTCTTCCCTACATCAACATAGAGGAATTCATACCGTGCTGACACCACCGCCATCAGCACAATGCTATGAAACCCCTTGTAATTGTAGTAGTAGGACCCAGAACGGGGGTGGCGGCACGATGCGGACGTGCTTCCCGTCTATGGCACCACCGCAGTTGGGGAAGTCCCACCGCGTGGCAAACTCCAATGCCACAGTCTGCCATTCCTGTGGCGTGGAAGGAAGCTGTGGAGTGAAACAAGATGAAATAATATTAGAAAAACAAAGGCATACATTACAAGGAAATTCTATCCCAAAAAATTAGAGACCAACATCAATCTAATTATACGTTTATTAAGGTGTGTAAAAAAAGTATAATGGAAGGCTCATTTATCATATTCATCACCCCCTCTGATGGGCCATTACTAAATTATTTTGGGGGGGGGGAGATGTGTTTGGCCACAGGATAGCATTGCAGTGGCGGTGCGTCCAGAGTGGGCGCTGGAGCACTGTCCCCTCTCTCCTGTGCCCATCACTCAGAACAATACATAGGTTCATGCGTTGCATGAACCTATGTATTGTCTATGCCGCACACTATTCAGGTGGATGGCCTCTTGTAAAGCGACCGACATATGAATAATTGCGGCATTTAGGGGGTTAAAATTGCAGAGCAGAAACAGGTATTAAAATAGTCTTGCAAATTACAACCTGAGGGATGTAATTGGCTTCCTCAAAGAAAAATCGGGGACGCAAGGAGGGGGGCATTCCTTGTGTAAACACTGACAGGCTGCTCTGCCAATCATGTTCACCAAGTCTGTTTAATGGTAACATGATTGGCTGATGCAACATGAAGGGAAGGAGAAGACATCAAGGACAGAAGAAGGATGGCGCTGACCACAAGAAGGTAAGTGCAGGGCTGCGGGGAAACTGGCTGCATTAGAGGGGACTAAATGGCTGCATTTGAGGGAACAAAATGGCTGCATTGGAGGGGACAACTGGGGGCGTTTATTAGGCAACAGAGCAAAAAAGGAGGAAGTTTATTTCCTAAATTGGGGTTGGAACCCCCCAACATTTGGAGCAACAGGCGCCCCTGCTGGAAAAGTTAGTGAGGGGAAATATTTAGGGAGTATAAAAAAGGGGCAATCTAAAGCTTCCAACATGCATGGGGACAAAGGGGACATTCTCAGCATATTACAATCATGGTAAATAGGGAAGGATGTAAGAAATACAATACATTAGCATACATGTAATACATAAAATGTGATGTTAAGGGAGAAAACTTACCCTAATATAGTCCTCCTGCAGGACTTGTATAATGGCAGAACAGGTGTCTGGGATTATGAGGCCCAGAGCCTGGGGGGAGATGCCTGTGGTGAACTTCAAGTCCTGAAGACTTCTCCCTGTCGCCAGGTAACGCAACGTGGCGATGAGCCTCTGCTCAGCACTGATGGCTTCCCGCATAACGGTGTCCTTCCTGGTAATATAGGGGGACACCAAAGCCAACAGTTCCTGAAAAACGGGGTCAGACATCCTCAGAAAATTCCTGTAGTCCTCAGGATTATTCTCGACGATCTCCCGCAGCAGAGGCATGTGGCAGAATTGGTCCCGCTGGAGCAACCAATTCTTGGTCCATGAACTCCTCCTCACACCATTCATGGACTGGTCTTGGTCCAAAACAAGTAGACCAATACCAAGCGCATGCACAGCACGAACTCGACGACGAGAACGTCCAGGCGACATGGCTAGGAAACGGTCGTCTAATCAGAACGTACAGAACAGAACGCACTTTAGAACAGCAAGGCCTATGAATAACGAACTGAAATTCAGAAACGAACAGGCAAGAACGCACTGTAAAACAGATACGACCTGCCTAGACGCCCTGAAAGTCAAGATACGAACCCACAAGCACAAACTGAACGGCAGAAAACGATCTGAAAAGTACGAAGACTGAAAAGCGCGAATCGTCTCTTCCCAAACTTTTACTTCACACGCGGTAACACGAGATCAGCAAAAGCAGCCCAAGGGGTGGCGCCAAGAAAAAAGATCTTCCCCTTTATAGTGCCGTCGTACGTGCTGGACGTGAGCGCAGAGAACCACGAGGAAATTGGAAAATGACAGTGTGTACGCATAGAAAGCTTGACGAGAAAATCGACAAGCTTAACAAGAATCTCGTTGAAAAAAACGACGTGTTTTTTACGACGAGAAAATCGGTTGTGTGTACGAGGCCGGACTGTTGTTCCTGGGTCCGTTCCAGTTCCTGTTCCAGTTCCGGTCCAGCTTGTCTACCAGCAACCTTGCCAGGCTCTCGTGCGACTCTGCACTCCTGCGCCTCCTGTTTTCTCTACCAGGGGCCTTGAGTCAGAGGTGTAAAAGAGGCCACCCTCTGCATACCAGACTCTTCCACCAGGTACGTGACAGTACCGAACAGCCATGTCAGAGTCTGTGCAGGGAGCCTCTTCCATGGAGGGATTCCGCTTACACCTCGAAGACCTCAGACAGACTGTTAAAATCGCACAAGATACATATACCCGACTGGAAGAACGTGTCCAGGCTCTTTCCTCACCTATTACGGCCCCGCAAGGAGCTACTTCAGCAATAGCAATGTTACCTCCAGAACCCAGGGTTCCTGCACCTGAAAAATTCACTGGTGATTGCCAACTACGAGAGCGGAGATCAGAGAGAGCGATGAAGTCGTCCTGTCCGGCCTGGAAATTATCCCGAGCCTCCAACTCCAGCAGCCTGACATCTTCTACCCCTGCTGTGCCCACATCCGATGTCCCTGAACCTAAGCAGCTCGGCATGCCCCGTCCCTCACTTTCCCCTGAGGAACGTCAACGCCGATGACACGAAAATCTCTGCCTGTATTGTGGGAAACCAGGACATTATGTGAGATCGTGTCCAGCCAAGATCCGCAAGGGCCAAACTATCTTCTCTGCCAGCACGCCCATCCTTCCAGCTCACCTAGCTCTTCCCATTGTATTACAGCTTCCGGGAAGAAGTATTTCTGTCTCCGCTATAATTGACTCCGGTGCCTGTAGCTGCTTTATGGACTTGTCTTTCATTACAAAACATCAAATTCCTTTGCGACCTAGGGCCCAGGGACTTTCAGTACATCTGCCTGACGGGTCTGCCATTAAATCCTGACTGGTGACTCAGCAGACTATACCCTTGCCTGTTGTTATTGCCAATAGTCACAAGGAATTTCTACGCCTGGATGCCATCACATCCCCTCTGTTCCCCGTAATCCTTGGCATGCCGTGGCTCCAAGCACATTACCGTCTTATCAACTGGGTTGAAGGGGAAGTCAAGTTTCACTCTTCCTACTGCCTCCAACACCGCTTGCCGAAATTCTCTCCTGATCTGCCATCCTTGTTATGCTTGGACTCTGATGCTGAAACCTGCTTATCTGTACCAGTTGCATACCATGACTTTTTAGATGTGTTTAGCAAAAAGGGAGCTGAATCTCTCCCTCCACATCGGCCATACGACTGCCCGATTGATCTCATCCCGGGTGTTGAGGTCCCTTTTGGAAGGATTTTTCCTCTATCAGAATTGGAGCTTGTCGCCCTAAAAGACTATATAGACGATAATCTAAAGAGAGGCTTCATTCGCCCCTCCACTTCTGCGGCAGGAGCGGGTATCTTTTAAGTGGAGAAAAAAGTTACGGTCAAGAACCGATATCCCCTGCCCTTGGTACCCGAATTGTTCCAGAGGTTGGGAGCAGCAACCATATTTACAAAACTGGACCTCCAAGGGGCTTACAATCTGGTACGGATCGGGGAGGGAGACGAGTGGAAGACGGCTTTTCGCTCCGGATTCGGGCATTTCAAATATCTAGTGATGCCGTTTGGCCTATGCAATGCCCCAGCAACATTCCAGCACTTCATTAACAATATTTTCCGTGATTACCTAGACCTGTTCGTTGTAGTGTATCTGGATGACATCTTAATTTTCTCTGCTTCCCTTGATGACCACCGCAGGCATGTTAAGAACGTATTGAGCAGACTACGACAGCACGGGCTATACGCTAAGCCAGAGAAGTGCAAGTTTGAACGACACAGCATTCAATTTTTGGGACTAATTCTCTCCATGAAGCTGTCAAGATGGACCCACAAAAGGTCACTGCCATCCTAGATTGGCCAGCGCCAGTGGACAAAAAGGGCATTCAACGCTTTGTCGGGTTCTCAAACTTTTACCGAAAATTCATCAGGGGATTTTCAGCCATCATATCACCTATCACGCAACTGACCAAACAAGGCATTCGTTTTCAGTGGTTCACTGAAGCTCAAAATGCTTTCAAATCTCTTAAGAAACTATTCACTTCCACACCAGTTCTGAAGCACTCTGACCCAGCATTACCCTATGTATTGGAAGTAGACGTGTCAGAAACGGCAGTCGGAGCAGTACTATCCCAAAGGCGGGGACCCAAGGCTTTGTTACACCCAGTCGCCTTCTTCTCCCGCAAATTGTCTAACTCTGAAAGGAATTATGACGTCGGAGATCAAGAACTTCTGGCCATTAAGAATGCATTGGAAGAGTGGAGATACCTCTTAGAAGGAGCAGCGCACCTGATCCTAAGCTATACGGATCACAAGAACCTGGAGTATCTGAGGACTGCCAAGAGACTGAAACCACGCCAGGCTAGATGGGCACTCTTCATTTCCATGTTCTCTTTCCATCTCATGTACAGGCCAGGATCTAAAAACACCAAACCTGATGCTCTCTCTCGGATGTTCTGTGATACCAGGAAATCCGCACCGCCCGACACTATCCTGTCTTCTAAAAAATTTCTGCTGCTTCAGGGAGACCTGCTTTCTCAAATTAAACAGGCTTCTGTGAATGTCCCTTCATCTCTGGGAATAACGTTGCAGGCCAGGGATGATCTGCTTTGGCACAAGGACAAAATATTCATACCAGAAAATCTACGTGTTTCTGTCTTGGGATTATGTCATGACCACAGGTTAGCCGGACACTTCGGGATCCGTAAAACTGCTGAACTTGTGCAACGCACATTCTGGTGGCCACAAGTGGAAAAAGACTGCAAGGGCTATGTAGAGTCCTGTACCACTTGCATACGAAATCAGAACAGTAAAACCAAAGCATGGGGTTTGCTGAAGCCGCTATCAGTCCCGGAGAGACCCTGGAAGAATATCTCAATCGATTTTATCGTGGCACTTCCTCCATCAGACGGTTTTTCCACCATATCTGCCCCGGAAACAGCCCAAATTTTTGTGAAAGAAATTGTTAGACTCCACGGAGTTCCAGCAAACATCGTGTCAGACCGGGGGGTACAATTCACCTCAAGGTTTTGGAGGTCTCTATGTGAAGCCTTGGGGATTGAGTTATCGTTTTCTTCCGCATACCACCCCCAAACGAATGGGCAAACTGAGAGAATCAATCAAACTCTTGAGCAATATTTACGGTGCTTTTCCTCATTCTCACAAGATGACTGGGCCGTTATAGCGGAATTCGCTTATAACAACTCCATACACTCTGCCACAAAACAGTGTCCATTTTTTGCCAATTACTGATTTAACCCATCATTTCTGACCAGTACTTTTCTGGAATGTTCAGTGCCTGCTGTTCTTGAAACCATAAATTTCTTTGATACTAACAACAAACTACTACAGACAACTATGTCTAAACCTCAAGAATACAACAAACAGGTCTTTGATAAGAAGAGGCGGGGAGAGTTAATACTGGAACCTGGTGATCGGGTTTGGCTATCCACAACGAACCTAAAACTAACGTGCCCCTCTAAGAAGTTAGGCCCTAAATTTATGGGACCCTTCCCGGTAAGGAGAAAGATAAACAACGTGGCCTACGAGCTAGAACTGCCAGATTCCTTTAAGATACATCCTGTCTTTCACGTGGCTTTATTAAAACCTGTGACCCCTGATCCATTCCCTGACCGGGATACGGGCCCACCTGAACCAATATTAATCAACGGGACAGAAGAATTCGAAGTCGAGGCAATTCTGGACTGTAGGAAAAGAAGAAATCAGATCCAGTATCTCGTTAAGTGGAAAGGGTATGGCCCGGAGGAGAATTCATGGGAACCCGAGGATGATGTCCACGCTGAAAGACTTGTTCAGGCATTCAAGAGATCCCATCCTTTGAAGTTCGCCCGATTGGGCATCCGGAGGCTGCCCATTGGGAGGGGGCAATGTCAGGTAGGGCACGCCAGCACAGGAGCGCGCGGTGACGGCTCTTGGCGCCAAACGGGGCTTTTTAAAGAGACTGATGCCTGGGCTCCTTGCTGTTCGGTCTACAGCATTACCTGAGTATCCTCTCTTCCAGTCCATCTGACTGCACCTGCCTGAGCTCCAGTTTCCAGTCTGACAGCTGTTCCTGGGTCCGTTCCAGTTCCTGTTCCAGTTCCGGTCCAGCTTGTCTACCAGCAACCTTGCCAGGCTCTCGTACAACTCTGCACTCCTGCGCCTCCTGTTTTCTCTACCAGGGGCCTTGAGTCAGAGGTGTAAGAGAGGCCTCCCTCTGCATACCAGACTCTTCCAGCAGGTACGTGACAGGTGGTGAGTTCCCTGGGTAACTCCCCCCGGTCAGAGCAGCAAGGAGGGTGGACATTTTTTGGTGCTATTACCTTGACTTAAGTCCCTATAGGCTGTCAGTGAGTGGGCATGGAGTCGGAAGCTGGGCGCTTCTTCCCCAGACCTTCCAGTGGCAGCAACCGGTGCCTCTGCACCTGCGGTGCCTATGGAATGTACTGGAGTAATTTGTTGCCTAGGGCGGGCGTAAGGGGTGGTAAAAAAGCGCCCCCTCCCCTCTCCATCTCCTGGGGAATGCTCTGACTCAGACTTGGGCCTGGCTGTGGCACATGACCCCTGTTCTGAAGTGTCAGAGGATGCGAAGACCGTCCGGGCAGTGAGGAAGACTCATTGTCCGGGTCAGCGCAGGATGGAGCACTTGTGGTAGCACTTATCACAGCAGTGAGGGTCATTCTTAAGCTGGAGGATACAGCTGGGACATCCGCTGAGGTGTCAGTCCCTAACCGACCCGCTCTCCAGGTTTTTCCTTATGTATCTTACTTTGACAAGTTCATAGATAAGGAACAGCCGCAGAGGTCCTTTGTGGTTCCTCAGCGCATTGCGGTCCGTTACCCATTTGAAGAGTGCCTTTTGGAAAAATGGGCTTCTTCCCCGGTCATTGACCCCCCCGGTATAGCCACGATCCCGGTGGAGGGGTCCCCTGTTTGTAAGGACCCTACTGATAGGAGGTCCGAAGCGGTGAGCCATTCCATGTTCACCATGCTGGGGTCAGTATTGCGGCCAATAATGGCTGCAACTTTGGTGCCTCTGACCCTCACTAAATGAGCAAAATTGTTGCACCAGGCAATGGAGAAGCATCTGCTCCCCCCAGAATGCGTGACACTGGCTAATCAGCTGGTGCAGGGCCTTGTGTACATCTGTGATGCAACCCTGGATGCGACCCCTTTAATCTCCAGGGCCTCTGTATCTGCGGTGGTTTTGCGCCACCTGATATGGCTAAAATGCTGGTCCGTGGACCAAGCTTCCAAGAAAGTTCTGATGGCTTTGCCTTTCAAAGGTGGGAGACTCTTTGGTGCCTCCCTGGATGACATTATTAAGGATGTCACTGGAGGTAAAGAGCACACTTCTCCCTCAGTCCACTAAAGGTAAGGAGCCGTGCCGTAAGCTGGGGCCCTCCTTTCCCGCAACGAATGCGGTATTTTTGGCAGTCAGGGCCCGCTGGCAGACCCTCCCAAGCCGAAAAAGGTCCAGCTGGGGGACAGAAGCGTCCCTGGGTGCGCAAGCAAACCAAGCCCGCAAACAAGTCTGCTACCGCATGAGGTTTTGCCCCCCCGACCCTTGGGTGGGGGGACGTCTTCTTGGGTTTGCAGCTCGGTGGACCTCCCTGCTTTCCGGCCAGTGGGTTTGCGAAGTGGTCACTTCGAGGTACAAGATCAAGTTTCTTTCTTG
Organism: Rana muscosa; assembly: GCA_029206835.1. Classification (NCBI taxonomy): domain Eukaryota; kingdom Metazoa; phylum Chordata; class Amphibia; order Anura; family Ranidae; genus Rana; species Rana muscosa. Next base: position 214,105,058 of record CM055125.1, on the reverse strand, counting down.
TCCACTAAACAGATTCTTTCCCTCAAATCTTCCTCCTTCCGGCTCATCGGTCTGCCCTAACGGGGGCAGTGCAGGGCTTACTGAGGTGCGGGGTAATCATACCTGTACTGCTGCAGGAAAGGTTTCAGGGATTCTACTCAAATATGTTTGTGGTCCCAAAGAAGGACGGACTTCGTCCAATCCTAGCCCTCAAGGCCCTCAATGCCTTTGTGATGGTTCGGGAATTCAGGATGGAATCTGTTCGCCCGGTGGTCGCTGCGCTCCATTCGGGGGATTTTCTGGTGTCCTTGGACATCAAGGATGCATGCTTGCTTGTCCCTATCTGCGTCAGGCATCAGAGGTTCCTGCGTTTTGCGGTCGAGGAAGACCGCTATCATTTTTTGGCTCTCCCCTTTGGCCTAGCGTCAGCTCCAAGAGTTTTCACCAGGTGCTCGCCCCGATTCTGGCCTGGCTGAGACAGCGGGACATTACTATCGTGGGCTACTTAGACGATCTTCTTCTGAGAATTACTTCAAGCTCAGATTTAGAGGAGGACGTGTCTATGGCCAGTCAGTCCTTTTGAGAATTTGGTTGGGTACTGAACCTCCAGTAGTCAGTGTTAGTACCGACTCAGCACCTGGAATACCTGCGGTTGATTTTGGACTTCTTCGAGGCAAGAGTTTTTTTTTCTTCCTCTGGAAAAGTTACAGATGCTCCAGGCTGCGGTGAGGTTGTAACATCCCGCAAATGGTCGTCTCTCCCTTTCTGCATGCGAGTCCTGGGCATGGTAGCCTCCTTTGAGGCACTACTGTATGCCCAATTCCACACTCGTGTCTTGCTGAAGGAGATTCTGTCCAAATGGAACACATCTCCATTGGCTCTGGATCATCAGATTCAGGTTAGCCACCTGGTAAGGGCCTCTCTGAGTTGGTGGCTGAGATCCCTGGCCCTTCAGTCCGGGAAGTCGTTCCTTCCTTTCCACTGGACTGTGATCAGGCTGTTCTCCATGGGTCACAGAGGCTACGAGGGCGTTCAGTCAGGATCCAGTCAGACAACGCCATGGCGGTGGCATATGTCAACCTTCAAGGAGGTACATGGAGCTCGGCTGCAGTGTTGGAGGTCGCTCACATCCTAAGGTGGGCCAAAAGGAGCGTGCCGGCTCTATCGGCTGTTTACATTCCGGGCGTAGAAAACTGGCAGGCGGACTATCTAAGTCGCCAGATGCTGGACCAAGAGGAATGGTCGCTACAACTGGAGGTGTTTCAACCCCTTTGCCGGAGATGGGGCACGCCAGATGTGGATCTCCTGGCTTCTCGACTCAATCGCACGGTTTCGAGGTTTGTGGCAAGGTCCAGGGATTCCTGGGCAGACGTGTCGGACGTGTTGGTGGCTCAGTATTGGCTAACTTATGCCTTTCCCCCACTGAAGTAGCTTCCACCTCTGCTCCGCAGAGTGGAGGCCGAGGGGATTCCGGTGATCCTAATCGCCCAAGACTGGCCCCAGCATCCCAGTTACGCCTCACTTGTGCGCCTGGTGGTGGATGCTCCCTGGTGTCTTCCAATGCGGGAGGACCTTCTGTCACTAGGTCCCATACTTCATCCTGATTTACAGTCGCTGGCTTTAACGGCATGGCTATTGAAAGACAGGTTCTAAGGGACCGTGGTCTGTCGGATTCCGTAATCCACCATGTTGAGGGCCAGGACGTCATCTTCCCGGAAGATCTACCATCGCACTTGGAAGGCCTACATCTCCGTGTGAAGAGATGGATTGGCGCCCGCGGGCATATTCAGTTTCTCGGATCCTGCTGTTCTTACAGCGTGGAGTGGATCAGAAACTTGCCTTAAGCACTATTAAGGGACGGATTTCAGCCTTGGCTGATTTCTTCCAATGACCCCTGGCGGATCATTCACTGGTCAGTACGTTTGTGCAGGGGGTCAGACATGTGGTTCCCCTGATTAGACCACCACTTCCTCTGTGGGATTTGAATATGGTGCTCTCTGTACTTCAGAAACCCCCCTTTTTTTGAGAACATCGGGGAGATCCCTTTCTTGACGCTCTCTCAGAAAGTTCCCTTTCTAGTTGCCATTACATCGGTCAGAAGGGTTTCTGAAATGGCGGCCTTGTCTTGCAAGTCACCATTAGTGATGAGCCGAACACCCCCGGGTTCGGTTCGCACCAGAACCCGCGAACGGACCGAAAGTTCGTACGAACATTAGAACCCTATTAAATACAATGGATGCGAACGTTCGAATTCTAAAGTGCTAATTATAACAACTATTATGCATGTTATTGTCCTAAAAAGGGTTTGGGAACCCGGGTTGTGCACCAGGGGACATGTATCAATGCAAAAAGAAGTTTTAAAAACGGTCGTTTTTCGGGAGCAGTCATTTTAATGATGCATAAAGTGAAAAAAAAAAGTCAAATATTCCTTTAAATATCGTACCTGGGGGGTGTCTAAAGTATGCCTGTGAAGTGCCACGTGTTTCCCGTGTTTAGAACTGTCCCTGCACAAAATCACATTTCTAAAGGAAAAAAAGCCATTTAAAACTGCTTGCGGCTTTAATGTAATGTCTGGTCCCGGTAATATGGATGAAAATCTTTAAGAAAAATGGCATAGCTACCCCATGACCCCCCCCCCCCCCTACCCCAGCCCATTACCAGCCCCTTTGGGTCTTGTATGGATATTAAGGGGAACCCCGCACATAAAATAAAAAAGGCCCTATATACTCTGAACAGCCGTATACAGGCGGTGCATACAAGACAGGGACTGTAGGTTTGTTCTTATGTAGAATCTGTTTGTAATTTTGAACAGGTACATTGTTGAAGTGTAGCTCCAGCCCAAAAATCTATTTTTAAACTTTTTGGAAAACATAGGTAAGGGTTATCACCCCTGTAACATTTGTTTTGCTGTCTGTGCCCCTGTTCAGAACATTTCACCTCACTTTCCGACCCAATGACAACTGTTTTTGAAATGTGGTGTTTTTCTTGAAACAAGGATTGCTGATAAAGCATCAGTACAGAGGAGACACCTTTCTCCCATATTTATTCTTACAGGAGAGAATTTTCCTTCCTAGTGGTAGATTTCCTCTCACTTCCTGTTGTCTTCTTGCGTTTGCAAGTAGGAGTCGTTTGTAAGTTGGATGTTTGAAAGTAGGGACCTGCCGTATATACTCTGCAGAAATAGGCCCCTTAGTTGTTGGCACAACACTGTAAGCACTCACAGTTACTCTTGGTTGGTGCTGGAACGCCCTGCTGTCAACTATTATATCAGGAATTTTAATTACATATAATTGTTGAACAGTGGTAGTAAAAATTGGGCCTTTGATGGTGGTGCTGGTGCCACAACACTGTAAGCCCTGACAGTTACTCTTGGTGGGTGCAGCAATGGGCCCTGCTGTGAATTATTAGATCAAGAATTGTAATTGCATGCCCCTGTTGAACAGGGGCTGAAAAATTGGGCCTTTCGTGGTGGTGGTGGTGGTGGTGGTGTTGCCACAACACTGTAAGCCCTCAGAGTTACTCTTGGTGGGTGCAGGAATGGGCCCTGCTGTGAATTATTAGATCAAGAATTGTAATTGCATGCCCCTGTTGAACAGGGGCTGAAAAATTGGGCCTTTTGTGGTGGTGGTGGTGGTGGTGGTGTTGCCACAACACTGTAAGCCCTCAGAGTTACTCTTGGTGGGTGCAGGAATGGGCCCTGCTGTGAATTATTAGATCAAGAATTGTAATTACATGCCCCTTTTGAACAGGGGCTGAAAAATTGGGCCTTTCGTGGTGGTGGTGGTGGTGGCGTTGCCACAACACTGTAAGCCCTCAGAGTTACTCTTGGTGGGTGCAGCAATGGGCCCTGCTGTGAATTATTAGATCAAGAATTGTAATTGCATGCCCCTGTTGAACAGGGGCTGAAAAATTGGGCCTTTCGTGGTGGTGGTGGTGGTGGCGTTGCCACAACACTGTAAGCCCTCAGAGTTACTCTTGGTGGGTGCAGCAATGGGCCCTGCTGTGAATTATTAGATCAAGAATTGTAATTGCATGCCCCTGTTGAACAGGGGCTGAAAAATTGGGCCTTTCGTGGTGGTGGTGGTGGTGGTGGTGTTGCCACAACACTGTAAGCCCTCAGAGTTACTCTTGGTGGGTGCAGCAATGGGCCCTGCTGTGAATTATTAGATCAAGAATTGTAATTACATGCCCCTTTTGAACAGGGGCTGAAAAATTGGGCCTTAGGCACTGGTGGCACAACACTACAACCCCTCACAGATACTGTACTTGGAGCACAGCAATGAGCCCTGTTGCAAAGTATTGCTTCAAAAATTGTAATGACACGCCCCTGTTAAACAGGGGCTGAAAAATTGGGCCTTAGGCACTGGTGCCACAACACTCCAACCCCTCACAGATACTGTACTTGGAGCACAGCAATGAGCCCTATGGCAAATTATTGCTAAAAAAATTGTAATTACACGCCCCTGTAAAACAGGGGCTGAAAAATTGGGCCTTAGGCACTGGTGCCACAACACTCCAACCCCTCACAGATACTGTACTTGGAGCACAGCAATGAGCCCTATGGCAAATTATTGCTAAAAAAATTGTAATTACACGCCCCTGTAAAACAGGGGCTGAAAAATTGGGCCTTAGCCACTGGTGGCGGCACCCATAAACAAAAATGATCTTCCAAGCTATCATCATCAATCGTATCATTGAGGACTCGGAGGAGGAGGATAGCCAGTCAACATAACAGCACAGGCACTCAGCATCAGCATCAGTCTTGAAGGGATGTGACATGTTAAAATCAATTAGTCTGTTATATCAGCATCAGGTGTGTGGTAGCTGGTGGTGATCCAAGACTGGTTCATCTTGATGAAAGTCAGTCGATCAACCGAGTCGGTGGACAGGCGCACCCTGTGATCCGTGACAAATCCTCCAGCAGCACTGAATGTGCGTTCCGAAAGAACGCTGGATGCAGGACAGGCCAGTAGCTCAATTGCATACTGTGCAAGCTCTGGCCAGTGATCCATCCTCAAGACCCAGTAAGCCAGAGGATTTTCGGTGGGGAAGGTGTCCAAGTCTGACCTTGCCCCTAGATATTCCTGCACCATGTTTATCAGACGCTGGCGATGGTTGCTGGAACCGATCATACTTTGGGGCTGCGGACTAAAGAATTGTCTGAACGCATCAGTCAGACGGCCACCTTCCCCACCGCTCCTTCTTTGACTGGCCGAAGCCTCAGCAACTCGTTGTCCAGGACCAGGAGTTTGTAACCTCCCAGTCTCTGGGAACGCGTTGCACAGACCTTTCTGCAAGGCCTCCCGGAGTTGTCTCATCCTCTGCTCCCTCTGCGACGGTAACATAAGGTCCGCAACCTTACCCTTGTACCGTGGATCAAGGAGAGTGGCCAGCCAGTAATGGTCCCTCTCCTTGATCCGAAGAATACGAGGATCCTTCCGCAGACTTTGCAGGATCAGGGAGGCCATGCAGCATAGGTTTGCTGAGGCATTCGCTCCGGAGTCCTCTGGGTCACTAAGGACGACATGATCCGCAGCCACCTCCTCCCAGCCACGTACAAGTCCACTGGTTTCTTGGGACTGTAAATCATCCCTAAAAGACTGCTGCTGATGATGCTGAGTGCCAGCCTCCACCTCCATGCTGACACAATCCTCCTCCTCCTCCTCCTCCTCCTCCTCTTCCTGTGCGATGGGTGGGACAGAAGGAACACTGTCTGGGTAAAGGGGGCCTTGAGAGGCAAGGAAGTCCTCCTCTTCCTGCCTCTGTTCTGCCTCAAGTGCCCTGTCCATTATTCCACGCAGCGTGTGCTCCAACAGGTGGACAAGAGGTACAGTGTCACTGATGCATGCACTGTCACTGCTCACCATCCTCGTGGCCTCCTCAAATGGTGCCAGGACAGTGCATGCATCCCTGATCATGCCCCACTGGCGTGGAGAAAAAAAACCAAGCTCCCCTGACCCTGTCCTGGTGCCGTAGTCGCACAGGTACTCATTGATGGCCCTCTGCTGCGTGTGCAGCCGCTGCAGCATGGCCAACGTTGAGTTCCACCTGGTGGGCATGTCACATATAAGGCGGTTCTTGGGCAGGTTCAACTCCTTTTGCAGCTCAGCCAGGCGAGCACTGGCATTATAAGATCTGCGGAAATGCACACAGACTTTCCTGGCCTGCCTCAGGACATCCTGTAAGCCCGGGTACCTGCCCAAGAACCGCTGCACCACCAGGTTAAGGACGTGAGCCACACAGGGCACATGGGTCAGTTGTCCCTGTCGGAGGGCGGAGAGGAGGTTGGTGCCATTGTCGCAAACCACCATTCCTGGCTTAAGCTGGCGTGGCGTCAACCACCTCTCAGCCTGGCCCTGCAGAGCAGACAGGACCTCTGCCCCAGTGTGGCTTCTGTCCCCCAAACACACCAGCGCAAGCACGGCATGGCATCTTTTTGCCTGCGTACTTGCGTAGCCCCTTGAACGCCTACGGAGCACCGCTGGTTCCGAGGACAAACCACAGGAAGAGGCCATGGAGGAAGAAGAAGAGGAGGGGGTGGAGGAGAGAGGTGTGTCACAACCAGTAGTAGCATTTTGGAGGCGTGGCGGTGGAACAACCTCCAACACTACTGCACCTTGTCCTGCATCCTTCCCAGCTGCCAAAAGAGTGACCCAATGGGCCGTGAAAGAAAGGTAACGTCCCTGTCCATGCCTGCTGGACCATGAGTCAGCGGTAATATGCACCTTACCGCTGACCGCCCTGTCCAGCGAGGCCAAGACATTGCCTTCCACATGCCGGTAGAGAGCCGGAATAGCCTTCCGTGAGAAAAAGTGGCGTTTGGGAACCTGCCACTGAGGAACCGCACATTGCACAAACTCACGGAAGGGGGCCGAGTCTACCAACTGAAAAGGCAGCAGTTGAAGCGCTAGCAATTTAGCCAAGCTAGCATTCAACCGCTGGGCATGTGGATGGCTGGGAGTGAACTTCTTTCGACGGTCCAGCAGCTGGGGCAGGGAAATTTGCCTGCTAGAATCGGACGTCGGTGTACTGCTAGCAGAGTGGCCGCAAGTACTTGGCTGTGACACACCTAATTCTACACCTTCATTCCTCTCAGTGCATGTTTCAGAGAGGACTGAAGTTATAGTGGGGTTGGAGATCCCAGCTGATGCGGTGCAAGGAGAGGTCCGCTTTGTTCTTTGGTGTGGGTCTTTGAGGTAGGCTTGCCAACGAGCTGCATGGCAGGTCAACATATGTCTGGTCAGGCATGTGGTACCCAAGCGGCTGATGTTTTGGCCACGCAATATACGCTTGAGACATATGTTGCAAACAGCAGCTGTGCGATCTGATGCACTAGCCTCAAAAAAGGCCCACACCAAAGAACTTTTTGAATGACGGGCAGAGGCAGCGCCCTGCACAGGCGGAGCTCTGCGGTGTGATTCCGTCGGTGTACTGCCCTTACGCTGGCCACCAAAGGGCATCCTGCCTCGTTGGAGATGTGCCTCCTCCTCATCCTCCTCCTCCTCCTCTCTCCTATTAGGCACCCACGTGGAGTCAGTGACCTCATCATCACCTCCCTCCTCATCACTGGAGCCAATCTGGCAGTATGCTGCAGCTGCTGGAACATGACTGCCAGATTGGTGTCCTTCTTGAGCATCCCCTCTGTCTGCTCTCACGCTACTGCCTTCCTCTAGCTGGGTTTCATCATCAGACCCTTCGAAAGGCTGGGCATCCTCCTGGAGCATGTACCCAACACTGTGCTCAAACAGTTCGGGGGACTCCTCAGGAGGAGGACATGGTGGGTCTAGGGAAGGAGTGACTGATGATGAGTCTGACATTGATACCAGGGAAGAGGACGCTTTGGCAGCTGCTTTTCCAGTACCCTGAGCCTGGGTGAGAGAGGATGAGGAGGAGGAGGAGGGCTTGGTCATCCACTCTACCAAGTCTTCGGCATGATGTGGCTCAACATGTCCAGCTGCCGAAAAGAAGGACAAGCGTGTCCCATGGCCATGTGCTGATGACAATGCACCGCGTCCACGACCAGCACTGTTGCCCCCAGACACAGAGCCTGCTTGCCCTCTTTTATTGCCTCCTGACTGTCTGCCTCTCCTTGTTTGCCTTCCAGACATTCTAATAGATGGCCTGCAGGGAGATGGGAAAAAAGCAATAAGGGCTACCTTCAGGTGTCCTTCTCTGTCCCTTTACTTAAGGATTTCTAAATATGGTTGAGGATGATTGCTTTTGCACAGAATAGCACAACGACAATTTCCCTGACTGTCCAAAAAAACAAGGATTTCAAAGATGGTTGATGAGGAATGCTTTAGCACACTATAGCACAAGGAGAATTCCCTCACTGTCCTTCCCTGTCCCTAGAAACAAGGATTCGCACAGTAAAACACACTGACACTCTCCCTACCTATAGTTTTCTGTCCCTAGAATTTTTTTTTTTTTAAAGCACACTATAGCACAAGGAGAATTCCCTCACTGTCCTTCCCTGTCCCTAGAAACAAGGATTCGCACAGTAAAAGACACTGACACTCTCCCTACCTATAGTTTTCTGTCCCTAGAAAAAATGTTTTTTTAAAGCACACTATAGCACAAGGAGAATTCCCTCACTGTCCTTCCCTGTCCTTAGAAACAAGGATTCACACAGTAAAAGACACTGACACTCTCCCTACCTATAGTTTTCTGTCCCTAGAAAAAATGTTTTTTTAAAGCACACTATAGCACAAGGAGAATTCCCTCACTGTCCTTCCCTGTCCCTAGAAACAAGGATTCGCACAGTAAAAGACACTGACACTCTCCCTACCTATAGTTTTCTGTCCTTAGAAAAAATGTTTTTTTAAAGCACACTATAGCACAAGGAGAATTTCACTCACTTTCCTTCTTTGTCCCTAGAAACAAGGATTATCACAGTGAAAGAAACTGACACTCTTCCTTCCTATAGTTTTCTGTCCCTAGAAAAAAATGTTTTTTTAAAGCACACTATAGCACAAGGAGAATTCCCTCACTGTCCTTCCCTGTCCCTAGAAACAAGGATTCGCACAGTAAAAGACACTGACACTCTCCCTACCTATAGTTTTCTGTCCCTAGAAAAAATGTTTTTTTAAAGCACACTATAGCACAAGGAGAATTCCCTCACTGTCCTTCCCTGTCCCTAGAAACAAGGATTCGCACAGTAAAAGACACTGACACTCTCCCTACCTATAGTTTTCTGTCCCTAGAAAAAATGTTTTTTTAAAGCACACTATAGCACAAGGGGAATTCCCTCACTGTCCTTCCCTGTCCCTAGAAACAAGGATTCGCACAGTAAAAGACACTGACACTCTCCCTACCTATAGTTTTCTGTCCCTAGAAAAAATGTTTTTTTAAAGCACACTATAGCACAAGGAGAATTCCCTCACTGTCCTTCCCTGTCCCTAGAAACAAGGATTCGCACAGTAAAAGACACTGACACTCTCCCTACCTATAGTTTTCTGTCCCTAGAAAAAATGTTTTTTTTAAAGCACACTATAGCACAAGGAGAATTCCCTCACTGTCCTTCCCTGTCCCTAGAAACAAGGATTCGCACAGTAAAAGACACTGACACTCTCCCTACCTATAGTTTTCTGTCCCTAGAAAAAATGTTTTTTTAAAGCACACTATAGCACAAGGAGAATTCCCTCACTGTCCTTCCCTGTCCCTAGAAACAAGGATTCGCACAGTAAAAGACACTGACACTCTCCCTACCTATAGTTTTCTGTCCCTAGAAAAAATGTTTTTTTAAAGCACACTATAGCACAAGGAGAATTCCCTCACTGTCCTTCCCTGTCCGTAGAAACAAGGATTCGCACAGTAAAAGACACTGACACTCCCCCTACCTATAGTTTTCTGTCCCTAGAAAAAATGTTTTTTTAAAGCACACTATAGCACAAGGAGAATTCCCTCACTGTCCTTCCCTGTCCCTAGAAACAAGGATTCGCACAGTAAAAGACACTGACACTCTCCCTACCTATAGTTTTCTGTCCCTAGAAAAAATGTTTTTTTAAAGCACACTATAGCACAAGGAGAATTCCCTCACTGTCCTTCCCTGTCCCTAGAAACAAGGATTCGCACAGTAAAAGACACTGACACTCTCCCTACCTATAGTTTTCTGTCCCTAGAAAAAATGTTTTTTTAAAGCACACTATAGCACAAGGAGAATTCCCTCACTGTCCTTCCCTGTCCCTAGAAACAAGGATTCGCACAGTAAAAGACACTGACACTCTCCCTACCTATAGTTTTCTGTCCCTAGAAAAAATGTTTTTTTAAAGCACACTATAGCACAAGGAGAATTCCCTCACTTTCCTTCTTTGTCCCTAGAAACAAGGTTTATCACAGTGAAAGAAACTGACACTCTTCCTTCCTATAGTTTTCTGTCCCTAGAAAAAAATGTTTTTTTAAAGCACACTATAGCACAAGGAGAATTCCCTCACTGTCCTTCCCTGTCCCTAGAAACAAGGATTCACACAGTAAAAGACACTGACACTCTCCCTACCTATAGTTTTCTGTCCCTAGAAAAAATGTTTTTTTAAAGCACACTATAGCACAAGGAGAATTTCACTCACTTTCCTTCTTTGTCCCTAGAAACAAGGATTATCACAGTGAAAGAAACTGACACTCTCCCTACCTATAGTTTTCTGTCCCTAGAAAAAATGTTTTTTTAAAGCACACTATAGCACAAGGAGAATTCCCTCACTGTCCTTCCCTGTCCCTAGAAACAAGGATTCGCACAGTAAAACACACTGACACTCTCCCTACCTATAGTTTTCTGTCCCTAGAAAAAATGTTTTTTTAAAGCACACTATAGCACAAGGAGAATTCCCTCACTGTCCTTCCCTGTCCCTAGAAACAAGGATTCGCACAGTAAAACACACTGACACTCTCCCTACCTATCCTTCTCTTTCCCTAAACTAAAGGAATCCAGGTTAAGCAAGAAAAAAATAAATGTCACTGTCCCTGCCTATGTTTCTCTTTCCCTGCTCCGGAACACACTACATTAGGCCGCCGTGCTGGCGGCCTTTTATAGTGTGGGGCGTGTACTAAACACCCTCAGCAATAATTGGCCACAGGCATCCTGCCTGTGGCCAATCATTGCTCTCCTCGCTGCCGGCGCTGTGATTGGCCAAGCATGCGGGGTCACAGTGCATGCTTGGCCAATCACAGCACCTGGATGACACTGCGATGGCGTAGTGCATTGTGGGCCGTTCGCGTCACTCGAATTTGGCGCGAACGGCCCAAATCGTTCGATCTTCGTCGAACGATCGAACAGCCGATGTTCGAGTCGAACGTATGTTCGACTCGAACACGAAGCTCATCCCTAGTCACCATACTTGGTCCTCCATAAGGTTAAAGCGGTGCTACCTTCCTTCCGGAGGTAGTTTCTGCCTTTCACCTAAATGAGGACATTGTACTTCCATCCTTGCGTCCTCGTCGTCGCATCCCAGAGAGGCTGCGCTACATACTTTAGAAATGGTACGTGCTCTGCGGGTGTACCTGTCTGCTACGGCTCTGTTCCGGAGGTCAGACTCTCTGTTCATGTCGGTGACTGGTCCACAGAAGGGCCTGGCGGTCTCATCGTCCACCGCTTCTCGGTGGATCAGGCAGAACGTCATCCAGGCCTATGCCCTTAAGGGGCGGGCGCCTCCCTTTCCTGTCACGGCGCTTTTGACGAGGGCAATTGAAGCCTCCTGGGTTTTCAGACATCAAGCGCCTGTCTCACGGGTGTGTTAAGCGGCGACCTGGTCGTCCGTTCACTCTTTCTCTAAATTTTACAAGGTTGATGCGAGTGCATCTTCGGATGCTTGCCTTGGCCGCAAGGTTTTGCAGGTGGCTGTTTGAGGTTGCAATTCCTCCGTTGAGGAGCTCTGTTTGTTTGGGGTCAAGTTAGTTTTTGATTGATGTTCCCACCTCTCGTTTTTTTTACACTGCTAGGGGACGTCCCACTTTGTCAAGATTTAAAGAAGCTGTGTCCGTCCATGGACGAAAAGAGAAAATAGGATTTTTTTGTACTCCTTTTCTCTGTCGTCATGGACGGACACAGCACCCACCCCTCCTTTTTAAGTTTGTACTGCTTTTTGACGAACTGAGCTGCTAGCTGCAGGGTGAGGGGTTAGAACCGGAGGGACCGCCCCCTGGGCGGGGCTGTTCAACTCTGTTAAAGTTACATGTATTTAAATATCTAACATGTCTGCCTAGTCCTCTCCTAATAGACGGAACATAACCCACTTTGTCAAGATTTAAGGAAGCTGTGTCTGTCCATGGACGACAGAGAAAAGGATTTTACGGTGTGTACAAAAAACCCTATTTTTTCTGATACATTTTTTCCGAAGACAAGGGCCAGCCAGCAGAGTCCAGGTCTACTTATAGAGGCGACATCCTCATTTAAAGTGATTGAAAATGGTGAACACTATTTCACGTTCATGGGTAGTATTTGGAAATATTATATTAGAGGAGTTCCAGTCTCCTGTAAAAACCAGCTGGTTTCTTGACTATGGGCACCCGGCTGTGACAGCTTGCGGCTTCACAGTCATGTGCCGCTGTGCATCGTGAATGGTGGATACAGTCTTCTGGGACCTGTCACGTGTCCCAGAAGACTGTAGGGGGGAGGGAGGAGAACTTCCGCTCTGATCGCCTAGTGTTGTGAAAATTTTATTAAGATGTATTTAATATGTATTGTCACTGTGTGTCTCCCAGTGTTAGTTCTCCTGCAGCCCGCTCTAAAGAGCGGACTGGGGCAGACTGACACCAGTTGAGACCCGTTTGGTAGTAAAAAGCTTCCTGAGGTTGCAGAGAGGTGTTTGCAGAGTAGGGATATGTCCGCCAGCGAAGGGCCCCTGTGCAATGCACAGACGATCGTCTGGGGGGATGTGTTCACTCTGCGAAGACATTATCGGTTATGGGGGGATGTACGCTTGTGTCGCTCTGTGTGTCGGATCAGCACGTAGAGGGTCTATGGCGTGTCCCTTTAGATAATCTCCCACCAGCAGGAATGGTAGAATAATCCGGGTATGCATTTCTGAAAAAAGCAGAATAAGGATTCACTCAATTGGTAAAAACGGTAGTCTTTGAATGCGTAATGGTCGGGGACAGCGTTTCAAGGCCAGCCATGTGGCTTTCTTTGTCTTACTGGAGAGCATGGCTTACAGGTACAGGGGCGGGAAATCATACACACTGCCCCTGCATAGGCACGCCCATACACTATCCTGATCATTGTTCATTAGTTGAGATTTGTATAACTCCTCCTGTTTGCCTGTGCTTGATAGGCTGATTGTGAAGCAGCCAAGCTCTATTGTTATATAAATAAACATTGTGCCCATGGTCACAGGTCTGCGTGTGGAGCTAAGGATGTGAGGATGGTGGTTATGTCTGTTTCACTCGGAAAACAGGGGTGTACACAGATGCATTGTACCAAAAGGCTGAAAGGGCACTTTATTAGCGCAGGAGACATGGATTACGCATAGCGTATAGAAAAATCTCAATGTCAATAAGCGTATATTTATTGGTTTGCGCAAAAGTTATAGCGTCTACAAACTAGGGTACATTTTCTGAAATTTATACAGCTTTTAGTTTATGACTGCCTATCTCATTTCTTGAGGTGCTAAAATGGCAGGGCAGTACAAAACCCCCCCAAATGACCCCATTTTGGAAAGTAGACACCCCAAGGAAATTGCTGAGAGGCATTTTGAGCCCATTGAATATTTTTTTTTTGTCCCAAGTGATTGAAAAATGACAAAAAAAAAAGAAAATGTTTACAAAAAGTGGTCACTAAATGATATATTGCTCACAGACTCCATTGGCATATGTGTAATTACACCCCAAAATACATTCTGCTGCTTCTCTTGAGTACGAGGATACCACATGTGTGAGACCTTTTGGGAGCCTAGCCGTGTACGGGGCCCCGAAAACCAATCACCGCCTTCAGGATTTCTATGGAGCGTAAATTTTTGATTTCACTCCTCACTGCCTATCAGTTTAGAAGGCCATAAAAAGGCCAAGATAGCACAAAACCCCCCCAAATTACCCCATTTTGGAAAGTAAACACCCCAATCTATTTGCTGAGAGGCATGTTAAATCCATGGAATATTTTTTAATTGGATACACCTAATGTTTTTGCTATCTCTCTGATGGGTTTGTTTTGTTTTTTCAGCCTAATGATGGCTTGCTTCACTGATAGTGACAGCTCTTTGGATCTCATATTGAGAGTTGACAGCAACAGATTCCAAATGCAAATAGCACACTTGAAATGAACTCTGGACCTTTTATCTGCTCCTTGTAAATGGGATAATGAGGGAATAACACACACCTGGCCATGGAACAGCTGAGCAGCCAATTGTCCCATTACTTTTGGTCCCTTAAAAAGTGGGAGGCACATATACAAACTGTTATAATTCCTACACCGTTCGCCAGATTTGGATGTAAATACACTCAAATTAAAGCTGAACATCTGCAGTTAAAGCACATCTTGTTTGTTTAATTTCAAATCCATTGTGGTGGTGTATAGAGCCAAAAAAGATTAGAATTGTGTCGATGTCCCAATATTTATGGACCTGACTGAAGGTAGTGAGGAAGTGAAATCACAATTTTACGCCCTTAGAAAGTCTGAAGGCGGTGATTGGTTTTTGGGGTCCTGTCAGTGGCGGCTGGTGCTAAAAATGTTCGGGCATGTGCGCAAACAGACTGAAAAAAAAAACATCAAACGCAGCTACTGTGCCCGTCAAACGCAGCTACTGTGCCCGTCAAATGCAGCTACTGTGCCCGTCAAACGCAGCTACTGTGCCCGTAAAACGCAGCCACTGTGCCCATCAAACGCAGCCACTGTGCCCATCAAACGCAGCCACTGTGCCCATCAATTGCCGCCACTGTGCCCATCAAACGCAGCCACTGTACCCAAATTGCAGCCACTGTGCCATCAAACGCAGCTACTGTGCCCATCAATTGCTGCCAGTGTGCTCATCAACTGCCGCCAGTGTGCCCATCAACTGCTGCCAGTGTGCCTATCAACTGCTGCCAGTGTCCCCATCAACTGCTGCCAGTGTGCCCATCAACTGCCGCTACTGTGACCATCAACTGCTGCCAGTGGGCCCATCAATTGCCGCTACTGTGCCCATCAAATGCTGCCACTGTGCATCCCCCACTCTGTCTTGGTGGGGCCCTGGTCACGGTCCTCCACACTTCTCGCTCCTCTAATCTTCCATCCTCTCTTCCTGTCTCTGCTATGATTGGACACCTGATAGGCGGCGCCTGTCGTTTCAGCCAATCAGGTTACCGGTAACATACCCGGCAACCTAATTGGCTGGTCTAGCTGGAAGCTTCCCTAACACACCACTGAGTAAGCAGCAAACGCACAGCGTTGCGCCCGCTGCTTACCCTTTTGGAAGCCTGTTAGAGCCCACAGCTCTGATCAGGAAGCCTATTAGAGCCGACAGTTCTATCAGGCGCTTCAATACAAAAGCCGCCGCTGTTATTCTTATGCCCGGTGTCCGACAAGGGGCCGGGCACATGAATAGGGGGCGGCAGCGGCTACCATAGATAGATTCATGCAATGCATAAATCTATCTATGGTGAGTGACAGGAGTTTGCGTTTGGGAACCTGCCACTGAGGAACCGCACATTCCACAAACTCACGGAAGGGGGCAGAGTCTACCAACTGAAAAGGCAGCAGTTGAAGTGCTAGCAATTTAGCTAAGCTAGCATTCAACCGCTGGGCATGTGGATGGCTGGGAGCGAACTTCTTTCGGCGGTGCAGCAGCTGGGGCAGGGAAATTTGCCTGGTACAATCGGACGTCGGTGTACCGATAGCAGATTTCCCGCAAGTACTTGGCTCTGACACACCTAATTCTACACCTTCATTCCTCTCAGTGCAGGTTTCAAAGAGGACTGAAGGTATAGTGGGGTTGGAGATCCCAGCTGATGAGGAGAAAGGAGAGGTCCGCTTTGTTCTTTGGTGTGGGTCTTTTAGGTAAGCTTGCCAACGAACTGCATGGCAGGTCGACATATGTCTGGTCAAGCACGTGGTGCCCAAGCGGCTAATGTTTTGGCCACTCGAGATACGCTTTAGACATATGTTGCAAATGGCAATGGTGCGATCTGCTGCACACGTCTGAAAAAAGGCCCAAACCAAAGAACTTTTGGAATAATGCGCAGAGACAGCAGCGCCCTGCACATGCGGAGCTCTGCGGTGTGATACAGTCGGTGTGCTGCCCTTAACCACTTAAGCCCCGGACCATTTCGGGCCATTAGGACCAGGCCTGTTTTTGGGATTCGGCACTGCGCTGCTTTAACTGTAAATTGTGCGGACATGCAATGTTGTACCCAAATGAAATTTGCGTCCTTTTCTTCCCACAAATAGAGCTTTCTTTTAATGGTATTTGATTGCCTCTGCGATTTTTATTTTTTGCGATATAAACGGAAAAAGACCGAAAATTTTGAAAAAAAATGATATTTTCTACTTTTTGTTATAAGAAAAATCGAATAAACTCAATTTTAGTCAGACATTTAGGCCAAAATGTATTCAGCCACATGTCTTTAGTAAAAAAAATGTCAATAAACGTATATTTATTGGTTTGCGCAAAAGTTATAGCGTTTACAAACTAGGGTACATTTTCTGAAATTTACACAGCTTTAAATTTATGACTGCCTATCTCATTTCTTGAGGTGCTAAAATGGCAGGGCAGTACAAAACCCCCCCAAATGACCCCATTTTGGAAAGTAGACACCCCAAGGAAATTGCTGAGAGGCATGTTGAGCCCATTGAATATTTTTTTTTTTGTCCCAAGTGATTGAATAATGACAAAAAAAAAAAAAAAAATTACAAAAAGTTGTCACTAAATGATATATTGCTCACACATGCCATGGTTATATGTGGAATTGCACCCCAAAATACATTTTGCTGCTTCTCCTGAGTACGGGGATACCACATGTGTGGGACTTTTTAGGAGCCTGGCCACGTACGGGACCCCGGAAACCAAGCACCGCCTTCAGGATTTCTAAGGGCGCAAATTTTTGATTTCATTCCTCACTACCTATCACAGTTTCGAAGGCCATAAAATGCCAAAATAGCACAAAACCCCCCCCAAATGACCCCATTTTAGAAAGTAGACACCCCAAGGAAATTGCTGAGAGGCCTGTTGAGCCCGTTGAATATTTTTTTTTTGTCCCAAGTGATTGAATAATGACAAAAAATAAAAATAAAAAATAAATTACAAAAAGTTGTCACTAAATGATATATTGCTCACACATGCCATGGTTATATGTGGAATTGCACCCCAAAATACATTTTGCTGCTTCTCCTGAGTACAGGGATACCACATGTGTGGGACTTTTTAGGAGCCTAGCCGCGTACGGGACCCCGAAAACCAAGCACCGCCTTCAGGATTTCTAGGCACAAATTTTTGATTTCACTCCTCACTACCTATCACAGTTTCTAAGGCCATAAAATGCCAAAATAGCACAAAACCCCCCCAAATGACCCCATTTTGGAAAGTAGACACCCCAAGCTATTTGCTGAGGAGGCATGGTGAGTATTTTACAGCTCTCATTTGTTTTTGAAAATGAAGAAAGAAAATTTTTTTTTTTTTTTTTTTTTTTTTTCAATTTTCAAAACTTTGTGACAAAAAGCGAGATCTGCAAAATACTCACAATACCTCTCAGCAAATAGCTTGGGGTGTCTACTTTCCAAAATGGGGTCATTTGGGGGGGTTTGTGCCATCTGGGCATTCCATGGCCTCCGAAACTGTGATAGGCAGTGAGAAGTAAAATCAAAAATTTACACCCTTAGAAAGCCTGAAGGCGGTGCTTTGTTTTTGGGGTCCCGTACGCGGCTAGGCTCCCAAAAAGTCTCACACATGTGGTATCCCTGTACTCAGGAGAAGCAACAGAATTTATTTTGGGGTGTAATTCCACATATGCCCATGGCATGTTTGAGCAATATATCATTTAGTGACAACTTTGTGCAAAAAAAAGAATTAAAAAAAAAAATTGTCTTTTTTCCGCAACTTGTGTCAACATATAAAATATTCCATGGACTCGACATGCCTCTCAGTATATAGCTTGGGGTGTCTACTTTCCAAAATGGGGTCATTTGGGGGGGTTTTGAACTGTTCTGGCATTTTATACACAACATTAGGAAGCTTACATCCACTCTTCTAACCACTTGCAGACAAAGCCCTTTTTGACACTTTTTGTTTACATGAAAACATATTTTTTTTTTGCAAGAAAATTATGTTGAACCCCCAAACATTATATATATTTTTAAAGCAAAGGCCCTACAGATTAAAATGGTGGGTGTTGCATTTTTTTTTTCTACACAGTATTTGCGCAGCGATTTTTCAAACGCATTTTTTGGGGAAAAAATACACTTTTTTTAATTTTAATGCACTAAAACACACTATATTGCCCAAATGTTTGATGAAATAATAAAGATGATCTTAGGCCGAGTACATAGATACCAAACACGACATGCTTTAAAATTTCGCACAAACGCGCATTGGCGACAAACTACATACATTTTTAAAAGCCTTTAAAAGCCTTTACAGATTACCCCGTTAGATTTACAGAGGAGGTCTACTGCTAAAATGACTGCCCTCGATCTGACCTTCGCGGTGATACCTCACATGCATGGTGCAATTGCTGTTTACATATGACGCCAGACCGACGCTTGCGTTCGCCATTGGGCAAGAGCAGGGCAGGACAGGGGTGCTTTTTTTTTTTTTTTTTTTTTTTTTATTATTAATTTTGCTTTTTTATTTTATTTTTAAATTGTTCCTTACATATATTTTTTTTTTTATAATTTTTATTGTTATCTCAGGGAATGTAAATATCCCCTATGATAGCAATAGGTAGTGACAGGTACTCTTTTTTTGAAAAAACTGGGGTCTTCTAGACCCTAGATCTTTCCTCTGCCCTCAAAGCATCTGACCACACCAAGATCGGTGTGATAAAATGCTTTCCCAATTTCCCAATGGCGCTTTTTATATCCGGGGGGGGACATTCCCTCCCACTGCTTGTAAAAGCAGTTCAGAGGCTAATTAGCCGCTGTGATTGCTTTTACATGAAAGCCGGCCGCTGGCTGAAAAGAATGATACCAAGATGATGCCTAAACCCGCAGGCATCAATCTGGTATAACCATTCAAAGTCCAGCAACATACCAGTACGTTGCTGGTCCTTGTTGGACATGTATTGTAATCTTTTTTTTTCATGCAGCCTGTTGGCTGAACGAAAAAAGAGATTGATTGGTGGGTATGCCCACCATTAGAATACCGCTCTTCATCCACCCACTTCTGATGGGCATACATGCACCATTTATATATGCCGAAGCATGGGGGCATCCTCCCGCAAAAAAGTTATGCCGCACACACATGGTCAAACGTTTCCACGGGCAAGCCTCCGTCGGAATTTCGACCGTATGTATGCGGCATTAGGAGCAAAATTGCTCCTCCGCCCTGCTGCCCCTGCTGCCCCCATGCTTCGGCATATATGCTTTTTTTTTTTTAACTGTGGTGGTGAAATCACCTCCTACAGCACTGGAGTCGCAGGGATCAGGCCTGTCTCTGCGAACGCTGCAGTTATGTGTGTTGTGTTTTGTAAGTGACAGTGATCGATCGATACTGCACTTGGGTGGCCTGGGCTGGACGGAGGGGCAAAACGCAGGTGCTAGCAGGTATCTGGGCTGATCCCGCTAACACTGCGTTTTTGGGAACCCTAAACCGCTGGTATAGATCTGATCAGATCAGATATTGATCTGTTCAGATACTATACCACTAAGGGGGGTGTATGCTTTACGCGTGGGTGTTAGCGTTACTGGCACTAACCTGACGCTGCCTGGGGTGTGACGCAGACCCTCTCTGACGCTAAAACCTAATTGATATCACCCACCGGGCGATCAGGGGGTTAAACCTTTATTGGGTTATATACGGCGGGTGCCCTGACACTATAAAAAGCAAACTAACTAACCAGCGTCACCCGTAACACTTATATGGTGATCACTGGTGAAAGGGTTAACTAGGGGCAATTAGGGGGTTAAAACCTTTATTAGATCATATTTGGGGGTACCTGACGCTATAAAAACCTGCGGCGAACCTAAAAAAAATGACTGGCTACCGATTGGCATCACCGACACGAAGACAGCGATCAGAAAAACGATCGCTTAGTGACAGTGGTGATAGGGGGTGAAAGGGTTACCTGGGGGGCGATCAAGGGGGTTAAACCTTTATTAGATAATATATTGGGGTACCCGACGCTATAAAAACCTGCGGCGAACCTAAAAAAAATTACTGGCTACCGATCGCCATCACTGATGCTAAGACAGCCATCAGAAAAATGATCGCATAGCGACAGCGGTGATAGGGGGTGAAAGGGTTACCTGGGGGGCGATCAAGGGGGTTTAACCTTTATTAGATAATATATTGGGGTACCTGACGCTATAAAAACCTGCGGCGAACCTAAAAAAAATTACTGGCTACCGATCGCCATCACTGATGCTAAGACAGCATCAGAAAAACGATCGATTAGCGACAGCGGTGATAGGGGGTGAAAGGGTTACCTGGGGGGCGATCAAGGGGGTTAAACCTTTATTAGATAATATATTGGGGTACCCGACGCTATAAAAACCTGCGGCGAACCTAAAAAAAATTACTGGCTACCGATCGCCATCACTGATGCTAAGACAGCCATCAGAAAAATGATCGCATAGCGACAGCGGTGATAGGGGGTGAAAGGGTTACCTGGGGGGCGATCAAGGGGGTTTAACCTTTATTAGATAATATATTGGGGTACCTGACGCTATAAAAACCTGCGGCGAACCTAAAAAAAATTACTGGCTACCGATCGCCATCACTGATGCTAAGACAGCATCAGAAAAACGATCGATTAGCGACAGCGGTGATAGGGGGTGAAAGGGTTACCTGGGGGGCGATCAAGGGGGTTGAACCTTTATTAGATAATATATTGGGGTACCCGACGCTATAAAAACCTGCGGCGAACCTAAAAAAAATTACTGGCTACCGATCGCCATCACTGATGCTAAGACAGCCATCAGAAAAATGATCGCATAGCGACAGCGGTGATAGGGGGTGAAAGGGTTATCTGGGGGGTGATCAGGGGGTTAAACCTTTATTAGGGGGGGTTAGGGGGCTACACTGGACCTAAAACTAAACTTTAGTGACACTTTCACAGTCACAAATGTCACTGATTGCAGTGATCACTAAATAAATGGTCACTGCAATCAGTGACACTGTGACTGGGGGCTGGGGGGTGATCTGGGGGGGTCTGGGGGTCCTGGGGGGGGCGATTAGTGTTCCTATGTGTCCTGGTGTCAGTGTAGTGTTGTGCTCACTGACCTGATGTCTTCTCTTGTACGGCGCTCGGTATATGTGAGCGCCGCACAGGAGATGACATCACTTCCTCCTGCTTCCTCTGTCTGACACAGACAGAGGGGGCATTTCCATTCGCCGGGAGCGATCGCGAGGGGGGGGCCGGAATCGAAAGGCCGCCCCCTCATCTGGGATCGCTCCCGGTGAAGTAACGACCGCTCACGGCACAGAAGGGGGGTCCGGATGGACCCCCCAACTGTACAAAGGCAGTCACGTAGATCTACGTGATTCTGCCTGTCCGTGCCATTCTGCCGACGTAAATCGGCGGTGGGCGGTCGTTAAGTGGTTAAACTGACCCCTGGAGGGCATCCTGCCTCATTGGAGATGGTCCTCCTCCTCCTCCTCTCTCCTATCAGGCACCCATGTGGAGTCAGTGATCTCATCATCCCCTCCCTCCTCATCACTGGAGCAAATCTTGCAGTATGCTGCAGCTGGGGGAACATGACTGCCAGATAGCTGTCCTTGTTGGGCACCCCCTCTCTCTCTCGGCTCACGTTACTACCCCCTCTCTCTGGGCTCACGTTACTGCCTTCCTCCAGCTGGGTTCCATCATCAGAGCCTTCAAAACGGTGGGCATCCTCCTGGAGCATGTACCCAACACTGTGGTCAAACAGTTTGGGGGACTCCTCGGGAGGACATGGGGCTAGGAAAGGAGTAACTGATGCCATTGAGCCGAGGGAAGAGGCTGCTTTGGCAGCTGCTTTGCCAGACAAAGTACCCTGAGCCTGGATGAGAGAGTATGAGGAGGAGGAGGACGGCTTGGTCATCCACTCTACCAAGTCTTGGGCATGTTGCGGCTCAACATGGCCAGCTGCTGAAAAGAAAGACAAGCGTGTCCCACGCCCACGTGCTGATGAGGATGCACCGTGTCCACGACCAGCACTGTTGCCTCTAGACACAGAGCCTGCTTGCCCTCTTTTATTGCCTCGTGACTGTCTGCCTCTCCTTGTTTGCCTTCCAAACATACTAATGGCCTGCAGTGAGATGTAGCTGCACAAAGGTGGGATATATATATATATTTATATATATACAGTATATATATATATATATATATATATACATATATCTGTACTGATAATGCAGCTATCAGAATCAACTGCCTGCTGTGGTATTAGTATGGGAAAAGCAGCAATTGTTTTCAGTTAGTCTTAGGTGAAAACTGTGCAGAGGACAAAGTACACTGAAAATACTTGCAGCTCTCTGCCTGTGGTTTTATTATGAGAACACCACTATAATAGTCACTAACTGTATTCAGGTAAGCTTTAGGTGAACAAAGCACACAGTACACTAAGTGAAACACAATCACCTGCCTGCCTGTCACAGTATAGAGAATAACAGGAATGGATCTAGCTAAACTGAATACAGTGTATAAATATATATACAACACCTAGGATGCATATATATGCTCTACACACTGTAACTGCAGCTAACTGACTCGCCTGCCTGCTCTATCTAATTCAATATAAATGACACTGTCTCTCTCATATATCTCTTTCTTTTAACAACTCCAACACACTACACAAGGCCGCCAAGCCGGCGGCCTTATATAGTGCGGGGCGTGTACTAAATCCCCTGAGCCATAATTGGCCAAATTCACCCTGGTTTTGGCCAATTACTGCTCTCCGTTTTTTCCATGCTGTGATTGGCCAAACATGCGGGTCATAGTGCATGCTTGGCCAATCATCAGCCAGCAATGCACTGCGATGCCGCAGTGAATTATGGGTCGTGACGCGCCACTCGAATTTGGCGCGAACGGGCCATAATGTTTGCAATTCGGCAAACAGCCGATGTTCGAGTCGATCATAGGTTCGACTCGAACACGAAGCTCATCCCTAGTAACTATCTCTTCCCTCGTAAACCATAAAACTATATGTATTGCCTGATGCCCTGTCACAGAGCTTATACATCTTGACCCCATATGTGGCACGCTTGGTGGGAAGATACTGTTTGAAAGACAAGCGGCCATAAAATTTAATCAGGGACTCATCAATGCAGACAACTTGATCGGGAGTAAACAAGGCTGCAAAATGTTTGTTGAAGTGGTTTACGAGGGGCCGAATTTTGTAGAGCCGATCGTATCCAGGGTCTCCCCGAGGATGACAGAGTTCATTGTCTTGGAGTGCATGAACCGCAAGATCTGCTCGTATCTTGCCCTGGCCATGGAGGCAGAGAACAGGGGCATATTGTAAATTGGATCAGTGGACTAATATGACCGCAACATACTCATCTTAGTTATGCTCATGAGGAGGGATAGGCCCAGAAAGGTCTTAAATTCAGAAACCGTAATTGGTTTCCAATCTCTGGCAAGGGAGGACAACTGGGGATTAGCGGCGATGAATTGACCAGCATACAAATTGCTTTGGTCCACAATTGATCTATAGAGATCTTCCGTGAAAAACAGTGAATAAAAATCAAGTGACGTAAAATCAACTGTTTCCACCTGAATTCCGGGTTGGCAAGTGAATGGGGGAAGTACGGGTGCTGCACAAGTGGTGGGCTCCCAATTAGGATTGGCAAATTCTGCAGGAAGGACACTATGGGTACGACGGGCCTGTCCTTGTCTTCTTGGTGGCAGCGGGACACTACTCGTGCTTGCCACCTCGCTAGCTTGAACTGCACTTATGGGACTCGCCACGTCACCACGTGATACTGCAGTGCTGGATGTACGACCAGGGTGTACTAGGCCGCTGGTGCTTGCCAGTTCACCAGAAGGATGAGCGGCATTAGTACTGCTCTGCTCCATACGAGAGCCCTGCGGTATTTGCATCTCAACAACAGCAGAATAAGAACGGGGTCGGGTATGCCTGACCTTTGGAGGGGACCACAACTCCGTTGTCAGAGCAATCTGTCAGGGAGCCGCTGCCATCTACAGGATCGTATTCTGAGCCTGAATCTGACAGGTGAGTGACTTCCTCTTCACCATATGTCATGCTCAGAAATGTGTAGGCCTCTTCACTACTGTACCTTTGATTTGCCATTATGGTCTTTAAATTTACCGGTACAGTAGTGAGACTCAAGCCTCGTACACACGGCCAAGAATCTCGTCGCAAAAAAAACGTTGTTTTTCTCGACGGGTTTCTTGTCAAGCTTGACGAGATTCTTGTCAAGCTTTCCTTGCATACACACTGTCAATCCAAAATCTCGTCTGTGTAAAGCACGGTCACGTACAACACGTATGACGGCAGTATAAAGGGGAAGTTCTATTCCAATGGCGCCACCCCTTGGGCTGCTTTTGCTGATCTCGTGTTACTGCACGTTACTAAAAGTTTAGTGAGAGACGATTCGCGCTTTTCAGTCTTCGTGCTTTCAGTACGTTACAGCGTGACGAATGTGCTATCTCCATTACGAACACTAGTTTTACAAGAAGGTGCGCTCCCGTCTCATACTTGATCATGACCATGCGTGGTTTTTGAAGTCTCAGAAAATCATACACACGCACGGTTTTCTCGTCCAAATACAGTCTGACCCCGCGGACGGTGTCGGAACTGTATCAACTGTTGGGGCCCTCGGCCCCCAAACCCGCCTGCATACGGCTATGGGAAAGAGAACTGGGGCAGGAACTCACGAGTTCCCAATTGTCATACCTGTATCAGATGACACACTCTAGCTCTGCAGACTCCAAAATGCAAGAAACAAATTACAAATTGTTATCACGCTGGTACAGAGTGCCAGCAGACTTGGCGAGAATGTACCCCAATAGCTCCGACCGGTGCTGGCGGGGATGCGGAGGCCGGGGAACCCTCCTACACATATGGTGGGACTGCCCCATGATCACTCCGTACTGGGAGGATATTCAACATCAGATTAAGGAAGTCCTGGGAGTAGATATCCCCCTCTCTCCGGTCCACTTTCTCTTGCACGTCCCTTCCATGCCCATGAGTCGTTACAAAAAAAACGCACTCCCTCACCTACTAGACGCCGCTAGACGGCTACTTCCTATTCTCTGGAAGACAACGCAGATACCAAATAGGGAGGAATGGATATGCAGGACGAATCAGATCAGGGTAGCGGAGGAATGGATTGCAACCTGTAGGGGCACAAGAGAGAAACACACGGCCAGGTGGGCTCTCTGGACAGATCACTTCTCTGCTCACAATCACGTCCCCTCCAGTCTGGATGAATCTCTTCTACGAATAGCAGATCCGGCTATGGGTCATGGTGGGACGATAAAGAATACCTGATGCTAACCCATCAAGGGGGGAGACATGGGCCACGGACAGTGAACCACTGTGCGGTGGTCCCTGCTTTTTCCACCACATGACGAACGAGCGGCTAGCGGTCCGGTACGGGCAAGGTAGACCCTATGGGCGCAAAAAGGTGAGACACTGAATTCCCCCCTTCTCCCCATTTTCTATCCCAGTCCCCCCCCCTCCTTTCCTGAGTCCACTCTAATGACGGAACCTGAGGTCCTTATCCCCTTGTCTCGGTCAACTTCTATTTTCTTTCCCCCCACTGTAATTTTTCTATCTCTTTTCTATGGTTGTCTATTACAATGATTAGGGCGGATGAGACTGATAGTAGCAGTCCGTAAACAGTTGTGGTGTCTGCTCGTGGTGTGGCCGGGCCTGTGCGCACGAGTGCCCTGGACAGTGGCACCGATGATGTGCAGTTGCGTGGTGGGGGGGAGTTGCGGACCCGGGCGGGGCGCCGGGGGAGGTTTGATGGAGGCCCTAAAGGGCCCCCCTCGCTCGGTGTGGCGTTCGGGGAAGGTCATCCCTGGGGTTGGCTGCCGTGGCTCCCCCCGCCCCCCCCCTAAATATGTAGCCGGCTCGGGCCGTCCCGCGGGCGTACGCTAACTTTTCAGGAGCAACAATTCCTTGAGCCATGACTGCTCCATCTGCAAAGAACACCCTCGCATTGTCTTGTTATACAGATAATAGTTGTTGTTGATATGAAAATACTACCTTATTGCTGTGTTACGCTTGACACAAATAAAATACTATTTACAAATACAGTCTGACGAGAATCACGACGAGAAAAAAGAAAGCAGGTCTTCTTTTTTTCTCATCGAGATTCTGGGCAGCTTTCTTGATGAGAACCTGAAAGCCTCGTACACACGCACGGTTTTCTCGGCAAGAAAGCTCTCCTAACAGTTTTCTTGTAGTTTCTTGCCGAGAAAACCGGTCGTGTGTACGAGGCTTCACAGTAAAAAAAGCTCCTAGACTGTCAACAACTGTATCAAACGCTACCAAAAAAAACTGTTAGTGATCGCAGGGATCAGGCCTGACTCTGCGAATGCTGCAGTTATGTGTTTATTGTTTCGTAAGTGACAGTGATCGATCGATACTGCACTTTGGTGGGCTGGGCGTAGGGGCAAAACGCAGGTGCTAGCAGGTATCTGGGCTGATCCCGCTAACACTGCAATTTTGGGAACCCTAAACTGCTGGGGACTCTAGTATAGATCAGATATTGATCCGTTCAGATACTATACTACTAAGGGAGGTATATGGTGCGTGCGTGGGTGTTAGCACTACTGGCACTAATCTAACGCTGCCTGGGGAGACGCAGACCCTATCTGCCACTAAAACCTAGCTGATATCACCCGCTGGGCGATCAGGGGGTTAAACCTTTATTGGGTAATAAACGGCGGGTGCCCTGACGCTATAAAAAACAAACAAACTTACCAGCATCACTTATACAGTGATCACTGGTGACGGGGTGAAAGGGTTAACTAGGGGGCAATCAGGGGGTTAAAACATTTATTAGGTAGTATATGGGGGTATCTGACGCTATAAAAACCTGACAGTGAACCAAAAATTACTAACTGGCTAACTAGCGTCACCCGTGACACCAATACGGCGATCAGAAAAAAGATCTATTAGTGACACTGGCGACAGGGGGTGAAAGGGTTAACTGGGGGCAATCAAAGGGGGTTAAACCTTTCTTAGGGGGGGGGGTTAGGGGGGTATCCTAGACCTAAAGGGGCCTACCACTAATTGCCCTAACACTTATAACAGTCACAAATGACACCAAATGCAGTGATCAGTAAAAAAAAAAGAAAACTGCTCTTGGTTTCACTGTGACAGGGGGTGCAGGGGTTAACTGGGGGGGTGGGGGGGTTATTGGGGGGTGATTTGTGTGCCTATGTGTACTGGTGTTAGTGTGCTATTGTGCAACTCACTCTAAAACGTCTTCTCTCCTCGGCTCCCGAACGAAAAAGGAAGCACGAGGAGAGATGACCTCACTTCCTCTGTCTGTTTACACTTCACAGAGAGAGGAAGCAGCTCATTCGTCAGGAGCGATCGTGAGGGGCAGGCCATAAATCAGTGGCCTCCCCCTCAGGACAGATCGCTCCGAGAACAATGCCGACCACCTCGGGCGATTGCGCCCTCCGCCCGTGAGTGGGCGGTAACGTGTATATAAACGTTACTCTGCCTGCCCGTGCCATTCTGCCGATGTATATAGTCGTGAGGTGGTCGGCAAGTGGTTAAAGCAGAACTTCCTCTTTTGGGTGGAGCTCAGCTTTAAGCTCTGTTGTTTGCCCATGATATATTTAGTAACTTAAATTTTAGATTGTCTTTCAGCTTTACTCTATAACTGAAGTTTGGATCTAACTCTATAATGTTGTTGAACAGGCAGCGGGAGCAGTCAGAGGACTATAAAAAGAGGATCACCAATCTGAATACTCAAATTCTGGAAGAAAAATTAAAGCAAAGAAAACAGAGGTGAGAGTGGAAGGTGAAAACTTTCCGTTTTCCTATTTGGGTTAGTGTCCATGCAGGAAGGGCTTCAGGGGACGGTGCCTTGCATTACTGGGGACAAAGAGAAGGCAAATGTATTAAATACCTTCTTCTGCTCTGTGTATACAAACAAGCATGGGGGAGCTCATGGCCGTCATAGGGATGGTATTGACACAGCCCCAAATAATTCACAATGGCTCAAAAATGGTATGGTCCAGAAATATTTATTTATTTAAATGTGGATAAAGCACCTGGACCAGATAGCATACACCCACGGATCCTAAAAGAATTGAGCTCTGTCATTTCAAAGCCATTGTTTCAAATTTTTAGGGACTCTTTAATGACTGGAATAGTACAACTGGACTGGCATAAAGTCAACGTGGTGCCTATATTTAAAAAGGGACCAAAATATTTACCAATTAACTATTACATAGTAGGTAAGGTTGAAAAAAGTCCATCAAGTCCAACCTATGTGTGTGATTTTATGTCAGTATTACATTGTATATCCCTGTATGTTGTGGTCGTTCAGGTGCCTATCTAATAGTTTTTTTTGTTTTTTTTTAATAAATCTTTTTATTTAATTTCTTAAACAGACAAAACATAACATAACATGACAACACATCATACACATTAAATCTAAAATATATTAGTAAAATAACACGATCCCATCACCTTGCATAGCAAAAAACAAGAAATAAAGAAATTATGATTATCACTATTATTTCCAATCATTTCTAAACACAAATATCCCATATAGGGAACATCCCTTCTATGAGTTGTTACCTCCCTCTATGTTAGATGCCGTATATGGCTTATCCAGCCACTTTGCCCAAACCTCATCATACTTACTAGGGCGACCCCTATTCCTATAGGTATCTCTGTACAATGGAAGATTATTATTAATCAATTGTTTCCAATATATAAACGGAGGAGGATGAGGTTTCTTCCAATATAATGCAATAGATTTTCTTGCGTAGAATAATGTTGTATTAATAAATATTTGTTCGGTCTCTATAGGGGTAATATCCTCTACTAAGCCCAGCAAACAGACTGACATTGAAAACGGTAAAGGAGCAGAGGTAATAGAGTTTAATAGATCCACTACCTCCATCCAAAATGTAACTATATATGGACAGGTCCAGAAGATGTGTGTGAAATCCCCTCGAGCTGCTCCGCACCTCCAGCACTTAGAGGAACAAGCAGGATTTATCTTTTGAAGTCTATATGGCGTGATATATGCTCTGTGTATGAGTTTAAATTGGATAACACGATCCCTCAAGGAGACCAGAGATCTCAAAGGGAAATCCCACACACAGCTCCAGTCCTCCATACTCAAATCTGGTATATCTCAAATCCACCTGGCTCGAAGACTCTCTAATGGCAGGATAGAAATTAAAGTAAGATGAGAATAGAGTCTCGAGGTAGGCTTATCCAGACACTCAGACCTAAGTACTAACTCCAAGGTAGATTGTATCATCGTTAAACTATTCTGTGGAAACTCTGCATGAAAAGTATGTGAAAGCTGATAGTATCTAAATAGATAAGAGCTAGGAAGATTAAACATTGAGGTTAGTGTAGAGAAGGTGGATAACCTCTGATCAGTAACCACTTGGACAAGTAATTTAATATTGTATTTGGTCCATGCAATAGGCTCTGGTGTTTTAAGGAATTGAGGAAGGGTAGGGTTTAGCCATAGAGGGACATTTGGAGAAATTGCTCCCTTTGGATAACCCTCACATCTAAGGCCGGCCTCCCAAGCTTGAATAGTATTAAGCATAGGAATAGTCACCTGATGAAGTGCCCTACGGCCCCTAAATAAGAGAACCTTGAGAGCTTCTACGGAACCCACTACTGCTGCTTCTAACCTGGGTAGAAGAGTTATATAGATCTGGGTTTAACCACCATGCGGCCATAACCAACTGAGTGGCCAAAAAATATTTGTATAGATCCGGAAAAGCTAGTCCTCCCTCTTCACAAGGACGCATCAGAGTACTTAATTTATACCTAGGATTTTTTATCCCCCATAAAAAAGATGAAAACAACTGATTTAGTCTTTTGAAAAAAGATACAGGGAGCCATTGAGGAGAATGTCTAAATAGGTACATGAATTTAGGTATAATTTTCATTTTTAAAAGATTAATACGCCCCAATAGAGACAACGGTAGAGACTTCCATACTTTTAATTTAGACTCAGTATCTCCCAAAATTGGGGTCAGATTCAGAGACATAAATTCAGAAGATTGACGAGAAATTACCACTCCTAAATACTTAAAATGATCTACCCACTGCAGTGGAGTATCCTTCATAGCCGTACTGCGAGCCTCCATATCTATTGGAAACAGCAATGACTTAGTCCAGTTTACCTTCAGCCCTGTAACCGTTGAAAATGAATCCAGTATATCCAAGGCCCCTTGTAACGAGGGGCCAGCATCATTTAAAAATAATAAGAGGTCGTCTGCATACAGAGCTACCCTCTCCTCCAGCCAACCGATCCGCAATCCCCTAATATTAGGTGAAGTACGTAGAGCCTCAGCCACCGGTTCCATAGCAATCGCAAAAAGGGCTGGAGAGAGAGGGCAGCCCTGACGGGTTCCCCTAAATAGTGAGAAGGAAGCTGACAACCCTCCTCCCATCTTTACTGCAGCTCTGGGATTCTTATATAAGACCTGTAACCATTTTATAAATACCGTTGGGAAGCCCATTCTGCGGAGTACTTCCCACAGAAAGGGCCACTCCAAGGTATCAAAGGCCTTCTCAATGTCCAGGGAGGCAATAACCCTAGATCCCATATTAAGATGTGAAGCATAAATATTGGTATATAATCTCCTCAAGTTCACATCAGTGGATCTGCCTGGCATGAAACCAGTCTGATCTGAATCAATAATATTAGACATCAACGGTTGTAATCGTCGGGAAATTAACTTTGTCAAAATCTTGAAATCTACATTCAAGAGTGCAATAGGCCTATATGAAGCACAGGAGGATGGGTCTTTCGGATGCTTGTAAATTAGGACTATATAAGCTTGACTCATTGAGTCCGGCATGGATCCCTCCTTCAGACAATCTGAGTAAAGAGAGGCCAGTACAGGAGATAAAAGCTCTCCATGAGCCCTATAGAATTCAATAGGAAGACCATCAGGCCCTGGTGACTTCCCCAATGAAAAGGAGCCAATAACAGAAAGGACCTCCTCCGATGTTATAGGACGTACTAGCATCTCCCTCTCATTATCGGATAGCCATGCCAATGCGACTGAGTCCAGTAACTCCGCTAACTCAGTCGACTGAAAACTAGAAGGCAGCTGAGATGTATATAATGTCTGATAGAATTGTCTAAACGTCTCTAAAATTTTAGGCTGTGTACGGACCGTATCTCCAGAAGTGGTATGTATTTCCAAAATCTGGGTACTAGCTTGTTCATGTTTAGCCATCATGGCCAAAAACCGTCCATTACGGTCCCCCTGCTCAAAAGATTTCTGTTTATTTTTATATAGATCTATCCTCGTAGCCTCTGTTATATGCAAATGTAGGATCCGTTTACTATGTAATAAGGCATTAAAATTTAATTCTGAGGGATCCGCAGTATATTGGGCTGTTTGTTCCTCTACTATAACTTTCAAAGCGTCATTTTTTGCTCGTTGAGACTTATTAACCGCTTTAATAGCGGATATATATTGTCCTCTTGCATATGCCTTAAAAGCATCCCATAATATTGCCGAAGTGGATGATCCTACATTAAACTCCCAATACTCTACTAGAAGGGGCGGGATTTTTTTTTAACTATGTCTGAGTGTGAGATCCAATGCGTGCCCAGTCTCCACTGTGCTGCATCACGAAGGTGATGCATGCAGAGTGTAAGCATGAGCGGAGCATGATCGGATAACCCACTCGGCAAATATTTAGCATCTACTATATCTGCCAATATTGCTGAATTGACAAAGGCTAAGTCTATACGTGAAGCTGTCTTATAAGAAGTTGAAAAACATGAATACGTTCTACTTAGTGGATTTTTCCATCGCCAAACTTCTACCAAATCTACCATCTGGGCCCAATTAAGGAGCCCTGCAGAGAATTTTTTTGCAGGAGTTGGTCTATCCAAAACAGGATCAAGTATAGCATTAAAGTCACCCATTATCAGTAACTTAGCCGGACCGTACAAAGAAATTTTTTCCACAAGACTATATAAGGGGGTCACCAAAAAAGGAGGTGGTATATACATACTAACAATTATATATCTCTGGCCCCATAGCAAAAACACAACAAGAACATATTTACCCTGAGGGTCAGAGAATACATCTTCCACCGTACAGGATAAAGATCTGCTAATCAATATCGAAACCCCTCTAGAGAAAGTGGAGTATGTAGCGTGGTAAGCCTTCTGTACCCATGGCTTCTTTAGGGTCAGTAGCCTACTCCCCATAAGGTGAGTTTCTTGAAGTAGTACTATATGGGCAAGATAACTTTTCAAATACTTAAATAACAATGCTCTCTTAAATTTGGAATTTAGGTGGGGGCATGGCCAAGATGGCGGACTGAGCGGACGTGTTTGAGTGGAGCTCTGCTGGGGAAAAATCCTACATGACCATCCAGGCTAGGTTTAAAGCCTGCATTCTGCCGGTTTCTGTGCCCTGAATGCCTTCTAAACGCTCCGGGGGCCCATATCGGGGGAAGAAGCCGAAGTTTCCCCAGGGAGTGGAGGTAGCTACGAGCCCGGTCTCTGCTCTGCTGTTACCGCCAGCGCGCCTTCACAATATGGCGTCGCAGACGGACCACGAGGAGGAACCGGGAATCTTCTCACCTGGTATACCTGAGGTGATGGCAGCTATTTCGACCTGCCAGGCGGCCGTTTCCTCCTGTCAGACTGCCCTCGCCTCCAAGATCGAGGCTGTTCAGCTGGACGTGGGGCTGCTGCGGCAGGACATTGACAAGATCCGCTCCCGTGTGGCGACGGCGGAGCAGCGTGTGGGGGATGTGGAGGACTCTGTTGCAGACCACACCACATCTATCCGGGCCCTTCAAACTAAGGTGCGGGCCCTGGAATATCGGGAGGAGGACGCCGAGAACCGGAGCAGACGAAACAACCTCCGTATTGTCGGCCTCCCGGAAGGGGTGGAGGGCCGCAATCCCACGGCATTCACCGAGGAGTTGCTGAAGTCCCTGCTGCCTGCGGCCCAGCTCTCTTCTTATTTTACAGTGGAGAGGGCGCACCGAGTGCCGCCGCGGCCCGGTCCGGAAGGTGCCCCCCCTCGTACGCTGATCCTCCGGCTTCTACACTACCGAGACCGGGATGAGATCCTGAGAGCGGCACGTGTGGCTGGGGAGGTCCAGTATCACAACACCCGGCTGATGATGTTCCCGGATTACACCATCGAGACCCAGAAGCAACGCCGATCATTCGACACGGTTAAGGCAGCTCTCCGGCGCAAGGGGATCCGGTACAGTATCCTGTTCCCGGCTAAGTTGCGGGTGGTGGATGGGGAGACAGTGAGGATCTTCACCAGTCCCAGGGATGCTCATGCTTGGCTGGAGGCGCTGCCGCCATAGCTCTCTGCGGCCTGTGTGCTGCTACGCCTTTACCGGTCGCTGCAGTTGGGGATAGTGGAGTGTCACCCGTAGCTGTTGGTTATCTACCTGGGATCTGCCTGTTTGATTTCCCCTGGTCTGTAACTTTGACTTTGTGGCTGGGTCCCCCTTGCACTGTCCTGATCACTGTCCCCCGTCAGTGTGCCTTATTTTTGCACACTGTACTGCAGACATGTCACCTGGATGACCCATGAGCTCATTTCTCCCGGCTGTACCCTGACTGATATGTTTTTTTGCCTGCCCTCTTCTTTAAACTCTACTATCCAGCATCTCCAAGAACACCATACCAATTTAAAAGGAAAAAGGTTTTTTTTTTTTTTTTTTTTTTTTTGATGTCGACCTCTTGGGTGGTTTTTTTCTGGCCGCCTTGATGTGGAAGTCATAGTCGGGCACTACGCCTCCTGACTGAGGGTCCTGTTCTAGAACTTGTTATGGGAACCATGTGCCGCCTGCGGTTTGGGTGGGCACGGGGTGGGGGGGGGGAGGTTGGATGGCCGTTGCTGTCTGTTTTATGTTTTGTTTTTTTACTTTAAATCTGTTCAAGGTCTTGGTTGGTCACTACACTCCTTTTTGCTCGCCTGCATTGGTTTTGTCTCCCTGGGTCTGGATGCCCCGCCTCTCCTGTACAAGTTTTTCTTGCGGGCGGTGGGATGCGGGACTCCATATGGGGGGTGTGGGGTGGTGGAATGGGCGGTGGAAGACAATCCTTATGGTGTTTATGCTCTTTGAATATGGCTAATTTTACTGTTCTGTCCTGGAATGTGAGAGGGCTTAACTCGGCTATTAAGAGGTCGCTTGTATTCAAGTATTTGAAGTCTTATAATCCACAGATATGTATCCTGCAGGAGACACACTTGGTGGGGGCATGAGTACTGGGGCTCAAGAGGGCCTGGGTGGGAGCCCACTATCATGCCTCCTACTCCTCCTATGCGAGGGGAGTGCGGGTCCTGGTTCATAGGTCTCTCCCCTTCCAGCTTTTGGCGGTGAGGACAGACCCTGGGGGACGTTATGTCCTGTTACATGCAACGATCTCCGACATTCCATACGTCATTGTAGGGCTGTACCTGCCCCCCCCGGCAGATGTC
This sequence comes from Rana muscosa, assembly GCA_029206835.1. Lineage (NCBI taxonomy): Eukaryota > Metazoa > Chordata > Amphibia > Anura > Ranidae > Rana > Rana muscosa. The sequence goes on along the minus strand of CM055125.1, from coordinate 214,070,366 downwards.
TCATGCTTACACACCCTAATGACTGAGGTGGCACAGTATGAGGTGGATCGGGTGCTGCTGGTCGGGGATTTTAACATGGTGATGTCTGCGGAGCGGGATAGGCTGCGGGGGCAGAACCCTGCTTCCCCGGGCCTGTCTCGCTGGGCGGAGTCATTCCACTTGACGGATCTCTGGAGGCAATTTCATCCCTCAGAGGCACAATTTACTTGTCTCTCGACCACCTATCGGACGCTATCTCGTATAGACTTGGCTTTTGCCTCACCCGCTCTTTTACGGGGGGTGGTGTCTACCGAGATCCTTTCCCGAGGAATCTCAGATCATGCCCCACTGTTAGTGGTGCTACGGGTGGCTCCGTCGGGTGGTCCAGGGTTGTGGAGGCTGTCCAGATATTGGTTGATGGACCCTGAAATCCAGGAGCACCTCCCTGAAGCGATATTTACCTACTGGCTGACTAATGAGGGCTCCACTGGCCCGCTTCTGCAGTGGGATGCATTTAAAGCCTGGCTGCGGGGTGAATACATTTCAAGAATAGCAGCGAGGAGGAGGGACTCTGGGCGAGTGCTTGAGCAGTTGGAGGGGCGGGCGGAGGAGAGTGAACGAGAATTTATCCGAGATCAGTCCTCCTCTAAGTATGAGGCCTGGCAACATACATTGAGAGACTTGTCTCTACTCAGAATCAAACTTACCAAGAAGTCACTGTTAGATAGGGCGCAGAGGGTATTTGAATACGGGGACAAGAATGGCAAGTTGTTAGCCTGGCTGGCCAGGGGACAGTTCGCAACGACGCACGTGGGTAGGGTACGTGACTCGGATGGACGACCCTTGACCGCACCCGAAGAAATCAGTGACCGATTTCTGCAGTTCTATCGGGCGCTGTATGCCTCTAGAGTGAACTATAGTGCAGCGGAGTTGGCTCACTACTTGGACCAGGTCCAGCTTCCGGTATTGGACCCCGATAAAAGTGCGGAATTAGAAAAAGATATCTCCCTGGAAGAGGTTCAGAGGGCGATGCAGGGCATGCAAGCGGGTAAGGCCCCTGGGCCTGACGGATTACCTATCGAACTGTACTCTGTACATCAGGAGGTATTGGCCCCCAGGCTGACCTCTCTCTTAGTCCAGTCCTCTGCTTTGGGCTCTCTGCCGGACTCTATGTCGGAAGCGGTAGTGGTACTGGTGCCCAAGCCTGGCAAGGACCCTGAGGAGTGTGCCTCATATAGGCCGATCTCCCTAATTAACGCAGACGCCAAGCTACTGGCGAAAATCCTGGCCGTCCGGTTGAATTCGGTTATCGGCGACCTGGTCCACCAGGATCAGACGGGGTTTATGCCGGGGAAGGGCACGGACATTAACATCCGTAGATTATTTCTGAACCTAGATACGCCGCACGATAATGGGGGCAATAGAGTCATTGCTTCGCTTGACGCGGAGAAAGCATTTGACTCCGTAGAGTGGGAGTATTTGTGGGCAGTCCTTAAGCGTTTCGGCATAGGCCCTAAATTCATGCACTGGCTGGGCATGCTCTACAGGGCACCCAGGGCTAGGCTCCGTATAAATAGTACCCTCTCTGGGTCTTTTCCCCTCCAGAGGGGCACCCGCCAAGGGTGTCCATTGTCACCTAGTCTGTTCGCCCTGGCTCTTGAGCCATTGGCGACACGGATCCGCGAGTCCTCCGCTGTTCGTGGTCTCAGGGTTGGCCCTTTGGAGGAGAAGATTTCATTATATGCGGATGATGTATTGCTATATTTACAGGACGCTGGACCGTCCTTGCAGGCTGCCCTAGAGGAGTTTGACGAGTTCGGACGCTTTTCGGGAGTCAAAATTAATTGGAAGAAGTCCGTACTGTTTCCGCTAGATCCTCGGTCTGGGGGAGAGGGGTCACAGACTCCGCTGCTCTGGGTTGAGGAATTCAAATACCTGGGCATTGTTGTGTCGAGGGACCTCCGGGCCTTTCGGCGCCTCAATTTGCAGCCGCTAGTGGGGAGACTCAAAGACCAGTGCTCTAGATGGCGGGATTTACCCCTGAACATTCTCGGCCGCATTAATGTATTAAAAATGATCTACCTGCCTAGGTTCAATTATGTGTTCCGTAACTGCCCGGTGTGGCTCCCGGCTGCTTTTTTTAAGGAGCTGGACAGCTGCATATCCTCGTTTCTATGGAGGGGGTCTTGTCCCAGACTGGCTAAGTCAACCCTGCAGCTCCCGGTGGGTTGTGGGGGTCTCGCGTCGCCCAACCTGAAGGTGTACTTCTGGGCGGCTATGTTGGTGACGGTACGCTGGTGGTTCGAGCAATCCAGATCCAATGCGGCCACGTGTTTAGAAGCGGCCATTTTGGGTTCCCTCCGGGAACTCGGCAATTTGGTATATCGGGGCGTCACGGCGTACCCCTCGCTCCCAGCCCCGACTAGAGTGACCCTGAGGGTGTGGGGGGTGGCTAGGAGGCGATTCCTTAGAGCGCATCACTACTCTCCCTTCTGTCCTTTGTGGGGTAACCCCATGCTCCCGCACTTTAGGAGGCTCCCTGACCCGCAGCTCTGGGCCCGTTTTGGGATTAGGACACTTCAGGATATTATGCCCCGGGGGACGCTCCTGGAGTTTGCAGATCTTTCGGTTAAGTTTGACATGCCGGGTGGGATGTTATTTAGATATTACCAGCTGAGACATGCGGCGAGAGCTCAATTCCCACTCCCTATAACGCTTGAAGCGGACTCTATTGAAGCACTTTTGGCACAGGAGACTCTTCAAAAGACCCTTTCTACACTATACTTAGCTCTCCTCGGGGGGACCTCGCAGAGAATGGAGACCTTATGGGAGAAGTGGCGGGCTGACATCCCTGACTTAGATAGGGAGACCTGGGAGGAGTGCTTTGAAGTGGGTTCTAGACTGATGGTTTCCTCTAGGGATAAGCTTATACACACCAAATTTTTACATCGGGTATATTACACACCGCAAAGGTTACATAAAATCTATCCTCAGAGGTCCGGGGAGTGTCCTAGGTGTCGCTCCTCGGACAGCACGTTCTTGCACATGTTCTGGACCTGCCCTTCCCTGGCTGGTTATTGGGCTGCGGTGTTTGAGTGTATAAATGTGCGCTTGCAGCTGTCCCTTCCCATGTCCCCTGAACTGGCACTGCTAGGCATTCAGGACGATGAACAGAGGCCTAGGTCTACTAAGCAGCTTATCTCCTACGTCCTTTTTTATGCCAAAAAGGAGATATTGCTCAGGTGGTTGTCCCCCTCGCCCCCTACGGTCGAGTCCTGGGATTCCTCTATAAATTCAGTAAGGCCATTGTACAAGCTGACATATATTAATAGGGGCTGTCCACAAAAATTTGATCGCATTTGGTTGCCCTGGACAGAGTAGGTGGGAGTTCTGGGGTGCTGGGCCTCAGGACTGGTGTCTGAAACGTCCTCTTAGGGGGGGTGGCCGGATGGCCCTCCCCTCCCGCTGATATGTGCAGGATTTCCTGGATGTGGGCATTCCACCTATGTTGAGGGGGGGAAGGGAAATGTGTATGTGTATGTGTATGTATGTATATATGTATGTATATGTGTGTATGTATGTATATATATGTATATGTATATGTATGTATGTGTGTATATATATATATATATATATATATATATATATATTTTTTTTTTTCTTCTCTTGCTCTTTTTTGTTTTTTCTTTATGTACAGACATTGAAATGTATGTTTACCTGCTATTGTCCTTCACTGAGTTTCTGAGCCTCTAATTTGTAGGATTACACCTGATTTGTATTTTGATAACTTAATGACTGCCTTTTGTGACTGCCTCAACTTTCAATAAAGACCAACCTTGTTGTTAAAAAAAATTTGGAATTTAGGCCACGAACATTCCATGACAGAATAGATAAGACCTCCTGATCACGTGATACCATCTAAACAGAGAAAAAAGTAAAAGTAATACTTAACTAATAATTTATATTTCAAGATGGCTTGCAAGGTGATGGACCTCAAAAACAACAAACATCTGAGTGAATATATTTCAGAAAAAATACAATAATAAAAATGAGATAATGTGTATAAACATTTAACAAAAACCCAACCCACCCTACCTTTCTCCAGTGCCACCCCCCAAAAAAACAGGGGGGGCGTGGGGAAGGCCTTATCCCAAAATCTATCAAAAAATAGGCAACTATACCCCAATTGTCCTAAAAATAAAAAATAAAAAAAAGTAATAGTTTTTTTAAATTATCGATGCTCCCTGCTCAAACCACTGCCTGTGGAAGAGAATTCCACATCCTAACCGCTCTTACAGTAAAGAACCCTCTACGCAGTTTAAGGTTAAACCGCTTTTCTTCTAATATTAATGAATGCCCGCGTGTCTTATTAAATTCCCTTTCGCGAAAAAGCTTTATCCCTATTGTGGGTTCACCAGTACGATATTTGTACATTGAAATCATATCCCCTCTCCAGCGTCTTTTTTCCCGAGAGAACAAGTTCAGTGCTCGTAACCTTTCCTCATAACTAATATCCTACAGTCCCTTTATTCATTTTTTTTGCCCTTCTCTGGACTCTCTCCAGTTCCAACACATCCTCTCTGAGGACTGGTGCCCAGAACTGGACAGCATACTCCAAGCTCGGCCAGACCAGAGTCTTGTAGAGTGGTAGAATTATCGTTTTATCTCTGGTGTTAATCCCCTTTTTAATGCATGCCAATATTCTGTTTGCTTTGTTTGCAGCAGCTTGGCATTGCATGCCATTGCTGAGCCTGTCATCTACTAGGACTCCCAGGTCCTTTTCCATCCTAGATTCCCCCAGAGGATCTCCCCCTAGTGAGTAGATTGCATTCATATTTTTGCCACCCAAATGCATTATTTTAAATTTTTCTACATTAAACCTCATTTGCCATGTAGTTGCCCACCCCATTAATTTGTTCAGATCTTCTTGCAAAGTTTCCACATCCTGCAGAGAAGTTATTGCCCTGCTTAGCTTAGTATTGTCCGCAAATACAGAGATTGAGCTGTTTATCCCATCCTCCAGGTCGTTTATGAATAAATTAAATAGGATTGGTCCCAGGACAGAACCCTGGGAGACCCCACTTTCCACCCCGGGCCATTCCAAGTACCATTTATCACTATCCTCTAAACTCACCCCTGTAGCCAGTTTTCAAACCATGTACTCACCCTATGGTCCATGCCAACGGATCTTACTTTGTACAGTAAACATTTATGGGGAACTTTATCAAATGCTTTTGCAAAATCCAGATTCACCACACCTACGGGCCTTCCTTTATCTAGATGGCAGCTTACCACCTCATAGAAGGTTAATAATTGGTTTGGCAAGAATGAATCTTCATGAATCCATGCTGATTACTGCTAATGATACCGTTGTCATTATTAAAATCTTGTATATAGTCCCTTATCACCTCCAAGAGCTTGCATACAATCGATGTTAGGCTAACTGGTCTGTAATTCCCAGGGATATAGCTTGGTCCTTTTTTTAAATATTGGTGCTACATTGGCTTTTCTCCAATCAGTTCTTAAAAATTAGGAACAACGGTCTGGCAATTACGGACTGAATTCCTTAACCACTTGACCACTGGGCACTTAAACCCCCTTCCTAACCAGACCAATTTTCAGCTTTCGGTGCTCTCACATTTTGAATGACAATTACTCAGTCGTACAACATTGTACCCATATGAAATTTTTGGCCTTTTTTTCACACAAATAGAGATTTCTTTTGGTGGTATTTAATCACCGTTGGGTTTTTTATTTTTTGCGCTATAAAAGAAAAAATACTGAAAATTTTGTAAAAAAAATGAATTTTCTTCGTTTCTGTTATAAAATTTAGCAAATTAGTAATTTTTCTTCATAAATTTTGGCCAAAATGTATACTGCTACATATCTTTAGTAAAAAATAAGTACAAATTGGTGTATATTATTTGGTCTTTGTGAAAGTTATAGAGTCCACAAGCTATGGTGCCAATATCTGAAAATTGATCACACTTGAAGTACTGACGGCCTATCTTAATTCCTGAGACCCTAACATGCCAGAAAAGTACAAATAGCCCCCAAATGACCCCTTTTTGGAAAGAAGACATTCCAAGGTATTTAGAAAGAGGCATGGTGAGTTTTTGAAAGTTGTCATTTTTTACCACAATTCTTTGCAAAATCAAGATTTTCTTTTTCTTTTTCTTTTTTTTTCACTAAATTGCCATATTAGCAGGTTATTTCTCACACACAGCACATGCATACCACAAATTACACCCCAAAACACATTCTGCTATTACTCCTGAGTATGGCAATACCACATGTGTGAGACTTTTACACAGCGTGGCCACATACAGAGGCCCAACATGCAGGGAGCATTTTCAGGCGTTCTGGAGCACCCAGGCCAATTCTGACATTTCTCTCCTACATGTAAATTTCATAATTTATTTGCTAGAAAATTACACCGAACCCCCAAACATTATATATGTTTTTTTTAGCAAAGACCCTAGAGAATACAATGGCGGTTGTTGCAACTTTTTATCTTGCACGGTATTTGCGCAGCAATTTTTCAAACGCGTTTTTTGGGGAAAAAAAACAGTTTTGTGCTTTAAAAAAAACAAAACGGTAAAGTTAGCCCAATGTTTTTGCATAATTTGAAAGATGAAGTTACGCCGAGTAAATAGATACCTAACATGTCCCCCTTCAAAATTGCACACGCTCGTGGAATGGCGCCAAACTTCGCTACTTAAAAAAAATTTTACTGTTTTTTTTCTTCTAATCAAAATTTTTTTTTTTTTTTATTGTAAGCTTCAAACATTTTACATTTCCATTCAACAATGTTGAATGGAATTTTTTTTACTGGTTACATGTTTTGAGTTACAGAGGAGGTCTATGGCCAAAATTATTGCTCTCGCTCTAACGTTCGCAGCGATACCTCACACGTGTGGTTTGAACACCGTTTTCATATGTGGGCATGACTTACGTATGCGTTCGCTTCTGCATGCGAGCACACGGGGGCAGGGGCGCTTTAAAAAAAAATAGAAAAATGTATTGTTAATTTTACTTTATTTATTTTTATTTTAGTTTGCCACTTTTTTCCCCAAAAATAATTTTTTTGATCCCTTTTATTCCTATTACAAGGAATGTAAACATCTCTTGTAATAGGAATATGGCATGACAGGTCCTCTTTACAGTGAGATATGGGGTCAATAAGACCCCACATCTCACCTCTAGGCTGGGAAGCCTGAAATAAAAAAAATAAAAAACGATCCTTGCTTCGATCGTAGCGGTGAGTCGGTAGAAGCACCGGAGGGCGGCGGGAGGGGGGGACGTCCTCTCTCGCCTCCCGTAAGAACGATCAAGCGATGGAACAGCCGCTATGATCATTCTTATGGTGTAGGGAATCGCCAGGTGAAAAAGCTGATATCTGAATGATGCCTGTAGCTGAAGGCATCATTCAGATATCCCTGCACAAAGTCAAGGACGTCATATGACGGCTGGTGGGCGGGAAGTGGTTAAAACGCTTTTTTTTTTGCAGGGTATTGCAGGGTATTGGCAGGGCAGGGTATGGGCAGGGTATGGACAGGGTATTGCAGAGTATTGCAGGGTATGGACAGGGTATTGCCGGGTATTGCAGGGTATTGCAGAGTATGAGCAGGGTATTGCAGAGTATGGGCAGGGTATTGCAGAGTATGGGCAGGGTATTGCAGAGTATGAGCAGGGTATTGCAGAGTATGAGCAGGGTATTGCAGAGTATGGACAGGGTATTGCAGAGTATGGACAGGGTATTGCAGAGTGTGGGCAGGGTATTGCAGAGTATGGGCAGGGTATGGGTAGGGTATTGCAGAGTATTGCAGGGTATGGCGGGGTATTGCACAGTATGGGCAGGGTATTGCAGAGTATGGGCAGGGGTTTGCAGAGTATGGGCAGGGTATTGCAGAGTATGGGCAGGGTATTGCAGGGTATTGCAGGATATGAGCAGGGTATTGCAGGATATGGGCAGGGTATTGCAGGATATGGGCAGGGTATTGCAGGATATGGGCAGGGTATTGCAGAGTATTGCAGGGTATGGGCAGGGTATTGCAGCGTATTGCAGGGTATGGGCAGGGTATTGCAGGGTATTGCAGAGTATGGCGGGGTATTGCAGAGTATGGCGGGGTTATTGCAGAGTATGGCGGGGTTATTGCAGAGTATGGCGGGGTTATTGCAGAGTATGGCGGGGTATTGCAGAGTATGGCGGGGTATTGCAGAGTATGGCGGGGTATTGCAGAGTATGGGCAGGGTATTGCAGAGTATGGGCAGGGTATTGCAGAGTATGGGCAGGGTATTGCAGAGTATGGGCAGGGTATTGCAGAGTATGGGCAGGGTATTGCAGAGTATGGGCAGGGTATTTCAGAGTATGAGCAGGGATGGCTGAGCATGGATGGATGGATCTGTGACTTCAGTTGTCACAGAGCAGCGCTGTGGGCACTACACATCCAGCCCACAGCGCTGCTGCCATCCGCTCTCTCCCCTCTCCTCTCGTCTCCCCTGTACCGATCGGTACAGAGAGGGGAGAGAGGAAACTGACATGACGCCGGTTTGTTTACAAGTAATCGCTCCGTCATTTGACGGAGCGATCACGTGGTAAATGGCTGCGATTAGCGGCCATCTACCGCTATCCGTGATGCGCCGGGTCTTCCTGACCCGGCGGTCACGGATATTTCCGGGAGTGCACCCCAGGGGGCGCGCGGGAGCAAGATTCCCTGAGGACGTCGTCCCAGAATAACTTGACCGCCCTGTAGCCGTCTTTCGGCTATGGTGCGGTCGGCAAGTGGTTAAAGTGATTGTAAAGGTTCAGGTTTTTTTTTTTTTTTAATAAAAAAACATGTCATACTTACCTCCACTGTGCAGTTTGTTTTGCACAGAGTGGCCCCGAACATCCTCTTCTGGGGTCCCACGGCGGGTCTTGCGGCTCCTCCCTGCATTAGATAACCCCCTCTGGGAAGCTCTCTCCCGAGGGGGTTACCTTGCGAGCGCACTCCTGTGTCATACACTCGTCATCCATAGACGCTGAGTGTATGACTCGGCCCCGACACCCGATTCATTGGATTTGATTGACATCAGCGGGAGCCAATGGCTGCGCTGCTATCAATCTATCCAATCAACGCCAGGACTCTGTGGAGAAGAGGACACCGGGGATGCGCCAAACAGGTGAACTGGCTCAGGTAAGTAAAACGGGGGGCTGGGGGGCCGTGATTGCCAGGGGTTTTTTCACCTTAATGCAATGCATTTTTTCTCCCTGTGGGATTACAACCACTTTAAAGAATTTCTAGGGATATTTTTTACTCTCTCCGGCTATGCGCCTTTCGTGTTCCCTCTTAGCCGCCCTGATTGCACCCTTACGTTTCTTCTTGCATTCTTTGTAAAGTTGGAATGCTGATGATCCCTCAGCCTTGTATTTTTTGAAAGCCTTCTCCTTTGCTTTTATATGCATTTTTACATTGGAGTTAAGCCACCCAGGACTTTTATTGTCTCTTTTAAATTTATTTTTCATTGGGATGCACTGGCTAATGCCCTTATTTAATATACACTTAAAGCATACCCATTTTTCCTCCGTGTTCTTTGTTCCTAAGATTTTATCCCAATTATTATCTTCTAGCAAGGATCGTAGTTTAGGGAAGTTGGCTCTTATGAAATTCTGTGTCTTTGTATTGCCCTTATGTTTTTTGTTTGTGTGATGTATACTAAAATGAATTGACCTGTGATCGCTGTTTCCTAAATTGCCCCATATTTCCACATTCGTGATCAGGTCTGTATTGTTGGTAATCTAGTAATGCTTTGTTTCTAGTTGGTGCATTTACCATCTGGCCCATGAAATTGTCCTGCAAGACATTTAGGAACTGGCGAGCCTTAGATGAATGCACGGTTCTATCCACCCAGTCTATGTCTGGATAATTAAAATCCCCCATTATAATGACACTTCCCATACTTGCCGCTAATCCAAATTGTGATAGGGGGTCTGCCTCCTCCCTCTGGTTAGGAGGCCTATAGCATACTCCCAGTATTGCTTACCCCTTAGTTTCCTCCGTTTGTAGCTCTACCCATAAGGATTCCACCTCCTCCCTTGCTCCCTTAGTGATGTCATCTCTCGCATTCACTGGTACGTCATTTTTGATATACAGGCACCCCCCCCCCTTTTTTACCCTCTCTCTCCCTGCAATATAGGGAATATCCTATAGACCTGCTAGTTTAACATCTATAGTTGGGAAGATACTGGAGAGCTTAATAAAAGACCACATAGATGAGTTCTTGCTGGAAAAAGGTATTTTAAGCAACAGACAGCATGGATTCATGAAAGACAGAAGTTGTCAGACAAACCTGATTTGTTTTTATGAGGAAGTGAGCAAAACCTTGAACAGAGGGGTGGCTGTGAACATGGCTAATGTATAAGGTTAATGCCTTGTACACACGATCGGATTTTCCGTCGGGATAAACTCTGACTTATTTTTCCGACGGAATTCCGTTCAAGCTGTCTTGCATACACACTGTCACGCCAAATTCCGACCGTCGAGAACGTGGTGACGTACAACACTATGACGAGCTGAGAAAAATTAAGTTCAATGCTTCCGAACATGCGTCGACTTGATTCTGAGCATGCATGTTTTTTTCTCCGTCTGAGTTCCACACAGACAAACGGAAGTTCTCTTTCTATAATATATATAATGAAGCAGCGCTAAATGTCAATAGAAAGTGCTAATATTAAGAGTGCTATTAATAAAGTCTAACTTCTCATAAATAAAATAAATGGGGTGACAAATTCATCAATAATGGAATAAAATTAAAACGTCCAAACAGTGACTAAGAAAATAAAGTGCTAAATAGCCAAAATGGCAGTCCAAATGGCAGCAGCTTATTGCAGGGAGAGAAGCAAAGATGGGTGTGGGAATACACCTTATCCCATCAGAAACAAACTGGATCAGATGAACAAATGATGTATAAATAATCCTCCCCCATAGACACCAGCCTCTCACCTCTCTGATGGACCCCACGGGGTCAGTAATAGCCACAAAGATCTCCACTGCTCACAATGAGAACTACCAATCCTTTTGCGTGACCCGAAACCACTGTAGGGATCTCCACAGCTTACCAGTGTTCTTCCTTAAAGCAAATCTTCCTGATGGACCCCACAAGGTCAATAATGGCCACAAAGATCTCCACTGCTCACAATGAGAACTTCCAGTCCTTTTGGGTGACCCGGAACCACTATAAGAATCTCCACAGCTTACCAATGTTCTTCCTTAAAACGAATCTTACTCCATAAAATTCAGGAAAAAACAAAAAGGGACTCCATAGTGAAGCATGTAAAGGAAAGCCTCAAGAAAGGCGTTTATTCACATAAAAAACAGCTAAAAAACACGTTAAAAACCTAGAGGTAAAAAACGCCAAACAAAATGTTCATAAAATACTAACTTCCGGTCTACGGCCGCAAACCGGAAGTGGACGTCACTTAGGCTCCTCCTCCCGACGCGTTGCGTCACTACACACGTGACTTCATCAAGGGCGTAGGGGCCAAGTGACTAATAGGAGCTTATATACACTTCTGATCATCATATGCAAATGAATACCAAGCAATGGATTCTGGGAGATCAGTCAGGTCATTCATGGTCTCCATAAACTATACAACTACTGCCCAGAACAAGGTATAAATACAAACTAGATAAACTAGTGAAAAAAAGAAAAAAATATATACATTAAAGTGGCTAGCATCAAGACATTAAAACTAAATATTACACAAACATAAAAAAAATATAAAAAGATATATATATATATATATATAAAAAAAAAACGGGGAAGGGAAAAAACAATAAAAAAAAAACAAAAAAAAATATATATTGACGTAACTACTAAAATACACATCTAATAATTGGAAATAAAACAATTAAGATCAAACTCAATATTTAAACCTAGAGGGGTAAGCGACTGTAACTCAAAAATCCAACGAGACTCAGCTTGACTGAGAGTGATGACCTTGTTACTTCCTCTCCAATGGGGTCTATACTTTTCAATACCCCAAAAGGAAAGGGAACTGGGATCTTTCCCATGAACTTCAGCAAAGTGCCTAGATACACTATGCTTGGGAAAGCCAGATTTAATATTTTGAACATGTTCCCTCAACCGTTTCCAGAGGGGCCTTTTCGTTCTGCCCACATACTGGAGTTTGCATGAGCACTCCAGTAAGTAGACAGCCCCTTCAGTCCTACAGGAAATAAACTCTTTGATAACATAATTTTTTCCTGTGGAGGTGGCTACAAAATCATCTTTCTTGGACTTCTTAAACTTAGTATGCCTACACGCATAACAATACTTGCACGGGTAGAAGCCCTTTCCTTCAAAAAAGGAAAAAGGCTTCTTAGTTGGAGGATCCAAAACATTCTTGGCTAGTATATTGCGAAGGGTAGGGGCCCTTCTATAAATGAATTTAGGAAATGGAGGTAATACTTGAGACAAGTGGTGGTCTGCTTTTGAAACATTCCAATGTTTCCGGATGATGGATTCTAATTTTTTGAACTGCATATTGTAATCGAGGATCAATGGAACCTCTACATAGTTGAACTTTTCTTTTTCTCTGTCTCTAAGGAGATTGATTCGTTCCAAGCTACCTACTTCGTCGATCTTCTTTTGGAGGAACCCCTGATCATATCCTTTATCACGAAAACGTTCCCCAATGAATTTGGCTTGCTGTCTAAACTCAGACTCAATAGTGCAATTCCTTCTCAACCTCACTAGCTGTCCCTTAGGAATATTCATTAGCCAGGGTGCATGATGACAGCTATCAGTGGGGAGGTAGCTACTCCTGTCAACTGTTTTGAAGAAGGTTCTGGTTTTGATGGTTGTGTCTTCTTTCCAAATTTCCAAGTCCAAAAAATTAATTTTTACTTCATCTATATTCCAGCTCAGCCTGATATTTTTATCATTTTCTTCAAGTTCCTGGCTGAACTCTATCAGGCTCTCTTTTTCTCCTTTCCAGATAAGGAATATGTCGTCGATAAACCGCTTATACATAATCAATTGGGAGGGACTATTCTTATAAATCGCATCATCTTCCTATAATGCCATATGAAGGTTGGCGACACTGGGGGCATGCACCCTGGCTAATGAATATTCCTAAGGGACAGCTAGTGAGGTTGAGAAGGAATTGCACTATTGAGTCTGAGTTTAGACAGCAAGCCGAATTCATTGGGGAACGTTTTCGTGATAAAGGATATGATCAGGGGTTCCTCCAAAAGAAGATCGATGAAGTAGGTAGCTTGGAACGAATCAATCTCCTTAGAGACAGAAAAAGAAAAGTTCAACTATGTAGAGGTTCCATTGATCCTCGATTACAATATGCAGTTCAAAAAATTAGAATCCATCATCCGGAAACATTGGAATGTCTTAAAAGCAGACCGCCACTTGTCTCAAGTATTACCTCCATTTCCTAAATTCATTTATAGAAGGGCCCCTACCCTTCGCAATATACTAGCCAAGAATGTTTTGGATCCTCCAACTAAGAAGCCTTTTTCCTTTTTTGAAGGAAAGGGCTTCTACCCATGCAAGTATTGTTATGCGTGTAGGCATACTAAGTTTAAGAAGTCCAAGAAAGATGATTTTGTAGCCACCTCCATAGGAAAAAATTATGTTATCAAAGAGTTTATTTCCTGTAGGACTGAAGGGGCTGTCTACTTACTGGAGTGCTCATGCAAACTCCAGTATGTGGGCAGAACGAAAAGGCCCCTCTGGAAACGGTTGAGGGAACATGTTCAAAATATTAAATCTGGCTTTCCCAAGCATAGTGTATCTAGGCACTTTGCTGAAGTTCATGGAAAAGATCCCAGTTCCCTTTCCTTTTGGGGTATTGAAAAGTATAGACCCCATTGGAGAGGAAGTAACAAGGTCATCACTCTCAGTCAAGCTGAGTCTCGTTGGATTTTTGAGTTACAGTCGCTTACCCCTCTAGGTTTAAATATTGAGTTTGATCTTAATTGTTTTATTTCCAATTATTAGATGTGTATTTTAGTAGTTACGTCAATTATTTTTTTTATTGTTTTTTTTTCCCCCTTCCCCGTTTTTTTTAATTTTTATATATATATATATCTTTTTATATATTTTATATATATATATATATCTTTTTATATATTTATATATTTTTTTATGTTTGTGTAATATTTAGTTTTAATGTCTTGACGCTAGCCACTTTAATGTATATATTTTTTTTCTCTTTTTTTCACTAGTTTATCAAGTTTGTATTTATACCTTGTTCTGGGCAGTAGTTGTAAAGGTTATGGAGACCATGAATGACCTGACTGATCTCCCAGAATCCATTGCTTGGTATTAATTTGCATATGATGATCAGAAGTGTATATAAGCTCCTATTAGTCACTTGGCCCCTACGCCCTTGATGAAGTCACGTGTGTAGTGACGCAACGCGTCGGGAGGAGGAGCCTAAGTGACGTCCACTTCCGGTTTGCAGCCGTAGACCGGAAGTTAGTATTTTATGAACATTTTGTTTGGCGTTTTTTACCTCTAGGTTTTTAACGTGTTTTTTAGCTGTTTTTTATGTGAATAAACGCCTTTCTTGGGGCTTTCCTTTACATGCTTCACTATGGAGTCCCTTTTTGTTTTTTCCTGAATATTATGGAGTAAGATTCGTTTTAAGGAAGAACATTGGTAAGCTGTGGAGATTCTTATAGTGGTTCCGGGTCACCCAAAAGGACTGGAAGTTCTCATTGTGAGCAGTGGAGATCTTTGTGGCCATTATTGACCTTGTGGGGTCCATCAGGAAGATTCGCTTTAAGGAAGAACACTGGTAAGCTGTGGAGATCCCTACAGTGGTTTCGGGTCACGCAAAAGGATTGGGAGTTCTCATTGTGAGCAGTGGAGATCTTTGTGGCTATTACTGACCCCGTGGGATCCATCAGAGAGGTGAGAGGCTGGTGTCTATGGGGGAGGATTATTTATACATCATTTGTTCATCTGATCCAGTTTGTTTCTGATGGGATAAGGTGTATTCCCACACCCATCTTTGCTTCTCTCCCTGCAATAAGCTGCTGCCATTTGGACTGCCATTTTGGCTATTTAGCACTTTATTTTCTTAGTCACTGTTTGGACGTTTTAATTTTATTCCATTATTGATGATTTTGTCACCCCATTTATTTTATTTATGAGAAGTTAGACTTTATTAATAGCACTCTTAATATTAGCACTTTCTATTGACATTTAGCGCTGCTTCATTATATATATTATTTTTATTGTATGTTGGTCACATTATAGAAGTTAGCTGCTAGTTGTCTCTTATTATTTAATTTTTTCAGCATCATTTGCACTTCAGTGTTTCTTTTTTATTTTTACTGAGTGGTAAGCGCACAAGCACCTTTTTTCTTTATGTTCTCTTTCTAAATTCCGACGGAAAAAAGTCAGATGGGGCACACACACGATCAGAATATCCGATGAAAAAATTCCGTCAAACTTTTTCCATCGGAAATTCCGATCGTGTGCACAAGGCATAAGTCTACAGGTCTGGAAAAATCTGTTTGTAAATGGATAGAAAACGAAAAGACCGAATTCAGAGAGTAGGGGAAATGATTCTTACTCTAAATAGTCTAAGGCAGTGTTTTTCAACTCTAGTCCTCAAGGCGCTCCAACAGGTCATGTTTTCAGGCTTTCCATTATTTTTCACAGGTGATTGTATCAGTTACGCTGCCTTAGTAATTACCACAGCCGTTTCATCTGAGGGAAATGCTGAAAACATGACCTGTTGGGGCGCCTTGAGGACTGTTTAATTGGGCAACTACAGTATGTGGCGAATGAGTTTTAATGTTGATAAATGTAAAGTTATGCACTTGGGGGCTAAGAATATGCATGCATCATGCATACTAGGAGGAATACAACCAGGGTAATCAATGGCTGAGAAGGATCTGGGTGTTTTGGTAGATCATAAGCTTAATAATAGCATGCAATGACAAGCTGTGGTTTCCAAAGCGAGCGAAGTCCTTTATTGTATTAAGAGAGGTATAGACTGCAGAGAGAGATAACATTTCAGCTTGACAGGCTGTGAGGCGGGCGGCGACGGGCAGAGAGTCGCTGATTGCCGACGTTACTAGTAAAAAAAAAAATATGTCCCCGGATTTTATTTAAAAAATCTGGTCACCTTATCTTTTTAGCCAGCTGCGGACTATAGTCCACTGTTGCCTGACATTACTCAGGCGGTCTCTTTTTATCACTGGTAATTTATTGACGCAACAGAACTACTAAAAGTCTCCTAAGTAGATTTTTCCTAATGTGGTGACTGCAAGCAAGTAGGTAAATCTCTCAGTAGCAAAAGACCACTCCCGTATCTTAGTCCTTATAGGAATAGCCATAATTTTCACTCATTGCAGAACCGTGTACTATGGCAATCTATGTTCATGCCAAAACTTGTGTAGCACTACCCCCGTAGGAGCTGCTGGTTTAGATTTTGGGCCTGCGCTCTGCCTATCAACCCCAAAAGTTTGGCTCGGACCCTCCCTTGACACAACTGGACAATAATGTGATTGTGGAACCCACTGGCAGTAGGGAACCACAATGATACCATACAAATATACCGTATTTTTCGCACCATAAGACGCACCTGACCATAAGACGCACCTAGGTTTTAGAGGAGGAAAACAAGAAAAAAAATATTCTGAACCAAATGGTGTACTAAAATATTTTCCAGTGCCCATGAAATGCAGCCTGACCATTGCCATAGTAAATGCAGAGTGACCATTGCCATAATAAATGCAGAGTGACCATTGCCATAATAAATGCAGAGTGACCATTGCCATAGTAAATGCAGAGTGACCATTGCCATAGTAAATGCAGAGTGACCATCCTATAGTAAACGCAGAGTGACCATGCTATAGTAAACGCAGAGTGACCATGCCACAGTAAACGCAGAGTGACCATGCCACAGTAAACGCAGAGTGACCATGCCACAGTAAAAGCAGAGTGACCATGCCACAGTAAAAGCAGAGTGACCATGCCACAGTAAAAGCAGAGTGACCATGCCACAGTAAAAGCAGAGTGACCATGCCACAGTAAACGCAGAGTGACCATGCCACAGTAAACGCAGAGTGACCATGCCACAGTAAATGCAGAGTGACCATGCCCTAGTAAACGCAGAGTGACCATGCCATAGAAAACGCAGAGTGACCATGCCATAGTAAATGCAGAGTGACCATGAGTGACCATGCCATAGAAATGCAGAGTGACCATGAGTGACCATGCCATAGTAAATGCATAGTGACCATGCCATAGAAATGCAGAGTGACCATGAGTGACCATGCCATAGAAATGCAGAGTGACCATGCCATAGAAATGCAGAGTGACCATGAGTGACCATGCCATAGAAATGCAGAGTGACCATGCCATAGAAATGAAGAGTGGACGTTGCCACAAATGCAGCCTTACCTCTTCCACCTAACAGAAGACAGAGCAGCCCGAGCGGCTGAATGCTGTTTTCTGTCTGAGGAACCAGCCGGAAGATCGCTCGGCGCCCACGGGGGGGTTTGGAAGTCTGTCCCCCGCTCTCCTGCCTCTCTTCCAGCGGTGGCGGCGGGGGGCGATGCGAACGGTGGCAGGGGCAGTGCCACCGGCGGCAGGGGCGGTTCCAGCGGCGGCGGGACCTGTCATATAATCGCACTATAAGACGCAGGGACATTTTCCCCCATATTTCTGGGGGAAAAAGGTGCGTCTTATAGTCCAAAAAATACGGTTTATATATATATATATATATATATATATATATATATATATATATATACTTAAATATTGTTACCTTGGTGTTGGTCACCTGCCTCACAACTGCAACAGACAGAGTCCCACACAAGATGTAGTTCAACCAAGGGTAAGATGTTTACTTGGTAAAGAAAACAGAATAGGGGTTACACAAATAACATTTGACTACAAACAGATCCCTGTGAGAGTCGATGATATACACATATATGTCAGTTTCAGTATTTTACTGTACAAAGGACCCAATTAACACAACTTGGAGTCAGACCTGGGTAAGTGCGCTGTGAAGGAATCTCCCAATGCAATAACACCAGCAATGGGATACCTCTCCACCAAGTCCCACCCAGCTCACTGAAACAGCAAAGCAATAATAACAGTAATGCAAACAGTTGTATCACATATATAAGTTTGCAAGCTATTTGGCTCCCTCTAGTGGGCAGCTCAACTGGTGCGTGTCCCGTTGTATCAATTTAAGAAATGAACAGAACTGATGATTGTTCCTTCAAGTTTCCAGTAATCTTCTGCTAGCTCTGTTGGTGCACTTAGTTATTTGTAATCCAACAATAGGGTGAAGAAAATCAATCACTTGGTGTATAAAGTGGAGCGGTAACAGAAACGTCAGTTCTCCCACACCGCTATACTGCTCTCCGGTGTAGTGTATTCCCGCCAGTGGCACTGCAGATGCCAGCAAGTGCGGGTAGAGCTGCAAGCAAACCCTCCTTTTCAATAACTCAGTTAACTATGTGGACAGGCAAGTGCCTTCTCGCCAATCGAGGCCTCGCCTCGCCAGTATGCTCCGTCTGGACCCCTCTTGGCTCCCAGTCTCTCTGTAGCTTGAGACTCCAGGTCCTCCGCACAGCCACTCTCAAGGTGCCGGTGGATGGGTGACTCCAGATACTGAGGAGTGTAGACCGGTCCCTCTCTGGTCGGATCAGCTAGGCTATGGCAAGGATCCTCCCGTCCCACGGTCCGGTCTCTGCAACTTTAGGCCCAGGCTTCTTCGGCCTAGCACACTCACAGCAGGCCTCTTGCCTGTTGAAAGATGGCGTCCCCAAGAGGCCGCCCTAAGGCCTCACTTTGCCTTAAGTAAGTTCCCCCAGCAGGCTGTGCGTGGCGCAATGCACTTTGGTAGCACAGTGGCGCTGTGGGCATTGTAGTCTATTTCCAACCCACAGCAATAGAGTCTCTGTCTCTTGCACTACAATGTCCATCATGCTTTGCTCTTTTCATAACTGAACCAAACAAACTGCAGCAATATGACACAAACGGACACCAGAGGGGGCTAAGTTGTTATGGGCACAAATGGTAGTCTGTAAGCTACGTTCAAAAGTGACACCTTGCTACACACTCCCCCCACTTGAAATCTTTGGTCCCCAAAGACAGCAGCAGTTTGTGACCTGTTACATGCTTTGTTCTGATACACCAGGAGAAAAAGGACCAGTTAGTGAATACAAGAGATAAGGCAGTTCACATTTTCATAAGAACTAGGCAGAGGAACCCCCCACCATGCTTTGGAAAGGAGGTTGTTCTGCCTACAGGCCACCCTAACTGGAACGGCCCAACCAGATGTGCCAGGGGGTGAGCTGGGGTTGTCCTACAACAAATGTGCAGTGGAAGGACCCGGCATTTCAATTGTCCTTTTTGAGGTAAGTACGGCCTCTTCAGAGCATTCACCCAATTGATCGTAAGTCAGTCTCTTGGGTGGGTGAATAACCATCCTCTCTCTCTACTCCTTAGGTATTAAGGTAGACTGGTCTCTACTTCCTCCGCAGCTTCTTCTCTCTGCTCAGGAACACTGGACTCCGTCTCTTCCACAGCTTCCAGTTCTCCTTCTGTAAAGGATGAGACCTCTTCAGAGTCCCCCACTGTCGGGGAAACCGGATAATCCTCCAGTTCCTCAGAAAGCATACTCTGAGGCATAAACTCAGGGGCCTCTAGTCTGAGAATCCCAGTGTCCGTCACTCCAGATGGAGACACAGGGGGGTCATGGGCCCTGGTAGTTGAGATGACCACAGCCAGTCTGATTCCACCTCTTTATCCTCAGTGTCTTCATCGTCCACATCTTGAGGTACTGACTGAGACCTTGTGACTGGTCGAGACCCTTGAGAGGTTGAGGGAGTCGCCTGTAAGTCTGACATTGGTGGCAGGCAAACTGCCTCTGAGAGGGGCAGCAGGTGATTTAGATTCCAAGTCTTTAGTGGGCCCACACTCCCTTCTGGCCTGATCTGGTACACTGGGAGTCCTGGTAGTTGCTTGCAGATGACATAGGGTTGTGACTTCCAGCGGTCAGCCAACTTGTGCTTGCCAGGGACACCCAGATTTCTCAACAGTACCCTGTCACCTGGTTGCAAATCCTGCACTCGGACTTTGAGATCAAAGTTATTTTTATTTCTCAGTCCCCTCCTGTCTGAGGTAGCTTGGGCCTTGTCGTAGGCGGTCTTCAGGCTTTTTCGCAGGCGATCGACATACCCTCTGTGGGAGGTTGCTGAGGTGTGGTCCAGAGATATGCCAAAGGCCAGGTCTACTGGTAGTCGAGCCTCTTGTCCAAACATTAAGCGATAAGGAGAGTATCCTGTAGCGTCATTTGCAGTATTGTTATAGGCATGTACAATAGCAGCTACATGGAAAAATAGTGAAAAAAGGAACTGTGCTAAGATATGTATAAATACTAGAAAGCAGCAACTAATCTGAAAACAGTCATCAGTGAAATTGGATAGAAAAATATAAATAGTTGCGCTATTTGTGAAATCAATCAAAATCACCAGTAATTGTAAATCTAAACAGATACAACAATAATGAATAAACAGTGGTAAATAGAAATAAGCATTGCTCAGTGAAGCAAAAAAGATTAATAAACAATGTAAGATTTTGTGTTATTGAAAAAACAATTTAAATAGTCCGCCGATCATATAGATCAAAGTTCATATATCATGACAAAAAAACACCCGTGATGATATCCAATCAGGCGAAGAAGGAAAAATGAATCCAATCTTCATTGAGTAATTATCAATCGTGACAATCCACCACAAATGCTGAGTGATCCTGCTTACCGGAAAATGTTGGTCCCCTATCACAGAGGACCTTGACCAACATGTATATAGTCTTGATCAAATCCGCCAGACTTCACACCGCATAGTATGATCCCAATTAGTGATCCCAGACAGCCCATATAGCCTCATCCAGTTGCAAGTGTTCCACAACAAAGATGCACATGAAAGGAAGGGGGACACTAAATAGTGTAAAATCTTTGGGGTTTTATTTAAAAGGTCATAAAAACATACTTACAAAAACGAAAATTGATAGACAGCCTTGAGTATGGCAGCGCCGGCCGGTCAGGCGCTGGCACACAGACACGTTCTTGGATTGAGCAAGTGGAGGGTGACGTCAGCACAACGCTCGTATCCTCCCTACGCGTTTCGTGAGATATCACGTCGTCTCGGGGCACTAGCAGCTACATGTTTGATTCAGTGTTGCTTCTTCTCTGAGCTTAAAGTTCCAAGCATGTCAAGAAGAGTTCGGTTAAACCTCTCAGGTTGAGCATCCCCTTTGGGGTGGTAAGGAGTGGTTTTGGACTTTTTGATGCCTAACAGGTCTAAAAGTATTTTAATAAGGCTACTTTAAAAGTCTCTCCCTTGATCAGAGTGGATACGTTGGGGCAAGCCATAGTGTACAAAGAACTTTTCCACTAAAACCTTGGCCACTGTTGATGCTTGCTGATCCTTTGTTGAGAATGCTTGGGCATACCTAGTGAAATGATCAGTCACCACCAGAATGTTTCCCTGCCCACTCAGATCAGGATCCAGGCAAAGAAAGTCAATGCACACCAGCTCCATGGGTCCCTGACTCTGAAGATGGCCCATTGGGGCGGCTCGGGGAGGCAAAGTCTTCCTTTGGATACACCGAATACAGGAGTGGCAGTAACCTTCAACTTCAGCCCGCATGCAGGGCCAGTAGATTCGGTCCATCACCAGATGGCTATGGTTATCGTGGAGGGCCGTGAGCATTGACTCTCTGTGTTTCCTGGGTAATAACAGCTGCCATTTTTCTTCAAGACCATCAGAGGGGCCCCTTCGGTAGACCACCCCTTGATGCAACTGCAACCGATCCCACTCTCTGTGTAGCAGACGAGCCTCCTTTGGGGAATCAGTGAGGAGCATGTCAGAGCATTGATTCTCCAAAGCCTTCAATACCAAGTTACCCAGAGGGTCTTCCAACTGGTCCCTTCTCAGGTCCCTCTTCGACAGCTTTGGCAGGACTTCATCCCTCACTTGGGTCACATTGCAGTAACATTTGGGTACTCCTGCAGCAGAAACTCCAATCTCTTCGGCCCTGGACCCTCCCCCAGCCTGACGTTTAGCTCCCTGGTATAAGGCTCGCACTCCTTCTGGTGTCAGCTGAGTCCACTCTTCTGTGGAGTCACTGGGGCCATAAGGCCTTCTTGAGAGGGCGTCTGCATCCCTGTTCCCAACTCCCGGTCGATATTTCAGACTAAAGGTGAAACCCGAGAGGGCAGCCAACCACCTATGTCCTATGGCATCCAGTTTGGCTGTAGTGAGGAGGTAGGTGAGTGGATTGTTGTCAGTCTTGACCACGAACTCTGCCCCGTAGAGGAAATCTCTCAATTTGTCCACCACAGCCCACTTCAAGGCCAGGAACTCAAGCTTATGCGTGGGGTAGTTCCTTTCAGCGGGGACCAAACTCCGACTCACATAGGCAACAGGCCATAGGTGTCCGTCATGTTCTTGATATAGCACCCCGCCCAGCCCATCACGACTGGCATTGACGTGCAGTTCGTAGGGCTTGGTGGTGTCGGCATAGGCCAAGACTGGGGCAGTGGTTAGGCTCCTTTTCAGCTGACTGAAGGCCTCCTCACACTTGGAAGTCCACTGATTCTGAATGGACTCTTTAGGTTTCCTAGGCCCTACTGTGGGCTTCACAGGTTTGACTGGTTCTGGGACATCATTCTCTCCTTCACTCCTCAGTAGTTCATTGAGTGGGCAGGCTATCTTGGCAAATCCTTCTACAAATCTTTGGTAGTAGGAGCAGAATCCCAGAAATTACCGAAGCTCGGTCACATTAGTGGGTCTTGGCCAAGAGGTGACGGCATCCAACTTCTCAGGGTCTGTGGCTATCCCCTCGGCAGACATGATGTGGCCAAAGTAGTGGACTGAGGGCTGATAGAACTGGCACTTCTCTATGGAGAGCTTCAGGCCTTTTTCATGAAGTCTTTTCAGGACCTTCTTAAACCGCTCTTCATGCTCTTCCAGAGTCCTGACGAACACTATGATGTCGTCCAGGTACACCAGCACCTCGATCAAGTTCATGTCACTCACAGTTTTCTCCATCAGCCTTTGGAAGGTGGCCGGGGCTCCTGACAACCCTTGAGGCATGCGATCAAACTCAAAGAACCCCACTGGGGTAATGAAGGCAGTTTTCTCTTTATCCTCAGGATGCATGGGGATTTGGTAATACCCACTCTTCAGGTCCATCACACTGAACCACTTGGCCCCTGACAGGCTCTGCAGAGCGTCTTCTATCTGGGGGGGGTGGTGTACTGGTCAGGAATGGTCCTTCTGTTCAGTGTTCGGTAGTCAATGCACAGCCTTAGAGACCCATTTTTTTTCGCACCACCACTATTGGGGAAGCGTAGGGGCTCCTGGATTCTCTGATGATCCCCACTCTTTTGAGTTCCGCCAGTTGTTCACGTAGGTCTTCCAAGTCCGCCAGAGGAACCCGTCGGACCCTTTCTCTGAACGGTTTGTCTTCCTGTAGACGGATCTTGTGGGTGGCACTCTTTGCACACCCTACATCTAATTCATTCTTGGAGAATGCAGTCTGCCATCGGGTGAGCTGGTCTTTAACTCTTTCTCTCCATTCTGGTGGGAGGGTGGTGTCTTCTGGATAGAACTTCTTTACTGGGATCTCACCCTTCTCCTCCTTCTTCAAGTCAGATGACGCGACTGGGGTGGCTGTGCTCACTTGGCCCAACAGCATTCTGGCCGGTACCTTCACAGGTGAGGTGTTCGTGTTGCGAACGCTCACTGAGACCTTCCCATAATTCCTCCGCAGGGCTTTAAATGGAACCACTTCGGGGATTATCTCTATCCCCTTTCCTTCCTTCCATTGGTCCGTTTCAAGGACAATAAAGGGGCCTGGTTGCTTCCAAGTAAGCTTGACAGACGCTCTCAGACAAGTTACCTCCCCGGGCTGTAGTACACTCTCTCCTTTATCCAAACACCAGATCTTGCCTACTCCTTCTGCTGGAGCCTTCTGTTCTAGTACTAGGCGCTGGTACGCCTGTTTCAGCATGGGGCGCACTCCTGCAGTTGAAGTACTCCACTCCTGGGCCAGAGGTGTTAGTAGTCTCCTGACTAGGTCAGTGTTGGTCCCTATAATGAGGAAAATTTTACTAGCCCCTGGTGGGCGAGGGCAGACCACCGCCAAGGTGTCAAAAGTCTCTGTTCCTCCTGCCACTGAGGGGTCAAAGGTTAGTTTGATTGGTAAATAACCATCATAGGGAAAGTTTTGAGTTCCAATGCCCCATATCTCCAGTTCTTCCAACTTCTGCAATGGCAAGTGTTTAAGGTGCTTGTCATAGAAGTCTCTGTACAGGAGAGTCACTTGAGCCCCTGTATCCAGAAGGGCCTTGGTGTAAATCGGAGAGAGGCCTGCTTGCCCGGTTCAGTAGTTTGTACCCTTACTTCTTTCTTTCTGGAAACTTTGACTGGATTTCAACCCCTGTTGGGTCTGGTGTGCACTGACTCTCTGCCGCCAGGCAGGTTGGGTTAAGGAGCGGGAGACATTAGATCGCTCAGAGGCAACAACGGGGGCCCTAGGCGGGGTCGGGACTCCCGATGCTGTCTCCTCGCGTCGTTGGATTTTATGGAGTTAGCTGAAACTGGTGGGCACCTGGTTGACTCCTTCACCGGGGCCCTCTGGAGTTTTCCGCCGGCTTGCGGTACTGTGCTGCAGCTTTCTCTGGGCTTGGACATACTTCTCGATAATGTCCGACTCCTCCACAGTTGAAGCAGATCATCAGTTTCCTTGGTTTCTGCACTTGGGCAACATTAGAGCGGAGAGACTTCTTGGCCTCCTCTGGAGTGCTTCCACTGGGCAGAACAGTTGGCTGGTTGGTCAGTATGGACATCATCTCTATTAGTTGGGACACTTGAGTCTTTAGGAGCTCAACCTGAGGGTCACCATCCAGCAGCGGATTCAGGTTTCTGACTCTTGTTGTTGTTGTCCAACATGACTTCTTCCTCCCTGACAATCCGGATCAAGTCTGGATACTTCAAGATACCACCATCCTGCCAAGTTCTCAACAGAAGGGTAATGGGGTCTAAAGGTTGGGCCCCTTTCAAAACTTGCTTTGCTCGGATCTCATCCACCTTCCGAGGGTCTAACCCCTTTTTCAACAGGATCTGGTGTATGATCTTGTCCAGGCGCCTCATGTACTCTGACAACTTCTCTCCTTCTTTCTGATAAGAGTGTTCCATTTGGTAGATGAGGTCGGTGACTTTCTCAGTGCGACCGAATACATCCTGTAAGATGCTCAGGTAGTCTTGGGCAGTACAGTCTTTTTTACTGAGCTTCAGGTTGCGAATGGCTTCCAGGGCAGGTCCCTTCAGACTCTCTGTGATCCTCTGCTTCTTATGTGGCTCTGGTATGTCCCATTCATCCAAATCTTGGGTAGCCTGGTCCAGCCACTCTTCAAAACTGCCTTCCGCTGAAGGTACTGGTTGCCTTCCAGAAAAAATCCTAAGCTTCCTGTAACATGCCTTTTGGCACTTTGCAACAAATTCCCCAAGGACAGCACAGAGTTCGGGCCCAATGGTGGCCAGAGGTGACTTGGCAAGAACTTCTGATTTGCTAGAGTCAGCTTGACTGGATGAGGCAGGGCCTTCTTTCGGTGCCTCTGGGTGTATCACATTAAGTTCTCCCTTGTTGGCCAACTTCACACTTGCGTCCTTGAAGTGTTCAGGGATTTTCTGTTTCCACTCAATCAATGCATAAGTATGCGGGGTCCCTGTGTCTGTTTTTACAGCAATCACCCATGCCTTCCTGTCTGGGGACAGAGTCTTCATGGCTTGACTTAACTGTTCTTCACCCCAGAACTCTCCTGGAATTTCAAGCACCACGTTGTAGTCCGAGCGGGCGTTTTCTTCCTTGCATCACGCTATAGCAGCAACAGAATCCATTTTGGTGCTGGTAGGGGTTCTGTCTAGAGGGGGTTTTGATTGCAGAGTCACAGGAATCCCGGACGAGCCCCCATGTGTAGCAATACCCCCGTAGGAGCTTCTGGTTTAGATTTTGGGCCTGCGCTCTGCCTATCAACCCCAAAAGTTTGGCTCGAACCCTCCCTTGGCACAACTGGACAATAACGTGATTGTGGAACCCACTGGCAGTAGGAAACCACATTGCTACCATACAAATATATATATATATATATATATATATATATATATATATATATATATTGTGGCGGTGGGACCCTGTGCGACCTTAACCACTTAACGATCGCTCACTGAATATATACGTCGGCAGAATGGCACGGACAGGCACAATCACGTACCTGTACGTGACTGCCTTCGTATAGTTGGGGGGTCCCATCGGACCCCCCTTCTATACAGTGAGCAGTCGGCATCGTTCCGGGAGCGATCCGTGATGAGGGGACGGCCACCCCCTCGCGATTGCTCCCGTCGAATGAAAAGCTTCCTCTGCCTGTGTAATGTTTACACAGGCAGGAGGAAGTGATGTCATCTCTCCTGCGGCGCTCACATATACCGAGCGCCGTTGAGAGAAGACATCAGGTTAGTGCACTAAACAGCACACTGACACTAGGACACATAGGCACACGATCGCCCCCCCAGGCCCCCCCAGATCACCCCCCCAGCCCCCAGTCACAGTGTCACTGATACCAGTGACCATTTATTTACTGATCACTGCAATCAGTGACATTTGTGACTGTAAAAGTGTCAGGGCAGAGTGTTTTAGGTCCAGTGTAGCCCCCTAACCCCCCCTAATAAAGGTTTAACCCCTTGATCGCCCCCCCAGGTAACCCTTTAACCGCTGTCACTAAGCGATCGTTTTTCTGATCGCTGTCTTAGTGTCGGTGATGCCGATGGGTAGCCAGTTATTTATTTATTTATTTTTTAAAATTTTTATTTATAACGTATAACAGAGGAGTCAATCCACACTGACCCCCATAGTGAATAACAGACATATACATCCAAAATAAAATATGGCACAGCAGTACAGGGGTATCCCCTCGGAGCTCAGAACTCCTAGTGGTCGATCATATAATTAAATTCCCCAGTGGGGGGGTGAAGCTCCCACTGGTCTCCAGTGCATCCCTCCGCCGCCAACTTGAACATGTCCGTCAGAATACCGTTGACGTCAGAATGCCCGGGTCCTGTTGAGATCGCCTCCCCTCTAGTTTTATCCAAATAGTATAGAAACAGGAGGTATAGAACCTCAGGTAGAGAAGAATTGGGTCGAACCCAGAAAAAAGGAAAAGGAAAGAAAAAGGGAGGAACATAGACAGCGATAGAAGGAGGGGGTAGGGAATTAGACAGGGAAGGTCAAAAGGGAAGGGTAGGAGGAGGAGGAGGGGTGGGGACCAGGTAGACATACATCTAGGTGATGGCGACTAACCTATCAGGATGTCGTGACTCCGGCGTGTCGCCTGCGCATTGAGGGCTGGTTGCAAACGAGACACACCTCCGGGGGATGAATAGTCCGGGCACAGACTCATGTGGGCAACTCAATCCCCCTAAGGGTCTGCCCTTCGTCAGAATATTTAAAAATGTTCCATAACTGCCAGGTCCTGGAGTATGTCTCGCGTCTATGCTGGCTAGAGAGGATCAGGTCTTCCATGAGGCTGATGTCGTCAACTCTGCGGAGCCACTGAGCAATAGATGGGGGGGATGTGGATTTCCAGTTGAGGGGTATGCAGGCTCTAGCTGCGTCCAGAAGGTGGCGGACCACCGATCTCTTATAGACTTTTGCAGGCATGTCAGTCACCTGCAAGAGGAAGTAGGCTGGCGTATCCGGCACGGTACGATCGGTAAACTCTTGGGTCACCCTCCTTACCTCCTCCCAAAATCTCCGCAGCCGTGGGCAGGACCAGAAGACATGCAGGAGGGTCCCCTCCTCTCTCCCACGCCAGTTATTTTTTTTAGGTTCGCCGCAGGTTTTTATAGCGTCGGGTACCCCCATATATTACCTAATAAAGGTTTAACCCCTTGATCGCCCCCCAGCTAACCCTTTCACCCCCTTTTGCCAGTGTCACTAATCGATAGTTTTTCTGATCGCTGTCTTAGTGTCGGTGATGCCGATAGGTAGCCAGTTATTTTTTTTAGGTTTGCCGCAGGTTTTTATAGCGTCAGGTACCCCCATATATTACCTAATAAAGGTTTAACCCCTTGATCGCCCCCCAGGTAACCCTTTCACCCCCTTTTGCCAGTGTCACTAAGCAATCGTTTTTCTGATCGCTGTATTAGTTATGCTGGTGCCGATAGGTAGCCAGTTATTTTTTTTAGGTTCGCCGCAGGTTTTTATAGCGTCAGGTACCCCCATATATTATCTAATAAAGGTTTTAACCCCCTAATTGCCCCTAGTTAACCCTTTCACCAGTGATCACCGTATAAGTGTTACTGGTGACACTGGTTAGCCAGTTAGTTATTTTGTTATTTAGGTTCCCCGTCAGGTTTTTATATAGCGTCAGGTACTCCCATATATTACCTAATAAAGGTTTAACCCCCTGATTGCTCCTAGTTAACCCTTTCACCAGTGATCACCATATAAGTGTTACGGGTGACGCTGGTTAGTTACGTTGCTTTTTATAGTGTCAGGGCACCCGCCGTATATAACCCAATAAAGGTTTAACCCCCTGATCGCCCGGCGGGTGATATCAATTAGGTTTTAGCTCCAGAGAGGGTCTGCGTTGCCCCAGGCAGCGTCAGGTTAGTGCCAGGAACGCTAACACCCACGCGTGAAGCATACACCTCCCTTAGTGGTATAGTATCTGAACAGATCAATATCTGATCTGATCAGATATATACTAGCGTCCCCAGCAGTTTAGGGTTCCCAAAAACGCAGTGTTAGCGGGATCAGCCCAGATACCTGCTAGCACCTGCGTTTTGCCCCTCCGTCCAGCCCAGCTCACCCAAGTGCAGTATCGATCGATCACTGTCACTTACAAAACACAACACACATAACTGCAGCGTTCGCAGAGACAGGCCTGATCCCTGCGACTCCAGTGCTGTAGGAGGTGATTTCACCACCACAGTTAAAAAAAAGAGCATATATGCCAAAGCATGGGGGCAGCAGGGGCGGAGGAGCGATTTTGCTCCTAATGCCGCGTACATACGGTCAAAATTCCGATGGAGGCATGCCCGTGGAAAAGTCAGACCATGTGTGTGCGGCATAACTTTTGCGGGAGGATGCCCCCATGCTTCGGCATATATAAATGGTGCATGTATGCCCATCATTAGAAGTGGGTAGACGAAGGGAGGTATTCTAATGGTGGGCATACCCACCGATCAATCTCTTTTTTTCGTTCAGCCAACAGGCTGCATGAAAAAAAAGATTACAATACATGTCCAACAAGGACCAGCAACGTACTGGTATGTTGCTGGACTTTGGTTATACCAGATTGATGCCTGCGGGTTTAGGTATCATCTTGGAATCATTCTTTTCAGCCAGCGGCCGACTTTCATGTAAAAGCAATCCTAGCGGCTAATTAGCCTCTGGACTGCTTTTACAAGCAGTGGGAGGGAATGCCCCCCCCCGGATATAAAAAGCGCCATTGGGAAATTGGGAAAGCATTTTATCACACCGATCTTGGTGTGGTCAGATGCTTTGAGGGCAGAGGAAAGATCTAGGGTCCAATAGACCCCAGTTTTTTTTTAAAAAGAGTACCTGTCACTACCTATTGCTATCATAGGGGATATTTACATTCCCTAAGATAACAATAAAAATGGTAAAAAAATATGGAAAGAACAGTTTAAAAAAAAAAAAAAAAAAAGCAAAATTAATAATAAAAAAAAAAAAAAAAAAAGCACCCCTGTCCCACCCTGCTCTTGTGCAATGGCGAACGCAAGCGTCGGTCTGGTGTCATATGTAAACAACAATTGCATCATGCATGTGAGGTATCACCGCGAAGGTCAGATCGAGGGCAGTCATTTTAGCAGTAGACCTCCTCTGTAAATCTAACGTGGTACCCTGTAAAGGCTTTTAAAGATGTATGTAGTTTGTCGTCACTGCACGTTTGTGCGAAATTTTAAAGCATGTCGTGTTTGGTATCTATGTACTCGGCCTAAGATCATCTTTTTTATTTCATCAAACATTTGGGCAATATAGTGTGTTTTAGTGCATTAAAATTTAAAAAAGTGTATTTTTTCCCCAAAAAATGCGTTTTAAAAATCGCTGCGCAAATACTGTGTGGAAAAAAAAATGCAACACCCACTATTTTAATCTGTAGGGCATTTGCTTTAAAAAAATATATAATGTTTGGGGGTTCAACATAATTTTCTTGCAAAAAAAAATAATGTTTTCATGTAAACAAAAAGTGTCAGAAAGGGCTTTTTCTTCAAGTGGTTAGAAGAGTGGATGTAAGCTTCCTAATGTTGTGTATAAAATGCCAGGACAGTTCAAACCCCCCCCAAATGACCTCATTTTGGAAAGCAAACACCCCAAGCTATATACTGAGAGGCATGTCGAGTCCATGGAATATTTTATATGTTGACACAAGTTGCGGAAAAAAGACAATTTTTTTTTGCACAAAGTTGTCACTAAATGATATATTGCTCAAACATGCCATGGGCATATGTGGAATTACACCCCAAAATACATTCTGTTGCTTCTCCAGAGTACGGGGATACCACATGTGTGAGACTTTTTGGGAGCCTAGCCGCGTACGGGACCCCAAAAACCAAGCACCGCCTTCAGGCTTACTAAGGGTGTAAATTTTTGATTTCACTCCTCACTGCCTATCACAGTTTCGGAGGCCATGGAATGCCCAGATGGCACAACCCCCCCCCCCCAAATGACCCCATTTTGGAAAGTAGACACCCCAAGCTATTTGCTGAGAGGTAT
Organism: Rana muscosa; assembly: GCA_029206835.1. Classification (NCBI taxonomy): domain Eukaryota; kingdom Metazoa; phylum Chordata; class Amphibia; order Anura; family Ranidae; genus Rana; species Rana muscosa. Next base: position 214,039,544 of record CM055125.1, on the reverse strand, counting down.
GGTGAGTATTTTGCAGATCTCGCTTTTTGTCACAAAGTTTTGAAAATTGAAAAAAAAAAAAATGTATTTCTTCATTTTCAAAAACAAATGAGAGCTGTAAAATACTCACCATGCCTCTCAGCAAATAGCTTGGGGTGTCTACTTTCCAAAATGGGGTAATTTAGGGGGGGTTTTGTGCTATTTTGGCATTTTATGGCCTTCGAAACTGTGATAGGTAGTGAGGAGTGAAATCAAAAATTTGTGCCCTTAGAAATCCTTAAGGCGGTGCTTGGTTTTCGGGGTCATGTACGTGGCTAGGCTCCTAAAAAGTCCCACACATGTGGTATCACCGTACTCAGGAGAAGCAGCAAAATGTATTTTGGGGTGCAATTCCACATATAACCATGGCATGTGTGAGCAATATATCATTTAGTGACAACTTTTTGTAATTTTTTTTTTTTTTTTTAGTCATTATTCAATCACTTGGGACAAAAAAAAATATTCAATGGGCTCAACATGCCTCTCAGCAATTTCCTTGGGGTGTCTACTTTCCAAAATGGGGTCATTTGGGGGGGTTTTGTACTGCCCTGCCATTTTAGCACCTCAAGAAATGAGATAGGCAGTCATAAATTAAAAGCAGTGTAAATTCCAGAAAATGTACCCTAGTTTGTAGACGCTATAACTTTTGCGCAAACCAATAAATATACGCTTATTGACATTTTTTTTACTAAAGACGTGTGGCTGAATACATTTTGGCCTAAATGTATGACTAAAATTTAGTTTATTCGATTTTTCTTATAACAAAAATGAGAAAATATCATTTTTTTTCAAATTTTTCAGTCTTTTTCCGTTTATATCGCAAAAAAAAAAATCGCAGAGGCAGTCAAATACCATTAAAAGAAAGCTCTATTTGTGGGAAGAAAAGGAAGCAAATTTCGTTTGGGTACAACATTGCATGTCCGCACAATTTCCAGTTAAAGCAGCGCAGTGCCAAATTGTGAAATCACCTCTGGTCATTAAGCTGCGTAATGGTCCGGGGCTGAAGTGGTTAAAGAGTGTTGGTTTACGCCAGATTTTGTAGAGTAAGACACGTTAATTAAACAGCTGTGTGTTGGGCTATTTAGTTCTGACCTGATTATGGCTCAGGGCCCCACCCAACAGACAGGAAGTCTGTCCCTGGGAGTCAGGTGGACTCCCATCCCTCTGAGAGGAGTCAGAGGCTATCTATGCTGCATGGGTGCAGCCAAAGTGTGCGTGTCTGCAAGAGGCAGATGTCATTGATGTTTGAGCAGCAAAGCACTGACCAGGAGTAAGCGAGGAGTGAGCTTATCTCTAGGAAACTCTGTTTGTTCTGAGGAGCAGACTTTAGGCCTAGGCTAAAGGCCTGAGACAGCCGGATGGCAAAGAATGAAAGCCAGGAGGCTAAAGTGTTGAGTATGCAAGATACAGTAATGGTGGAACCCCCCTGCGAGGGCTACTGATGTATTTGTGAACTTTTTGTGCTTTTAAATAAAAGTGGGCTACCATGCCCTTAAAAAATTGTTCCTGGCTGGCTTGAATCACTGGAAAAACGCATCTACCACGAGAGCTAACAACCCCCAATCTTACATATGGTGGAGGTATTGTTGGGCAGTTTTGGAAGAGTTCCAGATCCGCGCATACCAAAAACAGCGAGTAGAAAGAAACCGTGTGTTTTGCAGCAATACTGTGATGAGCAGCCAATGTGAACGAAAAGTCAAAATTTTCTGCGGTGAACTGCTGTTAGCTGTGTGGGACAGCCAGGCGAACTGCATTGCACAGGAGTTCAATTTAATGGACTGTGTTGTATACAGGTGATGTGCCTGTGGAAGTGAGCTCAACGTGGCTTGAGAGGATGTGTCCACTTAGGAAGGTCCAGTGGATGAATGATTCAAGCAGAGAGTGAAGTCTGCATGTGAAAGTGTGCTGTTTGCAGGTCTTGGAGACAGTAAGTCAAATTTTCCTGTGTTAAAAGGGAACTGTTAAAAAACGTTGTTGGCCTGACTGCAGAGATGAGGCGGTCAAAACGCAAAAAGGAAGCAATGTTTGCTGAGATGAGAGACAGAACCTTGTGGCTGGAGGGGTTGTTACCGACAGAACAAGCCCCAGACTGGTGCAAGATGCACTTGGCCGCACTGAACCAAGTTAAAGGCGAAGTGCATGCTGTTGCCCCTGGCAACGCTGGTGCAAGCTGGCCAGCTATCAATATGCAAAGTGCTAAGAATCAAGTGCGCTGTTTGCGGTGCAGTGAGTGGGGGCATGAAGTTTCCATGTGCCCTTTGTCCCAGGCTCCAGTAAAGCAAAGGTATGAGAAGCCTGCTCTGAGTGCAAAGAGTGAGAAGATGTGTGCGGTTGCCCGTGGCAACAAAGCAGAAATCCGTACAGCTGACTTCATACGGCCTATGTTACCTTCGGAATATGTTGAAGATTTTTTGGAGGAGTTTGCGATGATTTCTTCCTACAGAGGATGGCCCAAAAGTCGCTGGGTTGAGTTGGTGCAACCTTTTCTGATCGAGGAGTACCAGGAGGTGTACCGTGGGATGTATAGTAACCGAGATGACTACGACAATTTTCTAGGAGCAATCCAGTCTAGAGAGCGCTGGAAAAGATCAGCGGGGAGAATGTGGTCTCCCATAGCAACCGGAGAAAGTATGTTTTCAGAAAGGAGGAGCTACAGGGAAGAGGTATACCACCATCCCCATAGAGATACCAGTGAAAGTCTGCATGTTGGGAGAGTGCCATCTCCCTTGGTAACAGGAGAAAATCGCCAAGTACCATGCCTGGAATGTGGTCAGCTGGGGCACGGGATTTTTTCTTGTCCAAGCTTGTGGAATACAACTGCTGATCTTGTTACTGGGCTTAATGCTTTGCCTGCAAGCCCAGAGAAGAGGGTATTGTATCCAGCATCCTGCAAGGAGTATGGCCAGGTGTGTGGGTCTGCTGTTACCCCTGGCAACAGGAAATTTGTTTTGCCTGCAGGCGATGTTGGAAAATCCAAGAAGGATGTAATGTTACCATGTGTCCATGAGGGGGCGTCTGCTTGTGAAAGCACAGCAAAGAAGGGACAACGCCCTCAATTGAAGCCAGAGTTTTCGGCTACAGGATATGGTAAGACTGTTGCAGTTTGTACGACTGATCCCAGTGAAGTGGCAGTGTGTCCGGTGGGGAGATCTGCAGAAGGTGTAAAAATGAACTTGCTGCAGTGTGCTACCCAGATCAGTGGGGAGACACAGGTTAAAACCATGCTTGCAGCGAGGTCAAGAATTGAAAAGGACATATGGACTCTGGGTGCACCTAGGATAATCCAGCAGAGTGCTGGGAGAGATGTGCTAGGGGTGACCAAAGCAGTTGGTATGCTATGTTCCCTAGTGACAGTGACAGGTGCTGTGGAGTTGCCAAGGGAAACCACCAATGAGCCTGTTGTGGTGAGGCAAGTGGTTTCCCAGGACAACTGTGAAGCCGCCCTAGTGGGCAAAATAATGCCTTTGGAAAGGAAGGGTGGTGTGATGAGTGGCACGCAGGGTGCCATGCGTTATGACACAAGTCAGTTTGATAGAGCTTATAAAACTGCTATGGTTATGAATGCTGATGATGAAGATATTGCTGATGATACATGTACTTATGGTGATGTGTTCACTAGTAATGAGGCAGGGGTGGTCGCTGAGCAGGATATGCGATTCCCCTTAGCAACAGTATATAAGGCTGCAGAGGTGTCTTTAGAAACCTCCAGGGAGCTCTGTGTGTTGGAGCCAGAAGTTGCCTGGGACAACTGTGGTGCCGCTCTGATGGATATGAGGGTACTTGACCTTGGTGATGAGAAAAATTGTAAAACTCAAATGTTTGAAATTACTTGTAGTGATAATGGGTTACTGCGGTCTGTCACTGCTGACAGTAAAAGTCCTCATGGGTTTAATGAAGCGCCACCCGAGCAAAGTGGTGAATTATTGTCAAGGTCACCTGTGGCCAGGTGACAGATGCACACCGTAGGGGAACAGGAGTGCACCGCAAGGTAGTGAACCCTATGGCTGACTGCTGCGGATAGGAAACTGGGTGGTTGTGGAAAGCGGGACCAGAGGAGCACAACCGGGATCCTAACGGAAGCTAGAGCCAAGATTCCCCAGGGCGCGGAGTCTAAGACCCAGCAGGTCTTCTCCAGGGCCTCTAGTGGTGAGGATGTTATGCTGCAGGCTGGGACCAGGTCGCGGCCCCTGGAGTTTCCTAGCTCACGCCCCGTAGGATAAGGGGAAAAGAGGGGAAGCAGCAGCACAAGATATGAGAGAACCGAATAACAAGCTGAAGGTCAGGGGCCACAAGCAGACAAGGATAACGAAAGAACGAGCCGAAGGTCAAGGGTCACGAGCAGACAGGGATAGTCGGGGACAAGCCAATAACGTAACAGAGAGACAGACGTAGCACGCGGCAGGCAGGAACCCAAACACACAATGCCTAACAAACACGTTGATCAGCAAAGCAGGCTTGCAGTGCACAGGTTAATATAGTGTTCTGTGATAGGGCCTGGGGTGGAGTCAGGCTGGGAGGAGATTATAAAGGAAGCCAGGTGAAAGGGTTCTGGCCTCTAAGATGAACACATGGGAAGGAAGGTAAGCTGACAGACAAACACTACTGCATATCCATGACAGTACCCTCCCTCTTATGGGCCCTCCCCCGCCTGGGCCCAGGCTTAAAGGGAAATCTCAGATGAAACCTCCTCAACAGATGAGGTGCAACGACATCAGATGCAGCGATCCAAGACGCCTCCTCAGGACCAAAACCTCTCCAATGCACAAGGTACTGAAGAATACCTCTGCAGAGCCGAGAATCCAGAACTTGTCTAACCTCGTACTTTAGATTATCCTCAGAGACCAGAACCGAGGTAGGGAGATGACAAGAAGATCTATTGAGGACCAAAGGCTCTCTAGGAATAAGCAAAGGCATGAGAGGATCAACAGAAATCTGAGGAGGGTCCCCTAGACCCTTAAAGATGAACTGGTCATCTAGCACAGGACCATCAAACTGGGCAGATGTCAGTGGAACCCTGAAGTCAGGTTGGTTAGAGGGTGACATGTCACAGGAGTCAAGCTGAATAGCTGAAAGACAAGCAGAATGTCCTGAACAAGAAAAAGTAGGCGGCTCACTGGGCATGGGCTGGACTGGCATAACTAGTACAGAGGCCGAGTGAATAGCAGAGTCAGGTGTAGCGACTACCTGAATCGCATCGCAAGACGTAGCGACTGCAGGACTTGTAGACAAGCTAGCCTGGCTGTGCGTCCAAGGGCGATTAGGGACAGAGAAATGTAAATGGTTATGCGACCTGGAATGAATGACCGGCTCAGGTTCACAGGGGGCAACCTTGGGTAGGCAGGACGAGGAACAGGAGGAACCCCAAGCCAGGATCTGTCCAGTAGTCCAGTCCACATGAGGAGAATGGAGCTGTAACCATGGGAGACCCAAAATTATAGGCGTTGAGGCCTTGGGTAAGATAAGGAAGGATATCCACTCCTGGTGGAGTGTCCCTACCGACATCTTAACAGGGAGGGTCTGGAAGCGGATAGGTCCCCCTGGGAGAACAGTACCATCAATCGCCAAGACCACCAATGGCGTGGTGAGGGGCAAAAGAGTAAGTCTCATGGACGACGCGATCTCCCAGTCTATGAAATTACCAGCGGCTCCGGAATCCAGATATGCTGAGACCGAATGAGAAGAAGCACCAACATGAGGGAACACAGAAAGCAGAAGACGAGAAGGGGAAGGTGATATTTCTGGGTCCAATACTCCACTTTCCAGATGAAGTGGACCCAAACGTTTTTCTGGACAAAGAGAGCAAGTGTCACGAAAATGACCTTTGCCCCCACAGTAGAGACACAGGCCTAGAGTTCTGCGCCTAGCACGTTCCTCTGGGGATAGCCTGGTCCTGCCCAGCTGCATGGGTTCCTCAGCTGGCAGGAGATGCTCCACAGGTCGAGGAGAGGGAGCTCAGGCTGACTAAGGACCAAGGAGTGCTGGCGCCGCTTTTCTAGGGTCCTTTCCTGAAAGCGAATATCGATCTGGTTACACAAGGAGATAACTCCGTCCAGATCAGTGGGGATGGTTCTTCCTGCTAATTCATCCTTCACTCTATCAGACAGGCCATGCAAAAAGGTTGCGACTAAGGCCTCATTGTTCCAGCTCAACTCAGCCGACAGTATGCGGAAATTAAGGGCGTACTGTCCCACTGAAGCAGACTCTTGGCGGAGACGTAGAAGGGCGCTGGCCGCTGAAGAGACACGAGCCGGTTCTTCAAAGATATTCCGAAAAAGTTTCAAGAAGCCAGACAGGCTAGAAACCACTGGATCATTCAGTTCCCACAGAGGGGCTGCCCAGGCTAAAGCTTCACCGGAGAGGAGGGAAATGATATAGGCTACCTTTGCCCTATCAGACAGAAAGTTTTGAGGCTGAAGCTCAAAATGAATCGTGCATTGGCTAAGGAACCCTCTGCAGGCCTTGGAGTCCCCAGAGAAACGGAACGGAGCTGGCAGTGTTAGTGAGTGTGTGGCTGCGACTGGTGCGATAGGTACCACCGCTGGTTGTACTTGAGGTTGCGGATTCGGGGTTCCCAAGGAGGCCTGAAGCTGCTCGAATCGAGAAGCCAGATCCTGGAGGAATCGCATCACCTGAGTCTGATTAGATTCCTGGGTTTCAAGTCTGTGGACTATGCCCCGCAATGGATCATCCGCGGGGATCGGGATGTCAGCCGGGTCCATGGCTGATCAAACTGTCAAGGTCACCTGTGGCCAGGTGACAGATGCACACCGTAGGGGAACAGGAGTGCACCGCAAGGTAGTGAACCCTATGGCTGACTGCTGCGGATAGGAAACTGGGTGGTTGTGGAAAGCGGGACCAGAGGAGCACAACCGGGATCCTAACGGAAGCTAGAGCCAAGATTCCCCAGGGCGCGGAGTCTAAGACCCAGCAGGTCTTCTCCAGGGCCTCTAGTGGTGAGGATGTTATGCTGCAGGCTGGGACCAGGTCGCGGCCCCTGGAGTTTCCTAGCTCACGCCCCGTAGGATAAGGGGAAAAGAGGGGAAGCAGCAGCACAAGATATGAGAGAACCGAATAACAAGCTGAAGGTCAGGGGCCACAAGCAGACAAGGATAACGAAAGAACGAGCCGAAGGTCAAGGGTCACGAGCAGACAGGGATAGTCGGGGACAAGCCAATAACGTAACAGAGAGACAGACGTAGCACGCGGCAGGCAGGAACCCAAACACACAATGCCTAACAAACACGTTGATCAGCAAAGCAGGCTTGCAGTGCACAGGTTAATATAGTGTTCTGTGATAGGGCCTGGGGTGGAGTCAGGCTGGGAGGAGATTATAAAGGAAGCCAGGTGAAAGGGTTCTGGCCTCTAAGATGAACACATGGGAAGGAAGGTAAGCTGACAGACAAACACTACTGCATATCCATGACAATTATGTTATTGCAGCTGGCTGTGTTTAAAAATGTTGAGCGTCAGGTTGATGGGGTAATGGATAGCGATTTGGAAGGGCTCGGTGTTGCTGAAAGTGAAAGCATGAGTGTGACACATGCGATTTGCAGTGCTCAGGGGGAGTTGCAAGTTTTGTCAGTGGCCTCTGAGGTAGAGGTCTCTTTAAGTGTCTCGGCCTCTCACGCCTTAGCAAATGAGCCCCTCCACGTCGTTGGTAAAGGAAAAGTTCTTAGAGTTCTGTGTTTAGATGCGGCATGTATAGAAATAACTGAGATGTTGTGGAAATTGGTGAAAATCTTTCCAATGTACACCTGCATGTATCCACAGCAGAAGGGCGACATGGTACTGCGGAGTGACAATCAGTGGAGGCAGGTGGTACAGGCGATGTTAAGCAATGTTGATAAAAATTAGTTACTGCACTGTTGGTTACTTTGTGGAAAGTCGTCTCACAGTTCTCTTCGAGAGTGCTTCCAGCGGCAGTTATGTGCAGAAGGCGCTCAAGGGAACTGCTGGAGGAATCAGAAATAATAGACATAGTGAAAGTCTCTCTGTATGCTGGTGTGATGGGGTGCATTCCTGCTGGTGCGGTCCGAGGTGCGGCTGAGCCGTGGTTGGTACATGGCGCGTGTACTGTCTCACCCGCTAGACCTCATGTAAAGGAAGGGCCCGGAACGGATGTGGCAGTAGTGGGAATTCGATCCATCACTCGCAGAGAGGTGCAGTTTGAGGTACCCGGAGACACTTTGACAGGAAATAACAGCAATGGTAACTGTAATGGAAAAGTGTATGAGAAGCACTGTGGAGCACTGTCAGATAATTCTGAGCTATTGATTGAGGTACCAATGGACACAGAAATGGTTAAAGAGATTGCTGTGGAAAAATGTGGCGAAAAGTGTGCATTGGTAGGACAATTGCTATTGGAGTGTTGGACAACAGGGGGCGATGTGAAACTGCGGGACTGTCCCATAGGGAGTAACTGCTTGCCTGTAGGTGGTCCCTCCATAGACACTGTCCTAGCAAACAAGGGGACAAGAGGTCCTAATGACAATATTGAGGTTAAACAGAAGGATATGGTGTTGATCCTAGATGGTTTAGTTGCCAAAAGTAACCACACAGGGGTTAGTGAACCTGAGAAACAAACGTTGTTGGTTAATGTTGCGTCAGGTAGTGAGAGTGGCCAGTCCCTGACAGATTTCATAGAAGTGGGTCCCCAACGGTCCCAGGAGAGTAGGTCTGTGGGAGAAAAAAGAAGGATCGTGAGGCCAGAAGGTAGAAGGGATAGAGAGATTAGTGGGAGCCCACGGTTCAGGAAGAAGTGCTGGTGGAAGCACACCCGGAAGAAGATGTGGGTGGAGTGCCCCTTTAGAGAAAAGGTTGGGCAGATTAGGACTCCTGCTGCTGATAGTTGGCACAGAGGCACCAAGGTGAAGTGCTGGTGGAAACATACCCGGAAAAAGAAATGGGCCTACGCAGCCAATGGCTGGCACAGAGGTGTCCCATTTATGGTGATGGGTTTATGTGTTCCTCCCTCCGGTTCGAAACAGGGGGGGAGGATATGTGGCGGTGGGACCCTGTGCGACCTTAAAGAGTGTTGGTTTATGCCAGATTTTGTAGAGGAAGACACGTTAATTAAACAGCTGTGTGTTGGGCTATGTAGGTCAAAAATGGTAAAAAATGCGCTACCCAAATTATGTGCAAAAAAATTAAATGCAAACAAACAATAATATGTGCAATTGTATGTACAAAAGTTCAAGGTGAATTGCTGTCAAATAATGTCCTAATAGACAAAAAACCCAGAGGTGACTCGCTGTATTCAGACCAATAAACCAATGAAAAACGAAAGGGTTGAAGGGAAATGATATCTTCCACCAAACTTTTCCAAACTCTTCCAGCCGGATGAGACAAAATAATAAAAAGGGCCGCTTACCAAATCCGGTGGATCTCTATTACGGAGATCATAGAAGCTCAGCACATCATAGGACTCCTCGGTATCCCGGCATCAGTCCCACAACCGGTCCGCTCTCTCCTTAGGATGTCCAGGAACACAGCTTCCTTGTGACCAGGATTCACTCCCAATGTATTGGTATGGTAAGCGTGAATATCATAGAAGAGATAAAAAGAGGCTCATAGTGCAGTAAAATGAAAGTCCCTTTACAATACTGACATCCAGAGTCTCTTACAAAACGAAATTCAAAAAATCTGCGGTAAGACAAGACAACCAGCCGCGGCTCAAGCCACTCAGCGTGGTGACGTCAGAGATGATTGCTCCGCCCGACGCTGCGTTTCTCCTATACAAGGCATCAACAGGGAAGGAGGCAACACCCGGACGTCACACTCCACGCAATTTATAGAAGACTGCAGGAAAATGACACCGGAAGCACAGGTATCAAACCCGTGTCCCCGGTGATCAGATGATACAACCAAAACCTTAACCTCATGCCGCATATCACTACATTTGATCATGCCGCCGAGTAAGTTCATTCAGCACTAGATGCAAACCATATCCTGCAATGAGGGCATGATTATGGCATATGTAAAAACTGGATATTGGTTGTAAAATCCGTTCAACAATTGTATATTTACACATGTACCCTTGGTATATAAAATCAAACTCTGTTAAATCGCAACATTACAATATATAAAAGTAAAATTAAAATTAAAATAAAAATATCTAACAGAGCCATAGGTAACAATGCCTGCATATATATAAACCAAAAGCATACACATATATATACAGTATACTCAAGCCTGCCACAAAAAATACATATCTGCATTTTCTTCAAAAACAGGCATAATATGGTCCAGCTAAAAAATATATGCATAAGGTGAATTGAAAATGATTTAAAAATAAAGAATTAAAAAATGAAAAAAAAATTTTTTTCAATTAATTATGCAAAGGGAAGAATATATGGGTAATGGGAAGACCTGATGTGGATAATGAGAGGCCATACTGTATTTTTCGGGACAACAAATCCCTAAGACCATCTCAGAGGGCTACACCCTTCTGGACATCAACAGTTGATGTCCCACTCTATGTTGAAACCGAGCGGGCTATAACAGGCCATATCATATATCCACCGCGTTTCCCTGCGGGATATACAACGTTTTGGATGATCTCCTCTCCAATGGGGGGTGTATTTCTCTATCCCTATAACCTCAAGGAGGGATGGATTATGGTCATGGAATTGGCAAAAATGTAGGGAAACACTGTGCCCAATAAAACCCCTACGAATATTTGAAAGGTGTTCGCCTATCCCGACCTTCAGAGCACGGGTGGTCCTCCCAATGTACTGGAGCCCGCAGGGACAACGTAGGAGGTAGATCACCCCCACAGTACCACATGTAATCAGTTCTGATATGGAATACTCTCTGGAGGTAGTGTTAGAAGTAAAAGTGGAGGTCCGGATGGTTCTAGATGAGGAACATACTTTGCATCTTCTGCAAGGAAAAAAGCCCTTCAAGTTTCCGAATAGGCGAATTTTTGGAGGGGGGTCGACCACACTGGGAGCTACCAGGTCCGTCAAATTCTGATTCCTTCGATATAGGACTTTTGGATGTTCTGGGAGCTCAGGTCCCAAGACTTTGACACCTGAGTACCTGCCAGTGCTTTCGTATAACTTTGTTGACCCACCAAAAATGGGAGGAAAAAGTAGTCAAAAATGACCACTGTAGGTCTGTATTAATCTCCTTTCTTTCCCTATTCTCAGGGACCAGAAGACCTTCCCTGTCCATAGTTGCAACATCTCGTATGTCCCTATCCAGGGTAGCTGGTTTGTATCCCTTTTCCACAAATCGATTTTTCAGGACTGTGACTTGAGCTTCAAAATCTTCAGGACGTGAACAATTGCGTCTCACTCTCTGAAATTGGCCCTTAGGGATGGCCTTGAGCCAATTTGGATGATGTCCACTATCCATTGGGATGTACCCATTTCTGTCCGTTCCCTTAAAATAGGTTTTGGTAAAAAGGGTACCTTGGTCCTTAAATATCACCAGGTCTAAAAAATTAATAGAAAGTGCGCTGCATTCATGTGTAAACCTAATCCCCCAATCATTGGTGTTAAGTTTGACCATAATTTAGAGACTCCACATCTCCCTTCTATAGAAAAAAGGCATCATCTATATATCTTCGCCATAGAAGGAGGCGGGGCTCTTCCAGGGAGAAAAGTCTGTAATTTTTCCATAGGGCCATAAATAGGCCCTCAAGGCTGGGGGCAAACTTCGCCCCCATTGCTACACCGGTACTTTGTATGTAAAACTGACCGCCATAATAAAAATAATTATGCTCCATGGCAAAACATAGAAGCTTCATTACAAATTCCAATGTTGAAGACTTTATGGACAAATCCTTTTTTAGGAAATATTCCGCTGCTTTATATCCCAGGTCATGAGGGATAATAGTATACAGGGAGGAGACATCCGCTGTTACTAATAAAACATCCTCCTCCACTGTAGGCTGGGATATTTCTCTAATAATTTGCATTGAATCTTTTAGAAACGCTGGTGTTTTGGACACTACTGGTTGTAAAAAAACGTCCACAAACTTACCCACCCTAGATGTAAGGGAATCTAAACCGCTTACTATAGGGCAGCCGGGGGGTTGGATGGGGTTTTTATGTACCTTTGGGATACAATATATTATTGGTGTACGTGGAGCCAAGGGAACAAGAAAGTCCAGCTCTTTATCATTGATAATCCCTTTCCTGTGTCCATTAGATACGATACATTTAAGATTTTTCTTATATTTCTCCATAGGATCATTCTTTAAAATGGTATAAGTGTCCCTGTCGGATAACAAAGTTTCCATTTCCTTCAGGTAATCGCTCTTCTTTAAGACCACAATGCCCCCACCCTTATCCGCCGGTCTTATAACCAGATTTTTCCTTTGACACAATGATGCAATGCCCTCTTCCGTGTTCTTCTGTCTTTCTTTTTTAAATTTGACCTGTGATAGTTCTTGTAAGATAAGTTCCCTAAAAACTGTAATACTCGGGGCCGGTTTCCCCGGAGGCTTGAACAGGGATGCATTTCTGAGTCCTGTCCCTACTTTATTTTCTCCCTCCTCTGGGGTACTCTTCCTTATAATAGGATTCGATAGAAAGTGGCATTTGATGCTCAGTTTCCTTGTGTATTTCTGGATGTCTAGAAACATCTGAAATTTATTTAAGGGTTTTCTGGGGGCATATTTCAATCCCTGATTTAATGTCAATATACAATAATGGTAAAAAATGGTAAAAAATGCGCTACCCAAATTATGTGCAAAACACAAAGTGCAAACAAACAATAATATGTACAATTGTATACACAAAAGTTCAAGGTGAATTGCTGTCAAATAATGTCCTAATAGACAAAAAACCCGGAGGTGACTCGCTGTATTCAGACCAATAAACCAATGAAAAACGAAAGGGTTGAAGGGAAATGATGATATCTTCCTCCAAACTTTTCCAAACTCTTCCAGCCGGATGAGACAAAATAATATTGGGCTATTTAGTTCTGACCTGATTATGGCTCAGGGCCCCACCCAACAGACAGGAAGTCTGTCCCTGGAAGTCAGATGGACTCCCATCCCTCTGAGAGGAGTCAGAGGCTATCTATGCTGCATGGGTGCAGTCAAAGTGTGCGTGTCTGCAAGAGGCAAATGTCATTGATGTTTGAGCAGCAAAGCGCTGACCAGGAGTAAGCGAGGAGTGAGCTTATCTCTAGGAAACTCTGTTTGTTCTGAGGAGCAGACTTTAGGCCTAGGCTAAAGGCCTGAGACAGCCGGATGGCAAAGAATGAAAGCCAGGAGGCTAAAGTGTTGAGTATGCAAGATACAGTAATAGTGGAACCCCCCTGCGAGGGCTACTGATGTATTTGTGAACTTTTTGTGCTTTTAAATAAAAGTGGGCTACCATGCCCTTAAAAAATAGTTCCTGGCTGGCTTGAATCACTGGAAGAACACATCTACCACGAGAGCTAACAACCCCCAATCTTACAATATATATATATATATATATATATATATATATATATATATATATATATATATATACACACACACACCGTATATACTCGAGTATAAGCCGACCCGAATATAAGCCGAGGCACCTACTTTTCCACAAAAAACTGGGAAAATTTATTGACTCGAGTATAAGCCTAGGGTGAGAATGCAGCAGCTACTGTAAGTGGAAAAGAGGGTCAACAATGTCCATTTGCAACCACACTGTGCCCATCTCACTGTGTCTCCCATCAGTGCTCATCAGTACCTTCTATCAGTGCTCATTAGTACCTTCTATCAGTGTCTATCAGTACTTTCTATTAGTGTCCATCAGTACCTAATATTAGTGTCCATCAGTACCTTCTATTAGTTTCCATCAGTACCTTCTATTAGTGTCCATCAGTACCTTCTATTAGTGTCCATCAGTACCTTCTATTAGTGTCCATCAGTACCTTCTATCAGTACTTTCTATTAGTGTCCATCAGTACCTAATATTAGTGTCCATCAGTACCTTCTATTAGTTTCCATCAGTACCTTCTATTAGTGTCCATCAGTACCTTCTATTAGTGTCCATCAGTACCTTCTATTAGTGTCCATCAGTACCTTCTATTAGTGTCCATCAGTACCTTCTATCAGTGCTCATCAGTACTTTCTATCAGTACTTTCTATTAGTGTCCATCAGTTGAACAGTAGCAGAGAGACACCAGCAATCATTGACTTTCTATTTCCCCGTCTGTCCTCTCTTGCACTGGATGAGAGAGGACACACAGCTATCTCACTTCTCCCCCTCCTCTCTCCTGTGTGCTCCGCGGGAAATGTGAGCTCCTTAGCTTCACACTTGACTGACTGCGGAGCACACAGGAGAGAGGAGGGGGAGAAGTGAGATAGCTGTGTGTCCTCTCTCATCCAGTGCAAGAGAGGACGGACGGGGAAATAGAAAGTCAATGATTGCTGGTGTGTCAGTGTTCTGCCTGACAGGAGGAGGCGGCGCTTGGTTACACTGCACGGCCGCCGATGACACTGAATGTATCACAGCGCTGGGGGATTAGGCTGCAGACACAGACTCGAGTATAAGCCGAGAAGGGGATTTTCAGCACAAAAAAATGTGCTGAAAAACTCGGCTTATACTCGAGTATATACGGTACTTGAATATTGTTACCTTGGTGTTGGTCACCTGCCACACAACTGCAACAGACAGAGTCCCACACAAGATGTAGTTCAACCAAGGGTAAGATGTTTACTTGGCGAAGAAAACAGAATAGGGGTTAAACAAATAACATTTGACTACAAACAGATCCCTGTGAGAGTCGATGATATACACATATATGTCAGTTTCAGTATTTTACTGTACAAAGGACCCAATTAACACAACTTGGAGTCAGACCTGGGTAAGTGTGCGGTGAAGGAATCTCCCAATGCAATAACGCCAGCAATGGGATACCTCTCCTCCAAGTCCCACCCATCTCACTGAAACAGCAAAGCAATAATAACAGTAATGCAAACAGTTGTATCACATTTATGATTTTGCAAGCTATTTAGCTCCCTCTAGTGGGCAGCTCATTTGGTGCGTGTCCCGTTGTATCAATTTAAGAAATGAACAGAACTGATGATTGTTCCTTCAAGTTCCCAGTAATCTTCTGCTAGCTCTGTTGGTGCACTTAGTTATTTGTAATCCAACAATAGGGTGAAGAAAATCAATCACTTGGTGTATAAAGTGGAGCGGTAACAGAAACGTCAGTTCTCCCACACCGCTATACTGCTCTCCGGTGTAGTGTATTCCCACCAGTGGCACTGCAGTTGCCAGCAAGCGCGGGTAGAGCTGCAAGCAAACCCTCCTTTTCAATAATTCAGTTAATTATGTGGACAGGCAAGTGCCTTCTCACCAATCGAGGCCTCGCCTCGCTGGTATGCTCCGTCTGGACCCCTCTTGGCTCCCAGTCTCTCTGTAGCTTGAGACCCCTGGTCCTCCGCGCAGCCACTCTCAAGGTGCCGGTGGATGGGCGACTCCAGATGCTGAGGAGTGTAGACCGGCCCCTCTCTGGTCGGATCAGCTAGGCTATGGCAAGGATCATCCCGTCCCGCGGTCCGGTCTCTGCAACTTTAGGCCCAGGCTTCTTCGGCCTAGCACACTCACAGCAGGCCTCTTGCCTGTTGAAAGATGGCTTCCCCAAGAGGCCGCCCTAAGGCCTCACTTCGCCTTAAGTAAGTTCCCCCAGCAGGCTGTGCGTGGCGCAATGCACTTTGGTAGCACAGTGGCGCTGTGGGCATTGTAGTCTATTTCCAACCCACAGCAATAGAGTCTCTGTCTCTTGCACTACAATGTCCATCATGCTTTGCTCTTGTCATAACTGCAGCAATATGACACAAACGGACACCAGAGGGACCTATTGTTATTAGGCACAAATGGTAGTCTGTAAGCTATGTTCAAATGTGACACCTTGCTACACTTGTAAAAAGAACCTCATGATCACTTAAATTATCTTCAGTGTTTTCTGGTAATAGTGATAGCATCCCCCCCGTCTTCTACATAACTAGGAGATTTCCTCTTTACTGATTTCACAGCTCTTTCATGCATATAGGTTAAGATTTTACAAGCAAATGGCTACAAAACGATTTGATAACGGGAGCAGTATTGGCTGCTTCCTATAAAGGTTTCAGCTGTCGTCCCAAGCTTTCAGCTTGTTTTAATGAGGCTGGGTTCACACAGGTCTGACTGCGGTTTTCAGTCTGGTGTCCTGTGCGTTTGTGTTCATCGGTTCAAGTGCGATTCAGGTGCACCCGTACCGGACCCAAAACCGCATAGGACCCTTTTCAAATTCGCACCGCAGCTGCCCGGGTATGTGTAAACTGGCTCCATTAAAAGCCTGTCATATTCAGTGTAAAACTCATCCATTTTGCATGTATGTGAACCCAGCCTAAAGTGGATCTTTACTGCATCTGAGCACCACAGTCCAAAAACACGGTTTAATTCATTTTTAATTTTCAAAGCAAACCCCCCCCCCCCCCTATCCATCCATGTCTCTATGCTTTATTTTCTTGAGAAATCACCTTGAAAAACAATCCCCTAATATTTCTTGGTCTGGCCATCTTGAGTAAGGGCAAATTATTAATGTACCATTTACTTCCTGGAATCCATCTGCCCTTAGCTCTAGCAGGCGTGCAGGAGAGTGTGCTTAGCTGAGAAAACCCCTCCTCTTCTCCTCCCTTTCTGAAGACTCCTGGGATGTATGACATAATTTGCCTAGGAAGCAAACCAGGAAGTAATTAAAGAATTGTAAAAAAAAAATTATATACTTTCCTATCTATTTACTAATGCTATCAGCATGAGGTTTAAAAAGAATCAATGTTGATTGGAAGAGTGAAGTTCCATGCAGGCATAAGGACATTTACATATAGTACAAAGCTTTGAATGTTATTAAAGCGGAGTTCCACATTTCGGGGGGGGGGGGACCTGTCTTTCACAGGTATCCTGTCCCCACAGCTGCGGCGCATTATATCAGCGCTCGGCTCCCACCTCCTCCCCCTGCCGCCGGGCCAGTAGGAGAGCGCAGCGGGTGCCTCGCGCATGCGAAGTAGGGACCCGGCGTGAAGCCGTAATGCTTCACTACCGGGTTCCCTTACTGCCAATGGCGACGGCAACATCCGACAGCTGATGGAGACATCAGCTGCGTTGCTGACATCGCTGGACTCCAGCACAGTAAGTGTCCTATTATTAAAAGTCAGCAGCTACAGTATTTGTAGCGTCTGGCTTTTAAATTTTGCAGTAGTGGGCATACCTCCGCTTTAACTTATTTAGAGAACCTCTTCTGTCTGGACTAGTCCTTCAGGAAAAGATCTCCATTCATTGAAATGCATCATTAAAATACCCTTGTCCAGAGATAAACATGAGCATGCCATTGGTGGTTTATGAAAATGCTAGTAGTTTCCTGTGTCTAGCTTCAGCATTTGAGTCCTGGAACAAGCATACAGGAGAAAGTGTGAATTTCTTACCTCGCTACTTGTACCAGAGTGGTATTGAAGCCAACATGTGGACATGGCAGCTAGACAACCAGAGAAGAATGGGTCAGCAATGGCAGCCAACATTTAACTCTAATGCCGCGTATACACGGCCGTTTTTCTCGTCGGGAAAAACAACATTTTTCCCATTTGACGAGAAAAATGATCGTCTGTGGGCATTTTGTCGTTTTTCTCGACGAGAAAAACGGCATTAAAAACGACGAGAAAAATTAGAACATGTTCTAATTTTTCTCGTCGTTTTTTCCTACATTTTTTCCACGGCAGTGTTTCCCATAGGGAAACACTGCCGCGGAGCCCACAGACGGTCATTTTTCTCGACAAGAGAAAAAACTACGTGAAAAACGACCGTGTGTGGGGAACAAGCTGTTCCCCCGTTTTAAATGACATTATTCACGGCGGTTTTTTAACCGCCGTGAATAATGATCGTGTGTACGCGGCATCAAACATTCACTGCATGTGGGTCCTAGCCTGGAAATGTTATGAAACATGTGGTTTATATGGGATCATCACAACATTCATACCTCCCAACAGGCACGGATTCTGCGGGTTTCTCCCGCATAGGCACCTCCTTCCCGCATTCCCGCAATAGTTGTATAATTCCCGCAGAGCAGGCACAGCAGGAAGTGGAGGAACAAATTTTTTTCAATTCGCCCGCTGAACCCCCCTGCTCAACAACTTTAGTTTTAAAGTCGAATATTTTTTTTTAAATTCTCCCTGCTGCACCCCCCCCCCCCCCCCCACTCAACAACTTTCGTTTTAATGTCGAATTTTTTTTCCAATTCTCCAATCCTCCCCACTGCACAACCCCCCCCCCACTCAATAACTTTCGTTTTAATGTCGAATCTCTTTTTCAATTCTCCCACTGCACAGCCACCCCATGCCCCCCCCCCCCCCCGCTCAACAACTACTTTCGTTTTTTTAATGTCGAATCTCTTTATCAAATTTTCAATTCTCCCACTGCACAGCCACCCCATGCCCCCCCCCCCCCCCCGCTCAACAACTTTCGTTTTAAAGTCGAATTTGTTTGCAGGGGAGAGGGGAGCTCATCAATGTCCCACGGTGGGACTTTTAAAAGTTGGGAGGTATGCAACATTGATATGTCTGTTTCTCCTCTTGCTTTATTTAGGATGGGGTTTCAGGACCAGCTAGAAGATCTTATAACCAAACACAAAAACCTGGCAGAATTTTATGTAAGTATATTTGGATTTTGTGGAAGGCCAGTGGTCTTCTTGTTTAACCACTTCCATACAGGGCTTTTTCTACCACTTCCATACCGGGCCTATTCTGGCACTTCTCTCCTACATGTACAAATCATCATTCTTTTGCTATAAAATTACTCAGAACCCCCAAACATTATATATATGTTTTTTTTAGCAGACACCCTAGGGAATAAAATGACGGTTGTTGCAACTTTTTATCTTGCACGGTATTTGCGCAATAATTTTTCAAACGCCTTTTTTTGGGGAAAAAAATGGTTTCATGAATTAAAAAATAACAAAACAGTAAAGTTAGCCCAAGTTTTTTGTAAAATATGAAAGCTTATGTTACGCCGAGTAAAAAGATACCTAACATGTCACGCTTTAAAATTGCGCACACTCATGGAATGGTGGCAAACTTCGGTACTTAAAAATCTCCATAGGCGACGCTTTGAAAATTTTTACAGGTTATCAGGTTAGAGTTACAGAGGAGGTCTAGTGCTAGAATTGTTGAATGCGCTATAACGCGTGCGGCGATACCTCACATATGTGATTTGAACAGCGTTTACATATGCGGGCGGGACTTACGTGTGTGTTCGCTTCTAAGCGCAAGCTATTGGGGACGGGCATTTAAAAAAAAATATATATATATTTTTTTATTATTTTACTTATTTTTTTTTTATTTTTACTTTTTTTTACACTTTTTTTTTGTTTTTGATCACTTTTATTCCTATTACAAGGAATGTAAACATCCCTTGTAATAGGAATGTGTGTGACAGGTCCTCTTTATGGAGAGATGCAGGGTCAATAAGACCCCACATCTCTCCTCCAGGCTGGAAAGCATGAGATCGTGAAAAAAATTTCACTGATCTCATATTACAGCCGCAATGGCGGCTTTGTTTACATTTGAGGACCCGGGCGTGACGTCATCACATTGCGCCCGGGCCTCCGACGGTCATAGAGATGACTGGTGACCATCTGGCCACCCACCACCAGTTCCGGACGATTCTCTCCGGGTCCCCGATGGCACGGGAGAGCCCGGAGAAGCATCGGGTGGCGGCGGGAGGGGGGGATGTCCCCTCCCGCCGCCTATAAGAACGATCAAGCGGCGGAACCGCCACTATGATCGTTCTTATGGTGCGCAGGATCGCCGGCTGAAAAAAAGGATATCTGAATGATGCATCTAGCTGCAGGCATCATTCGGATATCCCCCCTCAAACCCAGGACGTCATATGACGTCCACCCGGAGGGAGAGAGGGTTCCTGCCGGCGTCATTTTACTATGGCCCGGTATGGAAGGGGTTAAAGGAAAAGCTGGCTGTGTGTTCCCCTGGCTTCAAGAAAAGGACATTGGATGTGATATTATCTTTGTAGCGTTCGGTTCTTGAATTTTTTAGTTGTTAGAACTTATAAGACAGTTTACATAACAGCTCGGTCACTAATTTTTTTTCAGAATCCGAAGAGGCTTGAAGAAGAGATCTCTCGCTTGGATAAACAGAAAAATAAACTAATACAGGAAAGTAAGTACTGATTATTTTTCCGAGAGAAAAAGAGATATTACAACTATGCTATGTTTTTAAACATTACAAAAGTAGCAAAACTACAACTTTCATATGTGTATATTTTTGGCTTAGCCCCAGATCTAAAATGTATGCCTACTTCTAATGATTAGAGAGAATAGATTGGAGAGCCAGAGAGTGTGTAAACTAATCTAATTGCCTTAAGGCTTCATGTACACAGGACATTTTTACAACCTCTCCTGAACGATTAAAGTAATCTTACAACAGTTCAAGGTCACGTGACTCCAAGCCATGCGCTGGTATGTTGACATCAGCAGAGCCTTCCATGATCAAACTGTATGTAAACTTGTGTAGCACATGGACCCTTTTCCCTTGCTTTGGCTCAATTGCAGGAAAAAGGCACACCGAACTTTATGCCCGTACCCTCCTGGATGAGGAGGTAAAGCGGTGTTATGTATTTGGGTCCCACAGCTAGGTTCTTCCATCAGTTGGTTCTCGTCTCCTAGGATATAGGGACACGTCTCTGTATTCCCCCCAGTAATACCAATGTCCACACCACTTTAAACTCCAACGTTGAGTTTATTTTTTCAATGTTCAGCAGATAGGAAAAGGGTGGAAGAGAGACAGGAAAGCGAGGTTTGGGAGGTTAGTCCAGGCACAAATGGATATCACAATCACTACTCTATCCCAGAGTAGGTTTAGCTCACCCGGATAGTCTCCCACAAAGTGGATCCTAGCAGCCGAAGTGATGCTCGGACGTTTGATCAGGTTCTTTTCCTAGATGCGATCGGGAGACTCTCTGCCACAGAATCTATCAGACCCCGAACCTCTTGGCTTCTTGGGTACTTAAGGACAGGTGCCAGCAGCAGCACATTACTAGGCCCTTGGTGGATAGAAGAATCCCTCCAGAGAGTTACCGGGCCCCTTCCTTCACCGTGAACTCCCACCGGTCCGTCAGAAAGGTCCTCCCCCGGCCTCCTCTTCTTAGAAGCGGGCTCTCTCGCGAGAGACACACTGGTACTTCTCCTCCTCGAAACGGGCTCCAGCTAAAGGTGCTGGGCCCAATGCTGAAGATGCAGCCCTAGGGCTAAGGGTGCCTGGGACTGGTGCACACGTGGCCCCATGGCCTGGAGTGCCATGCCACGCACTTGGACTCCGACTCCTCTCCTCCTCCGAAGACCCCTCCCAGGTGGCGTCTGCCCCTTATATATCCCCTTCCGGCATGCACAGCAGGTTGACCACGCCCACTGTACCGCTGCCGAGAGAGGACACCCTAAGGCACAGCACTAAGACCAGCAGTTCAACCCTGACCCATTATGGCAGTGCCACCTACAGGCCACAGGGAACTGCACACCAGTATACCATCCTGGAAATAAAGCAGCACAACCTATAAATTGGGAACAGTCTGAGCCTAACTACTATCTCAGACCAGCCCCTAAATTTGGGTATATAGCACCCCTAAAT
The DNA here is from genome assembly GCA_029206835.1 of Rana muscosa. Lineage (NCBI taxonomy): Eukaryota > Metazoa > Chordata > Amphibia > Anura > Ranidae > Rana > Rana muscosa. The sequence goes on along the minus strand of CM055125.1, from coordinate 214,017,913 downwards.
GGGGTGCGCGCTACATACACCCCCCTCTAAAAGAGACACTGTCCCCAGTGTCTGGAATAAACTCACGCTCCTCAAACCTGAGCCAGCGCAAATTATACTATGTACAATTTTAAATCCTTGTGCCGGAACCAACATATTGGGGAAGGGGCATGAAATAGAGGTGAAGGAAGGGTTAACAAGATTACAAACAGGACATCCCATACTCAATGTCACATTCACATAGCATTATACATTTTCAATCCCACCCCTCTAGACTAACTACTCTACCCATTCTCCGGCAGTTGCTAGTAGTTCACCTGAAGAGGGAGAGAAAATACACAGAAACAAATAACATCCTACTAATATCTACATGACATGAAGTGAACCATCTTCCCGAGGAAAGATGATTCCCTTCAACTAAGGTTGCATACACTAGGCCTAGTACCGTATATGGAATAACGCTCCTCAAGGGAGATGCATAATAAAAATAGAAGTCCTGCAAATCACCGCCACCTGGTGGTAGTGGTGGTAGTGCGACCGTCATAGCACTGACACTACCTAACATGGTAAGGTAACACTGCTATACATTTTCCATCTTGAGCGCGATGATCTCACCGATGAACCTAACTATCTCTACCCCAAAAGTTCTGTTCTCTTGTGGAGCTGCAAGCGGAGAGAAACAGCAGCTCTCCTGACTCTTGGTAGAGCAAATTACCCCAAAACAGTAAAGGGCAAAGTTCTTAAGTTCCCAACGGAACAACTTCCAGAGTACAAAAAAAAACAAAGTCTTGTCTTTTTAGAGATAGAAGTAAGGATCGGGCAAAACAAGGAATTCCACTTTGCATCAAAGGTTTCCATAGAGTACACAGAATCTTCTCGCTCCTTGTTACAAACGACCACCCGATCCGCATGGATGTGTCGCCCATAGCTCCACTCTTGTTTGCATCCCTTGAACCGTTCAGTCATATTAGCGGAGCATTCAAAGTATCTGCGGGCGTTAGGCACTTTTAGGTGGTTCCACACAAAGTCCGCATACCACCTCTCTATATAGGCCTCAACCTCAAACAGCAAGTCCCTGGGAACATAGCGGTATTCCCAGCCGTACTCAACAGCCACTCTCTTGTTAAAGAGCCGCTGCAGTCTCGATAGGGGAGGAAGGGTGGCACGATCTCCTGCACCTGGTAAAACAATGGCATCTGGGGACCTGTGCACTTTCACTGCCTCAAGTTTTGGTAAAGGGGCCCGCAGTGGCGCACGCTCAGCCACAGCATCAGGCGCTGGAAATACAGGTGCAGACAATACAGGTGCAAAATATATAGTCACGCTAACTTATGAACGTGAACATAAGCCCACCACTGAATAATTGAAAAAATCCAAATAACAACAGTGATAAATCATATAAAATGCTCAATGAAGAACAGTGAATGATCAGTGTAAACAATAAATTTAAAAGGAAATAAAATGGACTATGATTAAACAATTAATTTGATGATAATCCAAAAATGCTATATAGGACCCTCAAAGTTCATATCTGAAAGTCCATGATGAACGAAACACCCGTGAGCAAGTGTCCAAAATTAATGAAAAAAAGACAAAAACCAAAACAGAGAAAAAATAGGATTTTTATAACAGCTTACCTGTAAAATCCTTTTCTTGGAGTACATCACGGGACACAGAGCGACATAGTCATTACTAATGGGTTATATAGATACCGTCAGGTGCTGGCACTGGCAACTTCCAAAACCGGAAGTACCCTCCCCTATATAAGCCCCTCCCATCCGGGAGCACCTCAGTTTTGTAGCAAAGCAATAAGTGTCCCCAAAGAGGGGCGGGAGCTCTGTGTCCCGTGATGTACTCCAAGAAAAGGATTTTACAGGTAAGCTGTTATAAAAATCCTATTTTCTTTCTCGTACATCACGGGACACAGAGCGACATAGTCATTACTAATGGGATGTCCTAAAGCAATGCCAAATGAGGGGGGGGATACACCATATATAAGCTGAGCGCTATCAGACATGAGGATCTTTTGCGGCCTGCAACACACTGCGCCCAAAGGCGACATCCTCCTGACTTCCAACGTCCACCTGGTAGAACCTAGTAAACGTGTGTACTGAAGACCATGTTGCGGCCTTACAGATTTGAGCCAGGGAGGCCTGGTGATGCACTGCCCATGAAGTTCCAACTGCTCTCGTGGAGTGCGCTCTAACTTTGAACGGAGGCGGTCTCCTTCTCAAGCCATAGGCTTGTATTATGACCTGTCGAATCCACTTGGCTAAAGTAGATTTTGACGCTGCCTGACCCTTTCTGGGGCCTTCCGGCAGAATAAACAAAGTATCTGTTCTGCGAATCTGAGCAGTGGCTTTTAGATAAGCTTTAACTGCTCTTACTACATCCAAAGAATGCAATAACTTTTCCTCTACCGAAGTAGGTTTGGGGAAAAAAGAAGGAAGAACCACATCTTGGTTCAAATGAAAACTCGATACCACCTTAGGAAGAAAGGCTGGATGAGGACGTAACACTACTCTGTCCTTATGGATAACCAGATATGGCTCCTTACAGGACATAGCTGCTAATTCCGACACTCTTTTAGCCGAACAAATGGCTACTAGAAAAATCAATTTCCTGGTGAGAAGAACCAAAGAAATATGCTGTAATGGTTCAAATGGTTGTTTCTGTAGAACCGACAGAACCAAGTTTAGATCCCATGGACATATGGGAATATTAACCGGAGGACTAATACGCATCACTCCTTGTATAAAGGCTTTGACTAGTGAATGCGAAGCCAAGGGCCTTTGAAAAAATATTGACAAGGCCGAAATCTGACCCTTGATAGTACTCAAGGCAAGCTTCCTATCTACAGCCCACTGTAGGAAGTCCAGAATCCTACCTATTACGTATTTATGTGGATGCCATTTCTTGGCCTCACACCACGCGATGTACGCCTTCCAGATTCTATAGTAGATCTGCCTGGATACCGGCTTCCTGGCATTGATCATGGTAGATACCACAGGATTAGAGAGCCCTCTCTTTTTTAGAATGTGGGCTTCAATAGCCAGGCCGTCAAACCTAGGGCTGGTAAGGAAGGGTGGTATATCGGTCCTTGCGAAAGCAGGTCCGGACGACGTGGGAGAGACCAAGGACTCCCCACTGACATTTTACAATCTCCGCGTACCACGCTCTTCGGGGCCACGCTGGAGCCACCAGAATCACTGGTTCCTTTTCTACCCTGATTCTGCGGAGTCATCGAGGTAACCATTGTGGCGGTGTGAATGCATATATCAGCTTGAACTGATCCCAAGGGAACACTAGGGCATCCGAGCCGCAAGCTAGGGGATCCCTTGTCCGAGAGACAAACCTGTCCACCTTTGCGTTGAATCTGGATGCTAGAAGATCTACATCCGATGTTCCCCACCGCTGACATATTGTCCAGAAAACCTCGGGGTGAAGGGACCCTTCCTCTGGGCATAATTGCTGGCGACTTAGAAAGTCCGCCTTCCAATTCTTCACTCCTGGAATAAATACCGCAGATATGGCTGGGACATATCTTTCTGCCCATTTCAGGATGTAATTTACTTCCCTCTGGGCTGCACGACTCCTGGTGCCCCCCTGATGATTGATATATGCCACTGCTGTGGCATTGTCTGATTGAATTCTGACAGGGGACCCTTGGAGTTTGGATGTCCATGCTACTAGGGCATACCGGGCTGCTCGTATCTCTAAGAGATTGATGGGCAGGGCCTTTTCTGCATCCGACCATCTGCCCTGGAGAGACCATTGCTCCAGTACTGCTCCCCAGCCTATAAGGCTGGCATCTGTAGTGACCACCTTCCAAGAAATCGGACTGAAGGATTTCCTTTTTTCCGGATTCTGGGGAACCAACCACCAACGGAGGCTCTTGCGAACGGAAGGGGACAAGGACATTGTAAGTCTAGGGCCTGAACTTTTTTGTTCCAGGCTGACAGTATGGCCCCTTGCAAATTCCTTGAATGGAATTGACCGTAGGGTACTGCTTCGAATGATGCCACCATTTTTCCCAGCAGCCTCATATACAGGCGTATGGACGGCTGTCTTTTTTGTACCCACTAAGTGGATCAAATCTTTCAAAGACAACACCTTTCCTCGAGGCAAGAATATTTTTCTCTGGCCTGAATCCAACCTTAGCCCCAAGTATTCCAGACTTTTGACTGTTTTTTAGGGCTGACTTGTCTCGGTTGATAATCCAACCGTGAGATTCCAGATACTTGATTGTCTTGTGAACGACCACGTCTAGTTTTTTCACTGAGTGGTCTATCAGCAACAAGTCATCTAGATATGCCATTATCATTACACCTTGTGTTCTTAGATTGGCCAATAAAGGGCCAGAATTTTTGTAAACACTCGTGGTGCTGTGGCCAAACCGAAGGGTAAGGCTCTGAACTGAAAATGGCGCCCTTCTACTGCAAAGCGTAGAAATTTTTGGTGGACTGGAAAGATGGGAATGTGCAAATAAGCATCTTTGATGTCGATCGCGGCTAACCAATCCTCCCCTTGTAGGGCAGTGGCCACCGATCGGATCGACTCCATCGGAAAGTCCTGATATACAGGAATTTGTATAGCCCTTTTAGAATTAATATGGGCCTCCCGTCCGCGTTTGCTTCGGGACTGTAAAGAGGTTTGAGTAAAACCCGAACCCTCATTCTTCCAGGGGAACCTCCATAATTACTCCTTGGAGCAATAGTTGTTCTAGTGCCAACAGGAGGGACTCTCTCTTCCGGGGATCCCTTGGCACGTTTGACCTCAAAAATGGGAAGGAGGAGAGTCTTTTAACTCCAAACTGTATCCCAAACATACTGCGGAGAGCACCTATCTGTCTTGCTCGTGTCCCGCCAGGTCTCTTGCGAACAACTGGAGTCCTCCCCCCACCCGACTGAGTGGGGGCTTCAATGAATTTAACTTTGGGGGAGGTTTTGTACCTCCCCTGACCCAGGGTTTCTCATTACCCTGCTATTGTCCCTGTTTTTTACCCCTGGGAATTGACCGAGGAGGCCGTCGGAACTGTTACACAGCCGATGCCCCAGGGACTGGAGAAGCAGGCCTCTTAAAGAGGGACCTCTAACTCTGTTTTTAACCGGCAAGAGCGTATTTTTACCGCTGGAAATTTTCTGGATATATTTGTCCAGGTCTTCCCTGAATAAGCGTTCACCATGAAATGGGACGCTAACCAGCCATTCTTTACAGGGAGCTTCAGCAGACCAGTTTTTGAGCCATAGGAGCCTACGCATATGTACTATAGACAGCGTAAGGCGGGAGGCCTGATGGACTGAATCCTTTATGGCGTCAACCGCAAAGCCTAAGGCTCTAGGTAGATCAGCTAGGGCAAAGCCTGCTGATCTGTCAAGTCCCTCAAGACCTGTTTCAACTGATCCTTCACTGCTTAGCAGACCCCAATAGCTGCTACTGCTGGTTGTGTCACCAAGCTTGCTGTAGAAAGAAGCAGATTTTCATAAGGACTCCAATCTTTTATCTATTGGGTTCTTGAACATTTGGACATTATCCACTGGACATGTGAGTGATTTATACATACAAGAGATGGCTGCGTCCACTGTAGGGACCTTCCATTTTTTTTTTTTTTTTTGATGAACTTATCCTCCATGGGATAGACCACCGGAAATCTCTTGGGGGAATAAATATTTTCTCAGGATGTTCCCAATCCTGGTAAATGAGCCCTTTCAGCAAAGGGTGAAGTGGAAAAGAACAGACAGTCTGGGGGCTTCTAGCGACCCCAACGAGGATACAGTAGTGGTTGATGGTTCCGCAAGGTGCATTTTTAAATGCTGATCGGACCATGTTAGTCAGAGACTGAACCCATAATCTTTCAGCTTGAGATGCTGAGAAAAGGTTCCCCCACTGTTGATTCCTCTATAACAGAATCAACCTCATCCTGATCCCCTTCAGGCAGGTCGATCCCTGTATGGGACTGTTGCTCTGCTAACAGGCACTCTGAAGGAGGAGACGGAGATCGGGCGTGCTTTCCCTGACAGGGAGGCACCGATCAATGTTGACAATCTCTCTCTAATCCTCCCAGAGCTGAGGAAAAAACCTCCTCTGTTACATACACAGGAGCAGGTGAACTGAGGACAGCCACAGTACCAAGTACCCCTGCGGGGTCTCTACGGTCACTTACCTCTGAACTTCAGGGGAGACTGGTGCAGCAGAAGTATGCCCAAGATCCTCAGAGCCCGATGAGACCCCCTTCGCTTCCTGGAAGATTCAGTTCCGGAGCTTCTGGACGGCATATTCCTAAGCCTAAAGCTGAGGTATTCCAGCCGTAATACACCACTTTTTACTGAGAATAGTCTAGCACAATTGCTGCTATATCACAGTTGGTGTCTACTAAAGTGCCTTTCTAGGGGATGCCTGCATCAACCGCCTCTATGTGCCTTTATATTGTTGCTAGCTCTGTCTGTGCACTTCAACAGCCAGCTATAATGTGCTTCAAAACACGCTGGACGCCCGCACATGCGCAGTAGCGCCGCGGCGCACACCTGAGCGTCATCCACCCGCTCCGCCCCTTTTTCCAGATCGCCTCTATGAATAGAGGCGCGTGCACGCGCACGCGCGTGGGCACGTGCGCCTTCGGCGCCTTTTTTGAAAACAACAAGGAGCTAGATGGGAGCCAGGGTCCCTTTGCCGCAGGGCCCGGGGATGGATGAGCGCAGCAACAGGGCAGAGGAGACAGCTTCCCAGCAGAGAACATACCAACTGCCTGGATTTGATTCTGGAAGAAAAAAATCCACATTACAAGAAAAAGAACCATAGCGGCCTCTAGTGTCTAACACAGGTACCGCGGTCTTACATTTTTTTTTTTTTTTTTCTTGCCTACTATTAAAATTTTTACATTTTCTCAGTAGTAACAGGCATACACAGAATATTAGCGGGAATACCGTTAGGTAACAGACAGAAAGACAAATTAGGCTTGGGGTCCCCCAATAGAACCAAGTTCCTGGGGGCCCCCACTTACCTGTTCCCCGCCGCAGGACTTTGTTTGGTCCACAAAAGCCCAAACTTCACCTATCACGGCAGGCATTGTAATCAAACCTTCAGGGACCGGGTTCCCAAGGATTCCACTCCCCTGGACCTGTATAGCACCCTGCACAGAAAACATCTTGGTCGTGGGTATGACCAGAGCTCTGGATCCCAGGGTCCAGCTCTCCTAAGAGAAGCATTACAGGCAAAACCTTGCTCTTCTCTGCAAGGCCCGGGTACCGACCGTTTAGCTATGAAGCTTTTTTGGTCGGATCCAGAATAGCTTACTGAGGCCCAAAAGAACCTGTACGCAAGCTCAGTGAAAAACACGTTTCTTCTTGGCCAACACCTTAGACACTGGCAAAAAACTGAGGTGCTCCCGGATGGGAGGGGCTTATATAGGGGAGGGTACTTCCGGTTTTGGAAGTTGCCAGTGCCAGCACCTGACGGTATCTATATAACCCATTAGTAATGACTATGTCGCTCTGTGTCCCGTGATGTACGAGAAAGAAATTCAGATCTTCTTATAATCCGTGACTTTCACCACCACCAGTAAGAATTCCTGCTTACCAGAAAGCGATGGTCCCCTATGACGGAGGACCTCAAACAGCCTCAAGTAACACTCAGTAAAACCTCCGGATTTCAGCAAATGATGAACTTCAGTAGTTTAGTAGCCCGACAGCTCATATAACATCATGCGAATGTTCAACATAAACATGGAAAGAAGGAAGGACACTAGATAGTGTAAAATCCTTGGTGTACATTTATTAAAAAAGTGAAAACATACTCACAAGAGCAGTTAAAAAGACAGCCTTGAAGTGTATCAGCGCCGACCGGTCAAAGGCGCTGGCACACAAATACGTCCGTGGAAACTGAGCAGTGGAGGGTGACGTCAGCACAAAGCTCGTATCCTGCCCTATGCGTTTCGTGAAAATTCACATCGTCTCGGGGCACGGGCGATGGGCTGCGTCACCCCCTCTTTATAGGGAACACACCGGAAAAGGGATCCGACCCGGAGGAGGGCGCGCGCGCACACACGTCGCGCCGCGAGGCAACCACGTCTCGCTAACGGTGCCGCTAAGCCAGTCCAACGGCGGATGCGCGCGCACCTCTCCCCACGAGGAAACCAAGCCTCGTTTGTGAAGACATTCAGTGCGCGTCATCACGCTAAAGCGGAATGACGAAAGCACAAGGGGAGAGTGTGCCGCACATCCGCGTGACCATGGCAACAGGAATCATGGCAACGATACGCGCGCCCTCCAAGGGGGAAGGAACCCCCAGGTGTGTCACAGGAAGCAGTAAAGCCCGCAACCTCCGCCGCGACCCACAACCAATGGGTGCATCGGGCGCAATGGGACAATGAACTGCTCCGGATATTAAATCCTAACAACAGAAAATATATACGTTGATACTGGAAATTGAGAACATAATAATTCATACCAATATCAGGAAACATACGTAAAATACAGTAGACAAAAAAATTAATTTGCCTCATAATAGTTAAAAAATATTAAATGACACTAAAACCACATAGATTAATAGCTGTCACCATTTAACCACACCCCTCTTTAAACCCCATTCAATATGACTAAAAGACAAACACAGTGACTGAGTGTCCATGAAAAAAAGAAGGGGAAAAGGGGGGGGGGTTCAAATGCCACGCAATATTAATCGACAGACTAAATCTTTCAATGAGTGTCAATAATCCCAGAAAACTGTTATGACCGAGGTGTGGCAATGGGGGCGAAGTATGCCCCCAGCCTGGCCAACCTTTTTATGGCCAAGTGGGAGGAGGACGTCGTCGATGTTTGCCGTAGACCAGAGGTTGTACTCTGGGTAAGGTACATCAACGACGTCCTCCTCCTATGGGACAGTAGTGAACCCGCTCTGCGGGATTACATGCTGTCCCTGAATGACAACAATAGAGGTATCAGATTTTCCTTTGAGGCAAGCCAGGAATCAGTTCACTATTTGGATTTGAAAATTTCAGTGGTTGATAGTAAATTTGTCACGACCACTTATTTCAAACCAACTGACAGGAATTCATATATCCCGCTTGACAGTTGCCATTATGCCCCTTGGCTGAAGGCTGTTCCTCAGGGACAACTCACTAGATTGAGACGCAATTGTACAGATCTAGAGGCTTTCAAAGGCCAGGCTGAGATCCTCTCTAAGAGATTTGTTGATAAAGGTTATCAACAGAGTGATATGTCTCAATTGATACAATCTGTGAGTGTGATCGATCGAGGATCACTTTTGGTTGATAAGGAGAAGGTGGTGAGGGATGGTAAGTTTTCTCTTCCATTTATCACCACTTTCTCTATGCAGCATCAGACCATCAAAAGCCTGATACGTAAGCACTGGCATGTTTTACCCAGCGACCTAGTGCTGGCATCTTCTCTTCCAGAAAAACCAGCTATTGTATTTAGAGGTGCTTCAACACTTTCCAATAGAGTGGCCCCAACCGTCCAGGATCCCCCACGGGCTAATAGGACATTCTTAGAGAACCTGACAGGATACTATAGATGTAAGAAATGCCAAGTGTGCAGCTTGAATAGCTGCAGAGATAGGAAGATTAGTCATTTTTCTTCAACAAGTACTGGCCGAACCTATGAAATCGAACCTTTTATAACATGCTCACCTTTGGGGGTCGTCTACCTCATACAGTGCCCTTGCGGTCTCCAATATGTGGGGAAGACCAAAAGGGCAGTAAGGGTAAGACTTAATGAACATATAGCCAATATACGTAAAGGCTTCGATAAGCATTCTGTATCCCGGCATTATGATCAGGTTCATAGGAGAGACCCGTCTGGTACGTTATTCATTGCAATTGACAAATATAGACCTCACTGGAGAGGCAGCTTGCTTGTGAGAGAAATCTCCAAGCAAGAAATGGCATGGGTGTACAGGTTGAGAACTTATGTTCCATTTGGACTCAACGTTGACACCGATGTCAATGCCTTTATTAATAATTCCTAGTGTTTTCTTATCAACTGTTAATCATGTTTTCATAACAGTTTTCTGGGATTATTGACACTCATTGAAAGATTTAGTCTGTCGATTAATATTGCGTGGCATTTGATTTCCCCCCCCCTTTTCCCCTTTTTTTTTCATGGACACTCAGTCACTGTGTTTGTCTTTTAGTCATATTGAATGGGGTTTAAAGAGGGGTGTGGTTAAATGGTGACAGCTATTAATCTATGTGGTTTTAGTGTCATTTAATATTTTTTAACTATTATGAGGCAAATTAATTTTTTTGTCTACTGTATTTTACGTATGTTTCCTGATATTGGTATGAATTATTATGTTCTCAATTTCCAGTATCAACGTATATATTTTCTGTTGTTAGGATTTAATATCCGGAGCAGTTCATTGTCCCATTGCGCCCGCTGCACCCATTGGTTGTGGGTCGCGGCGGAGGTTGCGGCTTTACTGCTTCCTGTGACACACCTGGGGGGTTCCTTCCCCCTTGGAGGGCGCGCGTATCGTTGCCATGATTCCTGTTGCCATGGTCACGCGGATGTGCGGCACACTCTCCCCTTGTGCTTTCGTCATTCCGCTTTAGCGTGATGACGCGCACTGAATGTCTTCACAAACGAGGCTTGGTTTCCTCGTGGGGAGAGGTGCGCGCGCATCCGCCGTTGGACTGGCTTAGCGGCACCGTTAGCGAGACGTGGTTGCCTCGCGGTGCGACGTGTGCGCGCGCGCGCCCTCCTCTGGGTCGGATCCCTTTTCCGGTGTGTTCCCTATAAAGAGGGGGTGACGCAGCCCATCGCCCGTGCCCCGAGACGACGGGAATTTTCACGAAACGCGTAGGGCAGGATACGAGCTTTGTGCTGACGTCACCCTCCACTGCTCAGTTTCCACGGACGTATTTGTGTGCCAGCGCCTTTGACCGGTCGGCGCTGATACACTTCAAGGCTGTCTTTTTAACTGCGCTTGTGAGTATGTTTTCACTTTTTTAATAAATGTACACCAAGGATTTTACACTATCTAGTGTCCTTCCTTCTTTCCATGTTTATGTTGAACATTCGCATGATGTTATATGAGCTGTCGGGCTACTAAACTTCTGAAGTTCATCATTTGCTGAAATCCGGAGGTTTTACTGAGTATTACTTGAGGCTGTTTGAGGTCCTCCGTCATAGGGGACCATCGTTTTCTGGTAAGCAAGAATTCTTACTGGTGGTGGTGAAAGTCACGGATTATAAGAAGATCTGAATTTTTCTCTGTTTTGGTTTTTGTCTTTTTTTCATTAATTTTGGACACTTGCTCACGGGTGTTTCGTTCATCATGGACTTTCAGATATGAACTTTGAGGGTCCTATATAGCATTTTTGGATTATCATCAAATTAATTGTTTAATCATAGTCCATTTTATTTCCTTTTAAATTTATTGTTTACACTGATCATTCACTGTTCTTCATTGAGCATTTTATATGATTTATCACTGTTGTTATTTGGATTTTTTCAATTATTCAGTGGTGGGCTTATGTTCACGTTCATAAGTTAGCGCGACTATATATTTTTTTCTTATTTACATGCACTGATGATTGTTTTCAGAATAGTTGCAGTTGCTGCTTTCCCTTTATTTCCTTTTTTCCTAGGTATTTGTATCATCTACCTAGTCTTTACACTTTAAGCGCAGTTTCTTTCCACTTTTTTCTAATACAGGTGCAAAAACATCTCCTTCCTCACATGCAGGGGCTTCCGCCCGGGGTGCAGTCTCCCCAGAATCCATGGGCGATCCCTCTTTTATGCTTCGGGGTGCGGACAGCAGGGTTTTGTCCCATCCCTTCCTGGCGAACAGTTCATCCACCTCAAAATCGTCCCCCACATCAGAAGACGACTCCAAATTGGAGGTATCATACTCCTCTGCCGGCAGGTAGTTTTTAGTCAATATTGACTCCTTTTCTCTTAAAAGTTCCCGCGGGCCAGGCACCCAAGTGTCCCATATGGTACGGACACTGAGCCTCTTCCCTTTCCCCGGCAAACTCTTCACTGACATGGCCCCAGCCTCCTTACCGTTGCCTGTCATGGATCTCCTGGAGGTCCCTCCTGGTCGGAGCTCTGGCTCAGGCAGGCGCTGGGGTGTACCTCGACCACAGCCGTGGGAGGCTTTCACGTAGCCCACTCTCCGCTTGGGAGGTGGAAGGGAAGTCTCAGTAGCGACAGAGGCAGCATCTGCCGGCTTCTCCGTCTCCGGCCTCACAGCAACCGGAACCTCGAGCTTGACTTCCCTCTCGGTCACAGTGGTGCACATGGGGGTGGTTGTGGAAACGCAAGTTTCCTCCTCTAGATTGGTGGCGCCCGTTAAGCAATTCACCCGATAGGCCCGGGGCTTTTCCATAGGCTGCTCCACCTCGAAGAGAAACTCTCCACATCTGGTACATCTCCCGAAAGGTCGAAGGTGCACCACCAGTCCCTGGCACAGATCATCCCCAAGATCTCAGCATCTCGGCATGTATATAGTGCAAAGCGGCCCAGAGGCTTCATCCGAATCCCGTATCTGTCAAGGGGGCAGCTCGTGAGGCAACGTCCATAGTGGAAGTAGACGCCGAACTCCATGGAACAGCAGACATGTTGTTCACTCACTTTTCCAGCACGCACTGTCCACTTAACGCCAAGGTCGCCACGTGCAACTCACGATATGTCGGGGCTCCTCCCCTTTCTTCTTCCTGTTGCACGCAACTTGCGGGCTTTTCTTGTTGAGACACGCCCACGAACTATGCCGCCAGCAATACAGTTGAGGCCTGTACCTCCATTACTCACATCAGTGGCGCAGTTCAAAATTCACGAAATGGCTGTAAGAGAAACCCGGAGAACAAGCACGCAGCCGTGTGCAGACGTGCACTTTCCAAGAAATGCACAAGAAAGGACATGTTTTGGCGCGTGCGCCGGTCTGCCTATTTAAACTTGCCAATGACACGCACACTTTGCTGAGTGGTCTTTCAGCTAGTGCCTGACTTTCCTGATTTGTACCAGTTTCTTGTAAACCTGACCCAGCTTGCCTGAACCTTCCTCTTGACCTCTGCCTGCCTACTTGTAACCCCGGCTTGTGCTTGACTCCGCCTCTGCCTGATGTTTCTGTGCCTCAGTGCCCGACTGTGTAGCTGCTGATCCAGCGACACGGAACTCCTGTTCTCAGTTCCGGCCCAGCGCTCTCCAGCTACCTGGTTCCTGCCAAGTCCCAGCCAGAGCCATCTGCTACATCGGCCCTCATGCCACTCTGTGTCCTCCACTCCCTGTCACCACTATCAGGGGTGTTGGACAGGAGGTGCAAGAGAAGCCCCCTCTACAGCTCGATCTCCACCAGGTACGTGACAGTACCACTCAGCCAAATGTCGGAGATTGAGAGAGGGGCTTCGCCTCTGTAGCCGCTATTCCAGCAACTTGCCTCTCTGACCCAGGCAGTCAGTACCTTGCAGGAGAGCTATCTGCAACTGGAAAATCGCATCAAACCCACGGCCTCCAATTCTGCGACTCCAACACATGCCACTGCACCTGGCTGCTCCACGTCCGGACAGACGATATCTGCATTCACAGGAACGATGCTACCACCAGAACCCAGAGTTTCTGGACCAGAGTGGTTTGCAGGCGATCGAAAAAAGTTCCATGCCTTTAAAAACTCTTGCGAACTTTATTTCTCCCTGCAGCCAAGAATCTTCTCACTAGAGACCATCAAGGTGGGGTTCACCATATCCCTGCTTCTCAGAGAATCACAGTCATGGGCCCATCAGCTCCTGGAACAAAAAAGTGCGACCCTGGACTCCCTTACCTCCTTCTTCGAAGCGATGGCTCAGCTCTACGACGACCCCCAGCGTACAGTCACTGCAGAATCTGCCCTCCATAACCTACGACAGGGTCATCAACCTGCTGAGGACTATGCTGCAGAATTGCACCTCTGATACAGGTTGGAACGAAGCAGCCTTGTGGCATCAGTTCCGCCTTGGCCTGTCTGAAGGCCTTAAAGATGAACTTGCCCGAGTTGGGGTCCCCAGCTCTCTGGACAACCTCATTTATCTTGCTATTCAGCTTGATCGCAGGTTTAGAGAAAGGAGTACTGAAAGGGCTGGCACCATCACTGTTCCGACAAGTATGCAGGCAAAGTCCATGCAACTGGGACTTTTTCGCTCTCCACTTCCTAGTGAAGAAAAGCTGCGAAGACGGCAGAAGGACTTATGCCTATACTGTGGGATGGCAGGAGATTATCTCCGGAATTGCCCAGTGCGGCCCGCAAAGACTCAGTCCATCCCCTCTACGTATCTTGCTAACTGTTCAGCGGGTAAGGGGTCTGCTCATATTACCCTGTCCCTCTCACTTCAGTTCCCTGGAGGGAACATCCAAGTATCCGCCATAGTGGACTCCGGTGCTTGCAGCTGCTTCATGGATAAACACTTTGCCCTACTCCACCAAATTCCCTTGCAAACAAAGGCACACCAGCTGGCCATCCATCTGGCCGATGGATCCCGTCTCAGGTCTGGGCCTATTACGCACGAGACCCAACCGTTGTTGGCCATATCTGACTCTGGTCATCGGGAATTTCTATGCCTGGACATTATTCCATCTCCTCTGTTCCCCATCATCTTGGGCATACCCTGGCTGAAAGCTCACAATCTGCAGATAAACTGGGAAACAGGAGAAGTGACTTTTGCATCCATCTACTGCCTGAAATCCTGCCTGCAATCCTGCCTGCATCCCGTTTCCATGAGACCTACACCTCTTCTGGGGGTGCATTCTGATCCTTCCGTTTCACAGCTCATACCTGCAGTCTACCACGAATACCTGGACGTTTTTGATAAACAGAAAGCAGACATCCTGCCACCTCACCGCCCGTATGACTGCCCAATTGAACTTTTATCAGGTGCTGAAATTCCCTTCGGGTTAATTTTCCCCCTTTCCGAAGTAGAGCTTAAGGCTCTGCGTCAGTACATCAATGACAACTTGAAGAAGTGCTTCATATGGGCTTCCACATCCCCTGCGGGCGCTGGAATCTTTTTCGTGGAGAAGAAGGATCATACCCTGTGTCCCTGTGTCAGGGACGCAGGGAATTAAATAAGATTACTGTTAAAAATAGATATCTTTTACCCCTGGTTCCGGAACTATTCCAACGTTTCAAAACATCCACTATCTTTACCGAGCTTGAACTGCGAGGTGCTTACAACCTGGTGCGGATCCGCAAAGGGGACGAATGGAAGACGGCCTTCCGCACTAGGTTCGGGCACTACGAGTACCTTGTTATGCCTTTTGGTTTATGTAATGCTTCGGCCACTTTCAAGCATTTCATTAATGACATTTTCAGAGACTTCCTTGACCTATTCCTGATTGTATATTTAGACGACATCCTCATCTTTTCTTCCTCCATCACATCACACCGTGAGCACGTTAAAAAAGTTCTCGGCCGATTGAGAGATCATGGGTTGTACGCAAAGGCGGAGAAATGTGAGTTTGAGAAAGAGACAATTCAGTTCCTGGGGCTCATTATTTCTACATCAGGCATCTCCATGGATCCCCAAAAAGTCAGATCCATCCTTGAGTGGCCCACTCCTACGGACAGGAAAAGTACACAGATGTTCATCGGGTTTGCTAACTTCTATCGCAAGTTCATTAAAAAATTCTCTGCCATCATTTCTCCTGTCACCCAGCTTACAAAGCAGAATACCCGTTTCCAGTGGACTCCTGCAGCCCAAGAAGCGTTTGATCGGCTAAAGACTTTGTTTACTACAGCACCTATCCTGCAGCATCCAGACCCTGCATCCCTAAATGTCCTTGAGGTGGATGCCTCAGAGAATGCCGTAGGCTCTATCTTGTCACATAGCCACGGAACATAGTCTCTGTTACACCCCATTGCCTTCTTCTCCAGGAAACTCGGCCCCACGGAGAAAAACTATGATGTAGGAGATCGGGAATTACTGGCCATTAAGACAGCCTTAGAAGAATGGCGTTACCTGCTGGAGGGAGCTGCTCACCCCATCTTGATCTTTACTGATCACAAAAACCTAGAGTATCTCAGGACTGCCAAACGACTGAGATCCCGGCAAGCCAGATGGGCACTATTCTTCTCCCGCTTCTCCTTTCATATAACCTATAGGCCAGGTACCAAGAATGTCAAGCCTGATGCGCTTTCCCGCATGTACCCAGAGGAAGGAGAAGAGCACTATCAAGCAGACACAATTTTACCTGCCCAGAGTTTTCTGCTGTTACAGACAGATCTGATCACCCAGCTCAAGCTAGCTTCTACAAGGGACGTACTGCCATCTGGTGTTTGCCTCCAGAAACAAGCAGGACTATTCCAGTTCAATCAGAGAGTGTTTGTTTCCCCAAGTCTGCGCCCTAAGATCCTCAGCCTATGCCACGATCACCCCTTGGCAGGACACTTTGGGGTAACCAAAACGACAGAACTTGTGCAACGCTCCTTTTGGTGGCCAAATCTTAGAACTGACTGTAAAGACTATGTGAGTAGCTGTGGGGTCTGTGTTTGAAACAAGAACGACAAGTCCAAGTCCTGGGGTCTATTGAGACCATTGCCGATTCCCAAGAGACCCTGGCAAATGATTAATATGGATTTTATTGTTGAACTTCCCCCATGTGAAAGTTTCACTACCATCTTTGTAGTCGTGGACAGACTCACGAAGATGGCGTACTTCATTCCCATGTTGGCAACCCCTTCAGCAACAGAGACTGCCCATACTTTCATCAAAGAAGTGATCAGGCTTCACGGGGTACCTAGCAGCATCACTTCCGATAGAGGAGTGCAGTTCACGTCCAAGTTCTGGAGAGATCTCTGTAGGGTTCTGAAGATCGAAACTTGCTTCTCATCAACTTACCATCCCCAGACGAATGGCCAAACTGAGCGAACAAATCTGACCTCTGGCAGAGTTTGCTTACAACGATGCAGTTCATTCAGCCACAGGACAAGCCCCGTTCTTCGCAAATTACGGATATTTCCCAGCTTTCTTACCCGACACCTTACCTGATTCCTCGGTCCCTGCAGTCCAGGAAAGAGTAAGTCATCTCCAATCCAATTACAAAGTGTTACAAGTTGCTATTTCTAGGGCTCAACAGGATAACAAAAATGTTTTCATAAGAAGAGGAGAGGAGACCTGAAACTTCAAGTGGGGGACAAGGTATGGTTGTCCACTGCCAATCTAAGATTATCCTGTCCATCTAAAAAGTTGGGTCCCAGATATATTAGCCCATTTCCAGTCAAAAGGGAGATCAACCCAGCGGCCTACAAACTTGTTCTTCCTGCAACTTATAAGATCCATCCGGTCTTTCACGTGTCCTTGCTAAAGGTCGCTAGACCAGACCCTTTCCCTGATAGCGAGTCGGGCCCACCAGCACCTACTTTGATCAACGGCAATGAAGAGTATGAAGTTGAGACAATTGTAGATTGCAGAAAACAAGGGGGCACCGTCCAGTATTTAATTAAGTGGAAAGGCTATGGACCCGAAGACAATTCCTGGGAACCAGAATCCAATCTCCATGCCAAGAGACTAATACAGACTTTCTTCCAGGCTCACCCCGATAAGATGTTACGAATGGGCATTCGGAGGTTGCCCATTGGGGGGGGGACAATGTAAGAGAAACCCAGAGAACAAGCACGCAGACGTGCACTTTCCAAGAAATGCACAAGAAAGGACATGTTTTGGCTCAAGCACGTGCGCACGCGTGAGCGCGGTGGTGCCGGTCTGCCTATTTAAACCTGCCAGTGACATGCACACTTTGCTGAGTGGTCTTTCAGCTAGTGCCTGACTTACCTGATTTGTACCAGTTTCCTGTAAACCTGTCCCGGCTTGCCTGAACCTTCCTCTTGACCTCCGCCTGCCTACGTGTAACCCCGGCTTGTGCTTGACTCCGCCTCTGCCTGATGTTCCTGTGCCTCATTGCCCGACTGTGTACCGAACCTGGCCTGTGTCCTGTCTTTGCCTCTGCCTCACGTCTCGGTACCTGCTCTGTGTACAATTTTATATTGGACTAGTTTGTCCCGTGCTGAGACTAGGGGGAGAAGGGAAAGTCCCAGATCTCCCTCCAGTCGTCTTCGTCCAGCTCCGGTATGTCTCCCACCCATTTTCTGCGGGGGCGGCAGCAACCAACAGGGACCCGTAGAGTTGGGACGTGGGTTTCTCCAAGTCCTTCACCCGCAGGGTGAATTCGAGCTCAGAAGAATACTCCAAGACAACTGGCTAGCCCAAGAACTGACACCTGAAGGCATGAGCTATTTGAAGGTACCTAAAATGGATCTGTAGAGGAACATGCAATTTGGCACGTAAAACATGAAAGGAGGAAAGCTCTCCGTTAGTGATCACTTGTTTAAGGGTAAGAATTTTATATTTGGCCCAGGCCTGCGGATCCGGGATGGTATTAAACTGCGGGAGGCTAGGGTTCAGCCACAGGGGGGTGTGAGGAGACCAAGAGTTAGGCTGGGGTGTCCTCAGGGCCTCACCCACTTTCCATGCCCGTATAGTGGTTCGCATAGAACGGGTGAGATGGTGGGGCGTCTTAGGCCCCCTAAATAGCAACCCCCGCAGTGTCTCCAGAGACCCCATGAATATGACATCTTTAATTAAAAAGGTCTTCTCTCCCTCTTCACTTTCTTCTTTTTTCTTTTCTCTCTCGCCCTCTCTTGTTAATTTCCATGCAATGTTCTGTATGAAACTAGATTTCAAATATCACTTAACATCATTGTAAGGCTATGCTTATTGAAGCTGTTATGTGTAATGCTAACTGTGAAGAGGGCTCCTCCCGTCACAACGCTATTGCGTACTACTATGCCTTGGTTACATTCTTGTACTGTTTTTTTTCTAATGTGAAAACGAATGAACTATTATTTAAAAAAAAGAGCGCTGTAGGGGAATCCTGATGGGAACCCTTGGTTAATTAGATGAAATCTCTGTATTATGTCCTCCTTTCCTCCAAATTATCTCATAAGGAAAACAAAGGGACAATCCATAGCGCAATACCGTTTAATAGATAAAATTTGTACAAACAAATGTAGCACTACCCCCGTAGGAGCTGCTGGTTATTTTTGGTCCTGCCTTTACCCCACACTTCACCATCCCAGAACTTTGAGTCTAAATTGGGCAATGTGCCCACAGATGCATGCACCAATCACTTAGTCTTTTTCCAATGCTTTTTTATTAAACACAACTTGCAGCAGTAGAGGGATGGAGGGTTAGGGGAATTCAGATACCTTGTGCAGATCACTGAGGAACTTGAGATCCTGGAGACAAGTACACTTGCTATCAACGGATCTTGCTCACCCGGATAGGCCTCTCTCATCGGCCTAGCAGCCGGAATGATGCATGGACAAAAGTCTCTGCCACAGACTTGATGATAGTAATCAACTGTTGAACAATTCTCTGCCACAGGATTTGGTAATCAGTAATTGACTGAGCGAACACAGCTACACAGTACCAAAGTCCTTTAAGCCATCCGGCAGTACTGTGAGGTAGATTGGTTAGGATGCATCCTCCAATTGAGTCACCAGGCTCTTCTTGAGATACCAGCCTTCTGCTCGGTCCTCTCCAAGAAGAGTGCTCCCCTGGATCTTTCAATTGCTCGGCTTATTCCCGCAGGCAAGACCGCACAGGACCATCCCTGAACCAGTAGGCCCCAGACAACTTACGGGCCTACTTGCAGTAACGTAGCCTCGGGCCAGCAGGGCCCCGAGGCAGAAGAGGAGTTGTCACATTCCTTAGGCCAGGCGGGCCATGAGGTCAGAGAGAGAGAAAAATGGCGTCTGCCCCTTAAGTATCCTCTCCTAGAATGCACAGCGGTAAAACACTCCCACTGGGCTGTTTCTGGGGAAGGGACACCCAATACACTTCAGCCTGTTGTATTTCCAACACTGGCCGGTGGTGACAACGACACCTACCGACGACAGTGGGAAATGCTCCCAACACAGCCAAAGCTGGAACAGAGGCTAATTTAGCCATAAACATTACATTCTGAACTATGTACAACTCAGATGACCCACTAAATTTACATGATAACGCCTGGTCAACAGGAGCAGGGCGCTACACAAACTAAATGCCTGCTTACATTTGTAAGTGCCTTGGCCTGGCACTGAGGATAGCTATCATAAATTGCAATTTGGGGGCTGCTCACCGCTGGGCTCATGTCCAATCTGGCGTGCGTTCCACTTGTGCTGGGAGAGAAACCAGAAGCAGGGATCCGGAACTAGTGTGACCGGAAGCGCCTCGACGTACGTTTCGTGAGAATCATGTCATCAGGAAGAAAATAGAGAAACAGACCAAGGGCTTTTACACTTCTTCAAATAGGATATACTGTATTTTAACACTTTTTTTTTTTTTTCTTTAGATGGGAGGCTTAGTTTTTTTTACTAGGATTAGGACATTTACAAAATCTTTTCTCTCACTTTGCTTAAAGATGGGGAGAAGCTCCCTAAACTTAAAGAAATAGAGGAAACTGAGGCAAGACTCATAGAAGAAGGTATCCTGACCCCAGAAAATGTCTTCCTTCACAGTGAGGAGGCTGTGTGTGTAGTGTAAGTAATCACGCGGACAATATTTCAATATTAAAAAGGGTTTTTACTTTACAGTATTTTTATTGAAAATATTAAGTACATATTAGCAACAGCAAATCAGAGTTTCAGGTTATGACCAGCATAATATAGGAACATATAAGACGAAGGACAAAAAAAATCTTGGGGCCCCCCTCCCATGCAATTTCACTTTCCACCTGCTCTGAGGCATACAATAAATAGAAGCTAGACTAAAAATCAGTTTACTGTATCAGATCAGGCAGCGATTGCGATTGGTTGCCAGAGGTTACAGCATATCATTACCACTTACTGACTGGTTGCCAGAGGTTACAATACATATTACGGCTCACTGATTAGTTGCTAGAGGTTACAGTACATGATTTCTGCTTGTTGATTGGTTGCTAGAGATTACTGTACAGTAATATGTTCACTGATTGGTTGCTAGAGGTTACTGCACATCATTACTGCTCACTGATTGGTTGCTAGTGGTTACAGCACATCATCTCCTCACTGCCTGCACACCATGGACTGGGGAGATGAGCGGACTCATCAATAGACAGAAAACTCCTAGGGATTCTAGAACTCCTGGGATCAGTGGCAGTGCTGGGGGGAGGTGAGGGTGTGATCAATTACCGACTACTAATATAAAGAGGAGTTTTAACACTGGCCACCAATGTAATAGGGGTTTACACTGACCACTAATGTGATAGAAGCATTCACAGTAACCACCAATGTAAGGAGGGATTTACACTGACCACTAGTGTGAATGAAAGGATTGCACACTAAGCACCAATATAATGAGAAGATTTACACTGACCACTGAGACATTTAGCCTGCGTTCACATTTGTGTGTGTCGGGAACATATGTAAAATCATTTTCCTGACACCACAGAAACGTGCTGCCCTCTATCAGATACACAGCAGTGCCATTAATTGTTAATGACACCCTCATGCATCTGCTGACATGTGCTGTGGCACCATTTGATTTTAAAAATGGTTAGGGATTTTCTTCCGCGTTGAAATTAATGGGCTGTCCTACAAGCTACCTACATCTTTATCCACCCTGTCAGTACACCTTTGCATCCTAAAACCTCTGCACCCCAAGCCTCTCCCATGCTCTCCACTCCAACCCTCCCCCTTTAACTCTACCTGCCTCCTCTGCTCATCTTTGCACCCATCTTCCTTACCTCTACACATCCCCTCCTTGCTCACCTGTGCACCCCAAACTGTAATTCCTTCTCTGCCTACCTCTGCACACCCCACACTTCCCTCCCTTCCACCAATTTGCTTACCTTTGCAGAACAGGCTGATGTTAGGCTTAATGACCACAGTTGCAGGCAGGATTTTCAAGCATGCCCCTTTATCTCCCCAGAGGGCAGCATTCAGTATAGGTGATGGTGGATATGACCTCAGGGGGGCATTATATACATATGAATGCCGCCTTTATTTACATATCAATACCGCCGGTCTGCAGCTATTTACATATCAATATAGCCGCTATTTACATATCAGTGCAGGTTATTAACATGTAAGCACAGGGTCTGCAGGTGAGTCATCTGTGCACAACAATAGGGCGTAGCTGGCAGCATTAGTAGCAGCACTACACACTGAGACAGGACTAAAACTTCAGGACAGGACTAAAACTTCAAGGGACGAGGGAATTTAAACCAGGATAGTTGGCAAGTATAAGGCTTCTGCTTTGGGCCCCACAACAATCACAGGGCTCAGAGCAGCTGCCCCTTTTGCCCTGCTTTAAAGATAGCCCTGCATAGGCCATGTCCTGCCAGTCAGGCAATTCCCAAGTAAAATTCAGGTCCTGCTCCCATTGGGTCATATATGAGAGTTTGGTAGTCGGATCAGTGAGGGAAGCATATATCACAGAAATTCGTCCCCACAAAAGACCTCTTGCTTGACAAGACAATTCAAAAAGGGTGAGTGTGAGGGGTCCATCTATTAGGGCAAGCTTGGATCGTAGGAAAGATTTAAGTTGAGAACAACAAAATGTTTCGCTAGAGGGCAGCTGTAAATTATCTACAAAATATTGCAAGGAGTATGGTTGGTCCCTGTTAAGGTAGTCCCTGATCCATAGAAGGCCCTTGTTGAGCCACCACTGGAAAGAAGTAGGTAAAAAAGGTTTCTCTTTCGTCCATGGACAAACACAGCTCCTTAATTCTTGACAGTAGGGTTATATTCCGCCTGTAGCACTACTCCCAAAGGAGCTGCTGGTTAGTTTTGGGCCTACGCTCTGCCTATCAACCCCCAGAAGTTTGGCCCGAACCCTCCCTTGGCACAACTGGGCAATAATGTGATTGTGGAACTTAATGACAGTAGGGAACCACAATAATACCATACAGTAATGAATATATATATACAGTGGGGCAAAAAAGTATTTAGTCAGCCACCAATTGTGCAAGTTCTCCCGCTTAAAAAGATGAGAGAGGCCTGTAATTGTCATCATAGGTATACCTCAACTACGAGAGACAAAATGTGGAAACAAATCCAGACAATCACATTATCTGATTTGGAAAGATTTTTTTTTGCAAATTATGGTGGAAAATAAGTATTTGGTCAATATCAAAAGTTCATCTCAATACTTTGTTATATATCCTTTGTTGGCAATGACAGAGGTCAAATGTTTTCTGTAAGTCTTCACAAGGTTGTCACACACTGTTGCTGGTATGTTGGCCCATTCCTCCATGCAGATCTCCTCTAGAGCAGTGATGTTTTGGGGCTGTCGCTGGGCAACACGGACTTTCAACTCCCTCCAAAGGTTTTCTATGGGGTTGAGATCTGGAGACTGTCTAGGCCACTCCAGGACCTTGAAATGCTTCTTACGAAGCCACTCCTTTGTTGCCCGGGCGGTGTGTTTGGGATCATTGTCATGCTGAAAGACCCAGCCACGTTTCATCTTCAATGCCTTTGCTGATGGGAGGAGGTTTGCACTCAAAATCTCATGATACATGGCCCCATTCATTCTTTCATGTACACGGATCAGTCGTCCTGTTCCCTTTGCAGAGAAACAGCCCCAAAGCATGATGTTGCCACCCCCATGCTTCACAGTAGGTATGGTTTTCTTTGGTTGCAACTCAGCATTCTCTCTCCTCCAAACACGACAAGTTGTGTTTCTACCAAACAGTTCTACTTTGGTTTCATCTGACCATATGACATTCTCCCAATCCTCTTCTGGATCATCCAAATGCTCTCTAGTAAACCTCAGATGGGCCCGGACATGTACTGGCTTAAGCAGGGGGACACATCTGGCACTGCAGGATCTGAGTCCTTGGCGGCGTAGTGTGTTACTGATGGTAGCCTTTGTTACGTTGGTCCCATCTCTCTGCAGGTCATTCACTGGGTCCCCCCTGTGGTTCTGTGATTTTTTCTCACCGTTCTTGTGATCATTTTGACCCCACGGGTGAGATCTTGCATGGAGCCCCAGATCGAGGGAGATTATCAGTGGTCTTGTATGTCTTCCATTTTCTAATTATTGCTCCCACAGTTGATTTCTTCACACCAAGCTGCTTGCCTATTGCAGATTCAGTCTTCCCAGCCTGGTGCAGGTCTACAATTTTGTTTCCGGTGTCCTTCACAGCTCTTTGGTCTTCACCATAGTGGAGTTTGGAATGTGACTGTTTGAGGTTGTGGACAGGTGTCTTTTATACTGATAACAAGTTCAAACAGGTGCCATTAATACAGGTAATGAGTGGAGGATAGAGGAGCCTCTTAAAGAAGAAGATACAGGTCTGTGAGAGACAAAAATCTTGCTTGTTTGTAGGTGACCAAATACTTATTTTCCACCATAATTTGCAAAAAAAATTCTTTCCAAATCAGACAATGTGATTGTCTGGATTTGTTTCCACATTTTGTCTCTCATAGTTGAGGTATACCTATGATGACAATTACAGGCCTCTCTCATCTTTTTAAGTGAGAGAACTTGCACAATTGGTGGCTGACTAAATACTTTTTTGCCCCACTGTATATAGTTTAAATATTGTTACCTTGGTGCTGGTCACCTGCCTCACAGCTGCAACAGACAGAGTCCCACACGGGATGTAGCTTAACCAAAAGTAAGATGTTTACTTAGCAAAGAAATGAAACAGTGGTTACACAGATAACCCTTGACCACACACAGTTCCTTATGCAAATCAATGGGGTATAACAGGTTCAAGGTTTTGTGGTACGAAAGACCAATTAACTAACAGGACCTGGGGGTCAGACCTGAGTGGGTATATGGTGGAGGAATTCCCCAATACAATGATGCCTGCACTGGGATACCTCTCCACCAAGTCCCACACAACTCACTAAACAGCAGAACAGTAACAGTGATGCAAGCAGTCATATCAACACATGAGTTCATAAGCTATATGGCTCCCCCTAGCGGACAGCTCAACTGGTGCGTGTCCCGTTGCAGAACTCCTGAAAATAAGGCAAGCTGCTGACTGTTCCCTTAAATGTCAGTTAGTCTTCTGCTAGCTTCGTTGGTGCACTTATCTATTTGTATTCCAATGAAAAGGTGAAAATAAATAATAATCACTTGATGCAACTGAGGTAGTGGTAGAATAAGCGCTAGTTCTCTCCAACCGATATATCACTCTCAGGTGTAACGTGTCCCCACTTGCGGCACTGCAGATGCCAGCAAGTACACGTGAAACTATGGACACCACTTTCCTGTGACCCAGTCAACTATGTCGATAGGCAAATGCCTTCTCACCAGATGAGGCCTCGCCTCGCCGGTACACTCCATCAGGAACTTCTCCTTGGCTCAGTCTCTCCGTAACTCGAGGCCTCTGGTCCTCCACACAGCGGCTCAAAGGTGACGGTGGATAGATGACTCCGGATACTGTGAAGTGTAGACCGGTCCCTTTCTGGCTCTCTCAGCGAGGCAGTTTACAAGGATCCCTCCGTCGGGCGATCCTCCCTCTCGGTCACTTTAGGCCCAGGCTTCTCTGGCCTAGGCGCGCTCACAGCAGGCCCCTTGCCTGTTGAAGATGGTGTCCCGAAAGAGCGAGCTGAGGCCCCGCCTCTCCCTTAAATCAGTTCTCCCAACAGGCTGTGCGGTGGCGCACTGTTTTCACATAGCACAGTGGCATTGTGGGTATTGTAGTCTCAATCCAGCCCACCCCAATAGAGTCTCTGTCTCTTGTACTTCAATGCCCATCATGCTTTATCCTTGACATTATTGAAACAAACCAACCGCAGTAACATCAGGCAAAGGGGCACCAGAGGGAGCCAAGTTCCTAATTAGGCACAAATTGCAGTCTATTAACCAGTTTACAACCACCTGCCGACAAATAACGTAGACAAGGTGGTTGCTTAACTCTGGGAGGACGTTATATAACGTCCTCCCAGAATCGCGCTCCTGCGCGCCCCCTGGGGCGTGCACACGGAAATCTCCGTGACCGCCGGGTCCAGAGGACCTGGCGCATCACGAATTGCGGTAAATCGCCGCTGATAGCGGCCGTTTACCACGTGATCGCTCCGTCAAATGACGGAGCAATCACTTGTAAACAGACCGGCGTCATGTGATGACGCCGGTTCCTCTCTCCCCTCTCTGTACCGATCGGTACAGTTTGAGAGGAGAGGGGGAGAGAGCGAATCATGGCAGCAGCACTGGGCTGGATCTGTGACAATTGCAGTCACAGATCCAGTCATCCATCCATCCCTGCTCAGCCATCCCTGTGCAATACTCTGCAAAATACCCTGCGCAATACTCTGCAAAATACTCTGCAATACCCTGGTGCAATACTCTGCAATACCCTGCGCAATACTCTGCAATAACCTGCGCAATACTCTGCAATACCCTGCGCAATACTCTGCAATACCCTGCGCAATACTCTGCAATACCCTGTTCAATACCCTGCAATACTCTGCAATACCCTGCGCAATACTCTGCAATACCCTGCGCAATACTCTGCAATACCCTGCGCAATACTCTACAATACCCTGCACAATACTCTGCAATACCCTGCACAATACCCTGCACAATACTCTGCAATTCCCTGCGCAATACTCTGCAATACCCTCAGCAATACTCTGCAATACCCTGCGCAATACTCTGCAATACCCTGCACAATACTCTGCAATACCCTGCACAATACTCTGCAATACCCTGCACAATACACCCTGCGCAATACTCTGCAATACCCTGCGCAATACTCTTCAATACCCTGTGCAATACCCCCTGTGCAATACCCCGTGCAATACCCTGCCATACTCCGCAATGCCCTGCAATACTCCGCAATGCCCTGCAATACTCCGCAATGCCCTGCAATGCCCGGCAATACTCTGCAATAACCACTTCCCGCCCGCCGGCCGTCATGTGACGTCCTTGACTTTGTGTGGGGATATCTGAATGATGGGAGCAGCTACAGGCATCATTCAGATATTAGCTTTTTCAGCCGGCGATTCCCTACACCATAACAACAATCATAGCGGCTGTTCCGCCGCTTGATCATTCTTACGGGAGGCGAGAGGGGATGTCCCCCCCCCCCGCCGCCCTCCGGTGCTTCTACCGACTCACCGCTACGATCAAAGCCAGGATTGTTTTTGTTTTTGTTTTTTTTCAGGCTTCCCAGCTAAGAGGTGAGATGTGGGGTCTTATTGACCCCATATCTCACTGTAAAGAGGACCTGTCATGCCATATTCCTATTACAAGGGATGTTTACGTTCCTTGTAATAGGTATAAAAGTGATCAAAAAAATTTTTGGGTGGAAAAACATGTCAAACTAAAATAAATAAAGTAAAATGAACAATAAAAAAATATATATATTTTTTTAAGCGCCCCTGTCCCCGTGTGCTCGCATACAGAAGCGAACGCATACGTAAGTCCTGCCCACATATGAAAACGGTTTTCAAACCACACATGTGAGGTATCTCTGCGAACGTTAGAACGAGAGCAATAATTTTGTCCCTAGACCTCCTCTGTAACTCAAAACATGTAACCAGTAAAAATATTTAAAGCGTCGCCTATGGGGATTTTTAAGTAGCGAAGTTTGGCGCCATTCCACGAGCATGTGCAATTTTTAAGGGTGACATGTTAGGTATCTATTTACTCAGCGTAACTTCATCTTTCACATTATGCAAAAACATTGGGCTAACTTTACTGTTTTTTTTTTTTTAAGCACAAAACATTTTTTTTACGTAAAAAACGCGTTAAAAAAATTGCTGCGCAAATATCGTGCGAGATAAAAAGTTGCAACAACCACCATTATATTCTCTAAGGTCTTTGCTAAAAAAACATATATAATGTTTTGGGGTTCTATGTAATTTTCTAGCAAACAAATGATGATTTGTACATGTAGGAGAGAAATGTCAGAATTGGCCTTGGTGCTCCAGAACGCCTGATGGTGCTCCCTGCATGTTGGGCCTCTGTATGTGGCCACGCTGTGTAAAAGTCTCACACATGTGGTATCGCCATACTCAGGAGTAATAGCAGAATGTGTTTTGGGGTGTAATTTGTGGTATGCATATGCTGTGAGTGGGAAATAACCTGCTAATATGACAATTTTGTGAAAAAAAAAAAAAGAGAAAAAAAAAATCTTGATTTTGCAAAGAATTGTGGGAAAAAATGACAACTTCAAAAAACTCACAATGCCTCTTTCTAAATACCTTGGAATGTCTTCTTTCCAAAAAGGGGTAATTTGGGGGTATTTGTACTTTTCTGGCATGTTAGGGTTTCAAGAAATGAGATAGGCCGTCAGTACTTCAGGTGTGATCAATTTTCAGATATTGGCACCATAGTTTGTGGACTCTATAACTTTCACAAAGACCAAATAATATGCACCAATTTGTACTTATTTTTACCAAAGATATGTAGCAGTATAAATTTTGGCCAAAATTTATGAAGAAAAAATAGTAATTTGCAAAATTTTATAACAGAAACGAAAAAACACCAATTTTTTTACAGAATTTTTAGTCTTTTTTCTCTTATAGCGCAAAAAATAAAAAACCCAACGGTGATTAAATACCACCAAAAGAAAGCTCTATTTGTGTGAAAAAAAGGACAAAAAATTCATATGGGTACTGTCAGGAACTTGGTAGGAGGCCGAGATGCTGGGAGGGCTCCCCTTGCGGCCGAGTGCAGCACACCACTGAAGATGACACAGCAGGTGTAGTGCCCACAGAAGCACGGGTGCCTGGTAACTGAAGACAGACGTGCTTGGAGGGTCCAGGAGACAGAGACCAGTGGAGCAACTGGAAAGCTGAGTCGGGAGCCAGGCCAAGGATCATTCACAGGAAGACAGTCCGTAATCAGAATGACCAGGGATGAGCCGAGTCTTAGTGCAGGGAGCAGGATATGCAGAGTTCAATAGACAAGCCGGGGTCGGATGCAGGGAGCAGGCAGAAGGAGGTCAGGTGCAAGCCAAGAGTCGAGCCAAAGGATCAGGAAGAGCGGGTCAGAACAAGCCGGGTCGGTACACAGGAGATCAGATCAACAGGTGATTCAGGATACAGAAACACAGGGGGAGCTGAAGATAAACCAGCAAATGCAGACACTAGCAGACTTCCTTATATAGGCCCATGTGACCTGCTGGTAGAGATGCTGGGTCCTAAAGTCCTTCTCCTTCTGTTGGTTCCCTGACAGTGCCTTTGCCTATGCAGGTTTGCCAACCCTGCACCATTACGCACAGGGATGCGCCTATTTCCCTGACAGTGCCCCCCCCCCCAACGGGCAGCCTCCGGATGCCCAGTTGCGCCCATTTTGCGGGATGACTGGTGCGAAATCTTTGTACAAGCCTAGGGGCATGTACATGACTCGCAGGTTCCCAAGAGCTCTCTTCTGCAGGGTATCCTTTCCACTTAATTAAAAACTGAATTGTCCTACCTCTCCGACGACAGTCAAGGATGGACTCCACTTCGAATTCAGTCTCGTCTCCAACCAAGACCGGAGGTGGGGGTATTTCTTCTCTCCCTGAAAAAGGACTGGAAATTACATGTTTAAGAAGTGCAACATGAAATACAGGGTGGATTTTATACGATTCAGGCAAGGCAAGTTCGAAGGCTACTGGATTTATTTCCCGTTTTATTTCAAAAGGGCCAATAAACTTCGGTCCCAATTTTCGGGAAGGACAAGGCAGTTTGAGGTTTGCAGATGAGAGCCACACCTTGTCCCCCACCTTAAAGGCAGGGTTTCCTCTCTTCTTCTTGTCATACTGTCTCTTATATCCTTCTTGGGCTTTACGCATTGTGTCCTGGAGAATCTGATAATTGGTTTGGATGGAATTTATTCTGTCCTGGACTGCCGGGACTGAGGATTCGGGAATGACATTGGGTAAAAATGAAGGGTGGTAGCCATAGTTCGCCCAAAAGGGTGACTGGTTGGTAGCAGTGTGCACAGAGTTGTTATATGCGAATTCCGCACAGGGCAATAATGAGATCCAATCGTCCTGAGAAAAGGAACAAAAACAACGCAGGTATTGCTCTAAGGTCTGGTTAGTCCTTTCTGTTTGGCCGTTACTCTGGGGATGGTAAGCTGTGGAAAAACATGTCTCAATTGATAGTGATTTGCAAAGGTTCCTCCAGAACCTAGAGGTGAATTGTACACCTCTGTCTGACACGATGTTATCTGGTACTCCGTGTAGTCTGACTACTTCTTTAATGAAAATTTCTGCTGTGTCCATGGCAGAAGGTGTGCCCATCATTGGTAAGAAATGCGCCATCTTGGATAGCCGGTCTACTACTACTAGAATGGTTGTAAACTCTTCTGAAGGGGGTAAATCCACAATAAAGTCTAAAGAAATATTTTTCCAAGGTTGTTCTGGAACTGGCAGTGGTCTTAACAGGCCCCAGGATTTCGTGTTGGACCCCTTATTCCTTTGGCATATTGTGCAGGAGTTGACATAGTCCTTACAATCGGCTCTCAGAGTGGGCCACCATAAAGACCGTTCGACCAGTTCGGTCGTTTTTCGGACCCCAAAGTGGCCAGCCAGCTGGTGATCGTGGAAAGTTTTTAGGACCTGAAGCCTGGCTTGCTGTGGGACAAAAATCCTGTCTTGATGCCAAAGGAGTCCCTCCTGGCTTCTGAGGGAGGAGATTTCTGTTTCCGTGCACTGAGTGGATGCTTGTTCAATTGAAGCTCTTAAATCAGGCTGGATAGAGAGGAAGTTTTGAGGGGACAGAATTGGACTGGGTGTAATCTCTTCAGGGGTATCAGTAAACATTCTGGACAAGGCATCGGCTTTTCCATTTTTAGACCCTGGGCGGAAGGTGATATGGAAATTGAATCGAGAAAAGAATAAAGCCCATCGAGCCTGCCGGGGTCTCAGTCGCTTGGCCGTGCGGAGATACTCCAAGTTCTTATGATCTGTAAAGATCAAAATAGGGTGGACGGCGCCCTCCAGGAGATATCTCCATTCCTCCAGGGCGGTCTTTATTGCCAAGAGCTCTCGATCCCCTACGTCGTAGTTCTTCTCAGGCTGGGTCATCTTCCGTGAAGAGAAGGCCACGGGATGAAGTAGGGCTTTGGGCCCCTGACGCTGGGAAAGAACTGCTCCTGTGGCTACTTCGGAGGCATCAACTTCCAGAACATAGGGCAAGGCAGGATCGGGATGCTGTAAAACAGGTGCAGAGGTAAAGAGGACCTTTAGTTGATCAAAGGCCGTTTGTGCTGCTTCGGACCACTGGAATCTGGTATGCTGACGTGTTATCTGGGTAATTGGTGCTACAATGGTAGAAAAGTCTCTTATAAATCTTCGGTAAAAATTTGCGAAGCCGATGAACCTCTGAACACTCTTCTTATCAGAAGGGGCCGGCCACTCAAGAATGGCTTTCACCTTCTGAGGATCCATGGCTATCCCATTGGTGGTGATAATGAGTCCGAGGAACTGGATTGTCGTCTTCTCGAAGTCGCATTTTTCGGCTTTTACATACAATCCGTGTACCCTGAGGATGCCCAGTACCTTTTTTACATGTGTTCTGTGAAGCTCCAGAGTAGCTGAGAATATGAGGATATCATCGAGGTAGACGATAATGAAGTGGTCTAGGTACTGCCGGAAGATATCGTTTATGAAATGTTGGAATGTGGCTGGGGCGTTGCATAATCCAAATGGCATTACTAAGTATTCAAAATGTCCAAACCTTGTTCTGAACGCTGTTTTCCACTCATCCCCCTCCCGGATGCGGACAAGATTGTAGGCTCCACGTAGGTCTAGTTTAGTGAAGACATGAGCTGTACGGAACCTCTGGAAGAGTTCTGGGATGAGGGGGAGCGGGTAGCGATTTTTAAGAGTAACTCTATTCAATCCTCTGTAATCCACACATGGCCTCAAAGTTTTATCCTTCTTCTCAACGAAGAAAATGCCGGCACCGGCAGGAGAGGAGGAAGGGCGGATAAATCCCTTTTCAAGGTTTTCATCAATATACTGTCTCAAAGTCTCAAGTTCAGTCTCAGAGAGGGGAAAAATACGGCCAAAAGGAATCTCAGCCCCCGGTAACAACTCAATGGGGCAATCGTAGGGACGATGCGGGGGTAGAGTATCTGCTTTCTTCTTGTCAAAGACATCCTTGAACTCCTGATAGGCTGCTGGTATATTGGGATCCACACTGGGTGTGGGTAGAACAGACATGCAACTGGAAGAGTCCTTGGTTTCAGGAACAAGACAATGCTGCCGGCAGTAGGGAGAGGTGAAGAAAACTTCCCTTTTGGACCAGTCAATCTGAGGGTTGTGTGCCTGTAGCCATGGGGTTCCCAAGATGACAGGGAATATAGGAGAGCTCAGGACATCAAAACGTAGAAATTCCTGGTGACCAGAATTGATGGAGGTAAGGATAGGTGCCGTTTCCTGGGTGACATGCCCGGAACTGGGCATTGAGCCGTCGGCCAGGTGGACAGTCAGTCTTTGGCCCTTGTGGTGGAGGGGAATAGCGAGTCTCTTTGCCAGTGTCAGATCCAAAAAGCAACTACATGCCCCGGAATCCAGTATTGCTTGGAGGTGAACTTCTTGTCCTGCTATCAGTAATGTGACAGGAAGAGTAATGTGAGAGGAGGAGGACCTGGACACCTGACAGTTGACCGTGGTGCGGAGGACCGATTTCCTGGGTCTTATGGGGCAAAAGGTTATATAATGACTGGTTCCCCCGCAGTAGAAGCAAAGGTTTGCCTGTCGGCGACGAAGTCTCTCCCCTGAGGTTAATGCCGGATGAGCCAGGCCAAGCTGCATAGAACTAGATGTGGGCGGAGCTTCGAGAAGTTGGGGGGTTTGGATGCGTTCAGACCGGCGCTCTCGTAAGCGTCTGTCGAGTTGAATAGTCAATAGGATGAGACCCTCTAGAGTTGAAGGGGTCTTGACTCTAGACAGTTCATCCTTGAGGGATTCAGACAGTCCCAGCCGATACTGATAACGTAACGCTGCCTCGTTCCATCCTGAGTCTGAGGACCAGGTACGGAATTCCACTGTGTAATCTTCCGCAGGGCGCTGACCCTGCCGTATGGCATGTAGAGCAGCTTCAGCAGTGGCCGCCCGCAGGGGATCCTCATATAACTGGGCAATGATTTCAAAGAACTGGTCCACAGAATTGATGAGGGGACTTTCCTGCTCCAGTAAGCCATGAGCCCATACTTGGGGTTCGTCAGTCAGCAAAGAAATGATGAATCCCACTTTCACTGCTTCAGAGTAAAAGGTCCGTGGTTGCAGAGCCAGGTACAGGTAACAGGCGTTTTTAAAGGATCGGAATTTCTTCCGATCACCGGAGAAGCGTTCAGGTGTTGGCACTCGTGGTTCCGGAGGGGGCATCACCACAGCAGGAGTGGTTGCCAAGGAACTAGTTAAAGATGACCCTTGACCTGCGGGAGAAGGTTTTGCAGGCAGGTGCTGCAGTCGGCCCTCTAATTGGCGGTACTCTTTCTGGAGTTCTTGGATGGCCTGGGTGAGGGCTGTGATCTGTAGGCTGGCGGCTTCCAGCGGGGAGACACCTCCGTCGGCCTCTGACATGGCTGGTTTATACTGTCAGGAACTTGGTAGGAGGCCGAGATGCTGGGAGGGCTCCCCTTGCGGCCGAGTGCAGCACACCACTGAAGATGACACAGCAGGTGTAGTGCCCACAGAAGCACGGGTGCCTGGTAACTGAAGACAGACGTGCTTGGAGGGTCCAGGAGACAGAGACCAGTGGAGCAACTGGAAAGCTGAGTCGGGAGCCAGGCCAAGGATCATTCACAGGAAGACAGTCCGTAATCAGAATGACCAGGGATGAGCCGAGTCTTAGTGCAGGGAGCAGGATATGCAGAGTTCAATAGACAAGCCGGGGTCGGATGCAGGGAGCAGGCAGTAGGAGGTCAGGTGCAAGCCAAGAGTCGAGCCAAAGGATCAGGAAGAGCGGGTCAGAACAAGCCGGGTCGGTACACAGGAGATCAGATCAACAGGTGATTCAGGATACAGAAACACAGGGGGAGCTGAAGATAAACCAGCAAATGCAGACACTAGCAGACTTCCTTATATAGGCCCATGTGACCTGCTGGTAGAGATGCTGGGTCCTAAAGTCCTTCTCCTTCTGTTGGTTCCCTGACAGTGCCTTTGCCTATGCAGGTTTGCCAACCCTGCACCATTACGCACAGGGATGCGCCTATTTCCCTGACAGGTACAGTGTTGTATGACTGAGTAATTGCCATTCATAATGTGAGAGCACCGAAAGCTAAAAATTGGTCTGGTTATTAAGGGGGTTTAAGTGCCCAGTGGTCAAGTGGTTAAGATACGTTCAAATACATGACCTTTCTACACACTCCCCCCACCTGAAATCTTTGGTCCTCAAAAGACAGCAGCAGTTTGTGACCTGTTACATGCTTTGTTCAAGTACACGAGGAGGGAAAAAAACAGTTAGTGTATGCAAGGAATAAGTATGCATTCTCATAAGAACCAGGCAGAGGAACCCCCCACCATGCTTTGGAAAGGAGGTTGTCCTGCCTACAGGCCATCTTGACCGGAATGTCCCAACCAGATGTGCCAGGGGGTGAGCAGGGGTTGTCCTCCACTAAATGTGAAGTAGAGAGAATCAGGCGTTTTAATTGTCCTTTTTGAGGTAAACACAGCCTCTTCAGAGCTTTCACCCAAGTGATCATAGGTCAGTTTCTTGGGTGGGTGAATAGCCCTTCTCTCTCTCTGCTCGTTCAGCTCTGATGTTTCAGGCATGCTGAACTCTGTTTCCTTCACTGCTTCTTCTTCTTCCTGTTCAGACACACAGGATTCTGCTTCCACTCCTCCTTCTGCATAGGATTAGACTTCTTCAGGATCTCCTATTGACACGGTCGCTTGGTCATCCTCCAGCTCTTCAGACAGCAAACTCTGAGGCACAAACTCAGGGGCTTTGGGTCTAAGAGTTCCAATGTCCGTCGTTTCAGATGAGGACAAAAGAGGAGTCGTAGACCCTGGCGATTGAGATGACCACAGCCAGTCCAAGTCCATCTCTTCACCCTCACTGTCTTCATCATCCATATCTTGAGGTACTGATTGAGACCTAGTGACAGGTCGAGACCTTTGAGAGGCCGAGGGAGTCATCTGTGAGTCTGACAGTGGTGACAGACATACTGCTTCTGATGGGGACAGTAGATGGTTGCGATGCCAAGTCTTTAGCGAGCCTACACTCTCTTCTGGTCGGATCTGATACACTGGAAGCCCTGGTAGCTGCTTGCAGATGACATAAGGCTGTGACTTCCAGCGGTCAGCTAACTTGTGCTTCCCAGGAACGCCCAGAATCCTCAACAGCACTCTGTCTCCTGGTTGTAAGTCCTGCACTCAAAACTTTAGATCAAAGTTCTTCTTGTTTATCAGTCCCCTCCGGTCGGAGGTGGCTTGGGCCTTGTCATAGGCGGTCTTCAAGCTTTTCGCGTAGCACAGCGGCATTGTGCATATTGTAGTCTCAATGCAGCCCATGCCAATAGAGTCTCTGTCTCTTGTACTACAATGCCCATCATGCTTTATCCTTGACATTATTGAAACAAACCAACCGCAATAACATCAGGCAAAGGGGCACCAGAGGGAGCCAAGTTCCTAATTAGGCACAAATTGCAGTCTATTAAGATACGTTCAAATACATGACCTTGCTACACACTCCCCCCACTTGAAATCTTTGGTCCCCAAAGACAGCAGCAGTTTGTGACCTATTACATGCTCTAGGGATGTGCCAAAGGCCAAGTCCACTGGTAGCCGAGCCTCTCTTCCAAACATTAGACGATACGGAGAGTATCCTGTGGCATCATTTGCGGTACTGTTGTAGGCATGTACAATGGCTGCTACATGTTTGCTCCAATGTTGCTTCTTCTCTGAGTTTAAAGTTCCAAGCATGTCTAGAAGGGTTCGGTTGAACCTCTCTGGTTGAGGATCCCCCTGAGGATGGTATGGGGTGGTTCTAGACTTTTTTATGCCTAACAGGTCTAACAGTTTTTTAATAAGGCTACTCTCAGTCTCTCCCTTGATCTGAGTGGATACGTTGAGGTAGGCCATAATGCACAAAGAACTTCTCCACTAGAATCTTGGCCATGGTTGAGGCTTGTTGATCCTTTATGGGGAATGCCTGGGCATATCTGGTGAAATGATCAGTCACCACTAGGATATTTCCTTGCCCGCTTAGATCAGACTCCAAACACAGAAAGTCAATGCATACCAGCTCCATGGGTCCCTGACTCTGAAGATGGCCTATTGGGGCGGCTCTGTGAGGCAAGGTCTTCCTTTCAATACATCTAATACAGGAGTTGCAGTAGCCCTCGACTTCAGCCCGCATGCAGGGCCAGTAGAATCGGTCCCTCACTAAACGAAAAGTCCTCTCCGGTCCTAGATGCCATGGTTGTCATGAAGGGCAGTTAGCACTGTCTCTCTGTGTTTTCTGGGTAGAAACAGCAGCCATTTCTCTTCGAGACCATCAGAGGGGCCCCTTCGGTAGACCACCCCTTGATGCAGCTGCAACCGATCCCACTCTTGGTGCAGTAGACGGGCCTCCTTTGGGGAGTCGGTGAGGAGCATGTCAGAGCATCAATTCTCCAGAGCCTTCAAAACCAAGTTACCCAGGGGGTCTACCAACTGATCCCTTCTAAGGTCCTTCTTCGAAAGTTTTGGCAGGCCTTCACCCCCGATTTGGGTTACATTGCAATAGCACTTGGGGACACCCGCAGCAGAAACTCCAATATCTTAAGCCCTGGATCCTCCCCCAGTTTGATGCTCGGCTCCCCAATACAAGGCTCTCACTCCTTCTGGTGTCAGCTGGGTCCACTCTTCGGGGGAGTCACTAGAACCATGAGGCCTTCTAGACAGGGCGTCCGCATTCCTGTTCCCAACTCCCGGTCGACACTTCAAGCTGAATGTGAACCCCGATAGGGCAGCCAACCATCGGTGTCCTGTGGCATCCAGTTTGGCTGTGGTGAGGAGGTAGGTGAGTGGGTTGTTGTCATTCTTGATTACAAATTCTGCCCCATAGAGGTAGTCTCTTAATTTATCCACCACAGCCCATTTCAAGGCCAGGATCTCGAGTTTGTGTGGGGTAGTTCTTTTCGGATGGGCCCAAACTTCGACTCACAGAGGCAACAGGCCTCAGGTGACCGTCGTGTTCTTGGTACAACACCCCACCTAGCCCATCTCGACGGGCATCGACATGTAATTCATAGGGCTTTGTTGTATCTGCATAGGCTAGAACTGGGGCGGTTGTTAGGCTCCACTTCAACTGCTTAAAAGCCTTTTCACACTTGGTGGTCCACTGGTCCTTAATGGACTCCCTGGGTTTTCTGGCTCCCCCTGCTGGATTCACAGGTTTGACTGAGTCTGGGACATCATCCTTTCCTTCACTTCTCAGTAGCTCATTAAGTGGGCGAGCTATCTTTGCGAATCCCTCTACAAATCTTTGGTAGTAGGAGCAGAACCCCAGAAATGACCGAAGCTCAGTCACATTAGTGAGTCTTGGCCAAGAGGTGACGGCGTCCAGCTTCTCAGGGTCTGTGGCCACTCCTTCCGCAGACACGATGTGACCCAGTTAGTGAACCGAGGGCTGATACAACTGACACTTTTCAATGGAGAGCTTCAGGCCTTCTTCATGAAGTCTCTTCAAGACCTTCTCCAGTTTCTCTTCATGCTCTTCCAGAGTTCTGCCAAACACTATGATGTCATCCAGGTACACCAACACCTCGATCAGGTTCATGTCACCCACTGTCTTCTCCATCAGCCGTTGGAAAGTGGCCAGGGCCCCAGACAGGCCCTGAGGCATGCGATCAAACTCAAAGAAACCCACTGGGGTAATGAAGGCAGTTTTCTCTTTATCCTCAGGATGCATGGGGATTTGGTAATACCCACTCTTCAGGTCCAGTAAACTGAACCACTTGGCCCCTGACAGGATCTGCAAGGCGTCCTCTATCCGGGGAGTGGTGTACTGGTCAGGGATGGTTCTTCTGTTCAGAGTTCTGTAGTCAATGCACAGCCTTAGTGACTGTGAGATGGGTCACTTGGGGCACAGGGGGAATGAGAACCCCACCATGATCTGTGATAGTCATATTCAATGCTGTATATACATGGTATATATTGGGTGTATATTGTGTGTGGGCTGTTGTGTAATATTTGCTGTGATGGGGTGTGATTGCATTCTATTGTCTATTGTGGCTTGTGGTAATTAAGTCTGCTACTGTGATGATGTGGATTGGAGCTGGTAGACCGTCTGGCTGCCTATTATGGGATGTTTAAGTGTCTTTCTGTGAGGAGGGGGGGGGGGAATCACCCCACCTGCTAAGACTGTTTACTGAAAGAGAAGTTTGAACACACCTGACCTGTATGACCATTGTCATTGGACAGTTTAACCCGCCCTGTTCCCCAAGGATGGGAGGGAAAGGTTTTGAAGAGAAATGTGTTACCATGTGCTTGTAATAAATTCATTCCCTGTTTTTGGAACTTCAACACAGAGCGCTTGTCTTGTATGTTTGGAAGGATTAATCCTATGGGAAGCGGTCGCCTGACTGTGGAGGATCGGCAGTGGATGTGTGTCCAGAGAGGGAATATCTTAAACGGCGTTAACCCCTTTCATGCTTGGGGTGCCGTTACATTGGTTGGCAGCGGTGAGATTTTCCCTCCAGTTACTGGGACACTCCAAACCACCACAGTGAATGACCAGCTATGCAGCCTGCAGGAAAGCCACGCTGAAAGACTTACTTGAGAGCCGTGGAGGGACCGGTGGGACAAAAAACAAGGCCACCTTGATCAGGGAGCTAGCCGAGATGGATCAGAGGGATGGTGATGCAGGACCCCGGTCAGTTGAAGACAAGGCCAGTTGAAGACTTGTTTCAGGATTGAGTTCGACAGCGGTTGGCATTATATGGTGCTAACCCATCAGAGACCGCCATACAGGAAGCCATTAAAGACATCCAGCTGCAGGATGAGCGACAAGAGAAAGAACTAGAGTGACAAGAGAGAGAACGAGAGCGACAAGAGAGAGAACTAGAGCGGCAACATGAGCAGAGAATGGCGGAAATACGGCAATCAGAGACAACACCTAAAGATGCAGCGCCTTTCCGTAAGTTGCCCTTTCGGGCGTTCAAACTATTTAAGGAAGGAGAGGAGGAAATTGAAGCGTTCCTTCAGGACTTTGAGAGACTATGCCAGATACATGAAATACTGCCCCAAGATTGGGTCGCCTTACTGGCAAGTAATTTAACGGGCAGAGCGGGAGATGCGTATCGGGCCATGGAGTATGAGGACGCTAAACACTATGACCGGGTAAAAGAAGCTCTGCTAGCCCGATTTGCCATTACACCCGAAGCCAGCTGGATTAAGTTTCGAGAATCCCGGAAACAAACCCACATAACATACGTGGAGTGGGCACATCGTCTGCAGCGAAACCTTAAGGGCTGGTTCCAGGGAAGCCACGCTCATACCATAGAGGACATCACCCAGCTAGTACTCTTAGAACAGTTCTTTAACCACACCCCCCGGTACTACGGGATTGGGTGCGAGATAAGCGACCACGGACTGTACAGCAAGCGGCTACTTTGGCCGATGAATATCTGGACTCTCGGAAGTCAGGCGGAAGCGAGCGCTATCCACTATCTCGGCCCAGTTTATCAGCCGCTAACCCAACTTCAGCACCAACCCCAGCGGCCACTTATTCTCAGCCGCTCAGGTTCAACTCCCAGGACTACGCACAACCCATCGGATGTAAACAGCTAGGGCACAAAAAGCCAGACTGTCAGTTGAATCCAGCCATCCAGTCCCAGTCATGGAGGCAGCCAGCAAGGGGGAGCCCCCGCACACCCATGCCTGCGGCCCACTGTGTTGAGGAGGAAGAACATTGGGGCGTCCTGCACGAGGCTGATCCAATACAAGCAGCTAACCGGGACATCCGGCAACAACACAGGCAGACTGTCCGGGGTAATGGAATGGTAGCCAATGGCTTACGTGATAGTGGCGCTACCATGACCGTACTACAGAAGAACCTCATCCCAGAGAGCCAACACACCGGAGACACTGTAGCCGTAAGAGTAGCGGGAGGTACCATCTTCCGGCTACCCGTTGCCCGGGTTCACCTGGTTTGGGGGGTTGGTTCGGGACACGTGAATGTAGGGGTGATGAAGGATTTGCCAGCGGATGTACTACTGGGGAATGATTTGGCCCCCCTCGTTTCTGCTTACGCCCCGATGGGCCCCGCTGAAGCCAACCCGGTGACTACCTGTGCCCAGACCCATGCTGCTGGAACTGGCCTGATTGCGGCTGAGAACGGGGTAAGATTATCTTCCCTGACATGTACCTTAGATCAGGCACAGTATCACAGTCTAAAATTGGAATGTGACAAGTTGGCCAGTGAGAAATCAGAGATGCAACGACACTACGTCATGTATTATGAGATGTCCCATGGCTTGAACATTGAAATGCACAAACAGGCTGAAATTGTCAAAAGGTTAAATGGGATTTTCTCCCAGGTTTTGCCTTACCTTTCCCAAGAGCACCAGCAACAAGTTTTGGGAGCCATTGAGAGAGCAAAGCAAGTGACTGTTCCAGAACTGAATTCCATTATTCGTCCCGCAACCTTACAACTGCACCATCAGCTACTGACCCGGTAAGCAAAATGGCAATGTTGATGGGTTGTCCAGGCATTAAAGGAATGGAACTATGGACTAACCTCGGAGTCTGGGGTCTCCTCCTGTGTTAGTCTCCTGCCGAAAGGGGAGATGTGTGACAGGGGTCACTTGGGGCACAGGGGGAATGAGAACCCCACCATGATCTGTGATAGTCATATTCAATGCTGTATATACATGGTATATATTGGGTGTATATTGTGTGTGGGCTGTTGTGTAATATTTGCTGTGATGGGGTGTGATTGCATTCTATTGTCTATTGTGGCTTGTGGTAATTAAGTCTGCTACTGTGATGATGTGGATTGGAGCTGGTAGACCGTCTGGCTGCCTATTATGGGATGTTTAAGTGTCTTTCTGTGAGGAGGGGGGGGGGATAACCCCTCCTGCTAAGACTGTTTACTGAAAGAGAAGTTTGAACACACCTGACCTGTATGACCATTGTTATTGGACAGTTTAACCCGCCCTGTTCCCCAAGGATGGGAGGGAAGAGTTTTGAAGAGAAATGTGTTACCATGTGCTTGTAATAAATTCATTCCATGTTTTTGGAACTTCAACACAGAGCGCTTGTCTCGTATGTTTGGAAGGATTAATCCTATGGGAAGCGGTCGCCTGACTGTGGAGGATCGGCAGTGGATGTGTGTCCAGAGAGGGAATATCTTAAACGGCGTTAACCCCTTTCATGCTTGGGGTGCCGTTGCAGTGACCGATTTTTTTTTCCGCACCACTACTATCGAAGAAGCGTATGGGCTTCTGGACTCTCTGAAGATCCCTGCTCTTTTGAGTTCTGCCAATTGTTCATGCAGGTCTTCCAAGTCCCTCAGGGGAACCCGTCGGACCCTCTTTCTAAATGGCTTGTCTTCCTGCAGACAAATCTTGTGTGTGGCACTCTTCGCACACCGCACATCAAGTTCACTCTTGGAGAATGTGGCCTGCCATCTGGAAAGCTGAGTCTTAACTCTTTCTCTCCATTCCGTAGTAAGAGCAGTGTCCTTCGGATAGAACTCTTCCACTAAGACCTCATCCTTCCCTTGCTTCTTCAAGTCAGACGGTGCGACTGGGGTGGCCGTGCTCACTTGGCCCAACAACATCCGGGCTGGCATCTTCACAGGTGAGGCGGTTGTGTTGCGAACACTCACCAAGACCTTCCCATGATTCCTTTGCAAGGCCTTCAAGGGGACCACTTCAGGAATGATCTCTATCCCCTTGTCCCCCTTCTGTTGGTCCGCTTCGAGGACGATAAATGGGCCTGGTTGCTTCCAAGTAAGCTTGACAGATGCCCTCAAGCAGGCCACTTCTCCCGGCTGCAGCACTCTCTCTTTCCTGTCTAAACGCTAGATTTTTCCCGCTCCTTCAGCTGGGACATTCTGTTTCTGTATCAGGCGCTGGAAAGCCTGTCTCAGCATGGGGTGTACACCTGAAGTTGAGGCATCCTGTCCCTGGGCCAAAGGTGTTAGTAATCTCCTGACTAAGTCAGTGTTGGTTCCTATAATGAGGGAACTTTTTCTAGCCCCTGGTGGGCGAGGGCAGATCACTGCCAAAGTGTCAAATGTCTCTGTCTTTCCAGCCACGGAGCGGTCAAAGGACAGCTTGACCGGTAGTTAGCCATCATAGGGAAAGTTCTGAGTCCCAATGCCCCAAATTTCCAACTCTTCTAACTTCTGCAACGGCAAGTGTTTCAGGTGCTTGTCATAGAAGTCTCTGTATAATAGAGTTTCTTGGGCTCCAGTATCCTGGAGGGCCTTGGTATAAATCCCTTCTACTTGGATGGGGACAACTGGAGAGGCCCCCACTAATTTGGCAGGAAACTTCCGGAGGGAGGCCTGTATGCCTTGTTCAGTGGTTTGGATCCTCACTCCTTTCTTTCCATTCTGACCTGGGTTTGACCTCTGTCGGGTCTGGTGTGCACTGACTCTCCACTCCTGGGTACGCTGAGTCAAAGGGCGTGGGGCCCTGAGTCGCTCAGAGGCAACAACGAGGGCCCTCTGCAAGGGGTTTGGCTCCTGAGGCTGTCTCCTTGCGTCGTTGGGTTTTATGGAGTTAGCTAAAATGGGTAAGCACCCGGTTGACTCCTTCACAGGGGCCCTCTGGAGTTTTCTGCCGGTTGTCGGTACTGTGCCGCAGCTTTCTCTGGACTCGGGCATACTCCACGCAAGTGTCCGATTCCTCCACAGTTGAAACAGGTCAACAACTTCTTTGGCTTCTGTACTGGGGCA
Source organism: Rana muscosa (assembly GCA_029206835.1). Taxonomy (NCBI): domain Eukaryota; kingdom Metazoa; phylum Chordata; class Amphibia; order Anura; family Ranidae; genus Rana; species Rana muscosa. The sequence goes on along the minus strand of CM055125.1, from coordinate 213,975,187 downwards.
ACAGTATAACTTGGAGGTTTCTTGAGCTCCTCTGATGTGTTTCCACCTGGCAGAACAGTTGGCTGGCTGGTCAACAGGGACATCATCTCTATTAGCTGTGATACTTGAGTCTTTAGGAGTTCGACCTGAGGGTCACCATCATCGGCATTTATCACCCTGACCCCAGCAGAAGGTTCAGGCTTCTGATACTTCCTTTAACTGTCCAGCATAACTTCTTCTTCTCTGACAATCCGAATCAGGTCTGGATACTTCAGGATACCACCATCTTCCCGGGTCCTTAGTAAGACAGTAATAGGATGTAGGGGTTGAGCCCCTCTCAGGACTTGCGTGGCTCTGATTTTATCCATCTCTCGAGGGTCCAAACCCTTTTTCAATAAGATCATGTATGATCTTGTCCAGACGCCTCATGTATTCTGCCAACTTCTCTCCTTCTTTTTGATAAGAGTGTTCCATCTGATAGATAAGATCAGAGACTTTCTCAGTGCACCCAAACACATCCTGGAGAATGTTCAGGTAGTCCTGGGCATTACAGGTCCGCTTACTGAGCTTCAGATTGTGAATGGCTTCCAAGGCAGGTCCCTTCAACCCTTCAAGCTCTCTGTAATTCTTTGTTTTTTATGAGTCTCTGGGATCAGGGCCGTCTTTACCGCAGGGCAAACGGGGCAGCTGTCCAAGTCCCTGTCACTGTTTGGGGCCCAAAGCAGAGCTGCCCCTTAAGCCTGCACGCTGCCCGCAAATCGGCACATAATCGGCTCTGACAATCCCCATACAGTCTGTCACAAGCAGCTGTGGCGTCAGCGTGCACAGTACAGCAGTGCCAGTGCTGAATTTTCTCTAACAAGGAGGGAGCCGTGGGTGGGTGGGGCCTTGAGCTCCACTGACGTTCTGGCCCCGCCCCTTGCTATGCGTGCACAGTCACTGCTGCCTGTAACATGATCAGAGGAGCAGAGGCCTCGGTAGGAGGAGTCAGACCACGGAGTGGAGTGCTGTCAGAGTGCTGGATGGTCAAGGGAATCTACTGTGGAGAATTGACTGGAGCTGAGCTGGCCAGGAGGACAAGGTAGGTCCACTTCCTCCTCCCCTGGCTCCCCATGTGTAGAGATTTTAAAAACGCTGACCTGCAGTCCAGGCTGAGTGAGGCTGTGGCTGTATTTTTTATTACAGAGCACACAGCATTACAGAGCATGGCATTACTGTATTTAACTGCTTGATGGGCTTATTTTGGGCCTGGCTTGTTCACAAGTATGTGTTTTGGCAGCCCACATTTGCTCAGGCACAGCAGCCCATTCATTTGAATGGGCTGCCATGCCTGCGATTCCTGCAGGAAAAAAATATGCATGCATCATGTAATAGGCTGCACACACCTATGCCCATCAAGCAGTGAAATACAGCACCGTCTGTCCACTCTGCTTTTGCACCATGTGATTTACCTCCAGTTCCTGCACCGGAAAACTTGCTGCATTTTTAGATTTTTAGGCCACGCTTTTAAAAACAGTGCGTTTGTGTGTGCAGGAACTGTAGGTAAGTCGCATGGTGCAAAAGCAGAATGGATTTCAAGGCCACTGCCATTTTAAAATGCTGCATGCACCTTTTTTTCTGCAGGAAACGCAGGCATGGCAGCCCATTCAAATGAATGGCTGTAATGTAAAAGGTGCATGCAGCATTTTAAAATGGCAGTGGCCTTGAAATCCATTCTGCTTTTGCACCATGCGACTTACCTGCAGTTCCTGCACACACAAATGCACTGTTTTTAAAAGCGTGGCCTAAACATCTAAAAATGCAGCAAGTTTGCCCGTGCAGGAACTGTAGGTAAATCACATGGTGCAAAAGCAGAATGGACAGACAGTGCTGTATTTCACAGCTTGATGGGCATAGGTGTGTGCAGCCTATTACATGATGCATGCATATTTTTTTTCTGCAGGAATCGCAGGCATGGCAGCCCATTCAAATGAATAGATGCTGTGCTTGGACAAATGTGGGCCGCCAAAATACATACATTTGAATGTGTGATGTGACAATGGCTGCAATGTAATTGGGGTGCTGTAATGTGTAAAGGGGCACTATGACATGAAGGGGACTCTAATGTAATGGGGGCGCTGTGATGTGATAAGTGGCACTATAATGTGGAAATGTCTGCAATGTAATGAAGCGCTGTGATGTGAAGAGGCTGCAATGTAATTGAGTGCTGTGACATGAAAGGGAACTGAGGACACCGTGGGACTGCTGTGAAGGGGGTCTGCAAAGTTTTTTTTTTAACTAATTCTATGTGTGTGTCTGTTAGGGTTTGTAAATTTTTCTTCAAGCCAAACCCGAACACTTTAGCGGCGCATAGTAAAAAATGTTTGGTTTTAGTATACGCTGTAGGATTGTAACAGACCTGAGACACCTTTGGACACTTCAAAGAGAATAGTAATGCGGTGCACATAGTGCCCACTCACGCTCCTGTCATGCCCTGTTCCAAGCCACATTTCTGTCTGGATAATGTGTTCGGGTTTCAGGTGGACTGAAACCCGGACACACGATTCAAAACCCGGACTGTCCGGGTGAATCCTGGACAGGTGGCAACCCTAGTGTCTGTTTTTGAGATGTTGGGGTAAAGAGAAAAATTGCATTGGGGGGGGGGGGGGGCAAAAAAATTGTTTGCCCAGGGCCCAAACCATAATAGAGACGGCCCTGTCTTGGATGTCCCATTCATCCAGAGCTTGGGTGGCTTGATCCAGCCACTCTTCAAAACTGTCTTCCGCTGAAGGTACTGGTTGTCTCCCAGAGAAAACCCTTAGCTTCCTGTAACCAGCTGCTGAGTACGCTGGAGGGTCTCTCTGACATTTTGCCACAAACTCTCCAAGGACAGCAAAGAGCTCTGGCCCAATGGTGGCCAGAGGTGACAGGGCAGGAACCTTTTGTTGACTGGGGCCTGCTTGACTGGTTGAGGTAGGGCCTTCCTTTGAGGCTTCTGGGTGTATCACACCAAGTTCTGTCTTGTTGGCCAATTTCACACTGGGGCCCTTAAAGTGATCAGGAATTTCCTGCTTCCATTCTACTAATGCATAGGTATGGGAGGTTCCTTGGTCTGTTTTCACAGCAATCACCCACACCTTCTTGTCTGGGGACAGTGTCTTCATTGCTTGACTTATCTGTTCCTCACCCCAGGACTCTCCTTGAATTTCAATAACCACGCTCAACTCTGGGCGGGCATTTTCCTCCTCGCACCACCGGATAGCTGCAGTAGAGTCCATCTTGGTGCCTTAGGGGGGGTCTTAATTGTAGAGTCGCAGGAATCCCGGACGAGCCACCACGTGTAGCACTACCCCTGTAGGAGCTGCTGGTTAGTTTTGGGCCTACGCTCTGCCTATCAACCCCCAGAAGTTTGGCTCGAACCCTCCCTTGGCACAACTGGGCAATAATGTGATTGTGGAACCCAATGACAGTAGGGAACCACAATAATACCATACAGTAATGAATATATATATATAGTTTAAATATCGTTACCTTGGTGCTGGTCACCTGCCTCACAGCTACAACAGACAGAGTCCCACACAAGATGTAGCTTAACCAAAAGTAAGATGTTTACTTAGCAAAGAAATGAAACAGTGGTTACACAGATAACCCTTGACCACACACAGATCCTTATGCAAATCAATGGGGTATAACAGGTTCAAGGTTTTGTGGTACGAAAGACCAATTAACTAACAGGACCTGGGGGTCAGACCTGAGTGGGTATATGGTGGAGGGATTCCCCAATACAATGATGCCTGCACTGGGATACCTCTCCACCAAGTCCCACACAACTCACTAAACAGCAGAACAGTAACAGTGATGCAAGCAGTCATATCAACACATGAGTTCATAAGCTATATGGCTCTCCCTAGCGGACACCTCAACAGGGGCGTGTCCCATTGCAGAACTCCTGAAAATAAGGCAAGCTGCTGATTGTTCCCTTAAATGTCAGTTAGTCTTCTGCTAGCTTCGTTGGTGCACTTATCTATTTGTATTCCAATGAAAAGGTGAAAATAAATAATAATCACTTGATGCAACTGAGGTAGTGGTAGAATAAACGCTAGTTCTCTCCAACCGCTGTATCACTCTCAGGTGTAACGTGTCCCCACTTGCGGCACTGCAGATGCCAGCAAGTACACGTGGAACTATGGACACCACTTTCCTGTGACCCAGTCAACTATGTCGATAGGCAAATGCCTTCTCACCAGATGAGGCCTCGACTCGCCCGGACATTCTGTCAGGAACTTCTCCTTGGCTCAGTCTCTCCGTAACTCGAGGCCTCTGGTCCTCCGCACAGCCGCTCACAAGGTGACGGTGGATAGATGACTCCGGATACTGTGAAGTGTAGACCAGTCCCTCTCTGGCTCTCTCAGCGAGGCAGTTTACAAGGATCAGGCGATCAGGCGATCCTCCCTCTCGGTCAATTTAGGCCCAGGCTTCTCCGGCCTAGGTGCGCTCACAGCAGGCCTCTTTCCTGTTGAAGATGTTGTCCCGAGAGAGCGAGCTGAGGCCCCGCCTCTCCCTTAAATCAGTTCTCCCAACAGGCTGTGCGGTGGCGCACTGTTTTCACATAGCTCAGTGGCATTGTGGGTATTGTAGTCTCAATCCAGCCCACGCCAATAGAGTCTCTGTCTCTTGTACTGCAATGCCCATCATGCTTTATCCTTGACATTATTGAAACAAACCAACCGCAATAACATCAGGCAAAGGGGCACCAGAGGGAGCCAAGTTCCTAATTAGGCACAAATTGCAGTCTATTAAGATACGTTCAAATACATGACCTTTCTACACACTCCCCCCACTTGAAATCTTTGGTCCTCAAAGACAGCAGCAGTTTGTGACCTGTTACATGCTTTGTTCAAGTACACGTGGAGGGAAAAAAACAGTTAGTGTATGCAAGGAATAAGACAGTTTGCATTCTCATTAGAACCAGGCAGAGGAACCCCCCCACCATGCTTTGGAAAGGAGGTTGTCCTGCCTACAGGCCACCTTGACCGGAATGTCCCAACCAGATGTGCCAGGGGGTGAGCAGGGGTTGTCCTCCACTAAATGTGAAGTGGAGAGAATCAGGCGTTTTAATTGTCCTTTTTGAGGTAAACACAGCCTCTTCAGAGCTTTCACCCAAGTGATCATAAGTCAGTTTCTTGGGTGGGTGAATAGCCCTTCTCTCTCTCTGCTCTTTCGGCTCTGATGCTTCAGGCATGCTGAACTCTGTTACCTTCACTGCTTCTTCTTCTTCTTCCTGTTCAGACACACGTGATTCTGCTTCCACTCCTCCTTCTGCAAAGGATGAGACTTCTTCAGGATCTCCTATTGACAAGGAAGCTTGGTCATCCTCCAGCTCTTCAGACAGCAAACTCTGAGGCACAAACTCAGGGGCTTCGGGTCTGAGAGTTCCAATGTCCGTTGTTTCAGATAAGGACAAAAGAGGAGTCGTAGACCCTGGCGATTGAGATGACCACAGCCAGTCCAAGTCCGTCTCTTCACCCTCACTGTCTTCATCATCCATATCTTGAGGTTCTGATTGAGACCTAGTGACAGGTCGAGACCTTTGAGAGGCCGAGGGAGTCATCTGTGTGTCTGACAGTGGTGACAGACATACTGCTTCTGATAGGGGCAGTAGATGGTTGCGATGCCAAGTCTTTAGCGGGCCTACACTCTCTTCTAGTTGGATCTGATACACTGGAAGCCCTGGTAGCTGCTTGCGGATGACATAAGGCTGTGACTTCCAGCGGTCAGCTAACTTGTGCTTCCCAGGAACGCCCAGATTCCTCAACAGCACTCTGTCTCCTGGTTGTAAGTCCTGCACTCAAACCTTTAGATCAAAGTTCTTCTTGTTTCTCAGTCCCCTCCGGTCGGAGGTGGCTTGGGCCTTGTCATAGGCGGTCTTCAAGCTTTTCACGTAGCACAGTGTCATTGTGGATATTGTAGTCTCAATCCAGCCCATGCCAATAGAGTCTCTGTCTCTTGTACTACAATGCCCATCATGCTTTATCCTTGACATTATTGAAACAAACCAACCGCAATAACATCAGGCAAAGGGGCACCAGAGGGAGCCAAGGTCCTAATTAGGCATAAATTGCAGTCTATTAAGATACGTTCAAATACATGACCTTGCTACACACTCCCCCCACTTGAAATCTTTGGTCCCCAAAGACAGCAGCAGTTTGTGACCTATTACATGCTCTAGGGATGTTCCAAAGGCCAAGTCCACTGGTAGCCGAGCCTCTCTTCCAAACATTAGACGATACGGAGAGTATCCTGTGGCATCATTTGCGGTACTGTTGTAGGCATGTACAATGGCTGCTTCATGTTTGCTCCAATGTTGCTTCTTCTCTGAGTTTAAAGTTCCAAGCATGTCTAGAAGGGTTCGATTGAACCTCTCTGGTTGAGGATCCCCCTGAGGATGGTATGGGGTGGTTCTAGACTTTTTTATGCCTAACAGGTCTAACAGTTTTTTAATAAGGCTACTCTCAAAGTCTCTCCCTTGATCTGAGTGGATACGTTGAGGTAGGCCATAATGCACAAAGAACTTCTCCACTAGAATCTTGGCCATGGTTGAGGCTTGTTGATCCTTTATGGGGAATGCCTGGGCATATCTGGTGAAATGATCAGTCACCACTAGGATATTTCCTTGCCCGCTTAGATCAGACTCCAAACACAGAAAGTCAATGCATACCACCTCCATGGGTCCCTGACTCTGAAGATGGCCCATTGGGGCGGCTCTGTGAGGCAAGGTCTTCCTTTGAATACATCTAATACAGGAGTTGCAGTAGCCCTCGACTTCAGCCCGCATGCAGGGCCAGTAGAATCGGTCCCTCACTAAACGAAAAGTCCTCTCCGGTCCTTTGATGGCCATGGTTGTCATGAAGGGCAGTTAGCACTGTCTCTCTGTGTTTTCTAGGAAGAAACAGCAGCCATTTCTCTTCGAGTCCATCAGAGGGGCCCCTTCGGTAGACCACCCCTTGATGCAGCTGCAACCGATCCCACTCTTGGTGCAGTAGACGGGCCTCCTTTGGGGAGTCGGTGAGGAGCATGTCAGAGCATCGATTCTCCAGAGCCTTCAAAACCAAGTTACCCAGGGGGTCTACCAACTGATCCCTTCTAAGGTCCCCTTTCGAAAGTTTTGGCAGGCCTTCACCCCCGATTTGGGTTACATTGCAATAGCACTTGGGGACACCCGCAGCAGAAACTCCAGTATCTTCAGCCCTGGATCCTCCCCCAGTTTGATATTTGGCTCCCCGATACAAGGCTCTCACTCCTTCTGGTGTCAGCTGGGTCCACTCTTCGGGGGAGTCACTAGAACCATGAGGCCTTCTAGACAGGGCGTCCGCATTCCTGTTCCCAACTCCCGGTCGATACTTCAAGCTGAATGTGAACCCCGATAGGGCAGCCAACCATCAGTGTCATGTGGCATCCAGTTTGGCTGTGGTGAGGAGGTAGGTGAGTGGGTTGTTGTCATTCTTGATCACAAATTCTGCCCCATAGAGGTAGTCTCTTAATTTATCCACCACAGCCCATTTCAAAGCCAGGATCTCGAGTTTGTGTGGGGTAGTTCTTTTCGGATGGGCCCAAACTTCGACTCACAGAGGCAACAGGCCTCAGGTGACCGTCGTGTTCTTGGTACAACACCCCACCTAGCCCATCTCGACGGGCATCGACATGTAATTCATAGGGCTTTGTTGTATCTGCATAGGCTAGAACTGGGGCGGTTGTTAGGCTCCACTTCAACTGCTTAAAAGCCTCTTCACACTTGGTGGTCCACTGGTCCTTAATGGACTCCCTGGGTTTTCTGGCTCCCCCTGCTGGATTCACAGGTTTGACTGAGTCTGGGACATCATCCTCTCCTTCACTTCTCAGTAGCTCATTAAGTGGGCGAGCTATCTTTGCGAATCCCTCTACAAATCTTTGGTAGTAGGAGCAGAACCCCAGGAATGACCGAAGCTCAGTCACATTAGTGGGTCTTGGCCAAGAGGTGACGGCGTCCAGCTTCTCAGGGTCTGTGGCCACTCCTTCCGCAGACACGATGTGACCCAGGTAGTGAACCGAGGGCTGTTAAAACTGACACTTTTCAATGGAGAGCTTCAGGCCTTCTTCATGAAGTCTCTTCAAGACCTTCTCCAGCCTCTCTTCATGCTCTTCCAGAGTTCTGCCAAACACTATGATGTCATCCAGGTACACCAACACCTCGATCAGGTTCATGTCACCCACTGTCTTCTCCATCAGCCGTTGGAAAGTGGCCGGGGCCCCAGACAGGCCCTGAGGCATGCGATCAAACTCAAAGAAACCCACTGGGGTAATGAAGGCAGTTTTCTCTTTATCCTCAGGATGCATGGGGATTTGGTAATACCCACTCTTCAGGTTCAGTAAACGGAACCACTTAGCCCCTGACAGGCTCTGCAAGGCGTCCTCTATCCGGGGGGTGGTGTACTGGTCAGGGATGGTTCTTCTGTTCAGAGTTCTGTAGTCAATGCACAGCCTTAGTGACCAGTTGTTTTTTTCCGCACCACTACTATCTCAGAAGCGTATGGGCTCCTGGACTCTCTGAAGATCCCTGCTCTTTTGAATTCTGCCAATTGTTCATGCAGGTCTTCCAAGTCCCCCAGGGGACCCCGTCGGACCCTCTCTCTAAATGGCTTGTCTTCCTGCAGACAAATCTTGTGTGTGGCACTCTTCGCACACCCCACATCAAGTTCACTCTTGGAGAATGTGGTCTGCCATCTGGAAAGCTGAGTCTTAACTCTTTCTCTCCATTCCGTAGTAAGAGCAGTGTCCTTCGGATAGAACTCTTCCACTAAGACCTCATCCTTCCCTTGCTTCTTCAAGTCAGACGGTGCGACTGGGGTGGCCATGCTCACTTGGCCCAACAACATCCAGGCTGGCATCTTCACAGGTGAGGCGGTTGTGTTGCGAACACTCACCGAGACCTTCCCATGATTCCTTCGCAAGGCCTTCAAGGGGACCACTTCAGGAATGATCTCTATCCCTTTGTCCCGCTTCTGTTGGTCCGCTTCGAGGACGATAAATGGGCCTGGTTGCTTCCAAGTAAGCTTGACAGATGCCCTCAAGCAGGCCACTTCTCTCGGCTGCAGCACTCTCTCTTTCCTGTCCAAACGCCAGATTTTTCCCACTCCTTCAGCTGGGACATTCTGTTCCTGTACCAGGCCCTGGAAAGCCTGTCTCAGCATGGGGTGTACACCTGAAGTTGAGGCATCCTGTCCCTGGGCCAAAGGTGTTAGTAATCTCCTGACTAAGTCAGTGTTGGTCCCTATAATGAGGGAACTTTTTCTAGCCCCTGGTGGGCGAGGGCAGATCACTGCCAAAGTCTCAAATGTCTCTGTCTTTCCAGCCACGGAGGGGTCAAAGGAAAGCTTGACCGGTAGTTAGCCATCATAGGGGAAGTTCTGAGTCCCAATGCCCTAAATTTCCAACTCTTCTAACTTCTGCAACGGCAAGTGTTTCAGGTGCTTGTCATAGAAGTCTCGGTATAATAGAGTTTCTTGGGCTCCAGTATCCAGGAGGGCCTTGGTATAAATCCCTTCTATTTGGATGGGGACAACTGGAGAGGGCCCCACTAATTTGGCAGGAAACTTCCGGAGGGAGGCCTGTATGCCTTGTTTAGTGGTTTGGATCCTCACTCCTTTCTTTCCATTTTGACCTGGGTTTGACCTCTGCCGGGTCTGGTGTGCATTGACTCTCCACTCCCGGGTACGCTGAGTCAAAGGGCGTGGGGCCCTGAGTCGTTTAGAGGCAACAACGGGAGCCCTCTGCAAGGGGTTTGGCTCCTGAGGCTGTCTCCTTGCATCGTTGGGTTTTATGGAGTTAGCTGAAATGGGTAAGCACCCAGTTGACTCCTTCACAGGGGCCCTTTGGAGTTTTCCGCCGGTTGTCGGTACTGTGCCGCAGCTTTCTCTGGACTCGGGCATACTCCACGCAAGTGTCCGATTCCTCCACAGTTGAAACAGGTCAACAACTTCTTTGGCTTCTGTACTGGGGCAACAGTATAACTTGGAGGTTTCTTGAGCTCCTCTGATGTGTTTCCACCTGGCAGAACAGCTGGCTGGTCAACAGGGACATCATCTCTATTAGCTGTGATACTTGAGTCTTTAGGAGTTCGACCTGAGGTTCACCATCATCGGCATTTAGCACCCTGACCCCAGCAGAAGGTTCAGGCTTCTGATTCTTCCTTTTACTGTCCAGCATAACTTCTTCTTCTCTGACAATCCGAATCAGGTCTGGATACTTCAGGATACCACCATCTTCCCGGGTCCTTAGTAAGAGAGTAATAGGATGTAGGGGTTGAGCCCCTCTCAGGACTTGCGTGGCTCTGATTTTTTCCATCTCTCGAGGGTCCAAACCCTTCTTCAATAAGATCATGTATGATCTTGTCCAGACGCCTCATGTATTCTGCCAACTTCTCTCCTTCTTTTTGATAAGAGTGTTCCATCTGATAGATAAGATCAGAGACTTTCTCAGTGCACCCAAACACATCCTGGAGAATGTTCAGGTAGTCCTGGGCATTACAGGTCCGCTTACTGAGCTTCAGATTGCGAATGGCTTCCAAGGCAGGTCCCTTCAAGCTCTCTGTAATTCTTTGTTTCTTATGAGTCTCTGGGATCAGGGCCGTCTTTACTGCAGGGCAAACGGGGCAGCTGTCCAAGTCGCTGTCACTGTTTGGGGCTCAAAGCAGAGCTTCCCCTTAAGCCTGCACGCTGCCCGCAAATCGGCACATAATCGGCTCTGACAATCCCCATACAGTCTGTCACATGCAGCTGCGGCGTCAGCGTGCACAGTGCAGCAGTGCCAGTGCTGAATTTTCTCTAATGCCGCGTACACACGGCCGTTTTTCTCGTCGAGAAAAACGACATTTTTCCCATTCGACGAGAAAAACGATAGTCTGTGGGCTTTCTGTCGTTTTTTTAGACGAGAAAAACGGCATTAAAAACGACGAGAAAAATTAGAACATGTTCTAATTTTTCTCGTCGTTTTTTTCGACGTGTTTTCCGCGGCAGTGTTTCCCATAGGAAAACACTGCCGCGGAGCCCACAGACGGTCGTTTTTCTCGACAAGAGAAAAAACGACGTGAAAAACGACCGTGTGTGGGGAACAAGCCGTTCCCTCGTTTTTAATGACATTATTCACGGCGGTTTTTTAACCGCCGTGAATAATGATCGTGTGTACGCGGCATAACAAGGAGGGAGCCGTGGGTGGGTGGGGCCTTGAGCTCCACTGGCGTTCTGGCCCGGCCCCTTGCTATGCGTGCACAGTCACTGCTGCCTGTAACATGATCAGAGGAGCAGAGGCCTCGGTAGGAGGAGTCAGACCACGGAGTGGAGTGCTGTCAGAGTGCTGGATGGTCAAGGGAATCTACTGTGGAGAATTGACTGGAGCTGAGCTGGCCAGGAGGACAAGGTAGGTCTTCTCCCTCCTCCCCTGGCTCCCCATGTGTAGAGATTTTAAAAACCCTGACCTGCAGTCCAGGCTGAGTGAGGCTGTGGCTGTATTTTTTATTACAGAGCACACAGCATTACAGCACATGGCATTACTGTATTTAACTGCTTAATGGGCTTATTTTGGGCCTGGCTGGTTCACAAGTATGTGTTTTGGCAGCCCACATTTGCTCAGGCACAGCAGCCCATTTATTTGAATTGGTTTATTTGAATGGGCTGCCATGCCTGCGATTCCTGCAGAAAATAAATGTGCATGCATCATGTAATAGGCTGCACACACCTATGCCCATCAAGCAGTGAAATACAGCACTGTCTGTCCACTCTGCTTTTGCACCATGTGATTTACCTCCAGTTCCTGCACCGGAAAACTTGCTGCGTTTTTAGATGTTTAGGCCACGCTTTTAAAAACAGTGCGTTTGTGTGTTCAGGAACTGTAGGTAAGTCGCATGCCTTCTCACCAGATGAGGCCTTGCCTCACTGGTACATTCCGTCAGGAACTTCTCCTTGGCTCAGTCTCTCCATAACTCGAGGCCTCTGGTCATCCGCACAGCTGATTACAAGGTGACGGTGGATAGATGACTCCGGATACTGTGAAGTGTAGACCGGTCCCTCTCTGGCTCTCTCAGCGAGGCAGTTTACAAGGATCCCTCCCTCAGGCGATCCTCCCTCTCGGTCACTTTAGGCCCAGGCTTCTCCGGCCTAGGTGCGCTCACAGCAGGCCTCTTGCCTGTTGAAAATGGTGTCCCGAGAGAGCGAGCTGAGGCCCCGCCTCTCCCTTAAATCAGTTCTCCCAACAGGCTGTTTTCACGTAGCACTGTGGCATTGTGGGTATTGTAGTCTCAATCCAGCCCACGCCAATAGAGTCTCTGTCTCTTGTACTACAATGCCCATCATGCTTTATCCTTGACATTATTGAAACAAACCAACCGCAATAACATCAGGCAAAGGGACACCAGAGGGAGCCAAGTTCCTATTTAGGCACAAATTGCAGTATATTAAGATACGTTCAAATACATGACCTTGCTACACGTCTATTAGGAGAGGACTAGGCAGACATGTTAAACATTTAAAAACATGTAACTACAGCAAAGCATTTTCTTGTAGCTCCAGCTTAGTTTTGGCCTCTAGCGCTGGGAAAGGTTTCTGGACGGCGCAAACAGCACAGAACACCTCAGACGCAGCAGAGCACCTCAGGCACAGGGTGCAGGAGAGACAGCAGGCCACAGAGCTGTGCAGTACCTGGGTCAGCGTGGTGAGTCCTCTGGGGGGCCCCTCGGTTCTGTAGCAGCTAGGAGGGTGGACCTTTTGGGTATCTTGCCTTTAGTCCCTAAGTGGCTGTCAGGTGAGTGTGGTCAGCATGGCGTCAGAAGTGGGTGCTTCTTCCCCAGACATCCCTGTGATAGCAACTGGTGCCCCTGCACCTGCGGTGCCTATGGATGCTTTGTCGGTGGTCCTGGAATCATTTGTTGCCAGGGTGGAGGCGGTGTGCGGTAAAAAGGGGGGTAAAAACGCCCCTCCCCCCACCATCTTTTGGGGAAAGTTCTGGTTCAGACTCGGGCCTGGCTGTGGCACACGGCCCCTGTTCTTACGTGTCAGAAGATGCAGCCCAGGACCATTCGAAAAGTGAGGAAGACACCATGTCCGGGTCAGCACAGGAAAAGGCGCTTGTTGGAGCTCTTATCACCGCAGTGCGGGAGACTCTTAAGCTGGAGAATACGGCGGGGGCATCTACTGAGGTGTCGGCCCCTTTTGGGTCCCACAAGCCGGCCCGCACTGCTAAGGTGTTTCCCTACCTAACTTATTTTGATAAGTTTATATACAAAGAATGGGAACGACCACAGCGGGCCTTTTCAGTCCCAAAGCGCTTAGCGGTCCGTTACCCCTTTGAGGAGAGTGTCCTGAAAAAATGGACCTCTTCCCCGTTTGTGGACTCCCCGGTTTTCAGGTTAAACAAGGTAACCACGATTCCGGTGGAGGGGACCCCTTTTTTTAAGGACCCTGCAGACAGGAGGGCTGAGGCGGTGGCACGGTCCATGTTCACGATTGTGGAGTCTGCCTTACGGCCAGTTTTGGCCGTGGCCCTGGTGTCACAGACACTTACAGAATGGGCAAAAATGTTGCACCACGAGTTGGTTGAGCAACAGGCTTCCCCGGTCTGCGTGGAAATGGCCGACCAGTTGGTCCATGGCCTCAATTATGTCTGCGATGCGGCCTTAGAAACAACTCCCTTGCTTTCCAGAGCCTCAGTATCTGCTGTGGTGCTACGCCTCCTAATTTGGCTAAAATGGTGGTCCGTTGATCAGACTTCCAAGAAGGCTCTGGCGGATTTGCCCTTCCAGGGAGAGAGGCTATTTGGAGCCTCGCTGGATGACATTATTAAAAATGTCACTGGGGGTAAGAGCACGCTGCTCCCACAATCCAGAAAAGGTAAGGAGCCACGCCGTAGGCCAGGGCCCTCCTTTTCCGCTCAGAAGCGTTTTTTTTCGTCAGTCCGGGCCCGCAGGTAAGCGTTCCCATGCCGACAAGGGACCAGCTGAGGGACAAAAGCGTCCCTGGTTTCGCAAGCCAAACAAGCCTGCGAACAAATCTGCAACTGCATGAAGGTTTGCCCCCGCCCGACTCTCGGGTGGGGGGTCGCCTTCGCGAGTTTGCAGCTCGGTGGACCTCCCTGCTTTCCAACCAGTGGGTTTGCGAAGTGGTTTCATCAGGGTACAAGATAGAATTTCTTTCTTGTCCACCAAACTGATTTTTTCCCTCAAACCTTCATTTTCCTCCTGCTCGTCGGAACGCCCTGTTTGCCGCTGCCGGAAAGGTTTCAGGGATTTTACTCCAACCTGTTTGTAGTCCCAGAAAAGGACGGGGTCCGTCCAATCCTGGATCTCAAGGCCCTCAACACCTTTGTAATAGTGTGAAGGTTCAGGATGGAATCAGTTCGCTCTGTGGTCGCTGCACTCCATACGGGGGATTTTCTGGTGTCCTTGGACATCAAGGACGCATACTTGCATGTCCCCATATGCGTCAGGCATCAGAGATTTCTGCGTTTTGCAGTCGGGGACGCTCACTACCAGTTTGTAGCTCTCACCTTTGACCTGGCGTCGGCATCAAGGGTTTTCACCAAGGTGCTCGCCCCGATTCTGGCTCTGCTGAGACAGCGAGGAATCGCTATCGTGGGCTACCTGGTCCACCTCATTCTGAGAGCAGCTTCAGACTCAGAATTAGAGGAGGATGTGGCAATTGACAGTCAGACACTTCAAGAGTTTGGTTGGGTTTTTCTCCCTTTAGAAAAGTTGCAGACTCTTCAGGCGGTGGTGAAGCTGTTGGCATCCCGCAGGTGGTCGTCGCTGCACTTTTGCATGAGAGTCCTGGGTCTCATGGTAGCCTCCTTCGAGGCGGTACTGTAGAAGGAAATCCTGTCCAAGTGGGACAAATCTCTGTTGTCCCTAGATTGTCAAATCCGGGTGAGCCAACTAGTCAGGGCCTCCCTGGTCTGGTGGCTGAGATCTCTGGCCCTTCCGGCCCGGAAAGTCGTTCCTTCCATTTCAGGACGGTGATCACGACGGATGCCAGCCTGACTGGTTGGGGTGGAGTTTGGGGAGTACAGTCGACACAGGGTCGCTGGACGCAGAAAGAATCCTGCCTGCCGATCAATGTGCTGGAACTTCAGGCGATTAGGCAGTGCCTCTCCACATGGTCACAGAGACTGCAGGGACGTCCAGTCAGAATCCAGTCAGACAACGCCACAGCGGTGGAATATGTCAACCATCAAGGAGGAACAAGAAGCTCAGCCGCAGCATTGGAGGTCGCTCACATCCTGCGGTGGGCAGAGCGGAGTGTGCCGGCTCTATTGGCCGTGTACATTCCGGGCGTAGAGAAATGGCAAGCGGACTACCTAAGTCGCCAGATGCTGGACCAAGGAGAATGGTCGCTACACCCGGATGTGTTTCGACTCCTTTGCCTGAGATGGGGCACGCCAGACGTGGATCTCCTGGCTTCTCGACTCAATTGGAAGGTATTGAGGTTTGTGGCCAGGTCCAAAGATCACTGGGCAGACGCGACAGACGCGTTGGTGGCTCTGTGGGGACAGTTTCGGCTAATTTATGCCTTCCCCCCATTAAAACGTTTTCCCTGTCTACTCCGCAGAGTGGAGGCCGAGGGGATTCCGGTGATTCCAATTGCCCCAGATTGGCCTTGGCGTCCCTGGTACGCCGAACTAGTACGCCTGGTGGCGGATGTTCCTTGGCGACTGCCATTACGAGAGGACCTTCTGTCGCAAGTATCCTGCTTTACAGTCGCTGGCTTTAACGGCATGGCTGTTGAAAGTCAGGTACTAAGGGACCGGGGCCTGTCATTTTCAGTCATTTCCACCATGCTGAGGACACTGAAGTCATCTTCTCGGAAGATCTATCATCGCACGTGGAAGGCCTACATCTCTGTATGTGAGGAGATGGAGTGGCGTCCACGGACATATTCGGTTTCCAGGATCCTGCTGTTTTTACAGCGTGGAGTGGTTCAAAAACTTGCCCTAAGCACCATTAAGGGACAGATTTCAGCCTTGGCTGTTTTTCTTTCAACGACCCTTGGCGGCTCATTCACTGGTGAGTACGTTTGTGCAAGGGGTTCGACATGTGGCTCCTCCGATTTGTCCACCACTGCCTCCATGGGATTTGAATCTGGTGCTCTTGGTGCTTCAGAAACCTCAGTTTGAGAACATCAGAGAGATTCCCCTTTTGACACTCTCTCAGAAAGTTGCCTTTCTGGTGGCTATTACATCAGTCAGGAGGGTTTCTGAATTGGCGGCCTTGTCCTGCAAGTCTCCCTACTTGATCCTCCACAAGGATAAAGTGGTGCTACGCCCGCAGCCTTCCTTTCCTCCGAAGGTTGTTTCGGCTTTTCATCTAAATGAGGACATTGTGCTTCCATTCTTGTGTCCTCGGCCGTCGCATCCCAAAGAGGTTGCGTTGCAGTCCGAGCTCTGCAGGTGTATCTGTCTGCTACGGCTCCGTTTCGAAGGTCAGACTCACTGTTTGTGTCGGTGACTGGTCCAAAGAAAGGCCTGCCGGTCTCGTCGGCCACCATTTCTCGGTGGATCAGACAGACCGTGATTCAGGCTTATGCCCTAAAAGGCGCCTCCCTTTCCTGTCACGGCGCATTCAACCAGGGCAATAGGTGCCTCCTGGGCTTTCCGACATCAAGCGTCTGTCTCACAGGTGTGTAAGGCGGCGACCTGGTCGTCCGTTCACACTTTCACTAAGTTTTACAAGGTTGACGTGCATGCATCTGTGGATGCTTGCTTCGGCCGCAAAATTTTGCAGGCGGCTGTTTAAGGTTGCAACTCCTCCATTAAGGAGCTCTGGTTGTTTTGGGGTGAAGTTTGTTTTGATTGCTGTTCCCACCCCTCGTTTTTTTTTACACTGCTTGGGGACGTCCCTACTGTCAAGAATTAAAGAGCTGTGTCCGTCAATGGACGAAAGAGAAAATAGGATTTTTGTACTCACCGTAAAATCCTTTTCTCTGAAGTCCATGGACGGACACAGCACTCACCCCTCCTTTTTATGTCTGTACTGCTTTTTGACGAACTGAGCTGCTGAGTGCAGGGTGAGGGGTTATAACCAGATGGCCCGCCCCCTGGGCAGTACTGTTCAGCTTTGCTGTAGTTACCGTATTTATCGGCGTATAACACGCACTTTTTTCCCCTGAAAATCAGGGGAAAATCGTGGGTGCGTGTTATACGCCGATACCCACATCCCTGAGCTGTCTCCGCTGACTGAGCGGAGCGGAGCGAGATACACATAGCCGAATGTACTCGGCTATAATCGGCTTTTCTCGGCTCCGCTCACAGTCACGCCCAGTCCCGCCATTGGACCTGTGTTATGTCCATCATAGGGCGGGACTCGGCGTGACTGTGAGCGGAGCCGAGAAAAGCCGAGTATAGCCGAGTACACTCGGCTATGTGTATCTCGGCGGCGGCTCCGCCCAGTCCCTGCGTCCCCGGCGTTCGCACAGTCTCGGCGCCAATTTTAAAATGATGCACGGCGACACTGGGGGCAAGGCTGCACGGCGACTCTGGGGCAAGGCTGAAATGGACTCTGGGGCAAGGCTGCAATGGACACTGACAAGGCTGCACTGTGACAAGGCTGCAATGGACACTGACAAGGCTGCACTGTGACAAGGCTGCAATGGACACTGACAAGGCTGCACTGTGACAAGGCTGCAATGGACACTGACAAGGCTGCACTGTGACAAGGCTGCAATGGACACCGACAAGGCTGCATTTAAATGTAAGTTATTTTTCCTTAAACTTCCCTGCTAAAAGTTTTTTTCCCTAAAATTTCCTCCTAAACTTGGGGTGCGTGTTATACGCCGGTGCGTGTTATACGCCGATAAATACGGTACATGTTTTTAAATGTTTAACATGTCTGCCTAGTCCTCTCCTAATAGACGGAATATAACCCTACTGTCAAGAATTAAGGAGCTGTGTCAGTCCATGGACTTCAGAGAAAAGGATTTTACGGTGAGTACAAAAATCCTATTTTTTACTTTAGATTTGATAATTTTCCCCTTGATACACATCCTGCAGGATATAGGTTTTCTTTGCTGGCACAGTAACGAGCCTCGGTTTACTTCACCATCCTGCATTCTGTATCAAAAAGAACAGTGCCTTTTTTGCTTTATCTTCCCAAAATGTAGCACCAAAGCAGTTACATAAAAAGACCTAATGCCCCATACACACGATCGTTTTTCATGCCGTTAAAAATGCCATTTTTAAAAATGGGCATTAAAACCGATCGTGTGTATGCTCCAGAGCATTTTTAACGACGTGAAAAACGGCCATTAAAAATTTCGAACATGCTCTATTTTTTCACGTCGTTTTTCATGTCGTTTTTTTTAACGACGTGAAAACGATGGTGTGTATGCTTTGACGAGGTGAAAAAAAACGCGCATGCTCAGAATCAAGTATGAGACGGGAGCGCACGTTCTGGTAAAACTAGCATTTGTAATGGAGATAGCACATTCGTCACGCTGTAACGGACTGAAAAGCAGGAGGCTGAAAAAGCGCGAATCGTCGCTCAATAAACTTTACTAACATGAAGGGTGGCACCATCCGAACGGAACTTCCCCTTTATAGTGCCGTCGTACGTGTTGTACGTCACTGCGCTTTGCTTGAACGTTTTTTTAAATGATCGTGTGTACGCAAGACAGGCTTGAGAGGAAACATGATAAAAATGGCATGAAAAACGATCGTGTGTACGCCGCATTAGTGTAAGCATCTAGTTTGCATGTGTCATTCTGGGGGGTACCATTATAACACTGCAGGCTTCCAGATGTGAAATCTTACTTGGGGCGCATCTGTATACCATGTCATAATGTCTTATTTGTCTTTTTGCACTTTGACTTGGCAGGAAAATGTTTAAAGAAGAAAATGCTTTGGTCAAGACCATGCTGGAAAAAGCAACTGCACGTCAGTCAGAGCTTCTGGATAATTGCAACAGGTGAGTGAGCAACCTCTTGAGAGGATGAGGCTGGATTCACACTGGTACGACAAACGCTCATTTTTTGAAAGTACATGTCGCATGACGTGTGCAAATCAATGGCTTCCTATGAGAGCTGTCTTAACTGGTCTGACACAAGTCGGTCCGACTTTGAAAATGCTCTCTGCACTACTTTGGTCCGACTTTGATCCTACTTCAGCCCATTGAATATCACTGAAGTCGGATCAAAGTCGGATCGCCGTCTTGCATAATCCGACTTTGGCATGTGACTTGTGATGATCTTGAGGGGGAACTCCACGGCAAATTTAAAAAAATAAATGGCATGGGTTCCCCCACCAAGAGCATACAAGACCCTTCGGTCTGGTATGGATTTTAAGGGGAACCCCATATGCCGAAAAACGGCTTGGGGGTTCCCCCTAAAATCCATACCAAGCTCTTGGAGCCATTCCATGCTCTTGGAGGGAGAACCCATGCCGGTGTTTTATTTAAAATTTGGTGTGGAGTTGCCCCTCAAGATTCATAGCAGACACAGTGCCTGGTATTGTCAGGGATCAAAGTCGGATCCCTGTTCATTGAAGTCGGACGTATGTCGGACTTCAAGTCGCAGGGCATAGTCGGATCCAAAGTAGTACGACTGTCTTGTCGTACCAGTGTGAACCCAGCCTGAGGCCAGGTTCACACTTGTACAACAAATTCTCCGACATTGGGAGCTCATGTCGCATGATGTGTGCAAATCAATGTTTTCCTATGAGAGCCATCTTAAGGCTGGGTTCACACTGGTACAACAAACGCTCTGACTTTGGAAGCATATGTCGCATGATGTGTGTAAATCAATGGTTTGCTATGAGAGCTGTCTTAACTGGTCCGACACAAGTCAGTCCGACTTTGAAAAAGGTTCCTGCACTACTTTGGTCCGACTTTGATCCTACTTCAGCCCATTGAATATCACTGAAGTCGGATAAAAGTCGGATCGCCGTCTTGCATGATCCGACTTTGGCATGTGACTTGTACTCTGATGATCTTAAGGAGGAACTCCACGCTAAATTTAAAAAAAAAAAATGGCATGGGTTCCCCCGCCAAGAGCATACAAGACCCTTCGGTCTGGTATAGATTTTAAGGGGAACCTCATATGCCGAAAAACGGCTTGGGGGTTCCCCCTAAAATCCATACCAAGCTCTTGGAGCCATTCCATGCTCTTGGAGGGGGAACCCATGCCAGTGTTTTATTAAAAATTTGGTGTTGAGTTCCCCCTCAAGATTCATACCAGACACAGTGCCTGGTATTGTCGGGGATCGAAGTCGGATCCCTGTTCATTGAAGTCGGACGTATGTCGGACTTCAAGTCGCAGGGAAAAGTTGGATCCAAAGTAGTACGACTGTCTTGTTGTACCTGTTTAAACTCAGCCTGAGGCCAGGTTCACACTTGTACAACAAATGCTCTGACATTGGGAGCTCATGTCGCATGACGTGTGCAAATCAATGTTTCCCTATGAGAGCCGTCTTAAGGCTGGGTTCACACTGGTACAACAAACGCTCTGACTTTGGAAACACATGTCGCATGATGTGTGTAAATCAATGGTTTCCTATGAGAGCTGTCTTAACTGGTCCGACACAAGTCGGTCCGACTTTGAAAAAGGTTCCTGCACTACTTTGGTCCGACTTTGGTCCTACTTAAGCCCATTGACTATCATTGAAGTCGGATCTAAGTAGGATGCTTGTCCTAACCATCCGACTTGTGATATCCGACATGATGATTACAGCAGCAGTAAAAGGAATTTATGTCACACTGCGATTGTTTTGATTGGTCAAAGGACAAGTCAGACTATCACAAAGTTGGATCAAAGTAGTATCCTGTTCATTCAAGGCGGATGGATGTAAGACTGATGTTGCAGTGCAAAGTAGGATGACAGTTGTATGACTGTCGTGTAGTATCAGTGTGAACCCAGCCTTAAGTGATATTAACCACTTGCCGCCCGCCCTATAGCAAAATGACGGCGGCAAAGTGGTTTCAATATCCTGACTGAACGTCATATGACGTCTTCAGGATACTGAGCCGGGGGCACGCATCGCAGCGATCGTTGTTGCGGGATGTCAGTCTGACACCCCGCAACACCGATCTAGGTAAAGAGTCTCAGACGGAGACTCTTTACAAAGTGATCAGCTGTGTCCAATCACGGCTGATCACGATGTAAACAGGAAAAGCCGGTGATCGGCTTTTCCTCACTTGCGTCTGTCAGACGCGAGTAGAGGAGAGCCGATTGGCTGCTCCTCTGACAAGGGGGGTTTGTGCTGATCGATTATCAGCGCAGCCCCCCCGAGGATGCCCACACTGGACCACCAGGGATGCCACCAGACCACCAGGGATGCCCACCATAAGGTAAGCCACCCTAGACCACCAGGGATGCCAATCAGTGCCCACTAGAAATGCCTAATGGATGCCAATCAGTGCCCACAATGGATGCCAATCAGTGCCCACAATGGGCACCACTGATTGGCAGGCATTATTGTTTGGCACTGATTGGCATCCATTAGTACAACACATTACAGTACAGTGCCACCTATCAGTGCCCATCCATGCCACCTATCAGTGCCCATCCATGCCACCTATCAGTGCCCATCCATGCCACCTTTCAGTGCCCATCCGTGCCGCCTATCTGTGCCCATCTGTGCCGCCTATCAGTGCCCATCCGTACCGCCTACCAGTGCCCATCCGTGCCGCCTATCGTTGCCCGTCCGTGCCGCCTATCGGTGCCCATCAGTGCCACCTCATCGGTGCCCATCAGTGCCGCCTAATCGGTGCCCATCAGCGCCGCCTTATCAGTGCCCGCCAGTGCAGCCCTATCAGTGCCCATCAGTGAAGGAGAAAACTTACTTATTTACAAAGTTTTGTAACTGAAACAAAAAAAAAACGTTTTTTTTCAAAATTTTCAGTCTTTTTAAAAAAAAATTAGCAGAAAATAAAAATCGCAGAGGTGATCAAATACCACCAAAAGAAAGCTCTATTTGTGGGGAAAAAATTATAAAAATGTAGTTTGGGTACAGTGTAGCATGACCGCGCAATTGTCATTTAAAGTGCAACAGCGCAGAAAGCTGAAAATTGGTCTGGGCAGGAAGGTGTATAAGTGCCCTGTATGGAAGTGGTTAAGGTTCAATTTTATTTCATTTTTTTAAATAACAAACATATCATACTTACCTCCACAGTGCAGTTCGTTTTGCACAGAGTGGCCCCGATCGTCCTCTTCTGGGGTCCCATGGCGACTCTCGCGGCTCCTCCCCGCATTAGATAACCCCCTCTGGGAAGCTCTCTCCCAAAGGGGTTACCTCGCGGGCGCGCTCCTGTGTCATACACTCGGCATCCATAGACGCTGAGTGTATGACTCGGACCCGCCCCCTGACGACCATGTCATTGGATTTGATTGACAGCAGCGGGAGCCAATGGCTGCACTGCTATCAATCTATCCAATGAAGAGCCAAGAAGCCGTGGAGAGAGCAACGTGGGATCGCGCCCACGGAAATTCGGGGCTCAGGTAAATAAAAGAGGGGGGCTGGGGGGTCAGACACTGCAAGGTGTTTTTTCACCTTAATGCATAGGATGCATTAAGATGAAAAAACACAAGGGTTTACGATCCCTTTAACTGGTCCAACACAAGTCAATCTGACTTTGAAAAGGTTCCTGCACTACTTTGGTCTGACTTTGATCCGACTTCAATGATATTCAATGGACTGAAGTAGGATCAAAGTAGGATCCTTGTCCTAACCATCCGACTTGTGACATCCGACATAGTGATTACTGCAGCAGTAAAATGAATTTATGTCACTCTGGGATTGTTTTGATCGGTCAAACGACAAGTCGTACTATCACAAAGTCGGAGCAACCTTAATGTCTAAACAGCTGGCAAAAAAAGTAAGTACACCCCTACGTGAAAATGTCCAAATTGGGCCCAGTTAGCCATTTTCCCTCACCGGTGGCATGTGACTCGTTAATGTTACAAGGTCTCAGGTGTGAATGGGGAGCAGGTGTGTTACATTTGGTGTAATCGCTCTCACTCTCTCATACTGGTCACTGGAAGCTCAACATAGCAAAGAATTTTCTGAGGATCTGAAAAAAAAAAATTGTTGCTCTACATAAATATTAGACTTGTGCACAACGGAAAAATTTGTTCCGTTTCGGTTCGTTTCTTTCCGGTCCTGTTGATTCGTAATCATTCGTAATTTTGCTAGACGGGATTTTTCGTGTTCGGACTCATTCGTATTTTTGCAAGCGACATTTTTCGTTGAATTTTTTGTTGCTTTATAATTCGTACTTTCGGTAGAGTACGTTGTTTTTCGTTGATTCTGGACACAACTCCTACTTTCGTAACTTTTTTTGGGTTCGTTGATTCGTAATTTTCCGTGTCTCTCTCACAACGACGCTGCCTATTATGCCTAATGTGCTTCGAATGGATTTGTACTTTTCTAAATACATAGCGGTTATTTGTAACGATTCGAAATCTCGTATTTTACTTTCGTTTTTTACATGCGGCTATAGGCTCCGCCCCTGTACACCATTTTGAGAGGGAGTTCAGCATGGTGAGGGAGAAGCAGAGAGCAGAGTGAGTGTTATTGTGCTTCGAATGGATTCGTACATTCGTAACTTTTTTCATAACGAATTATGCCGAAGACCTTCGGGCATTCGCTATTTTGCGGTATAATTTATTTCGGATTCGGTTTTATTCGTAATTGCTCTGTTCGGAAATTCGAATGCTTCCGAATGTCCGAAAGTTGCTAAATTCGGACGAATTTCGATTCGTTACGAAACGAATTGCACAAGCCTAATAAATATGGCCTAGGCTATAAGAAGATTACCAAGACCCTGAAACTGAGCTGCAGTACGGTGGCCAAGACCATAGAGTGATTTAACAGGACAGGTTCCACTCAGAACAGGCCTCGCCATGGTCGACCAAAGAAGTTGAGTGCACGTGCTCAGCGTCATACCCATCGGTTGTCTTTGGGAAATAGAGGTATAAGTGCTGCCAGCATTGCTGCAGAGGTTGAAGGTGTGGGGGAGGGGGTCAGCCTGTCAGTGTTTAGAGGTAGCAAGAAAAACAACAAACACTCCTGCGCACGAGATGACCGTCAGAACTGACACTAGCAGTCTGCTTGGCTCTGATGAAGAAGCTGTGCACTTCGAAACGCGTCAGCCGGCAGTGCATCCCACTACGTTCTTTATGATCAGTTGGAGTGTGTTGCGGATTCTACTAGTTGCAGCCTTCCATGGCATTATTTGTACAATGCGAACAACTCTTGTATCTTTGTGAGTACCTTTTCATTGATTTTATCCAATAAATTACCCCAACGATATTACACTAGGCTGGTGCGCCCTTTTCTTTCTTTTTTTGTCAGTGTTTAGACCATATGCCACACACTGCATCAAATTGGTCTGCATGGCTGTCATCCCAGAAGGATGCTTCTTCTAAAGATGATGCACAAAGCCCGCAAAGTTTGCTGAAGACAAGCAGACTAAGGACATGGAGTACTGGAACCATGTTCTGTGGTCTGATGAGACCAAGATAAACTTATTTGTTTCAGATGGTGTCAAGCGTGTGTGGCGGCAACCAGGTGAGGAGTACAAAGACAAGTGTGCCTTGCCTACAGTAAAGCATGGTGGTGGGTGTGTCATGGTCTGAGGCTGCATGAGTTCTGCCTGGATTGGTGAGCTACAGTTCATTGAGGGAACCATAATTGCCAACATGTACTGTGACATACTGAAGCAGAGCATGATCCCCTCCCTTCGGAGACTGGGCCGCTGGGCAGTATCCCAACATAACGACCCCAAACACACCTCCAAGACGACCACTGCCCTGCTAAAGAAGCTGAGGGTAAAGGTGATGGATTGGCCAAGCATGTCTCCAGATCTAAACCCTATTGAGCATCTGTGGGGCATCCTCAAACAGAAAGTGGAGGAGCGCAAGGTCTCTAACATCCACCAGCTCTATGATGTCGTCATGGAGGAGTGGAAGAGGACTCCAGTGGCAACCTGTGAAGTGTTGTAATATGTTGGCCGATTTATGTGGGACAATATATTATTATATATATGTATAAGTACAAGATTGACCAGGCCAGATTTCAGTTGACTTTGGCATCTGTAATCTAATTACACATATCAAAGGGTGTTTGTTGACCAAAGGGCCAAACAACATTTACTGCACATTTCAAAGGGGGCTTGTTGATGTTAAAATGCAAGAATCCAGGATAAGTCTATTTTACACATCAAAACTGTGCTCAGGCCACCTTTGGTATCTGTAATCTAATTGCACATATCAAGGGGGACTTGTTGATGTTAAGATGCAAGAATCCAGGATAAGTCTATTTTACACATCAAAACTGTGCTCAGGCCAACTTTGGTATCTGTATTCTAATTGCATATGTCAAAGAGGGCTTGTTGATGTTATTATGCAAGAATGCAAATTAGGGCATGCGATGACTATAGCCGTCTCCGGCTAGGGGTCGTTCTCTGTCATTCTGAAAGACAGAGCGTAGATCAGCCAATCAAATTGCTCAGCCATTCAGTAGATAGGCAATATAAGCTGGCATTCAGTCTACTCTAGTCTTGTTATTCTCTGGATATGAAGGCACAGATCTAGAAATACTACTATTCTGGGTCATATATATTGTGACAGCAGGAAGGTAAAGTCACCTGGTTGCATCCAGGGGGGTAGATATATTTCGCCCAGATTCAGGCTTTACGCCGACTTATACAACTAGGTGGAGAGTTGTATAAGGCTAGTGGGCTCATGGATGACTCATACCTCTAGGGAGAGTGTGGGGCGTCGTGCAGACAGAGATGAGGAGACCAGCTGAACCTTGTCAGCTCATTTAGGCCTCTATAAGAACTCCCAGCTTCATTAGATGTTAGCTCATGCCTGGAACCAGACCAGTGTGGACTGTCTAGGGAGAGTGAACCCCTGTGCGGTGAGACAAAGCCTGTGTGGCTATTTGCTTGGACATTTAAAACCAGGGACTTAGGGACTAGGACAGCACTAGGCTGATCCCAGTTGTTAGTTAGGAAACCTGTATGTTTAGTCAGAGGTCAACTTGACCAGGATTTATTTTGGTTATGTTTCTTTTGCTTTGCTGTGTTTTGTCACTGTAAATAGAAAATAAACCGCACCTTTTTGATTTTGAAAACCACAACCTCCGTTTGCTGGGCCTGTTTTGTGTGGGGAGCCCATCCCGGGGGTCACACACACCCGCTGCCGAGCTAACCCCCTCACAGTTGGTGGAGAATGCGGGCAGTTTTTTTTTAAGCCAGCATGGAGGAGATACTGAAACAGCTGGCTCTAGCAAATGCCAATCAGCAGCAGACAAATGCAGGTTTGCAAAGGAGCCTTGCAGCCCAGCAGCAAGCTCATCAACAGAGCCTTGCAGCCCAGCAGCAAGCTCACCAACAGAGTCTGGAAGCTCAGCAACAAGCCCAGCAGCAATCTGAGGCCCGCTTCATAGACCTGTTACAGAAGCAAGAGCAGAGACTACAACAAATGGAAGCAGTAATGCAGCAACGTCCGCAGACCAGTGAGGAAAGCCGTCCCACTAATACCGCGTCCTTTGGGGTGAGTCATTTATTGACAAAAATGACTGGAGAGGATGATCCAGAGGTATTTTTGACCACATTTGAAAGGACCGCTGAAAGAGAAAAGTGGCCTGAGGAGCAGTGGGCTGGACTGGTGGCTCCTCTGTTAACTGGTGAATCGCAGAAAGCTTACTATGACCTAGAGCCTAACCAAGCAAAAGACTATGTGATGCTAAAAGCTGAAATTTTGGCAAGGCTGGGTGTCACCCAGGCTGTCCGGGCTCAGCGTGTGCATAACTGGACTTTCCAGCTTGGAAAACCCCCCAGGTCTCAAATGTATGATCTCATTCACCTGAGCAGAAAGTGGCTACAGCCAGAGACTTTGTCCGCACCAAAGATTGTGGAACGTGTTGTAATGGATCGGTTTTTGAGAGCTCTTCCTACTGCCATCCAAAAGTGGGTAAGCCATGGAGACCCAGAGACGGCCGATGGTCTTGTGGATCGTGTGGAGAAATACTTGGCTACAGAGAACCTGACGGCCTCTTCCAGAGACACTCGGACTTTCCACCCTAAGACCAGACCATCCCCAGGGGCGGATAAGAGGATTCCAAGGGGTGAGGGTGGAGAGAGTGAGAGGGTGGGAGCTCTACCCCAAGTTTGGCGAGAACAGCCTGGGAAATCAGCGGCTCAAGAGGCGGCAAGAAGGATCGTTTGCTACCGCTGCCGGCAATCGGGACATATTGCAGCCAATTGCCCGGTTGTGGAGGAACCCATGCAGTGTGACTTTCTGACGGGCAGACGTCAGTCGCTGTGTGCGACAGTCGCATGCACTGCCATTCGAGGAACTGAGAAACATTTATGCAAAATGTGTGTTAATGGTAGAAATGTTGTGGTATTGCTGGATTCAGGTAGCCTTGTGACCCTGATAAAGGCTGAGTTAGTTAAAACAGAGGTCTCTGGGAATAGCAAGGTAGCTGTTATTTGTGTGCATGGGGACACCCGAGAGTATCCAGTGACTACAGTGTGTTTCGAGACCCCCAAAGGTACCCTCTCTCATCCAGTGGGCTTAGTATCTCAGTTACCGCATGACGCCATTGTGGGAAGGGATTTTCCGAAGTTCTGGGAACTGTGGGATGATCCTGAGCCCCTCACTGGTGCCCCTATGTACCAGGAATGTGATAGCCAGAACTCCCCTGAGAGTGGTGAGGACTCTCCGGAATTTCCCTTATCAGTATTGGCAGGGGAGACTCAAGAAACTGGAGAGGAGCCCACCTCCTCAGACGAAAACCTACCGTCTGTGGAGTTTTCTGATCTTGAGGTTCACAGGGAAAACTTTGCCACAGAACAGTTGAAAGACCCCGCCCTAATAAAGGCACGGGAAAACGTAGTGAAAATAGATGGCGAGTTAGTGAACCCAGATAATACCTGCACTTACCCATACTTCAGCGTAGAGAAGGACCTACTGTATCGGGTGGCAAAAAGGGCAGAAGAAACCGTTGAGCAGCTTGTGGTGCCCAAACCTTACAGGAAGTTGGTGTTGGAGTTGGCCCATGGGCACATTCTTGGAGGTCATCTGGGGACAGAGAAAACCCGAGAGAGGGTATTACAGAGATTCTATTGGCCGGGGGTGATGAAGGACGTAGAAAATTATTGTTCCTCCTGCCCTGTGTGTCAGAGGTTGGCCCCGATGCCACATTTCCGTAGCCCGCTGGTCCCTCTACCCATCATTGAGGTCCTGTTTGAGAGGATCGCCATGGATTTGGTAGGTCCTATAATCAAGTCCGCTAGGGGGCACCAGTACATATTAGTTATAATGGACTATGCCACCCGTTATCCAGAAGCGATCCCTCTCCGAAATACCTCGGCCAAAACCATAGCCAAAGAGCTATCTCTTGTTTTTAGCTGGGTGGGTATTTGTAAAGAACTGCTTACGGACCAAGGTACACCCTTTATGTCCCGGGTTATGAAAGAGCTGTGTAAATTGTTCAAAGTGACGCAATTGCGTACGTCTGTGTATCACCCCCAAACCGATGGGCTGGTTGAAAGATTCAACAAAACCCTAAAACAAATGTTGAAGAAAGTGGTGGATAGAGATGGAAAGGATTGGGACTGTTTACTTCCTTATTTGATGTTTGCTATTAGGGAGGTGCCCCAATCCTCTACGGGATTCTCCCCCTTTGAGTTACTGTATGGGAGACACCCAAGAGGGCTGTTGGATATTGCCAAGGAAACTTGGGAAAGTGAGAGTTCTCCCCACAGGAGTGTGATTGAGCATGTCGCCCTGATGCAAGATCGAATTGCACAGGTAATGCCCATCGTGAAGGAACATTTGGCCCAAGCGCAGTTGGCACAGCAGAGAGTGTACAACCGTGGAGCCAAGACCCGTACCTTTTCCCCGGGGGATAGGATATTGGTACTTGTCCCTACGGTTGAAAGTAAATTCCTTGCCAAATGGCAAGGCCCCTACGAGATAATGGAAAAAGTGAGCGAAGTGAATTACAAGGTCAGACAACCAGGAAGGCGAAAGCCCGAACAGATCTATCACGTTAATCTGTTGAAAGCCTGGAGGGATAGAGAGTCCCTAGTCGCAGACACTTGGTCACCAGCTCAAACTGGTTGCGTGATTCCTGAGGTTGGAATAGCAGCCACCTTGTCACAACCCCAACAACAGGAGGTTAAGGAGTTTGTGCTTCGCAACAAGGAGGTATTCTCTGAGCTGCCGGGACAAACATCTGGGGTAGAGCATGACATCATTACCCCGCCCGGTGAAAGGGTGAAGTTAAAACCCTATCGGATCCCAGAGGCTCGACGGGAGGCAATACGGGAGGAAGTACAGAAAATGCTGAACTTAGGGGTGATAGAGGAGTCCCAAAGTGATTGGTCTAGTCCCATCGTGTTGGTGCCTAAACCGGATGGGAGCTGGCGATTTTGTAACGATTTTCGTCAGTTGAACAAAGTTACAAAATTTGACACCTACCCCATGCCACGTATAGATGAGTTGATTGGCCCGGCTGGGAACAGCCCGATACATGACGACTCTTGACCTCACAAAAGGGTATTGGCAAATCCCCCTGGCCAAGTCGGCCAAAGAGAAAACCGCATTTGTAACCCCAGACGGGGCGTTCCAATATAAAAGAATGCCGTTCGGGTTACAGAATGCGCCGGCCACATTCCAGCGGAAAATGGACCAGATGCTGAGGCCCCATCGGAAGTATGCTGCGGCTTACCTGGATGACGTAATTGTACATAGCACAGATTGGGCCTCACATCTGCCAAAAGTGCAAGCAGTCCTGGACTCTGTTCGGGAAGCGGGGTTTACGGCTAACCCCAAGAAGTGTACCATTGGGCAGGAGGAGGCCAAATATCTTGGGTACACCATTGGGAGGGGAGTAATAAAACCCCAACTCAACAAAGTCGAGGCCATCCAGAGTTGGCCACGTCCCAACAGCAAGAAGCAGGTACGAGCCTTTCTGGGAATCGCTGGGTATTATCGGCGATTCATTCCCCACTTTGCTTCTAAGGCTGTGCCCCTAACCAACCTGACGAAGGGGAAAGGGTCGGTCATGATTAAATGGACCCCCGAGGCTGAGGCAGCATTCCAATTCTTGAAACAAGCCTTATGTAGCCAGCCAGTGTTGTACTCACCCGACTTCTCTAAAGACTTTGTCGTACAAAGTGATGCGTCAGATGTGGGGTTAGGAGCAGTATTGTCCCAGGTCTGGAACGGGGAAGAGCACCCAGTCATTTACCTCAGCAGGAAGTTGAAGTCCCATGAGGTAAATTACGCCACCGTTGAAAAGGAGTGTTTAGCGGTGAAGTGGGCTCTAGATTCCCTTCGGTACTACCTGCTAGGTAGGCACTTTGACATGGTTACGGATCACGCTCCGTTAAAGTGGATGGCTCAAAACAAGGAAACAAATAGAAGAGTGAATAGGTGGTTCCTGGCCCTCCAGGAATTCAACTTCACAGTAAAGCATCGCCCTGGCGTTCAAATGGGGAATGTGGATGCTTTGTCTCGAGTACATGAATGCCTGATTGCTGGTGTTCCAACCCCGAGGTTAAAACAAGAGGGGGGGGTATGTGACAGCAGGAAGGTAAAGTCACCTGGTTGCATCCAGGGGGGTAGATATATTTCGCCCAGATTCAGGCTTTACGCCGACTTATACAACTAGGTGGAGAGTTGTATAAGGCTAGTGGGCTCATGGATGACTCATACCTCTAGGGAGAGTGTGGGGCGTCGTGCAGACAGAGATGAGGAGACCAGCTGAACCTTGTCAGCTCATTTAGGCCTCTATAAGAACTCCCAGCTTCATTAGATGTTAGCTCATGCCTGGAACCAGACCTGTGTGGACTGTCTAGGGAGAGTGAACCCCTGTGCGGTGAGACAAAGCCTGTGTGGCTATTTGCTTGGACATTTAAAACCAGGGACTTAGGGACTAGGACAGCACTAGGCTGATCCCAGTTGTTAGTTAGGAAACCTGTATGTTTAGTCAGAGGTCAACTTGACCAGGATTTATTTTGGTTATGTTTCTTTTGCTTTGCTGTGTTTTGTCACTGTAAATAGAAAATAAACCGCACCTTTTTGATTTTGAAAACCACAACCTCCGTTTGCTGGGCCTGTTTTGTGTGGGGAGCCCATCCCGGGGGTCACACACACCCGCTGCCGAGCTAACCCCCTCACAATATATACTCTGTTGGATTCGCTGTCATCTGTGCAAGTATTGAATTTTGTTCTGTGTTGGAAGTCAAATAAATTGCACTCTCTGGAGAACTTGGGTGTTGCTGCGGAAACATAACATATCATTATAATAAACTAAACATCAATTATCTACTGGGACTATATATTACATCACTACATTGGTGCCGTTCAAGCGACCAGAAGCGCATTTTCAGGACTTAGTAACAGAAGTCGTGATGACAACCATCCTGTGAGGTGAACAGAAGTCTGATGGAGACCCAAGAGCTGTGCTGTGACTCTGATGTCTGGTTGTGACATAAGAGAGTCTGATATACAAGATTAAACAAGTTTGGAACCCCAGAATTATTCTCTGGAGACTGGAAACTGAAGAAAAAAAAGACTGTCGTGTACCAGAAGACCGGAACTGGCAAGGTGGAGCCTCAAATGCAGTGAGTAAAATATTTCCTTTTTTTTAATTATTAGTAATATAGTCAAAATGCTTACTCAGTGTGAAGCTAGTGTCAGTTCTGATAAAGTTAACAGATGGGTACTAAAATGTATTAAGTGTCATGGTGATCCTTATGAAATTCCAGAAAAATGTAAGCAGACATGGACTATGATGAAGGACTTTTTAGAGAAAACTGTTTTTGATAGCAAAATTTCAGAAAGTAAAAGAAAAGGTTGTATTGTGCAGGGCTTGTTATCTTGCTGTTTAACAATGGAAAGTTCTTTGAATGATCAGGTTGAGGAAATTGCCCATTTACAGATGGCAGTTGATAATAGCCATAAGGTTTGTCAGAGGTTACAAAACCAATCAGAAACTGAGACAGTAAATTTAAAATTGCATGCAGTTACCATTGGGGGAGCTTTGCTTGAGAAATCTATACGTTGTGATGAATTATCAGAGGAAAATGAGAGATTAAAATTAAGAATTATGGAATTAGAGAAGAGATCTCAGGAATGCAGATATGCATCAAATCTTGGATTAGGCAATCTGCAGCAAAATACAAACACAAACTTTCTATCAAATGAAACAGAACCTCATATAAAATATTAATTGCCAGCCGCACCCACTGTGACCACCACAGTTTACAACAATAATAATAATACAGGTGAAGTTCAGCTTGTAATGAAGCATTTGAAACCAGGAGAACTGGATGCAATTCTTAAAGAAATAGGAATGGTTCCCTGCCATGATTTTAACAGATTACTTAAATGGTTTTGTGACTTGCAGAATGTCAGAGATACGTACAGTCTAAACCCATCTGACTTAGAAATAGTTTTGCAGGGGCCGTGTCCAAGATGGCGATGGGAGCGGACGTGTAGTTGCCGTGTAGTTGCCGAGCTCCCGCTCTGAAATCCTTCCTACCTTGATCCTTGTGTGGAACCGGCACTGACTCCTTCCTCTTTTAACCTCCTGCGCCCTAGGGAATGCGCCGGAACAAAAGCGGGAACCAGAGATGCTGTTACGCCGCCGATGCGGACTCTCCGCCGAAGCCCAGGCCTAGTCCTCCTGCCTCGGCCTGCCACATGGAAGCACACACTGACCCCCAGCCTTTGGCTGCCAGTCCACCCTCACGGTGAAGATTGATCATGTGCAGGCTTAGACGGCCCTCTTTCGCTGGGACCTGGAAGCCTTCAGGGACCACGTGTCAGAGGCGGGTTTCCGATCTGGAGGACACCCAGGAGGACCATCATGCAGACCTCCTATCCTTGAAGGCCAGGGTCAAAGTTCTTGAGCACAGGGCTGAGGACGCTGAGAACCGTAACCGCCGCAACAACTTGTGGGTGCTGGGACTCCTGGAGGGCGCGGAGCGCTCAGATCCAGTCCCCTTCATGGAACAGCTGCTTCCCACCTTACTACCTGGGGCCCGCTTCTCCCCCCATTTCTCCATTGAGAGGGCTCATCGCATCCTGACGGTCAGGGGGTGGATGGGGTCGCCGCTGCGCACATTCATCTGTAAGCTCCTGCATTACAGGGACAGGGGCACGGTTCTCCAGGCGGTCCGCCTTCAGGGTGTGCTGAAATTCCAGAACACCAGGCTCCTGATTTTTCCGGACTACTCGGTGGACACGCAGCGTCAACGCAAATCAAGAGATCAACTGTGGGTATAGAATTGGGTATATGGGATTGTACGATATATGTTTATTTTTATTTTTTTATTTTTATTTTTTACGGTTGAACTGGATGGACTTGTGTCTTTTTTCAACCTGACTAACTAACTATGTAACTAAGAGATCAAATACAGCATGCTTTTCCCTGCCAAGCTGCGGGTCCAGGACGGCGAGCGGGTGCAATTCTTCACCTCTCCAAAAGATGCCGCAGCCTGGGCCGAATCGCTGCCACGCTGAGACCGCTGGACTCTCCTCTCCCTTTTCCTGACTGTGAGTAAGCTCTTTGGGGGGACTCTCTGGGGGAGTTTGATCCCACATGCCCGCCTAGGAGGGGTCCGTTTGCTTTCATGGCCACCCTGGCCGCCATCCCTGCTGGGGGGGTCCGCTGACTGATATTCCCGGCCTGGTAGTGACTATGTGGCGGTGGATTTGGGACTGTGGTTTGGGGTCCGGGTTCCCTCTCCCGAAGCACGAACTTTGGACTTATGTCCTCTTGCAATTTTTGCCCCACCCCGGGACCTTTGATACGGATGGATCCCCACCCCTCGTCCTCATTGATTCCCCCCCCACTTGCCGTGCGGGTGGGAGACCCCCCCCCCCTCTGAGAGCTGATCTAACCCTCTGTTTGATTTTTGTTCTCTGTTGAGAGTTTATGTTACTGTTCTTTAAGTACTGCGCCCCCGGGGCTCCGGGTGTTCCACACACTCTCTCCTGCTGTGGATACTCAGGGACTGCTGACTGTTCTACCATACGAGGGGTGATAGCCGCTTGTTCACTGCCCTCATGTCCAGCCTAGTGGCTGGGTTTTGTTTTGGGAAGCAAGCTCTCCTCCATGTTGGGGGGGGGGCGGTTGGGTGGCCCTGTTGGCGCACCATTACAATGTTTTGTTGCATGTTATATGACAGTAATGCTTATGTCTTTATTGATTGCATTGTTGGGGAGGCATGGCTCTTCCTTCAGCTGCAAGTCGGCTGTAGAAAACGGTCCATGGCTCTGGCTCTTTGATGCTCCTTTTAATATGTCTCTCACAGGTTTATATGGCTACTATTGATGTCCTCTCCTGGAACACACGGGACTTGAACTCCTCCATTAAGAGATCCTTAGTCTTTCAGTTTATCAAGAAGTACAGCCCCCATGTGTGTGTGTTACAGGAGACGCATCTGGTAGGAAGCAAGACCCTTAGCCTCAAGAAACCGTGGGTGGGTCACCATTACCACTCCACGTACTCTAACTATGCCAAGGGTGTTAGTGTTCTTGTACTTAAATCGCTCCCTTTTAAACTCCTTGATTTAGTTCTGGACCCTGATGATAGGTTTGTGCTTGTGCATGCTCTGATTTACAATTTACCTTGGGTTCTGGTAGGCCTGTATCTGCCGCCTCCTGCTTCCCTGAAGGTTCTGGGCAATCTCTCGGCTAGGTTGGTGCAGTTTCCCTGCGGCAATGTGGTCCTGATGGGTGACTTTAACCTGGTCCCCGGACACTGGTATAGGTAGGTGCGCCTCGACGGATACCACCCGACAGGGCCTGGCGGAATGGGCTGCCACTTATGGCCTTACGGACGTGTGGCGGTGGAGACACCCGACGTCCAGGGCCTTCACCTGCCACTCGGCCACTCATAAATCGTTCTCCCGCATCAATTTGGCCTACGTGGGGGCGCCTGTCCTGCCCAGGGTTCGCGACATTGCCATTCTCCCCCGGGGGATCTCGGATCATGCCCCTTTGCTCCTGTCCCTGACTCTGACGACAGACCCTATTGATAACTTGTGGAGACTATCCAGGTTCTGGGTCTCGGACCTGGAGGTGGAACCCCAGTTTCATGACACATTACGAAGCTACTGAAGGGATAATCCGGGTACGGCTGCTGAGACCACGGTGTGGGATGCCTTCAAGGCCTCCTCCCGTGGCCAATACCAGTCAATAATAGCGAGGGTCAGGAGGGAAGGCAGGGCTGAGCTCACTGACTTTGAGGGTGAAGCGAGCAGACACGAGGCTCTGTATGTTAGGACCCATGATCCCCAGCATTACTCCCGCCTTCAGTCGTTAACACAGCAGGCCCTTCTTTTGCAAACTGCCTTGACGCAGAAGAAACTGCTCCATCAGTCTCAGCGCATTTTTGAACAGGGGGAGAGGACAGGGAGGCTCCTGGCCTGGCTGTCTAGAGAGCAGTCGGGAATAACCGCCATTGCACAAATTAAAGACCGAGACGGGGCTCTCCACTCTACCCCGTTGGAGATCAACCGTTTTTTTGCTACGTACTATCAACAGCTATATAGCTCCAGGGTAGCATATGAGTCGTGGACTTAACGGCCTACCTCAAGGCTGTTGATGTCCCTGTCCTCACTCCCTCCTCTATGCTCAAGCTAGATGCCCCCATTAAACTGGAGGAGATACAGACTGCCTTAAAAATGATGCAGACAGGTAAGACTCCGGTTGAGTCATACGTGGAGGAGCTGGCCCCTAGACTGCAGTCGCTCTTCTCTCAGGCATCGGAGACCGGGGAGCTCCCGAACTCGATGTGTGAGGCGGTGATAGTGGTCATCCCCAAGCCCGGTAAGGATCCCACTCTTTGCTCATCGTATCGTCCCATTTCCCTCTTCAATGTTGACGCTACAATATTTGCGAAGGTCCTTGCCAACCGCCTGAATACTGTCATCACGGCCCTGGTTCACCCGGACCAGACGGGTTTCATGCCGGGTCGGGGTACAGATATAAATCTTCGTTGACTACACACCCATATGGCAATCGCGGATCCTGATAATCCAGGCGTGGTGGCCTCACTCGACGCTGAGAAGGCTTTCGACTCGGTTGAGTGGGGTTACCTGTGGACGGTCCTTTCTAGATTCGGTTTTGGTCCTCGATTTATGTCCTGGATTCAGATGCTATATACCCACCCCAGAGCACGCATTCGTACCAACGGGACCCTGTCTGCCTCCTTCTCTATAGAGAGAAGGGCCAGGCAGGGTTGTCCGCTGTCACCGGCACTGTTTGCCTTGGCACTGGAACCGCTGGCGGCTCACATCCGGGGGGATCCCACGGTCCGGGGTGTGAGGGTGGGTCCCTTGGAAGAAAATATCCTATACCTATATGCGGATGACTCCCTGCTGTATCTGGGGGATGCATTTCTCCCCCACTAGCCAACTGTTCACCTTCAAACAAGTACCTCCGGGAATCTCTGAAAGATAAAAACACTCAGAAAAAACTCATTAGCAAAGTCCTTAAACATTTTTTGAAGTTAAAACAAAGTACTATTTACAGTTTACAGTCTAAAGCTAATTCACCCACACTGCTAGAGAAGTGTCATTTTCATTCAAAAACAGATCTGGAGAATGCACATTTGCATTCAACTATACAACTGTTCCAATAATGTGTCACGTTCTTTTCTCATCTTGTCATAAGTCAGAAATGCTGAATAGACAATATACAGTGGGGCAAAAAAACGGAAAATTTATTACCAAATACTTACCGTAATTTTCCTTTCCTGATAGACTCCATGGCAGACTACGTGTGGGTTAACCCCGCCTCCTCTCCACAGCTATAGGACCCCATACCCATAAATTTGAGCTCACCTCCACAGACAGGTGTTCCGTAACTAGCCGACTCAAATTTCAACTTTCATATTTTTAATTCATGGGTGGGAACTCCGTCTGCCATGGAGTCTATCAGGAAAGGAAAATTACGGTAAGTATTTGGTAATAAATTTTCAGTTTTCCTGACAGACTCCATGGCAGACTACGTGTGGGAAATAACTAGCCAATCCACACGGGAGGGTATGCTGAACAAAAAATATTTTAATCTTTCCCGTCAACTGACAGGATTTTTTGACCAAAATTAACAGAGGAAAGGGAAGCAGGCTCAATACAATAATGAGACATAAATGTATGAATAGAAGACCACGAAGCTGCCTTGCATATCACTTCAGGAGCCACGTGTCGAGCTGCTGCCCATGAGGCTGCCATGCCTCTGGTGGATTGAGCCGTCACTGCCTCTGGAGGAGCCAAGCCCTTTGCCCTGTAAGCCTGTTGAATAGATTGGACAATCCAGGCTGCTATTGTTCTGGCAGAAGCCCTCTTCCCTTTGTTGCTACCGGTGTGTAACAAGAACATGTAGTTCGAGCTTCTAAAAGATGAAGTAACTCGCAAGTATTCTTTCAGAGTCTCACCTACATCCAAGGGATGAGCATCTGCTGAATCTGGAGAATCGAAAGTAGGAAGGACTATTTCTTGGTTTTCGTGAAAAACTGATGTGACCTTTGGTTTCGACCCAAGCATGGGAATAAGAACCACTCGGTCTGGGAAGAAAGTCAAAAAGGGTTCTTGACAACCCAGGAAGCTTATTTCTGAAACCCTTTTGGCTGAAGTAATGGCCACTAGAAAGGCCAGTTTGATTGATAAGTCGTTAACAGAAAGATCCTTGTTGTTGAGTGCTGAAAGAGCATCAAGAATGAGTGGAAGATCCCATTTGGGGAATCTAGGTTTCCTCTGAGGCCTGATTCTCGATGTCCCCCGAAAGAACTGTTGAACCAGGGGATGAGTTGCCCATGACGTTCCCGAAAAAGCTGATAAGGCTGATACTTGTACCCTGAGGGAACTAATCGATAAAGGCAGGTCTAAGCCTGATTGGAGAAAACTCAAGATGTCTTGAACACTAGGGTTTCTAGATGACTTTCCTGCAGTAGTCGTGAAGCTGACAAATCTGGCCCAGATTCTATTGTAAGTTTTATTTGTGTTGGACTTTCTGGAGCTCATAAGGGTAGAGATTACCCCTGAAGCACACCCAAGAGACTCTAGCCTCTCCCTCTCAAAAACCAGACCATCAGTCTCAGCATTGCTGGACAGGGGTGCAGGGTCGTCCCCTGAAAAAGAAGGTCCGGCCTGAGAGGAAGAGGCAGCGGGTCCCTGAAGCTCATTAGATTCAGGAGAGGAAACCAAGGTCTGCTCGGCCAGTATGGTGCTATTGTTACCACCTCGACTTTCTCCAACTGAAGCCGCTGTAGGAATTTTAGCATGATCGGAAGAGGAGGGAAGGCATATGCCCTGTTGAAGTCTCATTGACTCGTTAATGCATCTATTCCGAAGGCTTGATTGTACCGAGCTCGGGTGTAGTATCTGTCGATCTTGTAATTGCAGGGGGATGCAAACAGATCCACTTCTGGATCGAAATCCAACGATAGGATCCACTTGAAGGTTTGTGGATGCAGAGACCATTCGTTGTTGTCTAGCATTCTGCGTGACAGGAAGTCCGCTTGAATGTTCTGCTTCCCTGGAATGAAGACTGCTGTTAAGTTGAGCAGATTCCTCTGAGCCCAGGTCATAATGGGCTCGACCTCTCGGAGAAGGGCAGAGCTCCGAGTGCCCCCTTGTCTCTTCACATATGCCACAGCGGTGGTATTGTCCATTTTGAGTAGGACCGACTTCCCTTTCAGAAGGTGGGAGAAGGCTTGAAGGGCGCACCATGCCGCGCGCAGTTCCAGAATGTTCGAGCCTGGAGAGTGGAGACGGGCATCCCATTTGCCCTGAGCCAGTTCTGCCCCACAATGTGCCCCCCAGCCCGCATTGCTGGCATCGGATGTAACAGTCACCCAATGGATGGGGGCAAGGGAGTGGCAAGTTGACAAGTTCTTGGTTTGAAGCCACCAGAGGAGACTGTTGCTCATTGACTGTGTTATCCGGATCCGCTGATTGAGATCGTCTGTCTTCCATTGCTGGAGGAATCCGGATTGAAAAGGACGAAGCCTCCACATCGCCCACTTGACCATGGAGGATGTGGCCACCATCGTGCCGATTATCTTCAGGCACTGTGATGCCCTTAGGTGAGAGAAGTCTAGAGCTAAGGAGATTCTTTCCCGAATGATCGGTATTTTTTCCTCTGGAAGAGAGATGGTGTTCTCTATGGTGTCGAACTGGGCTCCTAGATAGACCAAGCGCTGGGTCGGATCCAGCTGACTTTTTTCCAGGTTTAGGAGCCATCCGAACTCCAACAGTGTAGAGATCACCTGATCTTTGTGGACTAGTAGCTGCTGCTTGTCTTGGGACAGTACTAGTAGATAGTCCAGATAATGATACAGGCGCACACACTGTACTCTGAGAAGGGACACAACTGCTAACAGCACCTTGGAAAAGACTCTTGGAGAAGTCGTTAGCCCGAATGGAAGACAAATAAATTGTAAGTGCTCTTGTTCGACCTGGAACCGCAGATATTTGTGAAAGTTTTCTGCCACCGGAACATGAAAGTACGCGTCTTTTAGATCTATTGAGATCAACCAGTCGCCTGGTTGAACTATTTTTTGGATGGTTGAGAGTGACTCCATTTTGAACTTCTCGTGCTTTATGTACTTGTTCAGGAAAGTGAGATCTATGACTGGACGCCAAGAGCCGTTCTTCTTTTGTACTAGGAAGAGGGGGGAGTATACCGCCTGGAATTCCTCGTCCTTTGGGACGGGCACCACTGCTCCTTGATCTTTCAGGACATTTACATATGAGAGAAGAACTTGTTGTTTCTCCTCTGACCGAGGAAGTGAGGTTTGCATTGGTCTGCATGGAGGGATCTTGGTGAAGGACCATGTGTGACCTGTTGAGACCGTCTTGATGGTCCAATAGTCCGAGATCGAGGCCACCCAGACGTGCCAGAAGAGACGTAGGCGAGCCCCTACCCGACCCGCCTGGGCGGGCCCAATCTCAAAAAGACTTGGTTGGTTCACGCCCACCGGGCGTCTGTTTCTTGCCGGACTTTTGAAAAGAAGATTGGCCTCTGTTCCAATTCCAGCTTCTCCTGAAATCCCGTCCGGGTTTATAGGAGCGTGCCTCTCTCGAGTGCTCTGTACTGCGTCTCTGTTGAGGTTTTTTCTGATTAAACTGGCGCCTGTCCTGGGGAAGAAAACCTGACCTTCCGCCTGTAGCTTTTGAAATGGCGTTGTCAAGTTTGTTCCCAAACAATGAAGTCCCTTCAAAGGGAATTTTTCACCACGCCTGCTTGGAGGCTGGATCAGCAAGCCAGGGGCGTAACCACAGTGCTCGTTTGGCCGTGACCGAGGACAACATCGATCTGGCCAGTAAACGGATGAGATCAATTGAAGCTTCCCCCAAAAAGGCGACTGCCATCTTAAGTTCTTGCACTGCTGAACTTTGAGCCAGTTCTTCCGAGACACCTTTCAGAACGGAGTCTACATTTTCCACCCATGCCTCCATTGCTTTGGAGGTCACTGCAAGGGCTAAAGCTGGTTTGCATGCCGTTCCGGCCAGGCTATATATTTTTTTGAGGTCCTGGTCGATCTTCCGATCCAGACCATCTTTAAATGATACGGTGTCATCTAGCGGGAGGGTGACATGCTTCGCTAGGCGCATTACTGCTGCATCTACGAGGGGAGCATTCTCCAGATGCTTGACATCCTCCGATTTAAAGGGATACAGTCTAGAGGTTTTGCTTAGCATAGAAACCTTCTTATCTCCCTTGCTCCATTCTTCCTCAAACACTCCTTTCAGCTCAGAGGGAAGTGGGAAATTGGAGCGTTCTTTCCCCAGTTGTTTAAACAATTTCCTTTGTTTTTCTGGGGGGGCAGTGGTATCCTCCAACTTCAAAGTTTCCTTCACTGCCTTGATCAGTGGAGAGACTAAGGCGTAGTCGAATCCCACCGTAGAATCATCTCCCTCCATCTCGTCTTGCGAGGAATAATGGGAGGAATCATGGGGCTGGAATTGGCCGGGATCCTCCTGGGCCTCGTCAGCCAAGGAGCCAGACAAGGTGGTGGACTGGCTCCTTGTGTGGGGGGCAACTATTTCTTTCATAGATTGCTGTACCACACGTTTCACAAGAGACTCAAGGTTTTGATTTTCCGTCTCTTTCTCACCAACCGCTCGGGCATAACATGGGTCGCATAGCGATTTGCCCTCCGGGATTCTGGTCTTGCATCCCCAACAGGCTCTGTGGTCAGAGCGATCATCGCGGTGGTGGTGGCGGTGACTAGAGGAGGAATGGGAACATCTCCTATGTCTAGAGGGGGTATGTGAACGTCCCCTATGATGATGGGACCTAGACGTAGTGTTGCGTCTAGACCTGGATGATGAGTGATGATGCGGCCTGGCAAGGTCCCTTTCTTGTGACCGATGAACTGAAGTTGCTGGGCTGTAAGAGATAATACAGACAGAGGGAGGGGGGAAGGTGGGCAGGATGTAACCGTTAGCAACCACCAGATAGGCACAAAAGACACCAACCCCCTACCCACTCCGCACATACCTTGTGCGGGAGGGCTGGCCACATGGCGGTGAGGATGAGTCCATGACGAGGGAGACAGGAATCCGTACTACACTGCCTAGACTAAGGATAAGCAAATCAATGCAAAGAAGCATGAGAAAAGAAAAAAGTTTTTTTTTTTTTTTTAAACTGTCCCTTTAAGAGACACTAAGCATAACAAGCATACATTGCAAAATTAAGTGCTTACCCCGTCCTAGCAGTAATGAGGCTCCGGGAGGCTGTCGCTCTATGCCCACAGGTTATCCCAACTGTATAGGGCTCTTCAGCGGTTTAAATAAACCGCCGAAATGACGTCACGGCCGGTCCCGCTGCGCGCATGCGCCGAAGAAACCAGAGCCACTGCGCCTGCGCGGCCCCTGACCCCTCCGCCGCATTGCGCATGCGCGGAAACCAAGCCTCGGCTTCACCGCAGTTCGCGCATGCGCAGAAGAGCGGCGGACCGGGAACCAGGAAGTAATGGCGTCCTGGGACGCAAAAAGCGTTCCACATGCCGCAACACAGGAGGAAAAGACAGGGAAAACAGGACAACAAACATAAACTTGTCTGCCATGAAGAAGATATGAAAAACAAAATCTTCAGACCTTGCCAGCCGAGGAATCCTGCGATATCCGATCCGGTACTCTGGGGCCACATCCCTTCCACCATAGGGGTATTTTCTAGCCCTGAAACCACTCGCCCGCTCATAGCTGGGCCCTGGGTGCACCGCAAGCAGTACCGATCCATCCGAACAATCCACATCCTAGACATCGCACAGAATTGCATGATGAAGGTCCATGTGAGGAGGATAAAAAAGGAACACCTGTCTGTGGAGGTGAGCTCAAATTTATGGGTATGG
The DNA here is from genome assembly GCA_029206835.1 of Rana muscosa. NCBI lineage: Eukaryota > Metazoa > Chordata > Amphibia > Anura > Ranidae > Rana > Rana muscosa. The sequence continues at coordinate 213,932,827 of CM055125.1, read as the reverse complement.
GGTCCTATAGCTGTGGAGAGGAGGCGGGGTTAACCCACACGTAGTCTGCCATGGAGTCTGTCAGGAAAAGTATTTAGTCAGTCACCAATTGTGCAAGTTCTCCCACTTAAAAAGATGAGAGAGGCAGGTAATTGTTATCATAGGTATACCTCAACTATGAGAGACAAAATGTGGAAACAAATCCAGACAATTACTTTGTCTGATTTGGAAATATTTTTTTTTTGCAAATTATGGTGGAAAATTAGTATTTGGTCAATGTCAAAAGTTCATCTCAATACTTTGTTATATATCCTTTGTTGGCAATGACAGAGGTCAAAAGTTGTGTTTCTACCAAACAGTTCTACTTAGGTTTCATCTGACCATATGACATTCTCCCAATCCTCTTCTGGATCATCCAAATGCCCTCTAGCAAACCTCAGACGGACATGTACTGGCTTAAGCAGGGGGACACATCTGGCACTGCAGAATCGAAGTCCCTGGCGGCGTAGTGTGTTACTGATGGTAGCCTTTATTACGTTGGTCCCAGCACTCTGCAGGTCATTCACTAGGTCCCCCCGTGTGGTTCTGGGATTTTTGCTCACCATTCTTGTGATAATTTTGACCCCATGGGGTGAGATCGAGGGAGATTATCAGTAGTCTTGTATGTCTTCCATTTTCTAATTATTGCTCCCACAGTTGATTTCTTCACACCAAGCTGCTTGCCTATTGCAGATTCAGTCTTCCCAGCCTGGTGCAGGTCTATAATTTTGTTTCTGGTGTCCTTCGACAGCTCTTTGGTCTTCAGCATAGTGGAGTTTGGAGTGTGACTGTTTGAGGTTGTGGACAGGTGTCTTTTATACTGATAACAAGTTCAAACAGGTGCCATTAATGCAGGTAATGAGTGGAGGACAGAGGAGCCTCTTAAAGCTCTGGTTCACACTGGTGCGATTTGACATGCGATTTGACATGTCAAATCGCATGTCAAATCGGCGATATTTGCCGCAAATTGCGGGCAATGGCACCGTCCTAATCGGTGCGACGCCGCATCTGCGGCGCTGCACCGATTTCAAAAAGTAGTTTCTGTACTACTTTTTGCGATTTCGGCCGCGATTTACATTGACATCTGTGTCAGATGTCTTTGTAATCGCGGCTGAAATCGGGACTGCCAGTGGGAGTGAAATTGTGCAAGTTCAGCTGAACTTGCACGGCTTCACTCCCGCAGCCCAGTGTGAACCTGGGCAAAGAAGAAGATACAGATCTGTGAGAGCCAGAAATCTTGCTTGTTTTCCACCATATACTTATTTTCCACCATAATTTGCAAAAAAAAATCTTTCCAGATCAGACAATTTTGTTTTCACATTTTTGTCTCTCATAGTTGAGGTATACCTATGATGACAATTACAGGCCTCTCTAATCTTTTTAAGTGGGAGAACTTGCACAATTGGTGGCTGACTAAATACTTTTTTGCCCCACTGTACAAGGAACTATAAAGAATTCATGGAGAATCTCTCAATATTCATCAAGCAATGGACTTTTTTTTGAACATTCAAATTTCTTTTTTTTCTTCATTTTATTCTTTATTTTTCTTTTCAATGGACCTTTCTTCCCCAATGCCCTATTTTTTTTTCTCCCTTTCCCAGATATGTTTTGCTTTTAATTTTTCATTTTTATTATGTTTTATTTCTTGAACTTTATCTTAAAACCAGAGCGAAGCATTTAAACCTAAAATAATTTTATAACATCCGTACATATGACATAATGCATATTGATATCAATAGATTTGACATCTGCGGTGATGCTGCACAATGGATTGGCATAGCAAAAATTATAGTATGTTGGGTGGTTTTCCTAAATTTATAAGAGGGGTGAGTGAAATTCATCACTCCAGTCATGATTTGAAACATTGTTGAATCAGTTGTTCATAGTATGCTGAAGGCTGTGACGTATATGAATGACAAAGACATTTCTACCTTTCATAAAAAAAAATACTGGCAAGAATTTCCACTGCCGCCTTGTCTGGACAGAGGATCTGATAAACACTGATGTCAAGCTGATTCTATCTGAACCATCGCGTGGGGGTATATATATGTTGGTATACCATTCTGGTGGAATTATGGACTGAATGATACAAGTAACTGCTCTATTAAAGGCAATGAGGGGTCGGCCTACAGCAAATTACGAAAGAAAATTGTGGCTGGCAATCAACAAATTCAGGTACTTGACAGATACACAAAAGGTCAACATTGCTCAAATGGGAAATGGAAATAAGCAGATGTGAATTGTAAAATGCTTACAAGATGGACTCATGAATGTCAAGTGCAAGGAAATAGTTTACAGCACAGAGGTTTTACTGCCGTATCCAAACCTTTTTGACCTTGAACGTGACTGCTGATAAATTGATGGTTCTTCTTACTATAAAGATGGAAGCAGAATTTCAGGATTTGCTGGTGTTTGTGTAAAAGCATCTTTAAAAAAGAAAGCTTTGAGCCTGGAGATGAGAGAATCCTGGACTTAGGTGGATTGGAGCTCCCAAAGCATACCAAGCTTTACTTTCAGTGAGTTGGTGAGAGATGTGATGAAGTCAGAATGGACTGTGATATCAGCTCGTTTTTGCACAATATTCAAGATCTTGATGTGATATACTCAAGAAAGAGAAAGCTTTGAAATAAGGCCTAACAGCTATACGGGCCACGGATGTTTACCGAATCCTTTTACAGTCATGGTCTAAAGTTATATTATCTAATAACTGGTTCGTGGGGATATTTTAGAGGCTGCTAAAGAGAGATGTAACCAGTCTCAACTTCATATTTCATATGAGTCATTGTAAAGCATTCAGTGCTTCAAACCATAATGATATTTGTTGCTTGATTTATGGGTCAGTTCTAGTCCTTAGAACCGACCCAAGTGGGGGTATATGTTGTAATATGTTGGCCGATTTATTTGGGACAATATATTATTATATATATGTATAAGTACAAGATTGACCAGGCCAGATTTCAGTTGACTTTGGCATCTGTAATCTAATTACATATATCAAAGGGTGTTTGTTGACCAAAGGGCCAAACAAGATTTACTGCACATATCAAAGGGAACTTGTTGATGTTAAAATGAAAGAATCCAGGATAAGTCTATTTTACACATCAAAACTGTGCTCAGGCCACCTTTGGTATCTGTAATCTAATTGCACATGTCAAAGAGGGCTTGTTGATTTTATTATGCAAGAATGCAAATTAGGGCATGCGATGACTATAGCCATCTCCGGCTAGGGGTGATTCTCTGTCATTCTGAAAGACAGAGCGTAGATCAAAGACAGCCAATCAAATTGCTCAGCTATTCAGTAGATATTCAATATAAGCTGGCATTCAGTCTACTCTAGACTTGTTATTCTCTATGGATAGGAAGGCACAGATCTAGAGAACATGGGACTCTAAAAACTACTATTCTGGGTCATATATATATATATATATATACTCTGTTGGATTCGTTGTCATCTGTGCAAGTATTGAACTTTGTTCTGTGTTGGAAGTCAAATAATTTGCACTCTCTGGAGAACTTGGGTGTTGCTGCGGAAACATAACTTCTATCATCATTATATTAAACTAAACATCAATTATCTACTGGGACTATATATTACATCACTACATGAAGCTCTGGTGAACTCCATGCCCAAGAGGGTTAAGGCAGTGCTGGAAAATTAATGGTGGTCACACAAAATATTGACAGTTTGGACCCAAGTTGGACATTTTCACTTAGTGGTGTACTCACTTTTGTTGCCAGCGGTTTAGACATTATTGGCTGTGTGTTGAGTTATTTTGAGGGGACAGCAAATTTACATAGTTAAACGAGCTGTACACTCACTACTTTACATTGTAGCAATGTGTAATTTCTTCAGTGTTGTCACATGAAAAGATATACCTGTAATAAAATATTTACAAAAATGTGAGGAGTGTACTCACTTTTGTGAGATACTGTATATTACACATAGACAGTACACCTCACATCACTCACACGCACCCTATATTACACATATACAACTCACATCACTCACACCTACACACAGTCTATAATATTATATTTACTCTCCTGGAGAGCCAAAACAGGTCTCCAGGTTTCCACCTCTTGTTTGCCCCTATGCACCTTTTGTCACTATGTTTTATTACATAATTTAATCCATAATGATGGTGGTTCCCATAGCTACACTCATCTTTATACATAATACTGAACCTCAGGCAATTGATTCTCCTTCAAATTGTAAAAAAAAAAAAGAAGGTCAAATGTTTTTTGAAATTGAGCTAAAGTGTGAAACTTGCTTCAAACTCACTGTCAATAACCCAATTCACTTTCATTCCCTGGAGAGTGCAGCAGTGGATCAGTAGGCTGATTGGACAGGCTGATCCCTGCTCCCTTACTGTCCGCGGTGTTTCAGAACTTCTTTTAAGCTACGCAAAGTTTGGGCGCACAACGGAGATTAGCAGGGATGACCAGGGGCATAGTGTGGGTTGTCAGCGCACGGGGCAGGGCAAGTAATTTGCACCCCCTATCCTGGGGACTTTTAGCACTCCCTGAGTCCTTTCCACTAGTACAGTATTAAACCCCATACCTAAGCACTTGTAGGGCTGCTCCACCACACCGCTGACCTCCAGCCGTGTCCCCCGACACCACTCACCTGGCTGGTAGGGCTCTTAAGCATACCTAAAAATGTCCTAAGGGATGGTGCGTTCCCCAGAAGTGCAGGAAGATGGTGGCAGGAGAAGTGAGAGACTGGGCCTTGCACACATCACACATCAGTCACATAGGGTGCCCACGTGTCCCGGATTGCCCGGGACATTCCCGTAATTAGCAGGTCTGTCCCTGGTCCTGGGCACCTTCATTCCGGGACAATACAGTGTCCTGGAATGGAATTGACAGAGCGAGCAAACCCCGCCATAGCGCTGGTGCTCGCTCTGCCTCCAGCTTCACCTGAGACTGGTCACTGGTTGCGAGCGCGTCTACCAACCAGTGACCTTACAGCCGCGACTATGACCAGCATGCAAAGCGGAGGAGGAATTTGTTAACTTTCCTCCTCTGCATCGCTCTCCACTATGCCAGACGAGGCTGTCAGCAGAGGAAGCCCCAAAGACACAACTCCATCGGTTCTGCTTCTGGATGTCTCATCTCCCTGCCTCAGCCTCACACCACAGAGCAGACCAAAGCCGCCTCCCCCTCCTCGGCTATTTACAGGTACACAGGAGATGGACGGCAGACTCAGAGGGACACCGCTGTGCATTCTTGGCGCTGATCTGATGTCTGTTCAGTTTATAATATATGTATGTAGATGGACAGAGGAGGGGGACATGGGGGGGTCTATACTGTGGTGGGGTCTGTACTTAGTGGGGGGTCTATAATGAGGGAGGGGAGTCAATACTGAAGAGGGTCTACTAATGAAGGGGGTCTATACTTAGTCAGAGGGGTCTATACTGATGGAGAAGGGGTCTGTATTTAGTGGGGGGGTCTATACTGAGGGGGGGAAGTCTGTACTGAGGGAGGGGAGTCTATAGTTAGTGGAAATGGAGAAGGACTGAGGGAGGGGGTCTATAGTTAGTAGAGGGGGGTCCGTACTGAGGGAGGGGGTCTATAGTTATTAGAGGGGGGTCCGTATTGAGGGAGGGGGTCTATAGTTAGTAGAGGGGGGTCCGTACTGAGGAGGGGGGTCCGTACTGAAGGAGGGGGTCTGTACTAAGGGAAGGGGGTCTATTATTACAAGGTAATAATAGAAATACATTCCAAGCATGGTATTGGGATGATATAAGTGCTAAAACCAGCCATTCACCCGACAAATCATGCGCCGCCAAAATCCCGTCAACCCCGAAACGACATCCCCCCCCCCCCGGTCCTTGGAAAAATTGGAGTCGCAGTGGCTATGTCATCCCGCAAGCATCTTGTCGTTTCTATGCATCCTGAGCCCGCACTGCTTAAGTGCTGCGTTTGTGAGTAACGTTTTAAAGTTTTAATGAGCAAATAAACCGTTTTTATAATCAGAGAGCACTAGATTTTGTCTTTTCTATTCCTATGTGCACCGGACCCCATTGAGGGAATCTGTACTGGCTAGTATCCATCTAATCAGCCAGAGGCAGCACGAAAGGAATATGAGCTCCATGACCAGTTGATCCGTTTAAATCCCTGAGAGGGAACCTGCTTTTTCTGACCTGCTGGTGAAACAGGGGTCAGAACGTGAGGTGAGCGGCTAGGATATAGAGGTGGAGGAGAGCACTTGCATTTTCAACATTCAGGCACTAGTGGTGTGTTGTGCGTTTTTATGCAGAAGACTCTGAGGACTATACTTGTGCATTTGGACTCTTAATTTATTTTTAGTGTGTGGACTTTATTGTTTTGTTTTATTGTTCACTATTTCTATTCAGGGAACACCTATTTTTCATTTTTGGTTTACTATTCCCAGTCAGGGAACACGAATATTTGATTGTGCACTCAGTATCTTGCTATATTGCAAGTTAATCACTTAATCTCATTTAAGGATTATGGGGAGTTATTTTGTATTTAGGAAGCGCAACACTGTTTTGTTTTATATATTCTAGATGTGAAGTGAACGCATTTTCTGTGTGTGCAGCAGCCAGGTGGGGGGGTATTTTTTCAATTTTCAAATCACCCACTACACATATCACTATTTAGTGAATAAGGACATTATTCTATTTTTTGCGCTGATAGAAATTTGTTTTACTGCCATTGACAGTTTGCTGCAATGACAAGGACTGGAGTGGCAAGGAGTGAGCTTCTTTGACTCCAAAACCTGCAAGATGGAGGTTGGCAGGGAACACCAATACAGGAGATTTTGGAGTGTAATGAGGTGACGATGAGGGTAATGGCTCCACTTCCAGCCTCTGCTCCCTATTCCTCGTTCTGCCATTTATCACTGCTGGAGATAGAGAAGGCTGAGATCCTATTAAACTATTTCTTCCCTCCCTAGGATTCTGTGTCCCTGCTCATTTCCAGCTCACCTGGTAGGGCTTTTTTTGTCTCCCATGCTGAGTGTGATGGACAAGGAGGAGATCCGGACACCCAGCAGTGAAGAACGGACTGCGAGGTGGGAGCAAGTAGCTGCGCCGACCCGATTCACCCACAGCCAGCTCTGTCTGCCCCTGCCCCAGCACGTGACCAAATGACCCTGCTCGCTGTGACCCTGCTAGTTCTGCCACTGCCCAGGAGCCTAATTTAGTGGGGGGGGCAAGGAATAACCTGGGAGGGGCAATTGCCCCCCTGTAGCTCCGCCACTGGCTGACTGTAAGGCTCCCCATGGCCATACTGTAATAACAGAAGCAGTCATACAAGAGCATTATACCTGCAGCCCTCAATGTCTTCTTCCTTCCTCTTGCCAATAAAGTACATATTATAGGGGGCGTGGTCTGGTGCCGTTCCAGGATGGACGTGTAGTGTGCGAGCTCCCGTCCCGAGGTCCAGCAACTTCAGCTTATCAGCTTACCTGCTCCACCGGACATGGTGAGAACCGCTCGCAGTGCCTCGGCAACCCGTTCCCGATCCCCGCTGAACACCGACACCCCGCTGAGTCAGCAAATCCCCGAGATATTCCGGTCACGGCCTACGGCCAGGATGCAGGCCTCGCAAGCAGCCTCCTCCCAAGCGCCACGCGCCCAGAGCTCCAGCCCGCAGCGACCCGAGGAGCAGAGATCCCCAGGTCTGGCAACGGGGATGACTCACCCCCCGGCAGTGAGCCTTAATGACCTGCACAGCGTCGCTACGGATATTAAAAACACCCTCATGGCGGCCATCTTGGACATGAGGTCGGACATACACGCCATGACGCTTAGGGTGGAAGAGGTGGAATACGCTCAAGCCCGCCAAGACACAGCGATTTGTCACGTTCAACAGGTAACAGAGTCGCATGCGATCCACCTCAGGGAGATCAATCGCCACATGGAAGATTTAGATAATCGCGGAAGGCGTCACAACCTTAGAGTGAGGGGTATTCCAGAAATGATCGATGCCAGCCAGCTCCCAGTGGCAGTAACTACCATCTTTAACGATCTACTTGAAAGAGCCCCTGATCCCCCGATCGCGTTCGAACGGCTCCACAGGGCACTGCGCCCGCGGGGAAGGGACACAGATCCCCCACGGGATGCAGTCTGCTGCCTCACAGACTTTCCCTTGAAGGAGGAAATATTACGCAAGGCCAGACACCGCAACCAACTGTCTTTCCAGGGAACGGATATCAGAATCTACCAGGACCTATCTAACATCACCCTGCAGCGCAGACGCGAGCTACGTCCCCTCCTGGAAACACTGAGGGCCAGATCCATAATCTACCGATGGAAGTTCCCCTTCTGCCTGACAGCAACTCACCAAGGCCGCACAGCCAATCTAAAAGTCCCGGAGGATTTAGACCACTTCTGCACGGCCATGGAGATACCGTATGTGGAAGTACCAGACTGGTACAGCGACTTCCGTATACCGCCATTCAGAAGAGTCACCTCCATGGAAGGTATCGCAGAAGCAGGCAACTTTAGTATCGGCCGCCGACGCTCTCACCCACCTCCTCCCCACACTCCTTCAAAGGATCAAAGAGCCCCGCGTAATGGTAGCCCGACGGCTTCTCCAGTGCCCCGCAAAGCACGCATCGCCTAACAAGAAACATGAATACCGTCCTTCTGTTTCCACCTCACAGCTGGACTCTGGACCACTCCAATTCGCAGGTAACTTTATACAGCAATCCCTAGGGAACACTGGCAGAACGGTTGGTACCCTCTTTCCCTCTTGGACAACTCCCGAAGGTTTCCCCGGTCGCCCTAACTTCCTTATGTCGGGTCAGAGACTACCTTCTCCCGCACTGATTGTCTTTTCCTCCTTCTCCTCACACTGTATTCATTCTTGCTCATCGGCTGTACCCTTTTTCTATTGAAGCCTTCTTCCTACATTCTCCTATCTACTCCAATGCAGCTAATGACATGTCGATATATAATCCCCCGATTGCATTATGTGCTGTCTTTCTCCCCACAGGCCCTACTAGCTCCTGAATTTTCTGCTTTACAGCACTGAGGGTGGTCGGGGATCCGAGGGGGACATGCACAGGTGTGTGGCCTACGTGGATGTCCGGTAGAATCCATTCTCAGGTTTGGGAATGGGCGTGCCCCCCTCGGATTTAGACAGCCTGCCCTTAACCCCTGGGTATGATTTTGTTTACTATGTTTTTGTTTACTATGTTTTGTTTGCTATGTTATCCATATTTGGATTTTTGATGTCAGCCATAACTGCAGATGCATACTTGTTCACGGTAACGCAAGCTGTACGTTCTGTTCTGTTCTGTTTTAACTAATTCACCATGTTACTGACTCTGTTCCCTGCATATTCCTCTAAACCAAAGTATATGCCCCCTATTCTCTGTCATGTGACATCTGAAATTTGAGCAATACACTTAATTTCTTATCCCCCTCTTCCACACAAACCCCCAGATTACACAATGCTAAACATCCTCCTCTAATTGCCGAATAAATGCCCTTACAACTCCACAGCCTTCATGCTTTATGAGAATAAGCCGTTACACACAGCCCTGAAGTCACCTACGAATCACCCTCTCACCATGTCCTTATAGGATGACCTGTCCGTCATCTACACAACAAGATTACTCCTCTGACACCAAAATGAGCCATAGATGACGCTAACAATCAGCAGCGTCTGTTATCCTTAAGACCTCATAGAGAGACGCAGACCTCACCTCTCTCTAGTTGAACTCCACCTACCGCTCTCACACACAGCGGACTCTGGTAGACACCGCTGAACCTCACCGGTACCCCCACTCCTAATTGGTGGGCTTGCAGGTCAAGTCCCACACCCGGTATAATACCCCATCCCCCTACCTGTCCCCTCCTTCCTCCCTGGTTATCTTCCTCCTCAACGTCCTAACCTCACCTACCCCACATCTTCCCTTCTCCCCATCCGCATAACCCCCCCCCACTTTCTTTTCCTCCCGTCTCTGACTTCCCCATATCCTCCCGCCCCCCACTCGCTTAAACCTCTACTACCAACATGAGCCCCGATAATGTCCGAGGCGCCAACCTGTCCCTAAAGGTAGTCTCCCTTAACGCCAAAGGACTGAACATACCTGAAAAGCGAACACAACTCTTTTCCCTCATGCGCAGCATGAAAGCTGACATAATCTTCTTACAGGAAACCCACTTTTGTAAGAAATCAGTTCCCAACATGACTAATCGCCTCTTCCCCCATAGTTTCCATGCCACCTCACCTATCTCGAAATCCAAAGGAGTCTCCATAATCATTTCCAAAAACCTTCCCATCCAAATTACAGACACTCACCTTGACGAACTAGGCAGGTATATCTTCCTAAAAGGGACACTCAGGAACAAACCAATCACTTTGGCTAACATATACAGCCCCAACTCGTCCCAAGTTCCCTTTTTTAGGGCTGTAACAAGACACCTAACCAATTTCCAAGAGGGTATTCTTATACTGGGAGGGGATCTCAATGTACCCCTGAACCCCCTTTTAGACACCTCGTCGGGGAAATCCCACCTACCATACAGGGCGCTCCGACAAATCAGAAAATGTTTCCAAGAACTCTTGCTCCACGACACATGGCGCACCTTACACCCGAACGTAAAGGATTTTACATTCTTCTCCGCCCCACATAACAAATATTCACGACTAGACTACATATTTCTTACCCAACAGGATCTCCCGTCCCTGAAAGCAGCAACCGTCGAACCGATGACCTTCTCGGACCACCACCCTATCTCAATGACCCTCACTTTCCCTGAAAAAGTATACCGCTCGCAAATTTGGAGACTAGACCCTTCCATCCTGACAGACAAAACCAAAGAATTAGAGATTCAAACTTGCCTAAGCAATTATTTCACTGAGAACAACACCCCGGACATTTCTAAACTTACTCAGTGGGCGGCTCACAAATGTGTTGTCCGAGGGAAATTGATTTCCCTGGGGGCCGCAATTAGAAAGGAAAAACGGGCCAAACTGGCTGATCTCTTTTCCAAACTTAATAAACTAGAAGCACTACACAAACGAAACCTGGCCCAGCAAACCCTCGTAGAACTACTAGAGACTCGTACACTCATTCAGGAAGAATTGGGCCATCACCTCAGGAAGAAATACACTCTATCTCAGAAACTTTTTTACGAATTCGGCAACAAAAGTGGCCATCTTCTTGCTCAAGCCTTACGCAAGAAAAGGGCTGCTAATACGATACACCACATACAATCCCCCACGGGTAAGACTCTCACGAATAACAATGACATAGCCAGAGAGTTTGAGAAGTACTACTCGTCCCTATATAATCTAGATAAATCCGAACCCCCTACTACCTTATCGAATGACAGACCCAATGATATTAACTCGTTCTTAGACCAATTTGCTCCAGGAAAGCTCCCCACTGACACCACCACGATTCTGGAATCCCCGATCTCTATTCAGGAATGGAAAAAAGCTTTAAAACAACTTAAGCCTGGTAAGAGCCCGGGACCTGATGGTCTTTCCGCCGTATATTTCAAGACATTCTCAGACCTTCTTCAACAACCCTTCCTTGACGCCTTCAATACACTCTCTCCCACAAATCCTTTCAAAAGCGAAATGTTAGAAGCACATATCGTTGTTATCCCCAAAGAAGATAAGGACCCCACCCAAACGGGAAATTATAGACCAATCTCATTATTGAATGTAGATGTCAAAATCTTTTCTAAGATTTTGGCAAACAGACTCTTACCGCTTCTCCCTTCCTTAATCTCTCATGACCAGACCGGCTTTATCCCTGGACGTGAAGCCAGGGACAACACTGTTAAAGCAATAAACTTACACCACCTTATGACACAGACAACCCAAAAAGGCCTGTTTTTGTCACTCGATGCGGAGAAGGCGTTCGACAGAGTAGCTTGGGACTATATGACAGCGGTTCTGAGGGCCATAGGATTGGGCCCATATATGTTAGGCCTAATCCTGTCACTATACACGGGACCATCTGCTAAGGTACGGGTCAACAATACTCTGTCGGACGCCTTTCCCATCGGAAATGGCACAAGACAGGGCTGCCCCCTGTCCCCCATCCTCTTTGTACTCACACTTGAACCATTCCTCCGTAAACTGACATACAACCCAGATATCCAAGGTATAAGTTCCTCCAAAAGAGAATATAAATACGCTGCTTTCGCAGACGATATTTTGTTGTTCCTGTCGAACCCACTGATCTCCCTACCAAACCTTCTTTCTGAATTTAAACAATTTCAGTTCCTCTCCCACCTTAAAATTAATTTCTCGAAATCCTTTGCCCTTAATATAACATTACCTCAACACATAGTTGATCAATGTAAGGCTAACTTCCCGTTCCAATGGAAACATGATTCCATCACATACCTAGGGATACAACTCCCTTCCAAACTCTCAAACCTCTACGCTAAAAACCATGTTCCTATCCTACACAGAATATCCTCTGATCTTGAAACATGGAACAAACCGCTTTTCTCTTGGTTTGGCAGAGCGGCGATCCTCAAAATGAATGCCCTCCCGAGAATACTCTATATATTGCAGGCGATCCCTATACATATACCTCCGGCCTTTTTTAAATCTTATAGAAACATATGCACTAAATTCTTATGGGGGAACCGTAGACCCAGAATCAGCTTTACGCAGCTCACCCGACCTAAAAGACTTGGGGGCATAGGCCTCCCCAACCTTCTCAATTATTACACTGCTACACACCTTACCAGGATAGTGGACTGGAATACTCAATCTCTCCACAAAGATTGGGTTTCCCTAGAAGCATCTTTTTCTGCTCTCCCTTTGGAGTCTCTCCCATGGTTACTCTCACCCCACGTCCCCTCTGAATTACACGTACACCCACTTATAGGCCCAACCTTGCAATGCTTCAAAAAGCTTTGCTACCGATCACCCATATCTTCGATTCCCGGCCCACTGACACCTGTAAAAATGAACCCTGGGTTCCCACCAGGTATGCACGCAAAGTTTCTTACCGATAACTGGACACAGAGCCCAATTAGATCACATCAGTTCTTCCTCCGGGGCAAACTATTGTCTACATCCCAACTCTCCTCCCAACTAAACAAGCCACCCATTCCCCCTTGGACATATATTTTAATTGCTCATTTTCTAAAATCCCTTAACAAGAATATACAATGCTCCAGAGAACTCACCCCTTTCGAAAAGCTATGTATCCAAACGACACCCCAATCTCATCTAGTTTCTACCACACATGAACTCCTCTTCGCCGAGATGAAAGCTAACGAGACCTTAGCCTGTAAGAACTGGGAGTCAGACCTCTCGGTATCTCTTTCAGCGGAACAATGGGAACTAATTTTCCTCAACATACATAAAGGGTCGACGAATGTGTCGACCCAGGAAAACGGCTTTAAGATCCAATCTAGATGGTACCGCACGCCCACCCTTCTGCATAAATATAATCCCACAATCCCAGAGGTTTGCTGGAGATGTCTCCGGGAAAGGGGAACCCTTCTCCATATCTGGTGGTCCTGTCCATCTCTAAAAGACTTCTGGGAAAAGGTATGCCATATAACCTCTCGAGTCACCTCATATCATTTGGACCTTTCCCCTTCTCAATTCCTTCTACACCATTCACCCCTGTCGCACAATTCCTATCACAAATCCCTAGCAATGCACATGATCAATGCGGCAAAGCAGTGTATCCCTATACACTGGAAATCGACTCACCAACCAACCATAAAAGAATGGTTTAACAGAATATGCAAAATTGAGGAAATGGAAAATCTTATACATATTGCAAGAGAGACTCCGTCATCATTTAGTAAAAAATGGGCCTGCTGGTTACACTATAAAACGACCCCAGAATTTGCAAACTCCCTGAACCCTGACAAAGGATAAATTACTCCTCTGAGAATTGTCATTAAAAATCTACGACGTGCCAGGATCTCCCCTTAACCCTAAACCTTACAAAGACACCTCTCTCCTCCTATATCTCCCCCTATACAGATCCGCCCCTAGTTTCTCATAACACGCCCCTTGAACACCCCAAGGGGTCGGGGAAGTCAGAGACGGACCCCCTGCCAACGCCATCCCTTCCTGCCTCACTCCCCTCCCCTCGATCCCCACCCCACCCCTTCTCCTTCCACCACTTACCCCTCCTACTTTCTCATCCACAAGCTTCTGTACAATACAACCACTAACATAGCTCCAGCCTACACTCCCGCATTCATACACTCTCAACGAAATAAACCTGTTTATAGCTCCTTCCCTCCCTTTCTGCCATATTGCACCTGTTGGCCTTTCCCTCCCACACAGACCAAAAGTCCATAACGGCATCCGTGAACCTACCTAGCTCTAACCTACCAACAAGATCTATCCCCGTCAATGGTAGTGGACTTTGACTAGACCCCACAACTACCTTGAATTAAGGTAGCCCACCCCAACACGGCCTAGTTCATGAAGGATGCACATAGCCATTTCATTTTCACTACCCGCAAGTTGAATTGTATGTGACACATGTTATTCATCCATGTTTTGTGGTTGTATTAATACCTTATTGTACTACTATTGTTCAAGATATCTGTAAATGCTTTTTACATTTCAATAAACTGTTTTTGGGAAAAAAAAAAAAAAAAAAAAAAAGTACATATTATACACATTTTATGTTCTTTATATATTTTTGCATATACAGTATATTGGTATTTGGATAGCTCTGTGCCTTTAGGAGGCTCATTTTTTTCCATCATTTTCTGCCTCATATGCCTTGTCTTTTCAGAATGGAAGCAGAGCTGAAAGCTGCAGAAGTAAAATTGTCTAAGACCTCCGGAGCTGTGTCTGGGGAAATTAACCAATTCTACAGTGTTCGTTTTTAAATTCAATACATGTGGATTTCAGAACAAGAGTTTTTACCCCTCATTCACCTGTTTTGGTCTTCATTCCGGGATTCCTGATGATAAGTTATTCTGGTTTGTGAAGTTAATTATTTGTTAAATAAAGTTTATATAAAGTTTACTCTGCAGTTATTCTTGCTGGTGGCTATCCTTTGCTAGAAAATATCTCACCAAATGGAGGCATGTCAATTTGTTATATGTGTAACAACCATGCCCCTCCTTCTCCACTCTTTGGCTCGTTCACTGGAGAGGAAGGCGCATAGTCTTTACCATGCCCGTACCATCTGGGTTGCAGAGGTTAAGCACACTTAGTTTCACTTACGGGTCTTTGCAGCGACTCCCCTCAGTGTTGGTTTCTGTCCCTAGAATGTAAGGGCAAAAGTCTCTATGCCCCAAGTAACTCCAACATAGAGTTTATTTCTTTATGCACGAACATCCACAAATGATGAGAAGAGAAAGGTGTTAGGAAGACAGATCAGTTCAGGCACTCTTATGTCCTCGCCACTCGGTCCCGAGTGGGTATAGCTCACCCGGATAGTCACTCGAAGGCACTAGCAGCCGGCGTGTAACTCGAACAGTCTATTCGATTCCCTAATGGATGCGTTCAGGAGATCCTCTGTCACAGGATCTATGGTGCCCCAAACCTCCTACTGGTCCTTTTGTTTAGATCCATTTTTCCGGATGGATGACATCCCTCCAGAGAGTTACTGGGCCCCTTCCTTCACTGTGATCTCTCACCAGTCCTTCGGAACGGTCCTCCCCCAGCCTCCTCTTCTAGAAACGGGTCCCCTCGCAAGGCGGCACCCTGGGATTCTTCCTCCCAAAGTGGGCTCCAGCTAGAGGTGCTGGACCCAGGGCTGAAGTTGCAGTCCCAGGACTAAAGGTGCCTGGGACTGAAGTGCACATGGCCTGGAGGGCAACGCGCCACGACTCCGGCTCTGGAGCCAGGAACGAACAGAAAACAGAAGACCCCTCCCAGGCGGCGTCTGCCCCTTATGTATGCTCAGCAGGTCCACCACACCCACTGTACGGCTGCCGAGAGGAGACACCAAATCACTGCCCTATCACCTGTGGTTCAACCCCGAGTATAGGTGACAGCACCACTCATACCTCTAAGGGGAACTGCACACCAGGCAAAACAACAGCAAGGCAGAGTCCAGACAATTGAAAAGATTCGAGCCAACTACCACTCGAATCACCCTTAAATTTGGCATAGCAGTCCCTAAATTTGGAACCCCCGATACACATGCATAGCTCCCAACTGTCCCTGATTTTGAGGGACTGTCCCTAATTACACCCCTCACTTTTTTATAAATATTTTATTATATCTTGTCATGTGACAACACTGAAGAAATTACACTTTGCTACAATGTAAAGTAGTGAGTGTACAGCTTGTATAACAGTGTAAATGTGCTCATCCCCTTAAAATAGCTCAACACACAGCCATTAACCACTTCCATACCGGGCCATTGTAAAATGACGCCGGCAAGAACCCTCTCTCCCTCCGGGTGCACGTCATATGACGTCCTGGGCTTTGTGGGGGGATATCTGAATGATGTGTAAAGCGTGTGTGGCGGCAACCAGGTAAAGAGTACAAAGACAAGTGTGCCTTGCCTACAGTCAAGCATGGTGGTGGGAGCGTCATGGTCTGGGGCTGCATAAGTGCTGCCGGCACTGGGGAGCTACAGTTCATTGAGGAAACCATGAATGCCAACATGTACTGTGACATACTGAAGCAGAGCATGATCCCCTCCATTCGGAGACTGGGCTGCAGGGCAGTATCCCATCATAACGACCCCAAACACACCTCCAAGATGACCACTGCCTTGCTTAAGAAGCTGAGGGTAAAGGTGATGGACTGGCCAAGCATGTCTCCAGGCCTAAACCCTATTGAGCATCTGTGGGGCATCCTCAAACTGAAAGTGAAGGAGCGCAAGGTCTCTAACATCCACCAGCTCAGTGATGTCCTCATGGGTGAGTGGAAGAGGATTCCAGTGGCAATCTTTGAAGCTCTGGTGAACTCCATGCCTAAGAGGGTTAAGGCAGTGCTGGAAAATAATGGTGGCCACCATAGGCGTCACTAGCAGGTGGCTATTGAGGCTGGAGCCCCAAATCTGGAGCCCATAGCCCCGAATCTAGGTTTGCCACCTGTCAGCTTGAGTGTGGTAAGATAGCAGGAGAGAAGAGTGTGTGTTCTCCTCCCTCCAGCCTGGAGGGGGTGGCAGAGAGCTGACACAGCTCAGTGTGTCAGCGTGGGACTGCACGGAAGTGATGCATGGTCAATATATGATCATTGAGGATCCGTGAGTGATCATAATTCTTCCCCAAGCATTGTAGAAGCCCCTTGTGTCTGATGCTCCCTGTACTTTGACTCTCACCACCTTCGGATTCTTCTAGTCCTATCTTCCTGCTTGTTTAACTGCTGTATTACTCTCATCCTCTCCTCTCGTTACTGTTACCTCGGGAAGTGCTGAGCCGCCTCTTAACCTTGAGCCCTCAGTGCCTGACTTCTAAAAGCTCTGTTTCTTTTCATGCAAAGTGAACAGTAAAGCCCTGTACACACGATAGGTTTTACCGATGAAAACAGTCCGATGGACTTTTTTCATCGGACAAACTGATCGTGTATGGGCCCCATCGGTCTTTTTACCATCGGTGTTTAAGAATAGAACATGTTTTAAATTTATCCGATGGTTAAAAAAACGATAGCAAATTACTATCGTCTGTGGGAAACTCCATCGGATAAAAAACCCACACATGCTCAGAATCAAGTCGACGCATGCTCAGAAGCATTGAACTTAATTTTTCTCGGCTTATCAGAGTGTTTTACGTCACCGCGTTTGGACTGATGGTGTGTAGGCAAGACTGATGAAAGTCAGCTTCATCGGTTTTCCGATGGAAAAATCCATTGGTTAAAAAACCATAGGAAATCCGATCGTGTGTACAGGGCTTAAGAGCCGGTTCACACTGGGGCGGCACGACTTTGGGGGCGACTCGTGCAGGCGATCTCAAGACGACTTGAGAGGCGATTTGCAAAATGACTTCTGTATAGAAGTCAATGCAAGTCGCCCCCAAAGTAGTACAGGAACCTTTTTCTAAGTCGGAGCGACCTGAGTCGCTCCTATTAGAACGGTTCCATTGAACAGAGTGGGACGCAACTTGTCAGGCGACTGAGTCGCCTGATGAGTCGCCCCTGTGTGAACCGGGTCTCAGCCCCGACTGCAATAATCTTTTACAAGGCTTGTGTAAACACTGAAGGTGTCAGATGGCAGGGTGCACTCTGTATTGTGTGTGTTTATAGCAGGGGTAGATATGGCAATTCTGTGTTCTGCCCACATCCTAATCCTCTGGTCTCCTTGCTGGGTGCTGTGTTCTGCCCACATCCTAATCCTCTGGTCTCCTTGCTTGGTGCTGTGGGCAGAACACAGCACCCAGCAAGGAGACCAGAGGATTAGGATGTGGGCAGAACACAGCACTTTGCAGGGAGACCAGAGGATTAGGATGTGGGCAGAACACAGCACCCAGCAAGGATTCCAGAGGATTAGGATGTGGGCATAACACAGCACTCTACAGGGCGACCAAAGGATTAGGATGTGGGCAGAACACAGCACCCAGCAAGGAGAACAGAGGATTAGGATGTGGGCAGAACACAGCACCCAGCAAGGACACCTGAGGACTAGGATGAAGGGACACCTGGGGGCACCTGATGTAATGAGGGGGGCTCAGGGGACCCAATCAATTAAAAATAACAAACCATGGGATCCACACTCAGATATGTAACAATATTATTTATATACACACACGCACACACGTATATTATATACATGTGTATGCACGCCCAAGCGTATGACTTTCTTTACTTTGCTGCTATGGGCTCTAGCCCCAGATCTTTTATAGACCTAGCAACGCCCCTGGTGGCCACACACAAACAGTCAGTATAAAGGAAAAGTAGTGGTTAAAAAAAAAAAAAAGCACTCGTGGGTTTAAAGTGATGGTAAAGTCTTGTTTTTTTTTTTTGGTTTAAAAATAACAAACATTTTATACTTACCTGCTCTGTGTAAGGGTTTTGCACAGAGCAGCCCAGATCCTCCACTGCTCGGGTCCCTCGCCGGCTCTCTTGGCCCCTCCCTACTGTTGAGTGCCCTTACAGCAAGCTGCTTGCTATGGGGGCACCCGAGCCAAGCCACAGCTCCGTTTGCATTCAGACAGCTGTGGTTCAGCCCCGCCCCCTCTTTCTTGATTGGCTAACTGACTTTGATTGACAGCAGCGGGAGCCAATGGCCGAGGCACTCGTGTACATCGCTAGATGGGGCTCAGGTAAGTATTAGGGGGGCTGAGGGGGGTTGCTGGACACTGAAATTGTTGTTTATCTTAATACACACAATGCATTAAAGGGGTTGTAAACCCCCCTTTGTTTTTGTTAAATAACAAAATACAATATCATACTTACCTCCACTGTGCAGCTCGTTTTGCACAGAGTGGCCCCTATCGTCCATTTCTGGGGTCCCCCGGCAGCTCTCGCCCGTATTAGATAACCCCCTAGGAGAAGCGATCTCCCGGGGGGTTACCTTGCGGACGGGCTCCTGAGTCCAGCATTTGCGTTCATAGACAGCCCTCGGCGCCCACGTCATTGGATTTGATTGACAGCAGCGGGAGCCAATAGCTGCGCTGCTTTTTTTTTTTTTTTGACAAAGTAAACTTTATTCAAATTCAATAGATACATGTCAGTTCACAACTTATTGCATAAAAACAAAAAAAAAAGCATAAGAATTAGTAGTGTACATTACATACATACATCCGCACAGTAGTCGGTTCGCAGTCATAACCTGTATAGTGAAATAGCGAACCATAGGGGTACAAGGTAATGGATCTATCCAGGAGAGTATTCTCACCCGGACCTGTGAGTCTTGGATAAAAAAAGGAAGAAGATAGGGGGGAGGAGGGGGGGGGGGGAGAGAAGGAAGAGGGGGGGGGGGAGGAGGGGAAGAAGAGGGGGGGAGGGAAGGAGGAGGGGGCAGGAAATCACCACGGGGAATAGGAAGGGGATAGGGATGTACAGGGGACTCTCAGGTTGTGGTCCATCCAGCCCTGGGTGAGATTATACTAAGGATCTTTGTCCGGAATGGGCGGAGCCACATCCGACTGTAAAGATCCCCAGGAATCTATCCAGGAAGACCAGATTTTGACGAACTTGCTCGGACAGTTCCTATTAATGTATGTAATTTTTTATAAGGGTAATACAGCATTCAGGGTATTCCTCCAAGCAGTGGCGGTGGGTGGTGGCCTATTCTTCCAGTGCAACAAAATTTCCCTGCGGGCATAGAAGGTAGAGTATGCTATAAACAATTTGGTATATTTCTTTCTCGTACATCACGGGACACAGAGCGACATAGTCATTACTAATGGGTTATATAGATACCTTCAGGTGCTGGCACTGGCAACTTCCAAAACCGGAAGTACCCTCCCCTATATAAGCCCCTCCCATCCGGGAGCACCTCAGTTTTTTGCCAGTGTCTAAGGTGTTGGCCAAGAAGAAACATGTGTTTTTCACTGAGCTTGCGTACAGGTTCTTTTGGGCCTCAGTAAGCTATTCCGGATCTGACCAAAAAAGCTTCATAGCTAAACGGTCGGTACCCGGGCCTTGCAGAGAAGAGCAAGGTTTTGCCTGTAAAGCTTCTCTTAGGAGAGCTGGACCCTGGGATCCAGAGCTCTGGTCATACCCACGACCAAGATGTTTTCTGTGCAGGGTGCTATACAGGTCCAGGGGAGTGGAATCCTTGGGAACCCGGTCCCTGAAGGTTTAATTACAATGCCTGCCGTGATAGGTGAAGTTTGGGCTTCTGTGGCCAAACAGAGTCCTGTGGCGGGGAAAAGGTAAGTGGGGGCCCCTCAGGAACTTGGTTCTATTGAGGGGACCCCCAAGCCTAATATGTCTTTCTGCCTGTTACCTAACGGTATTCCCGCTAAATATTATGCATGCCTGTAACTACTAAAAAATGTAATAATTTTAATAGTGGTCAAGAAAAAAATAAAAATAAAAATATAATAGACTGCGGTACCACTAGAGGCCGCTGTGGAACGTTTCTTGTCATGTGGACTAGTTTCTTTTCATCAGAGCAAGTCCAGGCAGATGGTGAGATCTCTTGTGGGAAACTGCTTCCTCTGCCATGTTGCAATGCTCGTCCGTCCCCCGGCCTGCGGCAAAAGGGGCCCTGGCTCTTGTCCCTAGTTTCCCTCTTCAAAATTAGCGCCGAAGGCGCATGTGGCCGCGCGCGTGCGCGTGCACGCACCTCTATATATAGAGGTGAGCTGGGAAAGGGGGCGGAGCTTGGGGGATGACGCTCTGTGCGCGCCGCAGCGCTTCTGCGCATGTGCGGGCGTCCCAGCATGTTAAAAAACACAATTATGTGTTGTGAGCTGGCTATGGAGTGCAGAGACAGAGCTGGCAACATTTAAAAAAGGCATACAGCAAGCGGTTGATGCAGGCATCCCCATAGAAAGGCACATTAGTAGACACCAACTGTTTTTATAGCAGCATTTGTGCTAGACTATTGTCAGTAAGTGGTGTATTTCGGCTGGAATACCTCAGCTTTGGGCTTAGGAATATGCCGTCTAAAAACTCCGGGACTAAAAATCCCAGGAAGCATAGGGGGTCTCCATCGGGCTCTGAGGATCTTGGGCATGCTTTGGCTGCACCAATCTCCCCTGAAGAATCAGAGGTCAGTGACCGTAGAGCACCCTCAGGAGTACCTGGTACTGTGGCTGTCCTCAGTTCACCTGCTCCTGTGTATGTAACAGAGGAGGTTTTTTCCTCAGCTCTGGGAGGATTAGAAGAGAGATTGTCAGCATTGATCGCTGCTTCCCTGTCACAGGAAAAAAGCACTCGATCTCCGTCTCCTCCCTCAGAGTGCCTGTTAGCGGAGCAACAGTCCCATACAGGGATCGACCTATCTGAAGGGGATCAGGATGAGGTCGATTCTGTTGTAGAGGAATCAACAGTGGAAGAACCATTCTCAGCATCACATGCTGAAAGATTATGGGTTCAGTCCCTGACTAACATGGTCCGATCAGCATTTAAAATGCCCCTTGCGGAGCCATCATCCACTTCTGTCTCCTCGTTGGGGTCGCTAAAAGCTCCCCAGACTGTTTGTTCCTTTCCGATCCATCCTTTACTGGAAGGGCTCATTTACCAGGATTGGGAGCATCCTGATAAAATATTTACTCCTCCCAAGAGATTTCAAGTGCTCTATCCCATGGAGGATAAGTTCATCAAAAAATGGAGGGTCCCTACAGTGGACGCAGCCATCTCTTGTGTGAATAAATCACTGACATGTCCAGTGGATAATGTCCAAATGTTCAAGGACCCAATAGATAAAAAATTGGAGTCCTTATTAAAATCTGCTTTTGCTACAGCAGGCTTGGTGACACAACCAGCAGTGGCAGCTATTGGGGTCTGCCAAGCAGTGAAGGATCAGTTGAAACAGGTCTTAAGGGACTTGCCAGATCAGCAGGCTCTTGCCCTAGCTGATCTACCTAGAGCCTTATGCTTTGCGGTGGACGCTATAAAGGATTCAATCCATCAGGCCTCCCGCCTTACGCTGTCTGTAGTACATATGCGCAGGCTTTTATGGCTCAAAAACTGGTCTGCTGAAGCTCCCTGTAAAAAATTGCTGGTAAGCTTCCCATTTCATGGTGAACGCTTATTCGGGGAAGACCTGGACAAATATATCCAGAGAATTTCCAGCGGTAAAAGTACACTTTTGCCGGTTAAAAACAGAGTTAGAGGTCCCTCTTTTAAGAGGCCTGCTTCTCCAGTCCCTAGGACATCGGCTGTGAAACAGTTCCGACGGCCTCCTCGGTCAAATCCCGGAGGTAAAAATCAGGGACAATTGCAGGGTAACAAGAAGCCCTGGAGCAGGAGAGGTACAAAACCTCCCCCAAAGTCAAATGCATGAAGGGTTGCCCCCACTCAATCGGGTGGGGGGAAGACTTCAGTTGTTCACAGAGACCTGGCAGGACACGATCAGAGACAGATGGGTGCTCTCCGCAGTAAGTCTGGGATACAAATTGGAGTTAAAAGACTCCCCTCCTTCCCACTTTATAAGGTCAAACGTGCCAAGGGATCCCCAGAAGAGAGGATCCCTCCTGTTGGCACTAGAACAATTATTGCTCCAAGCAGTAATTATAGAGGTTCCCCTGGAAGAATGGGGGTTCGGGTTTTACTCAAACCTCTTTACAGTCCCGAAGCCAAACGGGGACGTGAGGCCCATATTAAATCTAAAAGGGCTAAACAAATTCCTACATATCAGGACTTTCCGGATGGAGTCGATCCGATCGGTGGCCACTGCCCTACAAGGGGAGGAATGGTTAGCCTCGATCGACATCAAAGATGCTTATTTGCACATTCCCATCTTTCCAGCCCACCAAAAATTTCTACGCTTTGCGGTAGAAGGGCGCCATTTTCAGTTCAGAGCCTTACCCTTCGGTCTGGCCACAGCACCACGAGTGTTCACAAAAATTCTGGCCCCATTATTGGCCAATCTAAGAACACGAGGTGTAACGATAATGGCATATCTAGACGACTTGTTGCTGATAGACCACTCAGTGGAAAAACTAGAAGTGGTTGTTCGCGAGACAATCAAGTATCTGGAATATCACGGTTGGATTATCAACCGAGACAAGTCAGCCCTAAAACCAGTCAAAAGTCTGGAATACTTGGGGCTAAGGCTGGATTCAGACCAGAGAAAAAATTTCTTGCCTCAAGAAAAGGGGTCGTCTTTGAGAGATTTGATCCACTTAGTGGGTACAAAAAGACAGCCATCCATACGCCTGTGCATGAGGCTGCTGGGAAAAATGGTGGCATCATTCGAAGCAGTACCCTACGGTCAATTCCATTCAAGGAATTTGCAAAGGGCCATACTGTCAGCCTGGAACAAAAAAGTTCAGGCCCTAGACTTACCAATGTCCTTGTCCCCTTCCGTTCGCAAGAGCCTCCGCTGGTGGTTGGTTCCCCAGAATCTGGAAAAAGGGAAATCCTTCAGTCCGATTTCTTGGAAGGTGGTCACTACAGATGCCAGCCTTATAGGCTGGGGAGCAGTACTGGAGCAATGGTCTCTCCAGGGCAGATGGTCGGATGCGGAAAAGGCCCTGCCCATCAATCTCTTAGAGATACGAGCAGCCCGGTATGCCCTAGTAGCATGGACATCCAAACTCCACGGGTCCCCTGTCAGAATTCAATCAGACAATGCCACAGCAGTGGCATATATCAATCATCAGGGGGGCACCAGGAGTCGTGCAGCCCAGAGGGAAGTAAATTACATCCTGAAATGGGCAGAAAGATATGTCCCAGCCATATCTGCGGTATTCATTCCAGGAGTGGAGAATTGGAAGGCGGACTTTCTAAGTCGCCAACAATTATGCCCAGGGGAATGGTCCCTTCATCCCGAGGTTTTCCGGACAATATGTCAGCGGTGGGGAACACCGGATGTAGATCTGCTAGCATCCAGATTCAACGCAAAAGTGGACAGGTTTGTCTCTTGGACAAGGGATCCCCTAGCTTGCGGCTCGGATGCCCTAGTGTTCCCTTGGGATCAGTTCAAGATGATATATGCATTCCCACCGCCACAATTGTTACCTCGATTACTCCGCAGAATCAGGGTAGAAAAGAAACCAGTGATTCTGGTGGCTCCAGCGTGGCCCCGAAGAGCATGGTACGCGGGGATTGTAAAGATGTCTGTGGGGAGTCCTTGGACCCTCCCACATCGTCCGGACCTGCTTTCGCAAGGACCGATATACCACCCTTCCTTACCAGCCCTAGGTTTGACGGCCTGGCTATTGAAGCCCACATTCTAAAAAAGAGAGGGCTCTCTAAGTCTGTGGTATCTACCATGATCAATGCCAGGAAGCCGGTATCCAGGCAGATCTACTATAGAATCTGGAAGGCGTACATCGCCTGGTGTGAGGCCAAGAAATGGCATCCACGTAAGTACGTAATAGGTAGGATTCTGGACTTCCTACAATGGGCTGTAGATAGGAAGCTTGCCTTGAGTACTATCAAGGGTCACATTTCGGCCTTGTCAATATTTTTTCAAAGGCCCTTGGCTTCGCATTCATTAGTCAAAGCCTTTATACAAGGAGTGATGCGTATTAGTCCTCCGGTTAATATTCCCATATGTCCATGGGATCTAAACCTGGTTCTGTCGGTTCTACAGAAACAACCATTTGAACCATTACAGCATATTTCTTTGGTTCTTCTCACCAGGAAATTGATTTTTCTAGTAGCCATTTGTTCGGCTAAAAGAGTGTCGGAATTGGCCGCTATGTCCTGTAAGGAGCCATATCTGGTTATCCATAAGGACAGAGTAGTGTTACGTCCTCATCCAGCCTTTCTTCCTAAGGTGGTATCGAGGTTTCATTTGAACCAAGATGTGGTTCTTCCTTCCTTTTTCCCCAAACCTACTTCGGTAGAGGAAAAGTTATTGCATTCTTTGGATGTAGTAAGAGCAGTTAAAGCTTATCTAAAAGCCACTGCTCAGATTCGCAGAACGGATACTTTGTTTATTCTGCCGGAAGGCCCCAGAAAGGGTCAGGCAGCATCAAAATCTACTTTAGCCAAGTGGATTCGACAGGTCATAATGCAAGCCTATGGCTTGAGAAGGAGACCGCCTCCGTTCAAAGTTAGGGCGCACTCCACGAGAGCAGTTGGAACTTCATGGGCAGCGCATCACCAGGCCTCCCTGGCTCAAATCTGTAAGGCCGCAACATGGTCTTCAGTACACACGTTTACTAGGTTCTACCAGGTGGACGTTAGAAGTCAGGAGGATGTCGCCTTTGGGCGCAGTGTGTTGCAGGCCGCAAAAGATCCTCATGTCTGATAGCGCTCAGCTTATGTATGGTGTATCCCCCCCCTCGTTGGGCATTGCTTTAGGACATCCCATTAGTAATGACTATGTCGCTCTGTGTCCCGTGATGTACGAGAAAGAAAATAGGATTTTTATAACAGCTTACTTGTAAAATCCTTTTCTTGGAGTACATCACGGGACACAGAGCTCCCGCCCCTCTTTAGGGACACTTATTGCTTTGCTACAAAACTGAGGTGCTCCCGGATGGGAGGGGCTTATATAGGGGAGGGTACTTCCGGTTTTGGAAGTTGCCAGTGCCAGCACCTGAAGGTATCTATATAACCCATTAGTAATGACTATGTCGCTCTGTGTCCCGTGATGTACTCCAAGAAAAGGATTTTACAGGTAAGCTGTTATAAAAATCCTATTTTTCTCACCGTGGGGTCAGCTACCACACCCATCAGCATAGTTTCTGGAGCTAGGGGGAGCGAAGTCCCCGCCACCTGATTAATATCCTCCAAGACCTGAGCCCAAAACCCCTGCAGACAGGGGCAGGACCATGTCATGTGCATAAAGGAGGCCTCCTGGTCCCCACACCTAGGGCAGGAAGGGGACCTGTCTGGGTAAATGACAGCTAGCCTGCGTGGTGTATAGTACGCCCGGTGCAAGATTTTTAATTGTATAAAGCGATCTTTAGCGGAGATCATGGTGGACACATATGTGGATACACAATCTTCCCAAGCCTCCTCCGTAAGGGACGGGATATCCTGCTTCCATTTAGTAAAAGTTTTAGTTAACTTAGCGGGGGAGGACACAGAGAGGCGGAAGTACAATGCGGACAATGGGCCCACCAGGACCTTAGAGGACAGCAAACGTTCCACCGGGTCCGACTCGAGGGTGACCCCATTGGGGAATTGATGCTGAAAGGCGTGTCTCACCTGCAGAAACCTAAAAAACATCCAATTAGAGAGGTTATGTGCAGCCTTGAGTTCTGGGTATGTATGTAACCTACGTCCCGACACCAGATGCTTCAGTACCACTATGCCCCTATCCGCCCAGACCTGCGGGTCAGGCACGCTGCGCAGATGAGGCAAGTTAGGATTGCCCCATAGAGGTGTATGAAAAAAAGGGGGTGGGAGGGGGAGGTGGGACTTTAGATGAGGTGCATATGTGGTACACCTCCATCCCGGGTTCAGTATAAGAAAAAGGGAAATTGGGACTTTGAATGAGGCTGCAGGCATGGTGCGGGTAAGAAACACATTTTATTGATCATAAAAATAGAGGTGTATTAGGGAAGAGAGTGTCAGGGGAACAATAAACCGCCCTAGCCCTATTCCATACCGCCACTGTAGTGCGCATCAGAGTTGTCAAATCCGGATGGGCCCTAACTCCACGGAACACCAGGTTGCTAAGCGCAGCATATGATCCTAGAAGCGCTGCCTCCAGGGTCACAGACCGGTTATCCTTGGGTTGTGAGAACCACCAGCGGACCGTCACCAGGACAGCCGCCTAATAGTATTGTTGGAAGTTAGGGAGGGCCAATCCTCCCCGACCTAACGGTAGCTGCAGCGTGGTCTCTGCCAGCCTTGTGACCCTACCTAGCCAAATAAAGGAGATGACTATGGATCTTAGCTTTTTTAAAAATGACGCCGGAATCAAGAGTGGGCAGTTCCTGAAGAAGTATAAGAATTTGGGGAGATAAATCATTTTTATCAGGTTAACCCTGCCCACTGGGGTCAGGGGGAGCGACCTCCATTCCGAGCAGCGTTTTGAGAACGACTCCAGCAGGGGTGTCAAGTTAAGATCCATATACCTGGTTACTGGTACACCCATACGGATCCCCAAATACTTAAAGTTGTCCACCCACACCAACGGACCCGGCATGGGCGGTCTCGGCCCAGTGTGGTCCAAGGGGTATGTAAGGGATTTATCCCAGTTTATCCTGACACCGGAGTACAACCCAAACACATCTATTACCTGTAGGACTACTGGGAGTGAGGAGGAGACATCACTCAAATACAGGATAGTGTCATCTGCATACAAGGATATCTTCTCCACCACCCCCACCTGGATTCCCCTGACCGCGGGCTTAGCCCTAATCCGTGAAGCCAGAGGCTCCACCGCCAAGGCGAACAGTCCCGGGGAAAGGGGGCAACCCTGCCTAGTGCCCCTGCCCAGTGGGAAGGCCGATGAGAGCGAGTTATTAGTACGTACCCGGGCTCTAGGAGAGGCATACATCAGACGCAGCCACCTAATAAATTCCGGCCCAAACCCAAACTTTCGGAGGACAGCCCAAAGATATTCCCAGTCGACCGAGTCAAAGGCTTTCTCGGCGTCGAGGGATACCACCACCCCCGGGCTGCCTCCCCCCGCCCCATCGATGTGGGTCAGCAGTCTGCGTATGTTTATATCGGTCACTCTGCCAGGCATAAATCCAGACTGATCGGGGTGAATCAGAGCTGTTATCACAGAATTCAGGCGGCCAGCTAGAACTTTTGCAAGTATTTTCAAGTCTGTATTCAGGAGAGATATTAGCCGATAAGAGGAACACAGTTCAGGGTCCTTGCCTGGCTTAGGGAGGATCACCACCACCGCCTCAGACATAGACAAGGGCAATTCGTCCCTGTCTAAAGCCATCATAAGGACTTCACGGTAAGTGGGTAGAAGGTCTTCAGCGTACTGCCTATAGAATTCAGCCGGGAGCCCATCCGGGTCCGGCGTTTTCCCACTCTGCAAAGATTTGACCGCCTTCTGAATTTCTTTAAGTGTCAATGGGCTATCCAACCGCTCCCTGATGGAGTCTGTGAGGCAGGGCAAGTCCACTTGGTCTAAGTAGTCCCACGCGCTGCTATTAATCTATCCAATCAAGAGGGCTCAGGTAAGTCAAACGGCGGGACTAGGGGGCCGGTCACTACCAGGTGTTTTTTTACCCTAATGCATAGGATGCATTAAAGTGGTTGTAAACCCACTTAGACAACTTGCACCTACAGGTAAGCCTAGATTAAGGCTTACCTGTAGGTGCAAGAAATATCTCCTTAACCTACACGGTTAAGGAGATATTTGCTGTAAACACAACGCCGATGATGTCACACGCATGCGCACTAGCGGGCTGGCTTCATTGCCGGTTTTCTGAATGGGATCTTGCCGGCCCAAGCACGCATGCGTGTGACGTCATCGCCGCTCCAGCCAATCACAGCGCCGGAGCGGCGATACACTGACGGCAGTGACGGGACATCGAGGCAAGATGGCGGCAGTGGCGGGGAACGAGGAGCAGTTCGGGGGCTTCGATCTCAGGTAAGTCATTCATAATGAGCTAGTATACTATGGATACTAGCTCATTATGCCTTTCTTTTGCACGTTTTAAAAAAAAAAAAACATGGGTTTACTTCCACTTTAAGGTAAAAAAACACAAGGGTTTACAACCCCTTTAACCACTTCAGCCCCGGAAGAATTGGCTGCCCAATGACAGGGCCATTGTCGCTTTAACTGGCAATTGTGCGGTCCTGCGACGTTGCACCCAAACAAAATTGACGTCCTTTTTTTCCCCACAAATAGAGCTTTCCTTTGGAGGTATTTGAGCACCTCTGCGGTTTTTATTTTTTGCGCTATAAACAAAAAAAATAGCGACAATTTTGAAAAAAAAGCTATTTTTTTTTCGTTCATGGACGGACACAGCCTTAAAGCGGAGGTTCCGCGATCCATCGTTATTTAAATTTTTTTATGTGCATTCAATGGGGTTTTAGATAACAACTTAGTACTCACTTGTCTGGCAATTAAAACCATCCCCCGTCCGTTTTCGTTTAAAAGATAAACTTATATAAACCGATCCTGGCATTTTCCATTTTGCTTTGTGGGCATTGTGAAGCCCACAAGCACGGACTTCGGCATTGTCTCCTGGGAAGCATGACACTGTGCTCCCAGGAGACATTTCGGAGACCTCCCAGCAGGAAAACAAAAGATACGCCTACTCCCGCGGGAGGAAAACCCGGAAGTCCATCTTTAGATTCACGGTAATTAGAGCAGCACTAAAAAAAAGTTTGGGCATATGTGTATGTATATGGTGCAATGATATGGATAAAGTAAAGTTGATATTTTGGGTTTAATCTTGACAAAGTGGGTATTAGCCTTCCTTCAGGAGTGACTAGGCAGACTGTGTTAACAACTTCAAAGCTGAACAGCCCCGCCCAGGGGGCGGTCCTACTGGCTATATCCCCTCAACCTGCACTAAGCAGCTCGGTTTTTTTCTGCCTAGCTAAGGAGGAGACATGGCTCCCTTCGTGCCCATAGGCCTGGAGGTTTTTATTTCAGATTTAAATTTTATTATTTTATTTTTATTTTTGTTCCTGTGATATTCGATCAACTGCCGACTGGGTGATAGGCTGGATCCCAGATCCTTGTAGTCTCCCCAGTTTCGGCCATTGAGCGCGTGCCGACCGTAGCTACGCGCTGGGTCGTCCACGACATGCCCATCGCTCTATGGGTGGCCGGTGAGCTATACGCTCCAGGGCATGCATAGGACCGGTCTATAGGGCCGAGTCGCAGCAGCCAAGCCAACAGTCACCTCCGTCACCATGCGGAAGTTGGTCTGTCTGGGATGCTTCCAGCACAATCCACGCAGGAAGGGTATGTAGTAATCCCCTGCTTCGGCAGGAAGACAGAGCTGGACATTCCTGGAGAGGTGAGTAAGGGGTTCTATCCTTCCCTTCCTCCCTCCCTTCCTTCCCTCCTCCCTAGGCTCTCTGAGCTAGGCTGGCTGCTGGGGCGGGGGTTCACCTGGGGAGGGCTCCACCTGTGTGGGAATTCTGCATGTACATCCGCTAGATAAAGGTTATGAGCTGCCATGAAAAAAGGGTTTGCTTACCTGTGTGTTCTGCTCCATGCTGTCGGCGACCATTTTGCTGGTGATCCATGCTGTGTTTGGCCTCTAGCTGCGCTGGCGGCCATGTTCTTGTGGTCCGCGCTGTGTTTGGCCTCTATCAGCCGCTCAGCGGCCATTTTTCTTGTGATCACGCTGTGTGCCGCTCGGCGGCCATGTTCTTGTGGCCCGCTGCGTTTTTGGCCTCTATCTGCCGCTCGGCGGCCATTTTCTCACGGTCCATGCCGATTAAATAGCATTTAAACGGCGCAAGCCTACAGACACACGCTGCAGAGTGGTCAGACTGACATAGCTGACAAGGTAGCAGCTCTAATAGGAAGCGTACGGCAGCCCTACTACTGTTCAAGGGTGGTGAGTCCTCTGGGGGGGAACCCCTCATCTCTGTCGCAGCTAGGAGGGTGGGCTGTTGGTACCTTGACTGGAGTCCTTGTGTCAGGTGCGTGGGTCAGCATGGCATCAGAAGCAGACGCTTCTCCCCCTTACACACCTGAATTGGCATCTGGTGCTCCTGCACCCGCTGTGCCAGTAGACGCTATGGTCCTGGTTTGTTGCCAAGGTGGAAGCGGCGCGTGGGAACACGGGGGGTTAAAAGTGCCCCCTCCCCCAGCCATCTTTTGGGGACAACTCTGATGCAGAGCCGGGCCCAGCTACGGCTCATGGCCCTGGTTCTGACATATCAGAGGATGCGGACCGTGGCCGGTCAGACAGTGAGGATGACTCCGGGTCCGGGTCACCATGCGATAAGGCTCTGATAGGTGACCTTATCACCGCAGTGCGGGATACTCTAAAGATAGAGGAGCCTGCAGAAACGCCAGAGGCGTCGGTCCCTTTCGGGTTCCGTAAAGGCGACCCGCACTGCTAAGGTGTTCCTTGTGCATCTTATCTAGACAAGCTTTTATACAAGGAGCGGGACAAACCACAAAAGGTTTTCGGTCCCCAAAAAAGTTTGGCGGTGCGTTACCCTTTTGACGAGAGTTTCCTGAAAGGAGGGACCTCTCCTCCGATAGTGGACCCTCAGGTGTCCAGATTAAACAGGGTAGCCACAATTCCGCTGCTTTCAAGGACCCTGCGGACAGGAAGGCTGAAGCGGTCATCTGCTACCTATACGGCTCGGCTGTGCGCCCAACGGTGGTTGGGGCCCTGGTGTCTCTGACACTCACTGAAGGGGCAAAAATGCTGCTCCATGGGTTTAAAGCACATGAGGCTCCCTCGGACGAGGTGGCTATGGCCGACCAGTTGATACAGGGCCTCAAAATTGTCTGTGAATCAGCCTTGGACACTATTCCTCTGCGGTCCAGAACCCCAAGCTATGCAGTGGTGTTACGCCGTCTTCTCTGGCTAAAAGGTTGGTCGGCGGACCAATCTTCCAAGAAGGCCCTGATGGAATTGCATCCCTGGATGACATTATTAAATATGCCATAGGAGGTAAGAGCATGCTGCTCCCACAATCCAAAAAGGGTAAAGAGCCACGCCGTTGGCAAGGGCCCTCCTTCACCGCGCACAGGCGTTTTTTTTTTTCGTCCGCCTAGTGTGGCAAGTAAACGATCCCAGGCTGATAAAGCGCCTGCTGAGGGACAGAAGCGTCCCCGGTTTCGCAAGCCCAACAAGCCTGCGAACAAATCTACGTCTGCATAAAGGTCTGTCACCACCCATCTCTCAGGTAGGGGGACGTCTTCGTGAATTCGCGACCTGGTGGACATCTCAGATCCCCGACCGGTGGGTTTGCGAAGTAGTTTCCTCAGGGTACAAGATAGAGTTTCTCTCTTGCCCTCCGAACAGATTTAAAAAAATTTCCCTCCAACCGCCAACTTCAGCCAACTCGTCGGGAAGCCCTAGATGTGGCGGTTAAAGACCTGCTGATACGCGGGGTGATAATTCCTGTTTCAGTACAGGAACGGTTTCAGGGGTTTTACTCAAATCTGTTTGTAGTACCAAGAAGGAGGGGGTTCGTCCAATCTTGGATCTCAGGGCCCTCAATTGCTTTGTGAAGGTACAAAGATTCCGGAGGGAGTTGGTTCGCTCTGTTGTCGCTGCCCTCCATCCGGGGGATTTTCTGGCATCCTTGGCAAGGACGCATAATTGCATGTCCCCATATGCACCAGGCATCAGAGATGTCTGCGCTTTGTGGCCGGGGAAGACCACTACCAAGTTGTGGCTCCCCCTTGGCCTGCCATCGGCACTGAGGGTGTTCACCTGATTCTGGCCCTACCAAGACAGCGTGGCATCGCTATCGTGGGCTATTTGGATGATATTCATTCAAGCTCAGAATTAGAGGTGAGCGTGTCTATAACCTGTCTATAACCTGGCTTAACGGCATGGCCTCTAGCACCCAATACTTTGGTTGGGTGCTGAACACTCAGAAGTCAGTATTGGTACCGACTCAACTCCTAGTGTATCTGGGGGTGATTTTGGACACCTCAGAGGCGAAAGTTTTTCTCCCTATGGGAAAGTTGCAGACCCTTCGGGCTGCGGTGCGGCAGTTGATATCCCCAAGATGGTTGTCACGCCGCTTTTGCAGGCGAGTCCTGGGCCTCATGGAAGCCTCCTTCGAGGCGGTACCGTATGCGCAATTTCACACGCGAGTGCTACAGAAGGTAATTGTGTCCAGAAGGGACAAGTGCCCTTCATCCCTGGATTGTCAAATCCGGGTGAGCCACCTAGTTAGGACCTCCCTAGTTGGTGGCTGACATCACCGGCACTTCTGTCCGGGAAGTCGTTCCTTCCTTTTTACTTGCCGATCAATGTCCTGGAACTCCGGGCGATCAGGCTGTGCCTCTCAACATGGTCTCAGAGGCTACAGGGGCGTCCAGTCAGGATCCAGTCGGACAACGCCACAGCGGTGGCATATGTCAACCATCAAGGAGGAGCAATAAACTCAGCTGCAGCGTCGAAAATCGCTAACATCCTAAGGTGGGCAGAAAGGAGCGTAGCGGCCCTGTCGGCCGTATACATTCCGGGCGTGGAAAACTGGCAGGCGGAGTCACCAGATGCTGGACCAATGAGAATGGTCTCTACACCCGGAGGTGTTCCAGCTCCTTTGCCAAGAGGGCACGCCAGATGTAGATCTCCTGGCTTCTCGACTCAATCGGAAGGTATTGAGGTTTGTGGCGAGGTGAAGAGACCCATGGGCAGACGCGACAGATGCATTGGTGGCACGTGGAGTCCAGGCGCGGGCAGGGGCGGGTGGCAAGGTGGATATTTCCCCCCGGGCCACTTCCATTATGTTTAAAACGGCCGCGATCCGTGACGCTAGCTGTCTGTAATTTTTATTTTTTTCTTCCAAATGGCGGACGCTGCACTGCATTATGGGAGTTGTAGTTAATGAACTTAGCAGCGCAGCAAACTACAGCTCCCACCTCCCAGGAGTCTCCCAGGAGTCTCAGAGGCAGCCAGGCAGGTCATGTGGCACGTCAGGGGAGGGTCAGGGGGTATGAGTGGCGTCAAGAACGTCACACTCGTGGGCTGGGACTGGCTGCAGAGAAGAGACGTGATCATCATCATCACCCCCCTGAAGAGTTGCAAGGACCTGGCTAAAGTAAGGTGTCAATTATGACCCCCGCCAGCATACTCAGCCAGCCCCGCCAGCATACTGAGCCAGCACCCCCCCACCAGCAGACTCAGCCAGCATTCCCCCCCCCCGCCAGCATACTCAGCCAGCACCGCCAGCATACTGAGCCAGCACCCCCCCCCCCCACTAGCAGACTCAGCCAGCACCCCCCGCCAGCATACTCAGCCAGCCCCGCCAGCACCCCCCCCACCAGCAGACTCAGCCAGCACCCCCCCCACCAGCATACTCAGCCAGCCCCGCCAGCACCCCCCCACCAGCAGACTCAGCCAGCACCCCCCCCCGCCAGCACACTCAGCCAGCCCCGCCAGCAGACTCAGCCAGCACCCCCCGCCAGCATACTCAGCCAGCCCCGCCAGCAGACTCAGCCAGCACCCCCCGCCAGCATACTCAGCCAGCCCCGCCAGCACCCCCACCAGCAGACTCAGCCAGCACCACCCACCAGCATACTCAGCCAGCACCCCCCCACCGGCATACTCAGCCAGCACCCCCCGCCAGCATACTCAGCAAGCCCCGCAAGCACCCCCCCCCACCAGCAGACTCAGCCAGCACCCCCCCCCGCCAGCATACTCAGCCAGCCCCGCCAGCACCCCCCTCGCCAGCATACTCAGCCAGCCCCGCCAGCACCCCCCCTGCCAGCATACTCAGCCAGCCCCGCCAGCACCTTCCCACCAGCAGACTCAGCCAGCACCCCCCTGCCAGCATACTCAGCCAGCCCCGCCAGCACCCCCCTCACCAGCAGACTCAGCCAGCACCCCCCCCCCGCCAGCATACTCAGCTAGCCCCGCCAGCACCCCCCCATCAGCAGACTCGGCCAGCACCCCCCCGCCAGCATACTCAGCCAGCCCGCCAGCACCCCCCCACCAGCAGACTCAGCCAGCACCCCCCCGCCAGCATACTCAGCCAGCCCCGACAGCGCCCCCCCACCAGCAGACTCAGCCAGCACCCCCCGCCAGTATACTCAGCCAGCCCCGCCAGCACCCCCCACCAGCAGACTCAGCCAGCACCCCCCCACCCCCCGCCAGCAGACTTAGCCAGCACCCCCCGCCAGCATACTCAGCCAGCACCCCCCCCACCAGCAGACTCAGCCATCACCCCCCGCCAGCATACTCAGCCAGCACCCCCCCACCAGCAGACTCAGCCAGCACCCCCCCCGCCAGCATACTCAGCCAGCACCCCCCCACAGCAGACTCAGCCAGAACCCCCCCCCGCCAGCATACTCAGCCAGCACCCCCCGCCAGCAGACTCAGCCAGCACCCCCCCCGCCAGCATACTCAGCCAGCACACCCCCACCAGCAGACTCAGCCAGCACCCCCCACCAGCATACTCAGTCAGCCCCGCCAGCACCCTCCCCCACCAGCAGACTCAGCCAGCACCCCCTCCGCCAGCAGACTCAGCCAACACCCCCCCGCCAGCAGACTCAACAAGCATCCACCCCCTCCGCCAGCAGACTCAGCCAGCAAACCCCCCCCCACCAGCAGACTCAGCCAGCACCCCCCGCCAGCGGACTCATCCAGCAACCCCCCCCCCACTAGCGGCAGATTTAGCCACCACCCCGCCAGCGGACTCATCCAGAAACCCCCCCGCTAGCGGATTCAGGAACCACCCCCCCAGCGGACTCATCCAGCAGCCCCCCTCATCTAGCAACCCCCCCTGCCAGCGGACTCATCCAGCAGTCCCCCCTCATCTAGAAACCCCCCCCGCCAGCAGACTCATCCAGCAGCCCCCCTCATCTAGCAACCCCCCCACCAGCGGACTCATCCAGCAGCCCCCCCACCAGCGGACTCATCCAGCAGCCCCCCCTCATCTAGCAACCCCCCGCCAGCGGGCTCATCCAGCAGCCCCCCTCATCTAGCAACCCCCCCGCCAGCGGGCTCATCCAGCAGCCCCCCTCATCTAGCAACCACCCCCCCACCAGCGGGCTCATCCAGCAGCCCCCATCATCTAGCAACCTCCCCGCCAGCGGACTCTTCAAGCAACACAAGCACGCACATAGCCACCCCGGCCCCCCCCCCATCTGGTTAGCGGAGCCGACTGATCCAGGAGGACCCCCGTCCACTGTCTGCCCGGCACTTACCCCATCACCTAGCTCTAATCAGGTTATTAAAAAAAATCTGCCCGCTGTAATTCATGTGCCCGGTGACCCAAAATGGGCCAGATACATGAATATGGGGCGGCAGTGGATAGATTCATGCTATGCATGAATCCATCCACGGCATATAGGGGGTGGAGAGGAGAGAGTGGGTGGCACCCGGGCACACCTAATGGGCACTGTCTGCACTGGTGAGGCTGCACTGATCAGTCTGCATTGATGGGCACTGTCTGCACTAGTGAGGCTGCACTGATAAGCACTGATCAGGCTGCATTGATGGGCACTGTCTGAACTGGTGAGGCTGCACTGATGAGCACTGATCAGGCTGCACTGATGGGCACTGGCTGCACTGGTTAAGCTGCACTGATCAGGCTGCACTGATGCCTGGGCACTGGTGAGGCTGCATTGATTGGCACTGATCAGGCTGCACTGATACCTAAGCACTGTCTTCACTGGTGAGGCTGCATTGATTGGCACTGATCAGGCTGCACTGATGCCTGGGCACTGGTGAGGCGGCACTAATCAGGCTGCACTGATGGGTCCGCTCTGCTCTGGTGAGGCTGCACTGTTCAGGATGCACTGATGCCTGGGCACTGGCTGCACTGATGGGCACTGTCTGTACTGGTGAGGCTGCATTGTTGGGCACTGGTGATGGTGAGCTGATTTGGTGGTTTAACCACTTCAGCCTCAAAAGAATTTACTAACTTCCTGACCAGGCTATTTTTTGCAATACGGCACTGCGTCGCTTTATCTGACAATTGCGCGGTCAAGTGACGCTGTACCCAAATAAAATGTATGTATTTTTTCATCACAAATAGAGATTACTTTTGTTGATATTTGATCATCTCTGCGGTTTTAATTTTTTGCACTAAATTTTTTTTAAAAAAAATATATTTTTTAATTTTTGCTTTAATAAATATCCCCCAAAAAATTATTTATCAGTTTAGGCCAGTCGTCTCCAAACTGTGGCCCGGGGGGGCAGATGTGGCCCTTTGCTTGCCTCTACTTGGCCCTTGGGACATTATTCCTCCAACTGACACCAATGATGGGGCACCCTTCCTCCCACTGACACCATGGATGGGGCACTATTATTCCTGACAAGACCAATGATGGGGCACTATTCCTCCCACTGACACCAATGATGGGACACTATTCCTTTCATTGATACCAATCATGGGGCACTGTTCCTCCTGCTAAGACCATTGATGGGGCACCATTCCTTCCACTGACACCATTAATAGGGCACCCTTCCTCCCACTGACACCATCGATGGGGCACTATTCCTCCTTCTAAGACCAATGATGGGGCACTATTCCTCCTGCTAAGGGGCACCCTTCCTCCCACTGACACCATCAATGGTGTTCCTCCTGCTAAGATCAATGATGGGGTACCGTTACTCCCACAGACACCATTATTAGGGCACCCTTCTTTCCACTGGCACCAACGATAGGGCACTATACCTCATGCTAAGACCAATCGTGGGGCACTATTCCTCCCACTGATACCAATCATGGGGCACTGTTCCTCATGTGAAAACCAATGATGGGGCATTGTTTACTCCCAGTGATGTTGGGACATTTTCTACTCACACTGACCGCAGTTCAGCACCCCTACAGCCTGAAGGACAGTAAATTGTCCTTTTGTTCAAAAAGTTTGGAGACTCCTGGTTTAGGCCATTATGTATTCTCCATATTTTTGGTAAAAAAATCGCAATAAGCATATATTGATTGCTTTGCGCAAAAGTTATAGCGTCTACAAAACTGGGGATATATTTAGAGCATTTTTATTATTTTATTTATTATTTTTTTCTAGTAATGGCCGTGATCAGCGATATTTAGGACATTGCGGCAGACAAATCTGACACTTTTTTTTGGGACCAATGGCATTTATACAGCGATCAGAGCTAAAAATAGCCACTAAATGTCACTATCAGGGAAGAGGTTAACACTAGGGGGTGATCAAGGGGTTAAGTGTTCCCTAGGGAGGTGTTTCTAACTGTGGTGGGAGTGTAGTGACAGGCAGTACAGAGAGATCGCTGTTCCTGATCACTATGAACAGCAGATCTCTCTCTAGCTCCCCTGTCAGAACAAGGATCTGTCTGTTTATATTGACTGGCTCTCTCAGGAGCGATTGTGGGTTGCCGGTGGATATCGCGGGTTGGCGGCAGATTTTGCGGCCACCTGCATTGGCTCCGGCGTCACGCTGCGGGCGCAAGGGAGCCAACCTGCCGCCGTATGATGACGGCGGCTGGTCGGCAAGGTATTAATGGGCCACTTGACTGGACTTGCCCCCCAGGCCTAAGGCTGCCAGCCCTCCCCTGGTGGAGTCAGTACCGGCTAATCTATGCCTTCCCTCCTCTGAAGCTCCTTCCTCATCTGCTTCGCAGACTGGAGGCAGAGAGGATTCCAATGATCCCTATTGCTCCGAATTGGCCTCGGCGTCCTTGGTACGCCGATCTAGTGCGTATGATAGCAGACGCCTCTTGGCGTCTGCCGCTAAGAAAGGACCTGCTGTCGCAAGGCCCCATACGCCATCCTGTTTTACAGTCACTGGCTTAACGGCATGGCTATTGAGAGTCAGGTGCTAAGAGACCGGGGCCTGTCAGACTCAGTGATCTCTACCATGAGGAGTGCTCGGAAATCATCCTCTAGGAAGATTTACCATCGCACTTGGAAGACCTACATATCCATTTGTGAGGAAATGAGGTAGCATCCGCGTACTTATTTGGGTTCAAGAGTCCTGCTGTTCTTACAGCGTGGGGCAATTAAGGGGCAGATATCTGCCCTGGCTGTCTTTTTTCAGCGACCCCTGGTGGCTCACTCTCTAGTGAGAACGTTTGTACAGGGGGTTCGGCATGCGGCCTCTCCGGTTTGCCCTCCACTACCTCCGTGGGGCTTGTATAGCAGACGTCCCTTGGCGTCTACCACTACGAGAGGGCCTGCTGTCGCAAGGTCCCATATGCCATCCTACTTACAGTTAATGGCTTAACGGCATGGCCTCTAGGTGCCTCAGAAACCACCGTTTGAGAACATTAGGGAGATTCCCTTGTTGACACTTTCTCAGAAATTGGTCCTTTTGGTGGCTATTGTGTCAGTTAAGATGGGTTTCTGAGCTGGCAGCCTTGTCATGCAAGGCTCCCTATCTGATCTTCCACAAGAATATGGTGGTGCTGCGTATGCAGCCTTCTTTTCTTCCTAAGGTCGTTTCGACCTTCCATCTCAAGGAAGACATTGTACTGCCATCCTTGTGTCCTCATCCGTCGAATCCTAAGGAGACGACATTGCATTCCTTGGACGTTGTCCTAGCTCTGAGAGTATACTTGTCTGTTACTGGTCCGTTCCGGAGTTCAGACTCACTGTTTGTTTCGGTGGCTGGTCCCAAGAAGGGCCCAGCGGTCTCGTCGGCCACCATTCCGAGGTGGGTCCGACAGATTGTGATCAGGCTTGCGCCATAAAGGGTTGGGCGCCTCCCTTTCCTGTCACGGGGCACTCGACCAGGGCAAGAGGTGCCTCTTGGGCTTTCTGACATCAAGCGTCTGTTTCCCAGGTGTGTAAGGTGGCGACCTGGTCGTCCCTTCACACTTTCACTAAACTTTACAAGTTGATGTGAGTGCATCTTCGGATGCTTCTTAGGCCGCAAAGTTTTGCAGGCGGCTGTTTAGAGTTAGAAAAATGTGTATATCCAGGGCGCTCCAACAATTGAATTGTTTGGCTGTTTAGAGTTACAACTCCTCCGTTGAGGAGCTCTGTTTTGTTTTGGGGTGAAGTTGTTTTAATGCTGTTCCCACCCCTTCGTTTTTGACACTGCTTTGGGACGTCCCACTTTGTCAAGATTAAGGCTGTGTCTGTCCATGAACGAAAGAGAAAATAGGATTTTTATACTCACCGTAAAATCCTTTTCTCGGAGTTCATGGACGGACACAGCACCCACCCCTCATTTTTAAGTTTGTACTGCTTTTGACGAATTGAGCTGCTTAGGGCAGGCTGAGGGGATATAGCCAGTAGGACCGCCCCCTGGGCGCGGGGCTGTTCAGCTTCGAAGTTGTTAACACATTCTGCACTCCTGAAGGAAGGCTAATACCCACTTTGTCAAGACTCAGAGAAAAGGATTTTACGGTGAGTATAAAAATCCTATTATTTTTTACTTTTTGCTACAATAAATATCCCCAAAAAATATATATATAAAAAATAAATTTTTCCTCAGTTTAGGCCGATATGTATTCTTCTACATATTTTTTGGTAAAAATAAAATCGCAATAAGCGTATATTGGTTTGCGCAAAAGTTATAGCGTCTACAAAATAGGGAATAGTTTTATGGCATTTTTATTATTATTATTTTTTTTACTAGTAATGGCGGTGATCAGCGATTTTTATCATGACTGCGATATTGCGGCGGAAACATCGGACACTTTTGACGCTATTTTGGGACCATTGTCATTTATACAGCGATCAGTGCTATAAAAATGCTCTGATTACTGTGTAAATGACACTGGCAGGAAAGGGGTTGACCACTAGGGGGCGAGGAAGTGGTTAAGTGTGTCCTAGGGAGTGATTCTAACTGTGAGGAGGCTGGGCTACAAGTGACACGACAGTGATTGCTGCTCCCGATGACAGGGAGCAGTAGATCACTGTCCTGTCACTAGACAGAACAGGGAAATGCCTTGTTTACACAGGCATCTAACCGTTCTGCCGCTGCTGGACACCGGCAGACATCGAGTCCGTGGGCTGCTAGGCGGCAAATGCAAAGCAACGTACCCATACGTTGCTTTGCCTGCCTGTGCCATTCTGCCAATGTATATCTACCTTAGGCAGTCAGCAAGTGGTTAAGATAAAAAACCTGTTGCCTTTAGACCCCTTTCACACTGGGTCAGTTTGCAGGCGTTATAACACTAAAAATAGCACCTGCAAACCGACCTGAAAGAGCCGCTGCTGTCTCTCCAGTGTGAAAGCCCCGAGGACTTTCACACTGGAGTGGTGCGCTAGCAAGAAGGTAAAAAAAGTCCTGCTAGCAGCATCTTTGGAGTGGTGAAGGAGCGGTGTGTATACCGCTCCTGCCCATTGAAATCAAAGGGGCACCGCGGCTATACCGCCGGCAAAGTGCCTCATGCATATGTAGCGCTACCCCCAGTTAAGAGAGCCGCTGGATTTTGCTTTCGGGCCCTGTGTACAGCACCACCAACCCCCAGCAATCTGCTCGACCCACTCTGGCACAGTTAGTCTAGGGATTATATTTGTATCACATTCAAATATTATTGCAAGGAATAACCTCCTAACAGTAAAACAACACACTGAGGCAGAGATGAAATATAACAGTTTACTCTTGTATCGAAGGTAGCGCAGACAGAACACAACATATGCAATTGGTTAGTAGAGCCCTGCAGAATTCAATACAGCATACAATAATGGCGCTGCGCGGTACTTCACCACGTGTAGCTATTATGGTATGCGCGCCCTATGGCGCACTAAACAAAATCCTAACTTCCCACCCCGGTCAGGCCTGACATGGAGTAAATCTCAGTCACCTCCTATTACGTATTTCTTCGCATGCCAGCTTTTGGTGGTGCACTTGATGAATAGCAATTTGTAATCCACAATCAGGCAATACTTGGAACACTATACTGGGGGGGACACTTCAACTCTGTCCTGCCACCGGTCCCCCCGGGGAACAGCAAAGAACGAAACTGTGGGCCTATGAAGTCTACAGGCCTGAACAAGGCACAGTCTATTGGTCTGGGAAAGTGCCCGTTTACCACTCCGGACGCGATCCCAGTCCGGAACGTCCACCCTGCTGTGTATCCGCACACAATGTATGCAACGATCGGATCCCCGATCCAACTGATGTCCTCACTCGACAAGTCAGATGCCACCCAGGCTCCGCAGTGGGGTGGAAGGCTCTTTGGAAGTTGCACAAGGCCCCAGGCTTCAGGCCTTGTGCTGCAGCAGATCCGCACAGGAAGAAGCTGTTGCTTGTAGTGCGGTGTCCAAAGAGGCCGATCTCCACCTCGCCTCCTCCTTAAATAACCCCTCCCATGAGTCTCTGCAGTGGCTAACTGCACTCTGGGTGCCGAACGGGGTTCTGGGTAACGTAGTCCCGGGGCCTTAAAGGAGACCCCACTACACATACTTTTGTTAATAGGTGTCCCTCGTTCCCATCTTAAAAAGTTGGCAGATATGTATATGGGCTTATATACAGCTAGGTTTTCTATGTTGCTCATATTTGCTGTACATTATTTAACTTCTCCTCATTGTACATCCAGACTCTGCTTCCTATTGCGAGTGACCAATTACATTTCTTATGTCTGTGAATAAAACCATGGAGAAGAATACTATAGGGGACTTTCACTGCCTTTGATCACCAATGTAGGGGGGGTTCAATTTCACCCCCAATGCAGAAGAGAAATGGAGGGTTAACTTTCATTGCCAGTGACCAATGAGGGGAGTTAATAGTACTCTCATCAATGTCGGGGGTTATTAGTGCACTCACTGATAACAATGCTGGAGGTTTTTATTGCATCCCCTGACACCAATGCTGAGGATTGAGTCCACTGACACCAATGGTGGGGGTTGTTATTGTGTCCACTGACACCAATTATTGGGGCTATTATTGCGTCCAACGACATCAATGTTGGGCATTATTATTGCACTCACTGACATCCATGTTGGGGTTTATTATTGCACTCACTGATATCAGTACTTGGGATAATGTCCACAGAGTCCAATGCTGGTGGTTAGTTTTACATGCACTGAAACCAAAGCTGGGGTTTATTATTGCACTCGTGAACCTAATTCTAGGGAGTACGTCCACTGACACCAATTCTAGGGTTTATTATTGCACTCATTGTCACCAATACTGTTTTTTTTTTGTGTTTTTTTTATGCACTCACTGATACTGTCAGGGATGTGCTGGGCTTGAACCTGGGACCTCTTCTGTGTCTGGCATTGACTCTTCCAGCGGAGCTATCTGAGATGCTGGACAGTTCCCTGCCTGATCTGCTGGATAACCTATCTGATCCATTAGACTACTCTGCTTGGTGTCTGATTACTGTTGAACTCTGAACCCCTTGCTCCTCCCATGTACTTCCTATAAAAGACATTCCAGAGATGTTGCCCCTTGTGGTTTGATCTGCTTCTGTTCCCTGAGTTCCTGATTCTGTGCTTGTATCCTGTTCCTGTGTTTGACCTGGCTTCCTGACCACGCTTCTGTCTCCAGTCCTGACCTCGGCTCGTTTGACCCTGCTCAGTTATCTGCCAGTCTGCCTGTTGCCAAGATTCGGCCTGGACTTTGACTACTCTCTGCCTGCCACTTGTGATGTTTACCTTGATGTGTATGACCCGGCTTGTCTGACTCTGCAAACCTGCACCAGCTTACCTGCATCCTCTGCTCTGCAAGCTGCACACGCTGACCTGCATCCTTTGCAATGCAAACCTGCACCTGCTGACCTGCATCCCTGCTCTGCAAACCTGCACCTGCTGACCTGCATCCCTGCTCTGCAAACCTGCACCTGCTGACCTGCATCCCTGCTCTGCTGACCTGCATCCCTGCTCTGCAAACCTGCACCTGCTGACCTGCATCCCTGCTCTGCAAACCTGCACCTGCTGACCTGCATCCCTGCTCTGCAAACCGGCACCTGCTGACCTGCATCCTCTGCTCTGCAAGCTGAACCTGCTGACCTGCATCCGCTGCTTCCGGAACCAGCCGTTTCTGTCTCCACTCGGCTCCACCACTCCAAGCAGTGAGGATCAGACAGGCACCCTTACCTCACCGTGCTCTTACCACCACTGTCCCCACTCCAGTGGTCTCCGAGCCGGGGTTGTACGGGAGGTCCCTCTCCGCACGTCAGGCTCACACCTAAGGTACGTTACAGTATCAAACCGCCATGCCTGAGCCTGCAGGAGATACCTTGCCTATGGACAATGTCTATCAACACCTTACAGCTCTCACTCAGATCGTGAAGTCTCTGCAGGGCAGCCATGTCCGAATGGATAAGCAGACACAAACTCAAGCCACCTCTGCAGATTCACCTCCAACCCCAACTTCCTCTATTGGAATGTTACCATCTCCTGAGCCCAGGGTCCCTGTTCCTGAGAAGTTTTTCGGGGATCGGAGTAAATTCCGTGCGTTTCGCAACGCATGTGAACTTTACTTTTCGTTGCTACCTCTGACTTTTTCATCTGAAGCCACCAAGGTGGGCTTCGTTATCGCTTTGCTGCAGGGGGAACCTCAAGCTTGGGCCCATCACCTACTTGAAGTCCGCCATGTAGTTCTAGACTCTCTGCCCTCTTTTCTTGATGCCATGGCCCGACTTTATGACGATCCACAGCGGACTTCTACTGCCGAGGCTGCTCTCCATGCGCTCCAGCAAGGCCGCCGAGCGGTCGAGGACTATGTGACTGATTTCAGACACTGGAGCGCGGATACCCAGTGGAATGAGGCGGCTCTGCGGCATCAGTTCCGTCTTGGTCTCTCTGAAAGCCTGAAGGATGAGTTAGCACGGGTCGGTGTTCCTGATGTTCTAGAGACTTTAATTAATTTGTCTATCCAGATAGACCGCCGACTCCAGGAGCGCAGAGCAGAAAGGTCTACCCAACAGCTCCGCCCAGCTTGGATGCTACCCCGGATACGAGCCCCTGTGTACCCTGCCAGTGCCAGTACGGTTCCAACTGAACCCTCATCCCTCAACCAGACCATCAAGCCAGGGCA
The DNA here is from genome assembly GCA_029206835.1 of Rana muscosa. Taxonomy (NCBI): domain Eukaryota; kingdom Metazoa; phylum Chordata; class Amphibia; order Anura; family Ranidae; genus Rana; species Rana muscosa. The sequence continues at coordinate 213,887,898 of CM055125.1, read as the reverse complement.
GCTTGGACTAATGAAACATTCCCTATCGGCCAAGGAACGACTTCGTCGGCTGCAGAATTATCTATGCCTGTATTGCGGTGAACCCGGTCATTATGTCTCTTCTTGTCCTGCTAAGCTGCGCAAGGTCCTGGCTACCTCTTCTCCCAACTACTCACCTCCATCTACCAATGCTACTCACCTGGCTCTTCCTATCTCTTTCCAACTACCAGGGAGGACAATACCAGTAACTGCAATAATCGACTCAGGGGCATGTAGTTGTTTTGTCGATCTAGACTTTGCAGCACAACAACACATCCCACTCCAACCTAAGACTCAGGGACTTTCCATTTTCCTGGCAGATGGGTCTCGCATCAAGTCCGGAGTAGTGACCCAGGAGACCCCTCCTTTGCCTGTGATCACCTCCATGGACCATAAGGAACTATTGACTTTGGATGCTATTGCATCTCCCATGTTTCCAGTTATCCTGGGTCTACCCTGGCTTCAGGCACACAATCCACAGATTGATTGGGGAACCGGAAGTATTAAGTTCCAGTCACCATACTGTCAACGCCACTGCATGCTTCCACGTCCCAGCACCTTGGGGCCTCTGTTATGCCTGGATTCAGATCCAGAGATACGAGCTTCTGTACCCAAACAATATCATGAGTTCCTGGACGTCTTCAGCAAACGAGGGGCCGAAGTCCTCCCGCCTCATCGTCCTTACGATTGTCCAATCGAGCTTCTTCCCGGTGCTGAGATTCCTTTCGGACGGATCTTCCCCCTATCTGAACGGGAGCTTGAGGTACTGAAAGAATACGTTGATGAGAACCTTAAGAGGGGTTTCATCCGTCCTTCCACTTCTCCAGCAGGGGCGGGAATCTTCTTTGTGGAGAAAAAAGACCATTCTCTTCGGCCCTGTGTAGATTACCGGGAATTAAATAAAATCACGGTCAAGAACCGGTACCCTCTGCCTCTGGTACCTGAACTTTTTCAAAGACTCAGGACTTCCTCTGTGTTTACCAAATTAGACCTGCGGGGGGCGTACAACCTGGTATGCATCCGAGCAGGGGATGAATGGAAGACTGCCTTTCGTACCAGGTTCGGCCATTACGAATACCTAGTAATGCCCTTCGGCCTATGTAACGCCCCTGCCACCTTTCAGCATCTAGTCAATGATGTTTTCAGAGACTGTCTGCACATTTATGTAGTTGTCTATCTTGATGATATTTAGATTTTTTCCTCCTCTCTTGAGCAGCACCGGAAACACGTCAAGAGTGTACTCTGTCGTCTCCGCCAGCATGGACTGTACGCAAAACCAGAAAAGTGTGAATTCGAGCGACAGAGTATCCAGTTCCTTGGCCTAGTGATCTCTACAGAGGGATTCAAGATGGACCCACAGAAGGTTTCAGCCATTCTGGATTGGCCTGCACCTTCAGATAAAAAGGGGGTGCAGCGCTTCGTTGGCTTTGCCAATTTTTATCGGAGGTTTATCAAGGGATTCTCTGCTATTATTTCCCCGATTACGCAGCTAACGAAGCAAAATGCTCGATTCCAGTGGACATCTGAAGCACAGGCTGCTTTCACAAACCTAAAAATACTTTTTACGTCTGCTCCTATCCTAAGCCATCCCGATCCTGCCCTACCGTATCTACTTGAGGTAGATGCCTCAGAGACAGCGGTTGGAGCTGTTATCTCCCAGCGCCAAGGTCTCAAGGACTTGATACACCCGGTAGCCTTCTTCTCCCGTAAGCTTACCCCATCCGAGAGGAATTATGATGTTGGAGACCGGGAGCTCCTGGCCATTAAATCTGCCCTTGAGGAGTGGAGGTACTTGTTGGAGGGAGCAGCGCATCCTATACTCATTTACACAGACCACAAGAACCTAGAGTATCTGAGAGCTGCCAAACGTCTGAGACCACGCCAGGCACGTTGGGCACTATTTTTCTCTAGGTTCTCGTTCCACATAACTTACCGGCCAGGCTCCAAGAACACCAAACCAGATGCTCTTTCCCGCATGTTTGATGATCCAAAAGAGGTGTCAGCTCCAGATACCATTCTATCGGAAGGCAACTTCTTACTTTTACAAACTAGCCTGATGTCTGTCTTGAAGCAAGCTTCTACAGGTGTGTCTGGTCCCTCTGAAATCACTCTGGTACCCAAGGACGGGTTACTTTGGAAGAATGACAAAATCTTTGTGCCAGAAGAAGTTCGAGTCACAGTGTTAAACTTGTGTCATGATCATCCCCTGGCAGGCCATTTCGGAATGCATAAAACCCTTGAACTGATTCAACGCACGTTTTGGTGGCCGGATCTTGAAAAAGACTGCAGGGAATATGTAGGTTCATGTGCCACCTGTATCCGTAGCAAGACCACTAGAAGCAAGGCCTGGGGTCTGCTCAGACCTTTACCAGTCCCTGACCGTCCCTGGAAAATGATTGCCATGGACTTCATAGTGGAACTCCCCCCGTCTGAAGGTTGCACAGCCATCTTTGTAGTGGTTGACCGTCTATCCAAGATGGCCCACTTCGTGCCTCTCAAAGGCACGCCCTCTGCCATGGAAACTGCCCAGGTCTTCATTAGGGAAGTAGTAAGGCTACATGGGGTCCCTGCGGACATCGTTTTGGATAGAGGGGTGCAGTTCACCTCTCGCTTTTGGAAGGCTTTGTGCAAGGTCCTGAAGATTGAGTTGTCCATGTCCTCGGCCTATCACCCCCAAACTAACGGGCAAACCGAAAGAACGAATCTGACGCTCGAACAGTACCTCAGATGCTTCACCACCTTCGTTCAAGACGACTGGGTAGCTTTACTACCCTTGGCAGAGTTTGCCTTTTACAACACCAGTCATTCGGCTACAGGTCAATCGCCATTTTTTGCCAACTACGGGTTTCACCCGACCTTCTTACCTGATCTCATCCCTGATTCAACAGTCCCAGCAGTCCAGAGTATTGTTGATTTCCTGACCCGTAACAGCAGGATATTGCAGGAAGCCATGACTAAGGCACAAGCAGCCAATAAAAGGATCTTTGACAGGAAAAGGAGAGGGGAATTATGCCTGCAACAGGGTGACCAAGTATGGTTATCGACCACCAACCTTAAGATGGCTTGCCCCGCAAGGAAACTGGCACCCAAGTTCATCGGTCCTTTCCCAGTAAAACGGAAATTAAATGAGGTCTCCTATGAACTTGCCTTACCGGAGTCGTTGAAGATTCACCCAGTCTTTCACGTTTCCTTGCTGAAACCCGCAGTGCCCGACCCGTTCCCAGACAGGGGATCGGGACCACCCAAGCCTGTAATCATTGACGGTGATGAGGAGTTCGAGGTGGAGGCCGTCTTGGACTGCCGAAGAAGAGGGAACCAGCTTCAATTCCTGATCAAGTGGAAGGGGTACGGTCTGGAGGAGAACTCCTGGGAACCCCAACAGAACATTCACGCCCGAGAGTTAATCCAGGCCTTTTTTCGCAGTCACCCCCAGAAAAGAGCTCTATTGGGCACCCGGAGGTTGCCCTTAAGGGGGGGGCACTGTCAGGGATGTGCTGGGCTTGAACCTGGGACCTCTTCTGTGTCTGGCATTGACTCTTCCAGCGGAGCTATCTGAGATGCTGGACAGTTCCCTGCCTGATCTGCTGGATAACCTATCTGATCCATTAGACTACTCTGCTTGGTGTCTGATTACTGTTGAACTCTGAACCCCTTGCTCCTCCCATGTACTTCCTATAAAAGACATTCCAGAGATGTTGCCCCTTGCGGTTTGATCTGCTTCTGTTCCCTGAGTTCCTGATTCTGTGCTTGTATCCTGTTCCTGTGTTTGACCCGGCTTCCTGACCACGCTTCTGTCTCCAGTCCTGACCTCGGCTCGTTTGACCCTGCTCAGTTATCTGCCAGTCTGCCTGTTGCCAAGATTCGGCCTGGACTTTGACTACTCTCTGCCTGCCACTTGTGATGTTTACCTTGATGTGTATGACCCGGCTTGTCTGACTCTGCAAACCTGCACCAGCTTACCTGCATCCTCTGCTCTGCAAGCTGCACACGCTGACCTGCATCCTTTGCAATGCAAACCTGCACCTGCTGACCTGCATCCCTGCTCTGCAAACTTGCACCTGCTGACCTGCATCCCTGCTCTGCAAGCCTGCACCTGCTGACCTGCATCCCTGCTCTGCAAACCGGCACCTGCTGACCTGCATCCTCTGCTCTGCAAGCTGAACCTGCTGACCTGCATCCGCTGCTTCCGGAACCAGCCGTTTCAGTCTCCACTCGGCTCCACCACTCCAAGCAGTGAGGATCAGACAGGCACCCTTACCTCACCGTGCTCTTACCACCACTGTCCCCACTCCAGTGGTCTCCGAGCCGGGGTTGTACGGGAGGTCCCTCTCCGCACGTCAGGCTCACACCTAAGGTACGTTACAGATACCAATACAAGGGGTTTTATTGTACTCACTGACACCAACACCGTGGGATTATATTTTATCCACTGACACTAATGCTGGGGTGATTGAACTCCAACTTCTTCAGAGTGCATTGCAAGAAACTACAAAAAACATGCAGCAGGACCAAAAATTGATGTTGATGTGCGAAAATGTGCTGCTTTTGTGCAGCCTCTGGAGGTGTCGGGAACCACACTTGAGGCTCTCTTTGATTTTAAAGTTAACCCCCACAGCTATAGACAGACAATAACTAGAACTTTAGAGTGTGGCCGCTTGTCTCCGCTCTGTGCCATGCTATGGGTCATATATTGAGAGTCCACTCCGTCACGCAGTATTTTACTCTGCTTTCCAAGTTGTTCAATTGAAGGTGGTGTACAGGTATATGGTAAAACAAGGCCTTTCCCATTGGCGTGCGCAGGGGACACCTGCCTTTACACGTGTAGCGACCTCACCCCTCTCACCACTTCTCATTCTCGGCTTGTCTGTCTTTGTCTAGGGGTGTTAGCACCGGGGGAAGGGATGAGATACACCACGGCCCATGTCCTCCATAGTGAAGAGGTGAAGGCCAGAAAGATCGGGCTTTGTGTAGGTGTCCTAGAGTCAAATCCTTTCCTCGTATTCACTCCCCTTTGCTCCTAGTAACCAGAGTTCCACACACTGAATAGGCCCAACACAGTTTTATTCTTCTCAGCAAATAAATGTACAGCACAGTCAAGTTGGGACCTTTGCAACAGTTCAGTATTAATGGGAGTAGGTCGAGACACAATCCTTTAAAGTATCGCTAACCACTGTGGTGTCACCAATGGCGAATAGTCACTGCCACTGACTATATGAGGTAGAACATGAATTACCTTCGCTAGCACAGCCCCTGTCAGGGGAAGGATATCCGTCCAAGGGAGTCACCGGAGGCCTCTCTGTCACCAGCAATGCTGCGCCGGACTCTCCAGAGAAGTTCCGCTCACCAGTCTCCTCTGACCTCAGACACGGGCACCCAAGGAGTTAGGGCCCCCTCGGATTCCTCCACCCTCGCGGAATTCAGTCGAAGGTACTGAGCCCCAGGCATCCACCATAGTACCTCACCCTAGGCTAAAGGTGCCTGAGATGGACTCCATCTCTCGCTCCGGCCAGGTCAAGGGCACCTGGGCCCGGAACTCCGGAACGCCAGCACCCAAGCTGAAGGTGCCTGGGTGCGGCTGCGTCCTCCGACTGCACCCCAAGGTCAGGGCGTCCGCCCCTTTTATCCCCTCGCCTTTTGCGTCACAGCAGGTTCCCGGCCCAGCTGTACCAGCGCCAGGAAAGGACAAAAAGGAAGCAGTCTTGCGGTGTGGGTTCAACTCCGACCAGGGCGACAATGCCACCTACAGGCCGCAGGGAACCTCACACCACCAGAGTCCTCCAAGAACCATAAAGAAGGGTCTCGGATTCCCTAGCAATCAGTGCATCTGGGTTACACTACCACCCAGATGCTTCCCTTAAATTCAAATACCCGCTACACACGCACATGAACTTTAATGGCATCCCAGTCTTAGTCCGTAGGGTTCAATATTGAGTTAGCCCACCCTTTGCAGCTATAACCACTTCAACTCTTCTGGGAAGGCTGTCCACAAGGTTTAGGAGTGTCTATGGGAATGTTTGACCATTCTTCCAGAAGCACATTTATGAGGTCAGGCACTGATATTGGATGAGAAGGCCTGGCTCGCAGTGTCCACTCTAATGTGAAGGGCAGTCAAGTTCCTCCACCCCAAACTCGCTCACCCATGTCTTTATGGACCTTGCTTTGTGCACTGGTCCAAATCATTTGGTGGAGGGGGGAATATGGTGTGGGGTTGTTTTTCAGGGGTTTGGCTTAGCCCCTTAGTTCCAGTGAAGGGAACTTTTAAGGCGTCAGCATACCAAGACATTTTGGACAATTTTATGCTCCCAACTTTGTGGGAACAGTTTGGGGATGGCCCCTTCTTGTTTCAACGTGACTGCACACCAGTGCACAAAGCAAGGTCCATAAAGACATGGTCTTAGCAAGGGTGGTGGAAAATGAACTTCAATTGCAAAAATTCACATAATAGTAACTAAAACATATAAGATTAAGTGTAACAATCTAAAAAATAAAATTTCCAAAGTGCTTTAATGGTGTGAACCTCCCAACTAAAAAAAACAATTTTTTTCCTAAGCGTATATTGATTGCTTTGCGCAAAAGTTATAGCGTGTACAAAATAGGGGATAGTTTTATGCCATTTTTATTATTAATTTTTTCTTTATTAGTAATGGCGGCGATCAGTGATTTTTATCTTGACTGCGACATTATGGTGGACACATCGAACACTTTTGACGCTATTTGGGGACCATTGTCATTTATACAGCGATCAAAATATAAAATGAATATAAAAATGCTATAAAAATGCACTGATTACTGTGTAAATGACACTGGCAGGGAAGGGGTTAACCACTAGGGGGCAAGGAAGGGTTTAAGTGTGTCCTAGGGAGTGATTCTAACTGTGTGGGGGCTGGGCTACATGTGACATGACACTGATCACTGCTCCCGCTGACAGGGAGCAGAATATGAGTGTCCTGTCACAAGGCAGAACAGGGAGATGCCTTGTTTACACAGGCATCCCCCCCCCCCCGTTCTGCAGCTCCGTGACACGATTGCGGGACACCAGCGGACATCGAGTCCGTAGGTCCCGCAGGCACGGTCACGGAGCTCGCGGCAGGGGCACGCGCATAAAATTCAAAGTGACGTATATACACGTTGCTTTGCCCAGCCGTGCCATTCTACTGACGTAAATGTTCGTGACATGGTCGGCAAGTGGTTAATCTGTATGGCAAATATCTATAGGAGGGGTTTCCACCATCCCTGCTAAGTTTCATTTTTTATTTCTGTAGCGCTATCCCCGTAGGAGCCGCTAATGTATGTATGTTTCTGCACTCTGCCTCTCAACCCCAAGAACTGCCTCAACCCCTTTGGCACACCTGTTTAGTAATATTGGTGTAGAACCCAACAACAAAGAGAAAACACAATAATAATAGAGCACGTAGTATATTTACCAAGACTCTGGGTCCAGTCACTTCCTCAGCTGTGGTAGTAAATAGGGACTCACACAAGATATCAATGAACAACTTGTAAAAGTTTACTATGATGAAGAACGATGAAGAATAACAAAGCATGGTGTGAATAATAGATGAATAACACAAGTTATAATTGACAGAGATATTTGTTCAAAGCAAAAATGTCATACCACTGTATCAAATAGCAACCTGATAAGGGTATTATAAGGAACTAAAGCTGCGCAACTACGTAAAATAACCGAAAATTATTTAGTGTGAAATCACAATGTGATATCACCTTAAAGGTGACGTGACTGAACAATGTAACATGTAAATTAAACAATGAATGATATTCTTTGAGCCTCTGGGTAATAAATGATGTTACACTCTATTCCTTGGTATTACACACAAGAGAATTCAATAGCAGTTCATAAATGGCATAAAGTCCCCAGAAAAAAGAATAAAGTGAAAAAGGGTTCAATCTCTTCAAAATTGAATTTGTGACTTCAAAACTGAAACACCATGGAAGAAGTGCTGATACGACAGAAAGGAATCCACCACCTTATCTTTCTCAGGCTGCTTACCAGAAATCCTGATCCCTGAGAGAGATCAGTCTGAGTAGATGGCTATTATCCCCGCCAGGGTCTCTAATTGGCTCTCTCTGTACTTATATTCCTCTAGGCTTCAGTCTGTAGTCCCCAGATATCTCCACGAATCACATTTAGGGTGAAAAAGAAAGCCCCATAGCGTAATCCAATATTATAAAACGTTTATTAAAATAAAAAGATGCACTTACAGCATGTTGAATAAAAAACAGCATTGGTTGTGTATAAGGCCGGCCGGCTCTCACTACCCGTTGCTTCCGGGATTCGTATTGTGGTGACGTCAGCACGCCGCTCCTCCCTACGTCATTTCGACAAACCTGTCGTCATCCAGGGGCACGGGCGGCGTGCTGATCCACCACCATTTTATGTGCTGTGAGCGATAGCTGGCTCCGCCCAGAACAGAGTTCCCAGCATCCCAGCTGCGGGTGTCACCATCTTGAAAATGGGCAAACTGCCCTTACATTAATAACCTTTTACCTTTGATCTCACTGTCGGATCCTACTCCGACATATAGATACAAAAGATCACGGCCGGGATATCCACTCACTATGAGTGAACCTATTCAGTATAAATCATTGTAACATATCAGTGACATTAACAGAGTCCGACTGGATCTGAACTCTCGGCATCTCCGCTACACATATCACCATATTGAAAATGGGCAAACTGCCCTTACATCCAAAACACTGACTAGCGTTGACAATGTCAGACGTAAATCAGATATTGTTGTGTTACACTATGTGATTATTCTTGCTCTGTGTCTTTAAGATCTGTCCCCTTCTTTCTAGCTGAACTCTCTCTCTCACTGTAGTTCTTTATATGTCTCCTCCACTTCCTGATTCTGGTCATTACTCCTGTATATCTTCCATGCTAAACATCTTACATGTGGCTTACAACTGCAACGTTTTTCTACCTATGAATATCCATCATTAAACGGAACATTCGAAAGGATTCATCGTCTGTCGTCCTAACTGTGAGTTTATTCATTGAGTTAAACTGCCTGTATCGATGCAAGGGATGAATATCAAACCAGCTTGAGTTAGGCCTACTTAAACCTGGAGATGAACTTTATCGCTTTGTAGTTGAGACAGAACAGTAGAAAAACTGAGTTTCACAGCCTAATTACAAGATTTCTGCATGTCAGTACTGATACAGACAAGATTTACTGCCCTCATAGCAAGACAGAAGGGACAGAGCAGCACATGGCAGCCTTATAGCCTGAGACAATCTGCACAGTGTCATATTTCAGCACACAGATCCTGCCTGCTTTCACAGTCAGTCTGCTATCATGAGTGACCAAGCTTCTGCATGTGAACTCCCATCTCCTTCCTCACAAGTTCCTGAAGAAACTGAGTTACCCAAACGCTCAGTTAAACCCACTTGGAAAGTAATGGAGAATTATGAAGCTTCAAGGACTGAATTGTCAAATAGCTTGGAATTAGTCTGGGAGAAAATCCTTGCTGAAGCCAATACAGTGTCTGTTGAACGTGAACTACTGACACTAGAGGGCGCCATTAAACAACTTTCTGCCTCATATGAGCTTTATCAGCTTACCAGCATCAAATTCACTAATGTCTTACAAAACATGAAGTCAGAAAATGCGATGATGCAATTAAAGCGCGTCAATGCTCTCAATATTGAAAGAGACAGTTTTATCCAGCAAACCAGATTAAAGGCAGAAGCAAAAATAAAGCTGTTACAGGACACTGCATCTCACAGATCTGTTTCCACCAGACGTTCTAAAAACTCGTCAAGATCCCATAGTTCAAGATACTCAACACTCAGTGAGCGACTTATTAATGCCCGGGCTGAAGTGGAAGCCAGCAAAGTGCAGGTGGCATATGCAGAAAAAAGAGCAGAGTTGGAAGCGCAGTCAGCACGTCAAAGGGCAGAGTTGGAAGCGCAGTCAGCACATCAAAGGGCAGAGTTGGAAGCGCAGTCAGCACGACAAAGAGCAACAATGGAAACCTTAAATGAACAGTGTAAACATGACGCAGCTATGGCAAAGCTAAGGGTCCTACAGCAAGCTATCAGTGCAGACGAAGGTGCAAGTGAGAAAGACAGCATTAACCTAAACATAGCAGATATGGAAGACCCCCTCAAACGCACTAAAGACTATGTCCTAAGCCACTGCAGTGCACACTCCATTGTCTCCAATGCTCCCGACTACATAGAGACTCCTTCACAGCTTCAAGTTAAAGAGGTTCCAGCAACTTCCTGCACTCAAAATCACTCCACTGCATTTCCTACCTGCCTACCTTGCCTGCCTTCATACGTCACAGAGCATCAGCGCAAGCTTCAAGCAAGTCATCAATCTACAGTCATCGGTACAGCCTTGAATCAACGTACCATTGGAACAACTGACTTCAAGCAAGCAACTCACCTGGATGCATCTGCTGCACCATATTTCCCTGTGTCCTTTAACAACAATGTCAAAGATAACGCAATCAGCACCATACAGCCAACAGCATCTCACATAAAGGCGGAGACAACTGAGACAGAAGAGTTTGTGAGGTACATGCTTCGCAGAGAGCTCACAAAGACTGGTCTTACAAGTTTTGATGACCAACCTTAGAAATACAGAAGTTGGAAATGTGCCTTCAGAACTACAATCAGCAATATTGGCATTACAGCTGATCAAGAATTGAATCTGCTGATCAAATGGCTTGGTCCTCTATCTGCTGCACGTGTTAAGCCATTAAGATCGGTTTTCATGGGCAATCCTACTGCAGGCCTCACAGCTGCATGGGAGCGACTAGAGCAAAGTTATGGCAGTCCAGAAGCTATAGAAAATGCTTTGTTCATGCGTCTGGAAACTTTCCCAAAGATATCCAGTAAGGACAACAAGGAGTTCCAGAGACTGAGTGACCTTCTCCTTGAGCTTCAGCTAGCCAAGACAGACCCAAAACTACCTGGACTCAGTTACCTTGACACTCCAAGAGGGGTAAACCCAATTGTCTCCAAGCTCCCGTATGGTTTGCAAGAGAAATGGACTGCACTAGGGTCATCATACAAAAGAGAGAACAAGGTTTCCTTCCCTCCATTCTCTTTCTTCTGTGAATTCATCAGGGAAATTGCAGAGACCAAGAACGATCCAAGTTTTTCCTACGGTGAGTACAGCCTCTTCTCACCCTTTCCTAAGAGTACCAGTCTTCAGGGCAACTATAGAAACCATAGAGGCCCAGTGTCCGTGAAAAAGACTGACATCTTTCCCACTCCTACCACAGTTCTGGCCAAGAACAAACAGAGTAGGAAGATTGAAAACCCTAACAGAGAGTGTCCCATACACAAGAAGCCACACCCCCTCAATAAATGTATCGGCTTTAGGAAAAAGCCTCTGGAAGAGCGCAAGGAGCTTTTAAAGACATTTAGGGTATGTTTCAGGTGCTGTGCTTCTACAAAACATTTTGCAAGGGACTGGAATGTGTCCATCAAGTGCATAGAGTGTGGCTCTGAAGAACATGTGCAAGCCCTCCATCCTCTTGAGCCCAGCTCTGCACAACCTGCCAACACTCCTCCCAGGTTAACGCATGGCGGGGAGAATACAGACCAAGTGCCTAATTCTACCATCATTTCTTCATCCTGCACTGAAGTTTGTGGAGAAGACCGCTGTGGTAAGTCCTGTGCTAAGATATGCTTGTTGAACATATACCACAAGGATCAACCAGAAAAGTCTCTAAAGGCATATGCTATCTTAGACGTTCAGAGCAATCAATCACTTGCAAAATCGGAATTGTTCAATCTATTTGAAATAAAAGGCGAAGCTCATCCTTACACCTTGGGTACCTGTAGTGGAACTATAGAGGTTTCTGGAAGAAGGGCTCATGGACTCATGGTATCTTCTCTCAAAGGTAACTTGCAATTACCCTTACATACACTTGTTGAGTGCAATCAGATACCTGCTAACAGGGAAGAAATCCCTACTCCAGCTGCTGCTTTCCATCACCCTCACCTCAAGGTAATAGCAAATGAGATACCGCCGCTTGACAAAGATGCTCAGATCCTTCTTCTGTTAGGAAGAGACATTCTAAGAGTTCACAAGGTACACAGACAAGTCAGTGGACCCCCAGATGCCCCATTTGCCCAGCGCACGGATCTAGGGTGGGTCATCATAGGCAATGTCTGCATAGGCAAAATGAAAAGACCTACCAACATTTCGTCATTCAAGACAAATGTTCTGCCAAATGGCCGAAACACTTACTTTGAGCCATGCCCACATCACTACTGGGTGAAAGAGAAGATAGCCAGCCACGAATGGCAACATGGTATCTCAGGTGACACAAGCCCTTTCTCCTGCCATGATGGCGACTTCGGCTCTACAGTGTTTAAAGCAACCAGTGAAGATGACATACTGGCTCCTTCAATGAAAGACAAAGAATTCATCAAGGTAATAGACAATGAGTTCTTTCAAGATGACTCCAATAACTGGGTAGCACCCCTACCCTTTCGTCTCCCAAGAGAGAGATTGCCCAACAACTTACAGCAGGCCATCAGTAGATTCTCCTCCTTAAAGCGAAACTTAAGCAGGAAACCAGAGATGCAAAAGCACTTTGTGGACTTTATGCAAAATGTATTTGGCAGAGATCATGCAGAGCCTGCTCCCCCACTAAAGGAGGGAGAAGAATGCTGGTACCTTCCATCCTTTGGCGTGTATCACCCACGCAAACCAGACCAAATCAGAGTTGTCTTTGATTCCAGTGCTCAGCACGAAGGTGTTTCTCTTAACAACATGCTCCTTACGGGACCCAACTTGAACAACAGTCTAATAGGAGTCTTGATTCGTTTCAGAAAAAGAGCCTGTAGCAGTACTGGCCGACATTCAACAGATGTTTCACTGCTTCATCGTCAGAGAAGACAACAGAAACTACCTCAGGTTTCTATGGCACAAGGACAATGACCTCAACAAGGAAGTTATAGATTATCGCATGAAGGTACATGTCTTCGGTAACAGTCCTTCCCCAGCAGTGGCAACTTATGGGCTAAGGAAAACAGCTCAGACTGGAGAAGTTGAATATGGATCTGATGCCCGTCAATTTGTTGAAAGAAACTTCTACGTTGACGACGCACTTAAGTCCTTTCCAACTGCTAAAGAAGCAATTGATCTTCTCACCAGAACAAAGGAGATGCTATCTGTAGCAAACCTTAGACTGCACAAGATTATATCCAACAGCCAGGAACTTATGAATGCCTTTCACTCTGAGGACTATGCCACTAGTCTAAAAAACCTTGACTTAGGTACAGATGTGCCTCCTGTACAGCGAAGTCTGGGTTTGTTGTGGAACATCAAGCAAGACAAATTCACCTTCCAAGTGTCAATTTGTGACAAACCCTTCACTAAGAGAGGAGTCCTGTCCGTGGTGAATAGCATCTATGACCCACTGGATTTCCTTGCTCCAGTTACCATTCAAGGTAAGATTTTACTAAGACAGTTGTCTACTGAGAACATAGACTGGGATACTCCCTTGCCTATTGAGAATCAACACAAGTGGGAAAGGTGGAGATATTCTTTGAAGTCACTAGAAAAACTTCAGATTCCCCGTTGCTATGTTCCAGGTTCCACTTCAACTGCTAACCGGAGAGAGATTCATATTTTCTCTGATGCATCAGTTGAAGCTATTGCTGCAGTAGCCTATTTGAAGACCTCTGAACTGAATGGAGAATCACACTGTAGTTTTGTCCTAGGCAAGGCAAAACTCACTCCCAAGCCTGCACATACCATACCAAGACTTGAACTTTGTGCAGCCGTGCTAGCAGTAGAAATTGCTGAGGTCATACGAAGTGAAATGGACACTAGAATTGATTCTTTCACTTTCTATACAGACAGTAAGGTAGTACTTGGTTACATAAACAACCAAACAAAACAATTTTATGTGTACGTCAGCAACAGGGTTGAACGTATCAAGAGATTCTCTCTACCAAGTCAATGGCATCACGTTCCCACTGAACTCAACCCAGCTGACTGTGGGACCAGAGCCGTGTCACCTGCCGCTCTTCAGGACAGCTTATGGCTGTCACCTCCAAGGTTTCTGTGTGAGGACTCTTACTTACTCCCTATTGACACCACCTATGGGCTAGTAAACCCTGAAGATGATAAGGAAATAAGAACTGTGAACACCTCACTCCACACTTCTGTAAGTACAAAACAGAAGCTGCGGTCACACCATTACGAGCATCAATGGAAGCAGGTGCAGCATCTAGCCAATGTGTTCTGGCATCGCTGGAAGAAAAAGTATCTTCACCACCTTCAAGGTCGTAACAAATGGCAAGCATCTAAGCCGAATCTTAAGGTTGGAGACCTCATCCTTCTAAAAGACAAGGAAGTTTGTCGGAATGAGTGGCCTATGGGTCTTATTACTAAAGTTATGCCCAGCGACGATAACAAAGTCCGGACGGTAGAAGTCAAGGTAACCAAGGGAGGATCGACATGAACCTTTAGTCGACCAATCACAGAGTTAGTACTCCTTTTGCCAGGTGAGTGACTTGTGCAAGGACTAGCCATGCTGTTGGCACAGCGGGGAGTACATTGCTGCCATCTACAGGTTCTACTCAGAACTTTGGAATTATTTGAAGACATCATACTGTGACTTTATGTTCTTCATCCTGTTGAACTTACGTTTATTATTTGCTTGTTGCATGTTTTTCATTACAGGTTCCAGGACATTCGTCAGTATTGGACTTTTTGAAAATATATATATTAGTTTAAGGTTATGAAATCTAAAGATTTCAGACGGGGAGTGTTGTGTTACACTATGTGATTATTCTTGCTCTGTGTCTTTAAGATCTGTCCCCTTCTTTCTAGCTGAACTCTCTCTCTCACCGTAGTTCTTTATATGTCTCCTCCACTTCCTGATTCTGGTCATTACTCCTGTATATCTTCCATGCTAAACATCTTACATGTGGCTTACAACTGCAACGTTTTTCTACCTATGAATATCCATCATTAAACGGAACATTCGAAAGGATTCATCGTCTGTCGTCCTAACTGTGAGTTTATTCATTGAGTTAAACTGCCTGTATCGATGCAAGGGATGAATATCAAACCAGCTTGAGTAAGGCCTACTTAAACCTGGAGATGAACTTTATCGCTTTGTAGTTGAGACAGAACAGATATGTAAACAAAAAAGGGATCCAACTAAACAGTTAGCTCACTGTGAGTGAAACTTGCATTAAAATAGCAAGCACACTCCGCCCATATGCATCCCAAGATATCAATGAACAACTTGTAAAAGTTTACTATGATGAAGAACGATGAAGAATAACAAAGCATGGTGTGAATAATAGATGAATAACACAAGTTATAATTGACAGAGATATTTGTTCAAAGCAAAAATGTCATACCACTGTATCAAATAGCAACCTGATAAGGGTATATGTGAACAGGTGCACAGTGGAATAGGTCCTCAATACTTTAATACCTGTATTGAAACACCTCCCCACTGAGGCCTCAACACACAGACCAATACACGCAGAATACACAGTAATGAAAATGCACGTTCCAACTATGTTGCTAAATGGCTCCCTCTAGAGTGCAGTTCAGAGTGATACACAATTGTATAGCAGTAAAGCCTTGTGGAAGAATAAAGTAGTGGAAGTTCCTCCAGATGTAGTCTGTTCTTCAGATAGCTTAATTATACTGCAGTGTGAGGTGATGCACGTATGTGTAATCTAAAATAGCAAAGGAAACAGTAGCTGTAGAATATGGTGTGGTTAATTACTTAGCTGGAAACTATTCTCACTTGTAATTCCTTCTGAGAGTGAACAGTACAGTACTGACCTTGCAGCATAGGGAAAAAGGAAACAGAAACCCCAAGATACGGCTATAGAATACTCAGGTGCAAATAGTGGGCTTCAATGGGAAACTCTCTCACAGGCTATACAGTCTCTTGCAGCATTTTACAGCAGATCTCCGGACACACATTAGGGTGTGCCCAGGCACACCTGGCACACCCCGTGCATACACCTATGCGTATCATCATTAGGAAAGTAGCAGAAAATTACTGTTTATACTCCTACATTCCTCCTCATCTAGAAAAGGAGATCCTGGAGAAGGAAATGCAGTGGGTGGATGAGGCCATCCGAGAATTCCTCTAAATACCCCATAAGGTAGACTTTCTGAAATTATCACCTAAAACATCCAGGAAATACCTTTTTAGTGCTGGATACCTGGGGCTACAGCTGTAAAATCAATCTGGACAGTGTTGTCCTCCGTAGGCCAGACAAGCGAGATGTTAAATACCATGTTGTCACTGTGAATGCTAAAGAAGAAGATGTGACACTGCCGGATTCCAGATATTACTGGTGAAATCTTGTCAAAATGATACCTTGTGGATTAAAAATATGGATTGTGTGATGCAAAGGATGCTCTGTTGACAGTTACCTTGCACACCCATCTAAAATGTTACTTATGGGAAAATCCCAGAAAGCTGTAATGCCAGAACTGTGCTGGACTGAATGCTGCCGGCAGTTACAGGGAGCAATCATTTGAGCCACGTTGGCTAAAGATTAGAGTTTTTGGGGTATTTCACCCCGAAGAGCGATCTGTGAGCTTCAGCAGGTTGTTGATAACTAGGGATGAGCTCGGTGTTCGAGTCGAACATACGTTCGACTCGAACATCGGCTGTTCGACCGTTCGGCGAACATCGAACGATTTGGGCCGTTCGGGCCAAATTCGAGTGACGCGAACGGCCCACAATGCACTGCGCCATCGCAGTGCAATCCCTGCGCTGTGATTGGCCAAGCATGCACTGTGACCCCGCATGCTTGGCCAATCACAGCGCTGGCAGCTAGGAGAGCCATAATTGGCCACAGGCAGGTTGCCTGTGGCCAATTATAGCTATGGGGGTTTAGCACACGCCCCACACTATAAAAGGCAGCCAGCGCGGCGGCCTTGTGTAGTGTGTTCCGGCGCAAGGAAAGAGTTACATAGGCAGGGACAGTGTCAGTGCTATTTGTACCTTAAACTTGTGTGTAGGGAGAGAGAAGGATAGGCAGGGAGAGTGTCAGTGTCACATTCTTTGCTAAACCTTGTGTGCAGGGAGAGAGAAGGATAGGCAGGGGACAGTGTCAGTGTCACATTCTTTGCTAAACCTTGTGTGCAGGGAGAGAGAAGGATAGGCAGGGAGAGTGTCAGTGTCATATTCTTTGATAAACCTTGTGTGCAGGGAGAGAGAAGGATAGGCAGGGAACAGTGTCAGTGTCATATTCTTTGCTAAACCTTGTGTGCAGGGAGAGAGAAGGATAGGCAGGGAGAGTGTCAGTGTCATATACTTTGATAAACCTTGTGTGCAGGGAGAGAGAAGGATAGGCAGGGGACAGTGTCAGTGTCATTGTTGCTAAGCCTCCTGCACATTATACACCTGAAGTTAGCCCGTATTGCTGTGTTTTCCTGGTGTGTTACACCAACAGGCATTTGCAGCACTTACAGCGGGCGAAGTGTGCCTCCTGCACCTTATACACCTGAAGTTAGCCTGTATTGCTGCGTTTTCCTGGTGTGTTACACCAACAGGCATTTGCAGCACTTACAGCGGGCGGAGTGTGCCTCCTGATCATATTACACCTGAAGTTAGCCTGTATTGCTGCTTTTTCCTGGTGTGTTACACCAACAGGCATTTGCAGCACTTACAGCGGGCGGAGTGTGCCTCCTGATCATATTACACCTGAAGTTAGCCCGTATTGCTGTGTTTTCCTGGTGTGTTACACCAACAGGCATTTGCAGCACTTACAGCGGGCGGAGTGTGCCTCCTGCACCTTATACACCTGAAGTTAGCCTGTATTGCTGCGTTTTCCTGGTGTGTTACACCAACAGGCATTTGCAGCACTTACAGCGGGCGGAGTGTGCCTCCTGCACATTATACACCTGAAGTTAGCCTGTATTGCTGCTTTTTCCTGGTGTGTTACACCAACAGGCATTTGCAGCACCTACAGCAGGCGTAGTGTATTCCTGCAAAATATACTCCTGAAGCTAGGCCTTATTGCTGGTTTTCCCATTTCCCTGCAGGCCATTAGAATGTCTGGAAGGCAAACAAGGAGAGGCAGACAGTCAGGAGCCAATAAAAGAGGGCAAGCAGGCTCTGTGTCTAGAGACAACAGTGCTGGTCGTGGACGCGGTGCATCGCCATCAGCACGTGGCCATGGGACACGCTTGTCCTTCTTTTCGGCAGCTGGACGTGTTGAGCCGCATCATGCCGAAGACTTGGTAGAGTGGATGACCAAGCCCTCCTCATCCTCCTCATCCTCTCTCACCCACACTCAGGGTACTGGCAAAGCAGCTGCCAAAGCGTCCTCTTCCCTGGTATCAATGTCATCATCAGTCACTCCTTCCCTAGACCAACCATGTCCTCCTGAGGAGTCCCCCGAACTGTTTGAGCACAGTGTTGGGTACATGCTCCAGGAGGATGCCCAGCGTTTCGAAGGGTCTGATGATGATACCCAGCTAGAGGAAGGCAGTAGCGTGAGAGCAGAGAGATGGGATGCTCAAGAAGGACACCAATCTGGCAGTCATATTCCAGCAGCTGCAGCATACTGCCAGATTGGCTCCAGTGATGAGGAGGGAGGGGATGATGAGGTCACTGACTCCACGTGGGTGCCTAATAGGAGAGAGGAGGAGGAGGAGGAGGATGAGGAGGAGGCACATCTCCAACGAGGCAGGATGCCCTCGGGGGGCCAGCGTAAGGGCAGCACACTGACGGAATCACACCGCAGAGCTCCGCCTGTGCAGGGCGCTGCCTCTGCCCGTTATTCAAAAAGTTCTTTGGTGTGGGCCTTTTTTGAGTCGAGTGCATCAGATCGCACAGCTGCTGTTTGCAACATATGTCTCAAGCGTATATCGCGTGGCCAAAACATCAACCGCTTGGGCACCACATGCTTGACCAGACATATGTTGACCTGCCATGCAGCTCGTTGGCAAGCCTACCTTAAAGACCCACACCAAAGAAGAAATCGGACCTCTCCTTGCACCGCATCAGCTGGGATCTCCAACCCCACTATACCCTCAGTCCTCTCTGAAACCTGCCCTGAGAGGAATGAAGGTGTAGAATTAGGTGTGTCACAGCCAAGTACTTGCGGGCACTCTGCTAGCAGTACACCGACGTCCGATTCTAGCAGGCAAATTTCCCTGCCCCAGCTGCTGGACCGTCGAAAGAAGTTCACTCCCAGCCATCCACATGCCCAGCGGTTGAATGCTAGCTTGGCTAAATTGCTAGCGCTTCAACTGCTGCCTTTTCAGTTGGTAGACTCGGCCCCCTTCCGTGAGTTTGTGCAATGTGCGGTCCTCAGTGGCAGGTTTCCAAACGCCACTTTTTCTCACGGAAGGCGATTCCGTCTCTCTACCGGCATGTGGAAGGCAATGTCTTGGCCTCGCTGGACAGGGCGGTCAGCGGTAAGGTGCATATTACCGCTGACTCATGGTCCAGCAGGCATGGACAGGGACGTTACCTTTCTTTCACGGCCCATTGGGTCACTCTTTTGGCAGCTGGGAAGGATGCAGGACAAGGTGCAGTAGTGTTGGAGGTTGTTCCGCCGCCACGCCTCCAAAATGCTACTACTCGTTGTGACACACCTCTCTCCTCCACCCCCTCCTCTTCTTCTTCCTCTATGGCCTCTTCCTGTGCCTTGTCCTCGGAACCAGCGGTGCTCCGTAGGCTTTCAAGGGGCTACGCAAGTACGCAGGCAAAAAGATGCCATGCCGTGCTTGCGCTGGTGTGTTTGGGGGACAGGAGCCACACTGGGGCAGAGGTTCTGTCTGCTCTGCAGGGGCAGGCCGAGCGGTGGTTGACGCCACGCCAGCTTAAGCCAGGAATGGTGGTTTGCGACAATGGCACCAACCTCCTCTCCGCCCTCCGACAGGGACAACTGACCCATGTGCCCTGTGTGGCTCACGTCCTTAACCTGGTGGTGCAGCGGTTCTTGGGCAGGTACCCGAGCTTACAGGATGTCCTGAGGCAGGGCAGGAAAGTCTGTGTGCATTTCCGCAGTTCTTATAATGCCAGTGCTCGCCTGGCTGAGCTGCAAAAGGAGTTGAACCTGCCCAAGAACCGCCTTATATGTGACATGCCCACCAGGTGGAACTCAACGTTGGCCATGCTGCAGCGGCTGCACACGCAGCAGAGGGTCATCAATGAGTACCTGTGCGACTACGGCACCAGGACAGGGTCAGGGGAGCTCGGGTTTTTTTCACCACGCCAGTGGGGCATGATCAGGGATGCATGCACTGTCCTGGCACCATTTGAGGAGGCCACGAGGATGGTGAGCAGTGACAGTGCATGCATCAGTGACACTGTACCTTTTGTCCACCTGTTGGAACATACGCTGCGTGGAATAATGGACAGGGCACTTGAGGCAGAACAGAGGCAGGAAGAGGAGGACTTCCTTGCCTCTCAAGGCCCCCTTTACCCAGACAGTGTTCCTTCTGTCCCACCCATCGCACAGGAGGAGGAGGAGGAGGAGGATTGTGTCAGCATGGAGGTGGAGCCTGGCACTCAGCATCATCAGCAGCAGTCTTTTAGGGATGATTTACAGTCCCAAGAAACCAGTGGACTTGTACGTGGCCGGGAGGAGGTGGCTGCGGATCATGTCGTCCTTAGTGACCCAGAGGACTCCGGACCGAATACCTCAGCTAACCTACGCTGCATGGCCTCCCTGATCCTGCAAAGTCTGCGGAAGGATCCTCGTATTCTTCGAATCAAGGAGAGGGACCATTACTGGCTGGCCACTCTCCTTGATCCACGGTACAAGGGTAAGGTTGCGGACCTTATCTTACCGTCGCAGAGGGAGCAGAGGATGAGACAACTCCGGGAGGCCTTGCAGAAAGGTCTGTGCAACGCGTTCCCAGAGACTGGGAGGTTACAAACTCCTGGTCCTGGACAACGAAATGCTGAGGCTTCGGTCAGTCAAAGAAGGAGCGGTGGGGAAGGTGGCCGTCTGACCGATGCGTTCAGACAATTCTTTAGTCCGCAGCCCCAAGGTATGATCGGTTCCAGCAACCATCGCCAGCGTCTGATATACATGGTGCAGGAATACCTAGGGGCAAGGTCAGACTTGGACACCTTCCCCACCGAAAATCCTCTGGCTTACTGGGTCTTGAGGATGGATCACTGGCCAGAGCTTGCACAGTAGGCAATTGAGCTACTGGCCTGTCCTGCATCCAGCGTTCTTTCAGAACGCACATTCAGTGCTGCTGAAGGATTTGTCACGGATCACAGGGTGCGCCTGTCCACCGACTCGGTTGATCGACTGACCTTCATAAAGATGAACCAGTCTTGGATCACCACCAGCTACCAAACACCTGAAGCTGATATAACAGACTAATTTATTTTCAAATGTCACATCCCTTCAAGACTGATGCTGATGCTGAGAGACTGTCCTGTTATGTTGACTGACTATCCTCCTCCTCCTCAATGATCCAATTGATGATGATAGCTTGGAAGAACATTTTTGTTTCTGGGTGCCGCCACCAGTGGCTAAGGCCCAATTTTTCAGCCCCTGTTTAACAGGGGCGTGTTATTACAATTTTTTATGCAATGCTTTGCAGCAGGGCTCATTCCTGCACTCCAACTAGAGTATCTGGGAGAGGTTGCAGTGTCGTGGCACCAGCACCAGTGGCTAAGGCCCAATTTTTCAGCCCCTGTTTAACAGGGGCGTGTAATTACAATTTTTTATGCAATCCTTTGCAACAGGGCTCATTGCTGTGCTCCAAGTACAGTATCTGTGAGGGGTTGCAGTGTTGTGGCACCAGTGCCTAAGGCCCAATTTTTCTGCCCCTGTTTAACAGGGGCGTGTAATAAAATTTTTGATGCAATACTTTGCTAAAGGGCTCATTGCTGTGCTCCAAGTGCAGTATCTGTAAGGGGTTGCAGTGTTGTGGCACCAGTGCCTAAGGCCCAATTTTTCTGCCCCTGTTTAACAGGGGCATGTAATTACAATTCTTGATCTAATAATTCACAGCAGGGCCCATTCATGCGCCCACCAAGAGTAACTGTGAGGGCTCACAGTGTTGTGGCAACACCAACATGTAAGGGGCAAATTTCAGCTGAGTATATACAGCAGGCCCCTACTTTCAAACATCCAACTTACAAACGACTCCTCCTTGCAAACGGAAGGATACAACAGGAAGTGAGAGGAAATCTACCCCTAGGAAGGCAAATTCTCTCCTGTAAGAGTTAATATGGGGAAAAAAAGTGTCTCCTCTCCACTGATGCTTTATCACCAATTCTTGTTTCAATAAAAACCCAAAATTTTCAAAAAACATTTGTCATTAGGAAGGAAAGTGAGGTGAACTGTTCTGAACAGGTGCACACTGCACAGACAGCAAAACAAATGTTACAGGGGTGATAACCCTTCCCTATGTTTTCCAAAAAGCTTAAAAATAGATTTTTTGGCTGGAGCTACACTTAAACAATGTACCTGTTCAAAATTACAAACAGAATCTACATAAGAACAAACCTACAGTCCCTGTCTTGTATGCACCGCCTGTATACGGCTGTTCAGAGTATATAGGGCCTTTTTTATTTTGTGTGCGGGGTTCCCCTTAATATCCATACAAGACCCAAAGGGGCTAGTAATGGGCTGGGGTAGGGGGGGGGGGGGGCTGTGATGGGGTAGCTATGCCATTTTTCTTAAAGATTTTCATCCATATTACCGGGACCAGACATTACATTAAAGCCGCAAGCAGTTTTAAATGGCTTTTTTTCCTTTAGAAATTTAATTTTGTGCAGGGACAGTTTTAAACACGGGAAACACGTGGCACTTCACAGGCATACTTTAGACACCCCCCAGGTACGATATTTAAAAGAATATTTGCCTTTTTTTTTTTCACTTTATGCATCATTAACCACTTCAATACCATGCACTTATACAGCTTCCTGCCCAAGCCAATTTTGAGCTTTCAGCGCTGTCGCAATTTGAATGACAATTGCGCGGTCATGCTACACTGTACCCAAACAAATTTTTTATCATTTTGTTCCCACAAATAGAGCTTTCTTTCGGTGGTATTTTAAAAAAACTAAGTTTTTTCTTTGTTTCTGTTAATTTTTTTTGTAAATAAGTACCTTTTCTACTTCAATGACGGGCACTGATAAGGCGGCACTGAAGGGCACTGATAAGGCGACGCTGATGGGCACCGATGAGGTGGCACCAATGAGGTGGCACTGATGAGGTGGCACTGATGGGCACTGATAGGCGGCACTGATGGGCACTGATATGTGGCACTGGTATGCGGCACTGATGGGCACTCATAGGTGGCACTGATTGGCACTCATAGGCGGCACTGATTGGCACTCATAGGCGGCACTGATTGGCACTCATGGGCGGCACTGATGGGCACTTATGGGTGGCACTGATACGTGGCATGGACAAGCACTGATAGGTGGGCACAGATTGGCACGGATGGGCACGGATGGGCACTGATAGGTGGCACTGATGGACACTAGTAGGTGGCATTGGTGGCACTGGTGCCCAGCAATGCCAGCCACCACACATTGTGAAAGTGCCAGTCAGTGCCCATTTGTGGGCACTGATTGGCATATTTTTTTTTATGTTTTTCTTTTATTTATTTATTTTTATTACATGTGGATGGCCATAGGGGCCATCCACATGATTGGGGCTTCCCTGGTGGTCCTGGGGGGCTTCCCTGGTGGTCTAGTGTGGGTATCCGAGGGGGGGCTGCGCTGATAAACAATCAGCGCGAACCCCCCCTGTCAGGAGAGCCGCCGATCGGCTCTCCTCTACTCGCGTCTGTCAGACGCGAGTGAGGAAGAGCCGATCAACGGCTCTTCCTGTTTACTTCCTGATCAGCCGTGATTCGACACGGCTGATCACATGGTAAAAAGCCTCCGACGGAGGCTTTTTACCGAGATCAGTGTAGCGGTGGGTCAGACTGACCCACCGCTCCACCGATCGCCGCGATGCGCGCCCCCCCCGGGCGCGCGGCGGCTGTTATCCCGCAGGACGTCATATGACGTCCAGTGTGGATAACAGAACCACTTCCCGGACGTCAATCTGCTATTGACTGGGCGGGAAGTGGTTAAAATGACTGCTCCCAAAAAACGTCCGTTTTTAAAACTTTTTTTTGGATTGATACATGTCCCCTGGTGCAGAACCCGGGTTCCCAAACCCTTTTTAGGACAATAACATGCATAATAGTCGTTATAATTAGCACTTTAGATTTCGAACGTTCGCATCCATTGTATTTAATAGGGTTCTAAAGTTCGTGCGAACTTTCGGTCCGTTCGCGGGTTCTGGTGCGAACCGAACCCGGGGGTGTTCGGCTCATTACTATTGATAACCAAAAAAGGAAGAAAGTTTCTGTTTTTGGCTGCCATGTGGGCAGACTGAAGATATTCTTGCAAGGGGAGCTGTGGTCTCTTGGAATTTGGCCTGACTGCTTGTTGCTTAAAATGCAGTTATGCCCTGTGCCCGGAGTTCCTTTTGAAGAAGAAAAGGGAATTGCTGCGAAGTGTAGTCCATCTGAAGTGAAGTCAAATGGACGGTAACCGGTCATGGACATTGAACATGTAGTTAGAGGTATCTGTACCACAACTCCGAGATAACTATCTGCCTACATTGCTAATAACCTAGGTCCCTTATTAACTCAACTACAAGAACAAACCAAGCAATGAATGGATTTGCCTCTGGATCTTATGGGCAGGGCCAACATCCTTAAAATGATCTCCCCTTGCAAAATCCCTAAATCTATTTTTAAGCATATAGACACCGATCTGCACAGCCATCTTATGGAATGGCTGACCCCCCCCCCCCCCCGGGTGGCACTTGAAACGCTAAGGTTGAACATCTGGCACATCTGGCAGGTTTGGTGTTTCCTCATTTTTATCTATATTATCTAGCATCTCTGGTCCATATTCATGATTGGCTGCACCCGGTTACAGCGAATGCATATACTACTACTGAGGGAGCCTGTCATGTTTCACATGCTTTGTGATATGCCTTTAAATGTTATATGTATTATTCTGTCCCCGGTTCCTCCCCTTTCTGTATCTCAGCTTATCCTGTATAGTTAGCCCCACCACATTCTCCCAGTAATGCATCAGCAGACGTGTGGACTAGATCACATTATGATCTTTTGACCTATACGATGTTCATTGTTGTAAGATCATCACAGTTTATGGATTAAACTTCACAAGATCAACAAGGTGTCGTCACTGTCTGTTTATCCTAATAGGATTGGGGTTATCGACATCTCAACACAACTAACTGTAAGTTACGGAGATCACACTTTAAATGCTTAGATTGGAGAGACAGAACAGTCAAAAGATCATTAGAAAGATCAATTAAAAGATCTGATCCTTGCTAGCTCTAAACCCTCTCCTTATTAACAAGATGTTTCAGCAAGACAATATGCAATCTGGAAATGCACAACCAGGTTCAGTACTCCTTCCAGATGAGGAATTAAACCCTGAATCAAAGCAAAGGGAAAAATGCTTGACAAAACCAACCTGGAAAGTGCAAGAGAATCTTAATGCTGACAAAGAAGAACTACTGTCTAATATCAATGACTTATGGTCTAATACTGTTAAATGCATGTCTGCTCTCTCCCAACAATCTCATGAGCCAATACAACTAGAGGGCGCTATCAAGCAATTAAATGTTGCTTATGAGAACTATGAAAGACTGTGTGTTAAATATACTGATCTCTTAAAGTGGTACAACACTCAAGGGTCATTGGAAGAATTAAAGGGATTTGAGGAGCTTAATCTTGAAAGAGACAATTTAGTGATGCAAACAAAGACAAAGGCAGAAGTGAGAATAACACGGTTTCATGAATCCAGATCTTATCACTCTGCATCTACTAGACGCTCCACAAGATCTTCCAAATCCCTACAATCAAGATCTTCTGCACTCAGTCAACAACTCATAAAGGGCCGTACAGATGCTGGAGCTTCTAAAATTCAGGCAGCTTTCACCCCAAAGAAAGCAGAGATGGAAGCTGAAGCTGCACACCTGAAAGCTGAAGCTGCACACCTGAAAGCCGAGGCCGCACGCCAGAAAGCAGAGGCCGCACACCAGGAAGCAGAGAAAGTAGCTGAAGCTGCACACCAGAAAGCAGAAATGGATGTTTTGGAAAAACAATGTGAGCACGCCACAGCCATTGCAAGGTTAAGGGTCTTAGAACAAGCCGCTCGTGAAAGAAACAACAGCTGCAGACACTCAGTTGTATCTTATGCCTCAGATTCTTCACATACTTCTCCAGAATGCCAACTCCCTGTCACAGCAACCAAAGCACTCAAATTCTCTTATCTGCACCTACTGTACCTCAAGACAATTTGCCTTTATACCTTCCAGTACACCAGACTGCAGCATCTCAGCAAGCAGCAGACACTGGTATGCATATAACAGACTGTCCACCTTACTTTGGCACTAACCAAGTACCCCCTGGCAAGCACACTTATCCACAGCTACAAACCAACATGTCAATGAACTTTAAGCCAGTTCCAGCATCGAATGCCTTCGCACCAACATATGTTCTCAAGTCACTTAATGTCAATGCACCAGCCATCACAACTAACTCTGTTCCACCTGCAGTCATGCATGTAAAGTCTGAGAACACGGACATGTCACAGTTTGCTAAATACATGCTCCGCAGAGAGCTCACTAAGGCAGGCCTCACCATGTTTGATGACAAGCCTGAAAATTACAGAGGCTGGAAATCCACCTTTAAGACCACAATGAGCGTCCTAGACATCAATGCCACAGAGGAATTAAATCTACTCATAAGGTGGCTAGGTCCCCAGTCAAGTGAACGCATCAAGAGGCTCAAAGCAGTTCATATCGACAACCCCACTGCAGGCCTTAATGCTGCTTGGGACGGACTTGAACGTACCGTTGGCAGCCCAGAGGCCATTGAAGATGCCTTATTTAAAAGGTTGCAAATCTTCCCAAAGATTTCTTCTAGGGACAATCTAAAGTTTCAAGAACTCAGCGATGTTCTATTAGAGCTTCAACTTGCTAAGGCGGACATCAACTTACCTGGTCTCTGTTACCTTGACACCGCTCGTGGTGTCAACCCTATTGTTCTCAAGCTACCATATGGCATTCAAGAAAAATGGGCAGTGCTTGGATCAAAGTATAAGGAAACTCATCAAGTTGCCTTTCCTCCTTTTTCCTACTTCTGCAAGTTCATCAAAAGAATTGCAGACACTAAGAATGATCCAAGTTTCTCCTATGGTGACTGTAAGGCCGCGTACACACGACCGGTTTTCTTGGCAAAAAAGCTCTCCCAACAGTTTTCTTGTCTTTTTTGGTCGAGAAAACCGTTCGTGTGTATGCTTTCTTGTCGAGAAAACTGTCCAAAATCTCGACGAGAAAAAAGACGACCTGCGGTCTTTTTTCTCGTCGGAGTCTCATTTTTTCTCGGCGTGATTCTTGTCAGACTGTGTTTGGACGAGAAAACCGTTTGTGTGTATGCTTTTCCGGAGTCTTCAAAAACCGCGCATGGTCAGACTCAATATGAGACGGGAGCACACCTTCTTGTAAAACAAGCGTTTTGAATGAAGATAGCACATTCGTCACGCGTTACCAATTTTAGCCACGTTTAAATGCTGCACATTTAAATCTTCTTTAGAATACTACAATGATGATGTGCAATTTTGATCTGTTTTGGCTGCAGATATTCACGCATATTTAGGACTAATTTTTACCAACATTTCTGAATGCAGATCTCATGAATATGTTATTTTAGTTGATCGAGCAAGATTTTTTTTTTTTTATTAATTAGTATGTTTTTATTCAGATATGCATTTTAAAATCTTCTTTAATTTCTAGTGTTCTCCTTTTTTTTTATCCGGTGTAAATTTGACATAAATAGTATTAAATTATCCTCTTTTTTTTGTTCTGCAAGGCGTTTTTTGGGTGTTATCTGTGGCATTTAAACTCTAGCTTTGGAGTTTAAGAAAATTACCTGCCTACTCACCAGCTAAATATGTAGCTTTAACAAAAACACATATGCAAGTATTAACTGGAACACAAAAAAACATTTATTCTGGTATACAAAATAATAATAACCAAACTAGAAGGCAGCGCTGGAGAGCCTGCTGCAATTTGTGCGAGGAACATACATTACTGAGCACAATCTGGTCCTGGACTCCCAGAGGTCAGGAACAGCAGCAGGTTAGATGTGTACTCATGTCAGGAGGAGGAGGAGGAGGTGGAGCTGGAGAAGGAGGAGGTTGGGGTGAAGAAGAAGAAGGAGGTGGAGGAGAAGAGGAAGGAGGAGGTGGAGGAGAAGAAGAAGGAGGTGGAGGAGAAGAGGAAGGAGGAGGTTGTGAAATTGGAGGTGGAGGTGGAGAAGAAGGAGGTGGAGGAGAATAGGAAGGTGCAGGAGGATGGCCGTGGTCACAGATAACAGTGCTCTCTGTGAGTCTGCCCCTCAATCCCTTATTTAGAAGGGTCATGAGCAGGGACTCACAAAGTAGCCTCTGTTCATTTTGCATCTGGGCCATTTTCATGCCCACCAATGCCGCATAGCCCTCATCAGGGGTTGGGGGCTGCTGGAGGGTGGCATGGGCCTCTTTAATGAGGGCCAGTGCTGCCACACTCACAGCCCTATACCTCCTGCCCCTTCTTGGTGGCATGCGGATTGGTGGCACCTGACACCTAGTCCTACTACTTGGACCAGCCACCTCCTCTCTGCCACTTGGACCAGGCACCTCCTCTCTGCCACTAAGCCCAGCCTCCTCCTGCCTGACATTTTCCGCCCTCTCATCTTGGCTGACCTCCTCCTGTGTAAAAAAAGGGACATATTTTAGATTTTGTTTTCATCAATCACACACAGGGGATTAGTTTGTAAAGGCAAATCCACTTTGCAATACAAGTGCAAACTACAAGTGCACTTGTAATTGCTTGGAAAGTGGACTTGAAAGTGCAGTCGCTGGAGATCTGAGGGGGACATGCAAGGCAAAGCAAAAGCATAAATTTAGCTTAAACATGATTGGAGATTAAAATCAGCAGAGCTTCCCCTCATTTCCGCTCTCCCCCTCTGATTTACAGCGCCTTTACTTCCAAGTTCTTTTTTGGTGAAATTTTAATTGCTCTTTGCACTTGTAGTGCAAAGTGGATTACCTGTTCCTAAAGCAGCCCCACAATGTTCAGATCATTGCCTGTTGCAAATCCTTCAAAATGTGTGTGTATAATACTCTCATTATGCCCCCATCATTTTCATATCTCCTCCCCCACTTTTTTGCCCACTAATGTCTATTGCTATGTCAATCCCTTTTTCTTGATTGCCTACCTTTTTACCCATCTTAACATCTATTTTACATCATTCACTTTTGACAAAGAAATGTGATAAAAATACTATACCTGGCTCCAGACCGACAGATCTGGGTCCTCATCCAAGATAGAAGGCTCCTCCTGATCCTGGGAAGGAACATCTTGGCTGGAGGGAAGGCTGGAGGGAAGGCTGGACAGTGATTCCCTTGCTGTAATGTGGTCATTCAGAAAGGCCAACCTGTCGTAGTACCACAAATGTGGGACATATACCTCCCCTGCTGCTGCTCCTGACCTCTGAGATGCCAGGACACGATTGCTCGCAGTCCTATATGTTCCTCTCAAGGTCCCAATTTTGGTGTCAAGCTGCTCAATGGTTGCATGGGGCACCCTGGTCTGCACAAATGGGAGCAGGCTCTCCAGCGCTGCTCTCCGAACCCCTTTTTTTTATGCTGTGGATTTTTGGTCTCCCACAGAGTGGGCAGCTCCCTTAATCTGTCAATGAATTCCGATAGAAATTCTTTTTCCCCAAACACATTCATTCTTTCTGCAAGACAAAACACCAGACATAATTAAAAATGTCAATCACACTCTAAACTCGTGAAATCTTTATGCCCATATATGCCTCTCCAATCTCTATGCAGTATAGGCCACTGATGTACCAATTAGCAAATGATACCTTCGGTCTAACGTTCGGCGCTCTAAACTTCTTCGGCCGCACACAGAACGTAGGTACGTCACATGTGTGTGTTAGCTTATATACGCTACGCATGCGTGACACACGTCGCCCGCCCATGACGGTCTTTTCTCGATGTTTCCCCGCCCCTTCTCTTTCGGCGCGCAGGCGACATGGCGGAGTCACAGCAGGTGTCTGTGAATTCAGAGAATTCCAATGAGGAGACAAGCTCAGAGCAGGAAACGTCACAAACAAGGAGGCGCTACAAGGCATCTAATATGTCCTTTGAGGAGATGGTGGCCATATTAAACAATTCTGATTATGATGCAAAGCATGGGCCGTATTCCCACCCTAATCTTCGGAAGGACAAAATTATGAAGAAAGTAGTGAAAAGTCTAAAGAAGAATTTCGGTGTGAAAAGATCCAAGGAGCAGCTCAAAAAGAGGTGGTCTGACCTCAAACTGAGGGAGCCGGAGCAGTTAAGGAGCATTAACAGAATGCTTAAAAAAAGTAAGTACTTCTCCTGTGTCCCTATTGTTGTATTTCACAACTTGCATGTTGCTCCCTGTTGTGTTTTTTTCTTAATTAACATTCTTAAATGACATCTTCTACAATTTAGTGGGCACAGTAATCGGTCGATATAGACACATCGTTTGCACACTATATACGATGATTTGGCAATATCCGTTCTTTTTTATTTCCAAAAATAAATGTATATTTAAAATCACTAAATGTTATGACATTGTTGTCTAGAGGAGAGGACACTCAGCAGTTGTTTACACATCTGCACTCACAGGAGCACTATAGTGTGGTCCGCCATAAGAACCTTTTTAGGGTGTCCACCACAGGTGCTACAGTGGGTACTGGGGGGGGGGGGAGATTTTTTCTAAGTTCATTAGCAGCAAAATTTGCCATGTTAGGTGAAAAGGCGTAAACGGGTTTCTAAAATGTTCAGACACCAAAAATGTATACCTAACCATATGTGTGATTGAGTAAAATACAAGAAAATACAAAAAATTTCATTTTTTTTTTAAAACCACTCTAACCTTTTTGGGATTTAGTTTTGTTGTTAGCAGTGAAATGTTTGTGGTTTACTAAGGAAAATACACTTGGCACTACAAGTACACTTAGAAAAAGTAGCACACAACTCAAATATAAACAAAGCAAAACTAATAATTGAAAGTTGATATTTTTTATTTTTTATTTTTTTATGGCAAAATTAGAATTCGGACAGATTCTCTGGCATTGGAATGGCCCCCCTACCCATGAAATAATCAACATATTTCTGCCTGATTGCACGGGCACTTTGGGGGGGCAAGCCAGCACGGACAGGTTCCAGGCCCGGCAGGGCATTGTCCGCAGCAAGTCCTGGCTCGGGCCCAACTGTGGCCATATATGTAGGAGATTTCTTCCTCAAAAAATTGTGCAGTAGACAACAACAAAACACAATATAGTTCAATTTGTACTCCGCAAGATTAATAGGAGTCAGAAAAAGACGGAACCGGCTGGCCATTATCCCGAAGGCATTCTCCACAACTCTTCGGGCTCTGGCCAGCCGGTAGTTGAAGACCCTCCTCTCCGGGGTGAGGGTCCTCTGGGGGAAAGGCCTCATGAGATGCCGACCCAGGCCAAAGGCTTCATCAGCCAAAAACACAAAGGGGAGTCCTTCCACATTCCCTGCATCCGGTGGCAATGCAAGGTCATCACTCTGTAGACGAAGGGCAAACTCCGTCTGGGCGAAGGCTCCCCCATCCGACATCCGGCCATTCTTCCCCACATCCACATAGAGGAATTCATACTTTGCTGACACCACCGCCATCAGCACAATACTATGAAACCCCTTGTAGTTGTAAAAAAAGGAGCCAGAACGGGGTGGTGGCACGATGCGGACGTGCTTTCCGTCAATGGCTCCTCCGCAGTTGGGGAAGTCCCACCGCCTGGCAAACTCCAATGCCACAGTCTGCCATTCCTGTGGCGTGGAAGGAAGCTGGGGAATCAAACAAGAAAAAAATTAAGGACTTTTGCTAATAACTTTGCAAGCAGATTAGACAAAAACATTCGTGGCCAACATAAGTATAACATTTTGGTTAAGGATTAGTAAAAAAAGATAACCAAATTCACAATTTGCACATTGCTCACCCCCCTCTGATGGCCCATTTATTTTCTTGGGGGGGGGCTAGATGTGTTTGGGACCCCACAAATTTCACAATCAGGAAATTTAATTAAGAATTGGAGGGGGGGGGGGCTACAAGGGATCTGCAAAAATACATTGTTAACAGACTAGGCTAGATGTGTTTGGGCCCAGAAGAGCATGCTGGAGAGGTAAGTAAAGGTAACAATGCATGTAGGCCCAAAAATGACTTAAAAAAGGACAGCATGCATGGGGACAAAAGGGACATTCTCAGCATATTACAATCATGCTAATTAGGGAAGGATGAAAGAAATACAATACATCATCATGCATTAAATACAGAGAATGTGATATTATATACGAAAACTTACCCTCATATAGTCATCCTGCAGGACTTGGATGATAGCAGAACAAGTCTCTGGGATTATGACGCCCAGAGCCTGGGGGGGGGGTGCCTGTGGTGAACTTCAGGTCCTGCAGACTTCTCCCTGTCGCCAGGTAGCGCAACGTGGCGATGAGCCTCTGCTCAGCACTGATGGCTTCCCGCATAACGGTGTCCTGCCTGGTAATATAGGGGGACACCAAAGCCAACAGATGCTGAAATACGGGGTCAGACATCCGCAGAAAATTCCTGTAGTCCTCAGGATTATTCTCCACGATCTCCCACAGCAGAGGCATTTGAGAGAATTGGTCGCCCTGGAGCAACCAAATCTTGGTCCATGAACTCCTCCTCACCTGTTCATAGACTCGTCTTTGTCCAATACAAGAAGACCAACAGACACACAAAGTCGGTGCACAACACAATCTCTACAATGAGAACGTATCCGCAACATGGCTAAGAAACGGTCGTCTGAACAGAACGAACTAAACAGAACGCACTGAAGAACAGCAAGGCCTATGAAGAACGACCTGAAAATCAGAAACGAGCGGACAAGAACGCACTGTAAAACAGATACGACCTGACTACTCATCCTGAAAGACAATATACGAACCCACAAGCACCAACTTAACCACAGAAAACGAACTGAAAGCACGAAGTCTGAAAAGCGCGAATCGTCTCTTCCCAAACTTTAACTAACACGCGGCAACACGAGATTAGCAAAAGCAGCCCAAGGGAGGACGCCATGAAAATGGAACTTCCCCTTTATACTGCCGTCGTACGTGTTGTACGTCACCGCGTTTTTAGACCAACGAGATTTTGAAATGACAGTGTGTATGCAAGCAAAGCTTCACAAGAATCTCGTCAAACTTGACAAGAAAACCGACAAGAAAAACAACGTTTGTTTTACGACGAGAAACTCGGCCGTGTGTACGAGGCCTAACCCTCTCAGTTCACCCTCTCCAAGACCTATGAACACACGTATGACACACAGAGACCATAGAAGTCCAGTGTTAGTGAAAAGGACTAATGTTCTACCTGCACCTGCTACAGTTCTCGAAAAGACTAATCAAAACAAGAAAATTGAGAACCCAAATCGCCAATGTCCGATACATAACAAACCACATCCACTTAAGAAATGTATCGGCTTCAGAAAGGAAACCCTACAAGAACGTAAGGAACTCTTAAAGAAATTTGGAGTTTGCTACAAATTCTGTGCCTCCACGGAACACTTTGCAAATGACTGTAAAGCTATCATCAAATGTATAAAGTGTGACAGTGATGACCATGTGCAAGCTCTTCATCAATATCCGCACAACTCTACTACACTCACAAACAATCTTCCTGAGGCAAAGCAAAACGGGGAGCGCACCGATCAAACAGCACCTTCCACCTTAGTGTTCTCTACATGTACAGAAGTCTGTGGAGAAGAACACCGTGACAAATCCTGTGCAAAGATTTGCTTGGTTTGTGTATACCCCAAAGGTCAACCTGAAAAGGCCATAAGACTATACTATTCTAGATGAGCAGAGCAACAGATCTCTTGCAAGAACACAGTTTTTTGAATTGTTGAACATAACAGGAGATGCTCTACCTTATACCCTGAGCACTTGTGCCGACACCACAGAAGTCTTAGGTAGGAGAGCCAGCGGTCTTGTGGTTGCTCCCTTGAACGACAATGTGGAAATATTCTTGCCCACTATCACTGAGTGCAACCAGATTCCAAGCAGCAAAGAGGAGATCCCTTCTCCTGAAGATGCCTTTCACCATTCTCACTTGAAGGACATAGCTGACCAAATACCAGCCCTTGACGAAAGTGCTGCTATCCTGCTGTTACTTGGCCGAGACATCGTAAGGGTGCACAAGGTTCGTCAGTAAATCAACGGTCCACATGATGCACCATATGCTCAGTGTCTGGATCTAGACTGGGCCGTCATAGGCAATGTCTGTCCAGACAAAGGCAAAATGTCTCACTCAGTCTCTTCCTTTAAAACACACAACCTGTCAAATGGACGGACTACTTTTTCTGCACCACGATCACTTCAATATAACGTGAAAGATAGACTGTTTGAAAAGGGTGCACAATGGCACATCATACAAGATGATAAGAAAGCCCTTAATGTCTGGGATGACAACATCAGCAACACAGTGTTCGAAGTAACCACTAAAGACAATGAGTTGGCAGCTACCATGGAAGACAAAGGATTCTTGAAAGCCATGAGTAAAGAGTTCTACCAAGATGATTCCAACAGTTGGGTAGCACCTCTACCATTTTGTACCACAAGAAAGAGACTACCAAATAACAGAGTGGAACGCATTAGGAAGTTCTCTACGCCTGAACAATGGCACTATGTTCCCACTAACCTCAACCCTGCTGATCGCCGCAGTCGTGCAGTACCTACTACTGCATTTATGGACACATCCTGGCTATCTCCACCAGTACTCTTAAATGATAAACTCATCTCAAGTTCTACAGATTATAACTTTGAACTGGTTCATTCAGAATCTGATAAGGAAATCAGAGCTGTTACCACCACACTCAACACCTCTGTGAAACCAAGGGTAAGGCTGAGTCCTTACCGCTTTGAACGCTTTTCTAAGTGGTCCTCTGTTGTACGAGCCATTGCACGTCTTATTCACATTGCTCATCAATTTGCAAATGGCTCTAGCACTGGAAAAGAGAGTCACAAGTGGCACATCTGTAAAGGCCCTCCCGCAATTTAGGAAGTCTCTCGAGCAAAAAAGATTGTGAACTTCTTTAATGACAACAAGTGTAAATGGGAATTCAACCCACCTCATTCCTCTCACATGGGAGGCTCCTGGGAATGCATGATTGGAGTTGCAGGGAAAATCCTGGACTCTATGCTACTGGACCAGAAAACTTCCCAGCTTACCCATGAAATCTTAGTCACTCTTCTTGCAGAGGTGTCTGCTATAATCAATGCAAGGCCCCTGGTCCCTG
Organism: Rana muscosa; assembly: GCA_029206835.1. Lineage (NCBI taxonomy): Eukaryota > Metazoa > Chordata > Amphibia > Anura > Ranidae > Rana > Rana muscosa. The sequence continues at coordinate 213,852,487 of CM055125.1, read as the reverse complement.
TGTCCTCAGATCCAGAGTCTCCAGTATTGCTCACTTCAGCCACTCTTCTTACCCAAACAATCGGGATAGCTACTATTCCCACACAGGAACTTCATTATCCTAATGTTTACAAGCATCAATGGAAACAGGATCAACATCTTGCTAATATGTTTTGGAACCGTTGGAAGATGGAGAACCTTTCTAACCTTCAAAGTCCAGTAAATGGAAAGCCAGCAAACCCAACCAACAAGTGGGAGACATAGTTCTCTTGAAAGAGACAGATTCTCATCGCAACCATTGGCCTATGGGTCTTATTACAAAGACTATGCCAAGTAACAACGGAAAAGTACGGAAAGTAGAAGTTAAAGTAATGAAAGAAGGTTCTGCACACTTTTACTTCAGGCCTATAAAAGAACTAGTACTTTTCCCAAAGAAGAAGAAGACAAGTCATCAACTTGATTCAAAGGGAGGTATGAAGGATTGATGCATGTTGCTGCCTTCCCCTTTCTGAAGATGGATTTTTCCTTGTCACAAGTCTGGACCTTAGAGACCAACATCTGCAAGTATATGTTAATGTTTGCATTGTTTCCCTTGTTATTCCCTTCCCTCTTGTTTTGCAGATGTTCTTGGAAAGTATCTTCAGTACTTATATTTGGACTTGGACTAAAGTTTGTTAATAATAGAAATCATAGATTTTGACGGGGAGTGTCATGTTTCGCATGCTTTGTGATATGCCTTTAAATGTTATATGTATTATTCTGTCCCTGGTTCCTCCCCTTCCTGTATCTCAGCTTATCCTGTATAGTTAGCTCCACCCCATTCTCCCAGTAATGCATCAGCACACGTGTGGACTAGATGGACGTGTGGACATTATGATCTTTTGACCTATCCGATGTTCATTGTTGTAAGATCATCACAGTTTATGGATTAAACTTCACAAGATCAACAAGGTTTCGTCTGGATCGAGTCACTGTCTGTTTATCCTAATAAGATTGGGGTTATCGACATCTCAACACAACTAACTGTAAGTTATGGAGATCACACTTTCAATGCTTAGATTGGAGAGACGGAACAGAGCCATTGCCTCTTCCTTAGAGACCCTCTATAACATTATCTATAGAGTCCTAGCTACTTTTCTTTCATTATTTCGCTCAATTGTTTCAAAGATATCTAAACATTCTTGGTCGACTTCCCCAATAACCCTCTATGGTTCAATCCCAATCTGCAGGAACTGTACTCCCTACCCGATTCCAATCGGTGGTACTCTAAAGGGGTTAAATACCTATGTCATTTATACGAGGCACAGGGTTTTAAATCTTTCTATCAACTACGCATTGACTTTGACCTACCACGCTCCTACCTGTTCTATTATTATCAGCTCTGACATGCTGTTCGTGCCCAGTTTGGTTCATTAGATGACCCTTCAATTATACCCCTATTGGAGAAACTGCTAAGACACCCCGATCCCACTAAACTTGTCTCCATTTACTATGCTGCCCTTGCAACTTATTTTAATCCTAGATTCCGTAGGGCTTGAAAAAATGGACCTCCATGGACATTTCCCTCATGGATGATGACTGGTCTGAATTTAGTGATATGGACAAAACCTCAGTTATCTCATCTAGGGACCGAATTATACACATCAAAATCTTTCACCACTCCAACCTTACTCCAGATAAGTTACATAAAATGAGGCTAACACCCTTAGCTGAGTGCTTCCGCTGACTTCCTACACTGTTTCTGGTCCTGTCCAGTGGTTCAAGATTTCTGGGCAGAGGTAGGCTCTTTAATTTTCTCAGCGATGGGTCTCCCGAACATCTCTTGCTGTCTTGGAAGGGAACACAAACCCCTCTAAATCTCTCTGGTTAAAGTTAATTAATGATTCTATAACACTGTATAAACTCACATTTGAACTCTGGAAACAGAATAAGGCATTCCACAAAATTTGGGGTAGATGGATAGCTAGTCCTCTGACCCTTACCCCAGAGTGAATACATTTTAATGTTCGTGCCACGTACTTTAATGTGCTGATCTCCACTGATCTATGAAGTTCACACTGATAATATGGTTGATTCCTGTACTTATGCAGCTAATAATCACATGAGATAGGTGCATTGCTATTTGTTTATTGACTGAAAAAGTGTACTGCTTATTAATGTATACCAATGAACAAACAAAGTTTTTTTTCTTGTATGTTGGTTTGTCTTTAAACCCAATAAAAATATCTTTAAAAAAAAAAAAGAACATGTAGTCAGATAGAATAGGCTGTGATAGAAAAATGATTGCCTATTTCTTCAAATAATGGACTCGTACATATCCGTCAGCACTGTTTTGGATTAAAGTATCGCTGAAGTTTTACAGTTCTATACTAATTATGAAAGGGGTGGCATTCTTAAAGAAAAGGGGGCCTGCTTTCAGAAATGTAAATAATGTAGACATGTATAGGATGGTTTTACATTTTCATGCTGCCTTCGGCTGAGGAGCAGTTCAAATCACTGTGTACATATTGCAAGTTTTTATAGGGTAGGATGCATTTTGCATTGTTCTGATTTTTTTTTTTCAGGTGTTGCTGTGTCGGTGCTTCTTCCTTGGCTAAAGAGAGACAGGGATCTAGCCGGATAACAACACTAACCCTCTATATATTTGCTGCAACTGTATATATTGGATAGATAGTTATGTGATAGTATTATTGCTTATTTGCTTTCAAGATGTACATAACTATTTTTGATACTTGGATGTCATATGTGACTAACTATTTTTTCATGTGGCACGCCACCTATATGTTATTCCACTGTTATACTGTTATCCCTTTCCCTGTTTCCCCACCCGTCCCAGTTTTTGCCAGGACATTCGCTCTCAGGCTTGGGAGCTCAAATTATATTTTTCTGCAAACTCCGAGACGTAGTTTCTTGGACAGGGGGAGGATGTGGCACCCTGGGGTTTAGTCAGGGAGCTCCCTACAAATTTACTTGCCAAGAGTAGCTATCTTGGTCGATTGATAGAGATCTATTGATTTCTCCCTAAGTTTGGCCTTGTTGCACTTTTCTCTTCTACCACTAGGTGGCCGGGTAGTTGGTGGTACAGGATATGAGAGGGGCAACCCAAGGTCAGGTTATGGGTATATGGGGTATCTCAGTCAATGGGCAGGGGTTTTCTTGAATCCCTTGGCCTGCTGGGAGAGCCTATATATTCGGGTGAGATTAGGTGATCTATGTTCTGTGCCAACTGGACGGCTGTCGGGGTGGACGTGTGTCGTACACCCCGGGCTGCTAGGTGGGAGATTGGGCCTATCCCGGGGGCATCTGGCTGCTAGGCTGTGTGAGGGCCTATCCAGAAGTGAGAGAGCAGCGCAGGGTTGGGATTGTGGCTTGCAGTCCAACCAGAAGTGACTGTTCAGCTGGTCGGAGAACCTGCCAGTGGTCAGAGGTAGAGGGGAAGCTGTCGCCACAAAGGGACCAATCACCTTTACCAGGGACTACAGTGAGTAACTGAAGCAAGTACTGGGACCATATTCTCACCGAAATGGAACGGTGGAGAATCGGGTAACTTCAGGCGGTGATCAAGTCAGGGACCCAACCAGCAGAGGAGACGCTTGCAGAGCAGCCTTGTGTGTCAAGCCAGGGACCGAGACAGTTAGCAGGGGTGAAGCTTGAGAAGTATCTGGAGTGCCAAGCTAGGGACCCAGCAGAGAAGCAGGGGTGACGCTTGAGGGGATGCCACTTCAAACCTTGGAGGAGCTCAAGGGATTCAGAGGCAGTGAATCAGTGGGTTACGTTTGAGTTAAGGACTGTTACCATAGAAGACAGTATTCCTGCAAGTGCAGATGTGGCTTCTTGCTGGGGCCTTTCGCTGCAGGGCTGTCCTTCTATTGAAGTCTCGGAGTATGCCAATTGAATCTATAACTACTTAAGTGTGTCCTGGCCCTAACCCTCTTTCCCTTGCAAAAATATAAAAAAGTACTGTTAAAAGAAATAAAACCTCTTTTGCATCCAAGAAGTGTCTGGCGCCTAATGACTTTCACCATCTTTGGACCCACTATTCCTCACAACCCACTACATATTGAAGGATGTCAGCGGTCTGTGGCCTCAAAGGTTCTCATTAGACTGGAAGAGGTAAAAGACTTTGCTACACAATGTTCCCCTAATTTTTCAAATGCTTCATTACCAGATGTCCATGTCCTATTTAAAACTGCTCACATTTCCTTCTCAAGCTCCTTGTTCATTTGGAAAGCCATATAGTTACACACCCACACCCCCCCCCCCCCCCAATATTTGCTTAGTTGGAAGTAGGTGTGCGTAAAAGTACAAACAGCATCAGGAATATGGCAAATCTCAAGAGATCAGTCAGACAAAGCCGAGATAATTAAATTGAAGTAATATATATTAGATAGTTAAGCTAGGTAAGAAAAATATGAGATTACCAGATATATCAACTGGAGCTGATTAGTATTAATTTTGACATCCCCAACTGGTCATTCTTTCAGAGGATAATTGATCATTCAGACTGGAGAAGAGGGGAGGGCATTAAATTCTACCTAAGTTTATATTTTAGCTACAGGTGGTGTGTGGTGGACTGGCTTGTTACATGTCTTGGATTCTCCAACAGAGCCCCCAGCCATAATTCTTAACCTGTTGCTGTTCAAAGTCGTCACAATAGGAACATAGAAGCTCAGGGATAGAGCAAGAACCCCCCCCCCATGCAATGCTCCATCAAAGTTTCCAGTAAGACACAGTACCTGGAAACCTACTGCTGAGCTCTATCTTTAAATAAATCATAGCGCTCTGGAAATCCTTTGTTATACTTTAAATGTTTATTTGTGTCACAAAGATTATATACTGAACATATGGAAAAACATGGAATAGTTTAAATATAAACTTAAAGAAATTGACCTGTAACCATAAGAACAAGTTCAGATTGTGTATTGCTGCACGTTTTGCACTGTTTTGAATTGGACCACAATCTACTAAGGCAATGCACCTGCTTTCTGTAGGTTGTAATGTGTTGGCAGTCCACTGAAAATGAATGGACTGCTTTAACTCTGCGCACCTTATTAACATGCAACATAATGTACATTAACGTGCTTGTGTTAACATGCTGCATAGTTGCAATCCCAGTCTTATGGTTTCCCTTTAATAAAACACAGGTGAAAGGTAAGTGTATGTATATTGGCATGTGTATTCATTTCACTTATTTGGAGTTTTCAGGTTGTATCCCCCATTAAGCAGGTCTAATTTTCATCTCAGACTGTTTGTAAGAGTAGTTATATCCTTTTCCAGAATTCCAGTTCATTCCATCAGCAAAGGTATCATGATTTCCCAGCAGGTACTGTCCGTTCAAGTTGGATTGGTGGCACTGGTTGTACCACCAGGAACCTTTATAGAGCTGGACACAATCTCTGTCACCTGTGTCATTGTCTTGGTCTACAGTGGAGAACTGCATTCCATTGTGATATGTCAAAGAATCTCCTAGGAGAGCATAATGAATTTAAAGAAACATTTTAGTAGGAGACTTTTTCAAAAATGATAAGCCATTTCCTTACAAACCTCCATGTCTGTAACAGTTTTATTCTTCTCCACTCTCAGCAAGTACCTTGACTCCTGTAAATGGCAGTACCCAAATTAAAGTCTATCTAAATGCAAAAGTTTTTTTGGGGGTAGAGTAGGGGAAGGTTACAGCCACTATAACTTATTTTTGCCATCCAAGTCTTATTTGGAAGATGTTCCTTCCCTTCCTGTCCTGTAGACTCAACAGGAAGTGAGGAGATATTGTTTCAATGTGAGGGAAGTCCCTTATTAGACAGTTGTCACAGGAACCGAGGCCCCCATTCTAAGATTCACCTCTATTCCTGTGCTGAAGGTAACTCAGAATGTGGGAATTACCCACACTTTCATTCCTGGTGACATTGGCAATAAGGACAATTACAGGGCGTAAAAAACAAAAAAATACACGGCAATGAAAATTACAGTGGTACTAGCCCCCCACCTCTCTATCAAAATATATAAATAAAGTTTTGCCTTTAGGTAAACTTAAGCTACAGATGATGCAATCCAGTCATCTGCTGCTGATTGTCTGCTGAGCTTCGGACTAAGTTATTGATGTTTATCATAAGTCTGAACTCAAAATCTCAGCAAGAGCCAGCCATGGAATTTACAGGCATTCTCAGCCATGTGTCAGAAGGTTTGCATTCTTAAATTTGAACCTCAATAAAAGGAAAGCTTAAAATGGTTCTAAAGGCAGACTTTTTTTTACCTTAATGCATTACGGTAAAAAAAAAAACTTCTACATAAAGCTCCCCTCCAGCCCCCACCTTCTCCCCCTTATGCGGCGTACACACGATCGTTTTTCACGCCATTTTTTAAACCGTTTTTCTCGTCGTTTTTTTCATGTTTCCTCTCAAGCCTGTCTTGCGCACACACGATCATTTTAAAAAACGTTCAAGCAAAGCGCAGTGACGTACAACACGTACGATGGCACTATAAAGGGGAAGTTCCGTTTGGATGGTGCCACCCTTCATGTTAGTAAAAATTGTTGAGCGATGATTCGCGCTTTTCAGCCTCCTGCTTTTCAGTCCGTTACAGCGTGACGAATGTGCTATCTCCATTACAAATGCTAGTTTTACCAGAACGTGCGCTCCCGTCTCATACTTGATTCTGAGCATGCGCGTTTTTTTTCACCTCGTCAAAGCATACACACCATCGTTTTTCACGTCGTTAAAAAAAACGACATGAAAAACGACGTGAAAAAATAGAGCATGTTCGAAATTTTTAATGGCCGTTTTTCACGTCGTTAAAAATGCTCTGGAGCATACACACGATCGGTTTTAATGCCCGTTTTTAAAAATGGAATTTTTAACGGCATGAAAAACGATCGTGTGTATGGGGCATTATACTTACATGAGCCTGATCGTGATTCAACGATGTGCATGAAAGCAGCATCTCTCTCGGCTCTCTCTCTCTCTCCCCATTGGACAGAGAAGCAGCAACGGTTGTCATTGGCTTCTGCTGCTGTCAAACACAGCCAGCCAATGAGAAAAGAACAGGAATGCAGGAATGTGGGGCCAAGCCATGCTCTGTGTGTCAAAAGACACAAACAGCTGACTTGGGAGCAAGCACGCACACTCACGCAAGCCACTTGCTGTGGGGGCACCATGCAAGGGGGAGGGGCCAGGAGCGCCCGGTGAGTGTCCCCTGAAGAGGATGATCGGGGCTGCTCTGTGTATTCCACAGAGCAAGTAAGGGTGACATGTTTGTTATTAAAAAAATAAAAATAAAAAATAAACATTTAGAACCATTTTAAAAAACTGTAAATCTTACATATAAGAAAATGTGGATTGTTATTTCTTTATTCAACTTAGTACCTTAGCCCGGTGTTTACGTTTAATGACATGCAGCTTGGACCTTGTGCAGAACAAGAGGCAAGCCCCCTCCCACTTCAAATATTACATTACTTACCTGCATTACCACTTGTGAAATTTGTGATTACCAGCTTAAACTTCTCAGCTTCTCCCAGAATTTTAAAGAAGTTGTATTTAGCAAAATGCTTGATGGTGTCAAAGCCTTGAAGATCCACTCGCAGTTCCCAAGTCCCTGACATGACAGAAAAATGATTATCATATCATTTTTTTTTTTATCGTAAAAGTATGTTGGTGCCTTTTATTATATGTATTTTAAACAATTTTATTGACGAAAAAAAAAGTTTTAAAAACTGCAGAATACTGCAGCTTTAATGGAAATGAAATATACAGGATGGAAATGGAGTACTAAATTTTGTCAAGAAAAACAATAAAATGTTGATTTGCGATTCTCCATTTTCCTTTCTGCTTAAAAATTAATTAATATTAAACAGGTTTTAAAAAACTTCCTTCAAGAAAACACACTTATTTATCATTACCTGATGACGTTATCATGTGAATATTTTCATTGCCCAACCAGAACACCCTTACTTATCATTACCTGATGACGTTATCATGTGAATATTTTCATTCCCCAGCCAGAACTCTGTCAAGCGGCTACCAAACCCCTTCTTGTAAGACTCCCAGTTTCGCAGGAAATTCACAGATCCATCACAGCGCCTCTGGAAAACCTAAATAACAAATTATATGACTATCTGTTGTTGAGCCCAGCATTACCAAAGCTGCAAGACTTTCTTTGCATCAGTCCAGCATTATAGATTAAATATACAGCACATTTTTTTGGGAGTACATTTGTGTGCAAATTATTCCTGCTACCTCCAACCTGTTTCAACTATCCTGTGCTGCCACATATTAACAGAAGCGTAGCTGACGTGAAAAAACATACGTTTCCCAAAGAAATCTGAGCTCCACCTCTCTCCACCATGATTCACAATTTGTGACTCAATACCACAGCACTGATCTCAACTAAACAGACTTACAGAAGGAACATTGATCCCCTGCTTCAGCTGAAAATGTGAGTGATAGTAGAGAAAGGGCAGGGTGAGGGTTTTTCCAATTGGCTTTGTCTTTTTATTATTTTACAGTAATTAGAAACATTATACATGACTTCTAAGTGGTTGTTGTGAGTTGCATTATGATCATTGCTCTTTGCTTTATTATAGGATGGTGATCAGTTATATACTTGCTGATTTTGAACTAATCAGGATTCATGAAACCCAGGTAGAGATACTTACAATCCAGCCTCCCCCATCAGTGTGCATGTCACAAAGCACTTTTAATGGATTTTTTCCATCTGGGAATATTGTATACCAGTCGCTGATACTGAAACCTTTCTCCAGGAGCTCCTTACAGTTCCTCGCTGCTGAAATAATAATGACAGAATTGATTAGAGTCAGGAAGAGGACCTGTCCCTTCTCTACAACTGGTTCCAATTTTTAGAGTCAGAGAAAGTCAGACCCCAGTAATGAATTGAAACTAAATCAGAGAGGGGCACAGAAAAGACTTCTGTTTATTATACGTAATAACAGATAGTATTGTGCTGTCTGCTTTTAGGTAAGATCACATTAAAAATCCTTCAATCCTTATTTGAAGAAAGATAATATTTCTTAAAAGTTACCTAATAGCGCCAAAGCACTTTAAAAGTATTTAAGATTATTTTCATGTATTCATTTCCTTTTATTTCTGTTTCTAAATATTTTTGTAAATATTTATATTTTTCCCTTTTTTTGGGCTCCCAAATTCCTAATTGGCTTTAGGAATGGTGTCTACCTGTGCCTAATGAGAATTCCAGTCCTGTTTTGGCAGGAGGTGCCTCTACCATAAAGTTGCAATTAAGGGCACACAACTAAAGTCACAGCTAAAATATACATTGGGACCTTGAATTACAAGCATAATCTGTTCCAAGAGAATGCTTGTAATCCAAAGCACTCGCATATCAAAGCGAGTTTCCCCATAAAAGTCAATGGAAACTAAGATAATTTGTTCCCCATTTACTTCTATTGCATGCAATACCGCATGTGGCCAGAGTTAAGGGGGCGCCGGAGAGACTCGGAAATACTCAGAGACCGCTCTGCTGCACTCGGAAAGGCTCAAAAACATTCAGGAACGGAGTATTTCCGAGCGTTTCCGAGTATTTCCAAGTGTTTCCCTAATATGGCTAAACAAAGCAGCTTGGTCAAGGACTGTCCCAACCTGTGATTAGATAGATTAGGAGCAGAAACAGAGCAGAAGCTGGTCCTCTCTGGGGTTTTCCTTCCCACTAGTTAGGTCATTGTGAACTGTTTAAAGCAGGGGTCTCCAAACTTTGGCCTGCGTGTATGGGGGTACAATTCTCTGTTTGCCCACAAGGTGGTACTTTTCCCTATAATATATATAAAGTAGTGGAAGAGTCTCAGGATGTGTGAAGTTTGGGTGGAGAACCTGAGAAGAGAGGAGCTAAACTCTGTAGCTGGCCCCCATGGGATTTGGTAATCCAGTGATTAGTATTCCCCTAGTGCATTGGTTCCTAATTCCTATCTTCAGGACCCACTAACATCCAGGTTTGCAAGATAACTAAAATACATCACAGGTAATATCATTTGCTGCTCAGTGATTGCAGTATTCCAGTCTGCATCTTTCCAAGGTAATATTTAAAATCTAGCCTGTTAGTGGGTCCTGAAGACAGGAGTTGAGAACCACTGCCCTAGTGCCTTAGATAGGATGGAGTCTGAGGTTGTTATTGTGTCTAGTTTCCATTCGGTATTGTGATTTTGTGTTGTCTTCATTGAATGTAACTGTATCTTAATAATTACCATTTGGGATTAATAAAGTATTCTAAATCTATACCTGACAGGACATAGATGGCCCGACCTGGGAAAGTGCCCATTACTGTTACCATATTGGTGAGAAGCTGTTTGCCATGAAGTTAAATGCCTGAAGTTGTCTGCCTTGAAATTGTGCAATTAAAGCTGTGAAAAATGTATTGAACTCACCTCTTCTTTCTACTAACGGCCTATATTAAAGTGGTTGTAAACCCTCTCTGACTTGTTTTACCTACAGGTAAGCCTAGATTAAGGCTTACCTGTAGGTGTTTGCAATATCTCCTAAACCTACACGGTTTAGGAGATATTTGCCACAAAGAATGCACCGTTGTCTACGGCGCATGCGCGCCGTAGACAGCAGCGCAGGCGCACTGAGAATGTCGGTTTTCTCAATGGGTAATGCTGGCTTTGACGGCTCCTGCGCGCATGCTTGGGATGACGTCTTCGCCGCTCCGGCCAATCACAGCGCCGGAGCGGCGATACCCGGAAGTAACCTCCGGGGGAGATGTCTGCGGCCAGAGGGGGAGACAAGGACGGCTTCAGGGGCTTCAATCTAGAGGTAAGTAATTCATAATGAGCTAGTATGCTAGTCATAATAGCTCATCATGTCTTTCAGATTTTTATTTTTATTTTTTTAAATTTTGGGGGTTTACAACCATACTAAGAACCTGCACCTGGTTCTGCTGGGAAGAATGCAGGATGAAGTGTCAGGCATGGTAATGTACATAAGCTGGTGAATATTTACTGGGAGCAGGGACCAAGAATAAGGGCAAGAGGCTTGTTAGTGGTACCCAGGAAGGAAACATAAGTCCATGTTTGTTTGACCATGCCTGTGTGTGGGCCACATCTAGCACACTACAAGATTTTATTTGTTTACAGCTGATGTGCACAGGCTGAGGATCCTGATCAGATGGTCTCTGCTGATGAGGACCCTGTTGTAAGGGGATGGAGACCCTGATGTAAGAGGGACTCTCACTGGGACACTGATGCAAGCTGGGATCCTGATGGGGACCCTGATGTAAGAAGGGACTCTGATGGGGACCATGATGTAAGAGGGAACTCTGATGGGGACCATGATGTAAAGGGGGACTCTGATGAAGACCTGATGTAAGGGGGGACTCTGATGAAGACACTGATGTATGAGGAACTCTGATATAAAGGAGGAATCTAATGAGGATTCTGATTTAAAGAGAGACTCCTAAGACAGACTCTGATGTAAGGAGAGCTCTGATGGCGACCCTGATAAAAGAGGTAACTATTATGAAGACTCTGATGTACAGGAGGACTCCTAAGGTGGACTCTGTTGTATGTGGGCTGTGATGTGGACCCTGATTTTCAGAGGGACATTGCTTTGTTTTAGCACTTTCTTTTTTGTTCTGGATCAAGTCATGCTGATTCCAAAAAAAATCCACGTAAAAAACTATTCATCCATTTACTATTTATTGATTTATAAAATTTATTTTTTCAGCCTGCAAATATTTGTAAAATATATGATGTGGTCCTTGTACTGATCAAAAGTAGAGATCCCTGGTTTAAAGCAATAAAGCTTGATGGATTTGTGGTGATGTCACTTCCTTTTTCAGTATAAATCCTTTGGACTACAAAAAAATATATAAAGACAGGCTGAGGTACTATTTAAAATACATTTACTAAATTCTTAAGTGCATTATTTTTCTAAATATTTTCCTAAATTTTTGCTTTAAAATTGTTTTTGTTGGGCATTTGCAAAGTTTGAACATTTTTATCAATGTGAATATACAGTACGTGGTATAGTAACCCTTAAATTCCTGCCCCGAGATTACCTGGAGGCCTTATCATGTAGATTAAGCTGTTTTTACCTTGCAAGCATACATATATAAAAATAATATATGAACGAGTCTCTGTTACCATGTATGATTTTCGGAGCGCCTGGGTCTCCCTTCTCTCCCTTATCCCCTGTGCATTAAAGAAAAAAAAGGTTTTTTTTATAAACACAGGGTTTGCAAACAATTACATGGTGGAGGAAGCTCTCCCAAAGTAATTATGTGCCATCCAATGGACCAGGGACAGGATGTGATCACTTTGGGGGAGCCCCCTCACCACAGTCCCGAGGTCAGATATGGCAATGCATAACAATGGGTGTTTCTGTTTTTAATTCTATATCGCTGGCTAGAAAATATAATTTGATGACTTGTGTAAGTACATTACATAGTGTATGTTATATTAGAATACAATCACTGATAAGGGTAGCACTTGCTTATAACATATCATTTATAAAACCTTTGATACACCAACATAGGTATATTCTCCCAAAGAAGTGGACTTTGTTTCATAAAATGTGTTGAGAAAGGCCTAATTTTTTGGCAGACTTCAGCAGATAAGGCAGGGGTAGGCAACCCCCCCCCCCCCAGCACTGGTGCCGCAGCACACAAAGCCTCTTTAGCCGGGACTTGACTCCCTCCCCATCAGCAGAGCAGCGCAGGGAAGTGTCAGTGAGACACTAATGCATTCAAATTTCAGAGTTCCCCACGCCGCACCTGCACTGAGGGGGAGGCACTGTTCCCCCACACATTGTAAAAGATGGGAAACATTATTTGGTTCTCTAACTTTGCTGTAGCTGCGATCGTCAGCTTTTGTGATGGGGAAGAGATTGGGTGTAGTTCTGCTGGGGGGGGGGCGGTCCCTGCTTCCAGGTGGAGGAAGACTGTCATTGGCCACTGCTAAAGGCAATCACAGTCCTGCTAGCCCCACACACCAGCTGGAGGAAGATGACTCGCTTGGTTGCCACTACCAATCTTAGAAAGAAGGGATTTCACTGTGATTGAGAAAACCACAATCAGGTAACAGTTTGTGGAATTACTATTGAGCTTTGTTGAAAATTTGGAAACTTTGTTGAAATTATTCCTGAACCTTTGCATCACTTACTACTGAACCCCTGCACTCTGTGTCCCTTTAAGCCACAGCCAGTATTCAGCGCAAGGAAAATCATACCCAAGTTTTGCTACGCCGGGACTTTCCTGAGGGAGGAGTCGGCAATAACATGGCGCCGTAGGGCTGAAAGTGGTAGCAGGCTCCATGATCTCCTCCAGGTGATCCGTAAGGAAGGACGGATAAGTAACTAAGCCGGGAAATCTGGAAACCAGTGGATACATTCTAACCTGATCTGAACCGGATCTGATGCAGATCCCCCAGGGGTCGCGCACCGCTTGGTTCCTGGAGACGCTGTCCGGAGAGGTTCCTGTGACTGGCTGCTGGTGTGCATGGAGCGGTGAGCGGTGAACAGCGTGAAGCAGAGGGGCCGGGACCCGACCATTGCCGAGCTCGGCGGAGAAGGAGGATCCCACGCGACTCCCCGGCAGACACCGCAACAGACGCCCAGGACGCCCTGGGAATCGGCGAGTGTGGAGGAGTGTGGAGGAGGTCGCCATCTCAAGCCCACATTAACCACAGGCTGAAGTGAACGCTCTCCCAATAGCAAGAATACCCGCCTGTAAAAGCGGTAATACCAAGACAGGAGGCGCAGGAGAGAGAGATGAGAAAAGTCCGAGACTGGGACAGCAGAAGGGTAAGAAGCTCATGAACTCTGTATACCCATCTCTTAAAAACCTTTAAAGGACTGATGTTTAACACAGTGGAAATAAGGAAAGGAGCTTAAACAAACAGACATAACCAGCAGAAAAAGAATGGTGTGTATGTAAAAGGGATTGGATTTGGAGAGGCACTGAAGGACATTATATTGCTTTTTATTTATTTTTTTGTTTTGTTTTGTGCCTTCTTTCTTCCCTTCCTGGAGTGTGATGACATACATGGGGTGCATAGGCCAATTTAATTTAATCACTAGCTCTCCCATCTTTGACTATACTGCTGATGGAATGCAAATATAGATACGTGGAATACCACTGTGAATTACCTTCAACTATTTTTTGATATATGTAGGTTGTAATATCTGCTGCTAACTAGATACAATTGTGTGGTCATTGATCGCTACTAGGTCGCCATCAGAAGATAAAAGCAGGCAGCCTACAATAATCAGCATGATTAAGGCCTGAACACAGACAAAGAGGCTAAAGGCTGATTGAAGTGGCATAGACTATCTTTTGAATATAAAATAAGGGATTTTTGTTCTGGTTTTTGATTTTTTTGGTTCCTATACGCTCAACGGTCTCTAAAGGGTCTAGGTCGGCCAGTATAGAGCCTGCTGGAACTAAGGTCTTTTGGCAAGGAGAAAATGGGGAAAAAGGGACCCAAGGTGAACCAAGGGGAGGGTACAAGTGGAAACACAATTAAGTCCTACCTTGTGGTGGAAGGGTCTGACCAAATGGCTGAGAGCCCCAGTAAAAAAGTAGAGTCTGGAATAATGACACCAGCAAAAAAGGGGGTCCCAGAGATCGATCAGATAGAAAAGGGGTCCCCAGGGGAAAATAAAACCAATAGGGGCTGACCGCCAGAAACACAAGGGAAGAAAACACCTGAGAGACAACAACAACTGGAAACACCCTGGGAAGATCTACAAGCCCCTCCAACTAAGCAGGATATGATGGACATGATAGGAATGATATCACGCTTAGAACGAACAATCAAGGTGGAACTAGGGGAAACAAAAAAAGATATACAGTGTGTACTTCAAAGGGTTGAAGGAATAGAAGAACAGTTAGAAGAACACAAAAGCGCAATAAAAGAATTAAGACAAAGAGCTGATATGGACTGGTCAGTGATAAGTATAAACTTGAAGACCAAGAAAATCGGAGTAGAAGGAAAAACCTACGAGTCAGAGGACTCTCTGAAGAAGTGAAGGATACAGAACTAGGAGAGGTGTTGCGAGAAATATTCAATACGGCTTTAAAGCGTGAAATAACTGCGCCAATGGGTTTTGAAAGGGTACACAGAATTCAAAGAACGTACAATGTCCATAGGGATTTACCAAGGGATGTTATTGTAAGATTTCAGGAGTATGAACAAAAAGAACTTGTCTCTCAAAGTACAAGGAACTCTATCCCTATGGAACATAAAGGAATAAAGTTACTTATTTTTTCAGATCTGGTGCCAGAGACACTAGCTCGTAAAAAGGCATTGAAGCCATTAACAAGTCATCTGCAGGCAAATAATATTCCATATAGATGGGGGTTTCCAGCTTGTTTAATGGTGAAAAATCAGGGGGTCTCAGCTTATGTACGGTTTCCAGAAGATATAAAGGAATTTTGTAATAGATTGAATATACATCCTATACAAGTAGACAACTGGGAAAAGAGACCTCCAGCTTGGAGAAGGTGGAAAGAGCATGAATGGAATAGAGTTTAAGATCAATAGGTTTAATATATTTCCTTTTTAGAGAGAATATGAAAAGAAATAGTTAAAAAAATAGTATGTATTTGCCTGGAGGAGGGGATATGGAGCAATGATGCCCACCTGTGCCCTGGGGACCAGCCCCTCAATTGAGAACTGGGCACCAAAGTAGGGGTGGACATATAAGGTTCCCCGAGATAGGGTCTGCTTAAGGAAGCGCCGGGAGGAGCGCTTATCGGGGGAGCCCTAGCATTGGTTGGCAATGCGATTGCGGTGGGGGGGGAGGGGGTACTTGTGGTCTCAATTTGTCCTATATTTTTATGGTTTTTTTTTTCGTTGCTATTAAAGTTTGGCCTAGAGAGGACGATCTTTATGAAAGGAAGGTTGGATGAGTTCCTCCAGAGGGTAGATAAATGCCTAAGGTCCCTTCTCTGCTTCCTGTGTCTGATAAATAGCTGTTTGTATAATATAAAGGATTCAAATTGTGGAATATGGCGGCCCTGAAAATAGTCACGTATAACGTGCAAGGATTAAATAGCCCAAACAAGCGATATCAGATACTGCAGGAGATGAAGGGAATGTCAGGTAATATAGTTTTCCTGCAAGAAACCCACCTAAAATCGACGTCCAAAACTAGGCTTATTTCAAAAGATTTTCCCACTTGGATACATTGTTACTCACCCAATAAACGATCAAAAGGTACAGCAATAGGGTTTGACAAGAATACACAATTTTCATTAGAAACTATGGAACTAGACCCCGAGGAAAGATATCTTTTCATTAAGGGTGTTCTGCTTAGTAAAAAATTTACTTTGGGAAATGTATATTGTCCTAATAAATGTCCAGCAAGGTATTTGGGAAAAATCCTGACTAGATTGGAGGCCTTCAGAGAGGGGATGGTGCTACTAGCAGGCGACTTAAAAATTGTCTTTGACCCAGCATTAGATACCCAACCTATATCATTAAGGTCTGAGGGGAAACACCTTAGAAAAATTAAACACAAATTATATCAAATGCATTTGGTTGAGGCCTGGAGAACTCTTCACCCAAAAGACAAGGATTATACATACTATTCATCTGTGCATAGGTCGTACTCCAGAATAGACCATATCCTGCTGGATCATCGGCTACTTGAAGGATTGAGAGGGGTAGAAATAAAAACAATAATGCTCTCTGACCATGCCCCGGTCGTAATGACCCTGGCGTTAGGAGAAATCCCGGCTGGTACGAGAACTTGGAGAAGGGATGAATCCCTCTTAAACGATCCCAAAATAGCGGATGACCTGGAAAAGGATATGGATCTTTTCTTTAAAGAAAATGATATAGAAAATGTGTCCCCATCGATCTCATGGGAAACACATAAAGTGTTTATGAGAGGGAGGATGATAGCAGAAAAGGCCAAGAGGAAAAAAATTAGGCAGGCCCAGAAATTAATATTATTAGAAGAAATCCAAGACCTAGAACAGAAACATAAAGAAAGACAGGAAGAACATAGCTTAAAGATATTAACCGGGAAAAGAGAAAAACTAAGAGACTTAGTGGAACGGGAAACCAAATGGGTATTTAATAATGTGAATAAAAAAAATTACGCTATGGGGAATAAACCGGAGAAATTACTAGCAAGAACAATTAAACCCAGAAATACACAGAACTATATATCAAAAATCAAAGATAAGAAAGGAGATATGAAACATTCGACAAAAGAAATAACAAAAATTTTCCAGGAATATTACCAAGATCTATATAATGTAAATAAAGAACAAGGCCCATTAGCAATACAAAGTAAAAGAAGGAAAATCAAACAATACCTGGAGAGGGTTAAGTTCCCGGAGATAGCAGATGAAGAAATCAATAAACTAGATAAGGAATCATCAAGGGAAGAAATATGTCAAACAATAAAAAATATTAAAATGGGAAAGAACCCCGGCCCAGATGGGTATACTTCAGTATATTATAAAAGATATGTAGAAACTATGATACCGTACTTCCAGACGTATATAAATTCTATAGGTAGAGGTATGGCAAAGCGCGAGGAAGCATTAGGAGCTCATATTATTCTGATAGTAAAGGAAGAAAAAGATCCCTCTCTATGTGGCAGCTATAGGCCCATATCTCTGATAAACATGGACATAAAGATCTACGCAAAAATATTAGCTGACAGATTAAAACCTTTTATGACAGGATGGATAGAAAATGACCAAGCGGGGTTTACGCCTGGAAGAGAAACGAGAGATAATATATTACGAGCTCTATTCCTGATACAAAAAGCCCAAAAAAACAAGATTCCAGCACTGTTTCTGTCATTAGATGCCGAAAAGGCTTTTGACAGATTAGACTGGGAATTTATGTTTGCAACTGTAGCGGCCTCACCCCTCTCCCTTGCTTTATCGGTTATATGGCTGTTGTCTAGGGGTACCTGGGAGAGAGATGATACACACCCCGGCCCATGTCCTCCCGTAACTAAGAGGTGAAGGCCAGAAGATTGGGCTTTGGTGTAGGTGTCCTAGAGTCAGGTCCAGTCCTTCGTCCCTGACTCCTTTGCTTAGTAACCCAAGTTCCACACAGTGAATAGGTACAACTCAGTTTTATTCTTCTTGCCAAGCAATAAAACAATCTTTCTCCTTTGGAAACATGGGGGACAGATTGAGGCACAATCCTTTCCCTTCTTGCTGCTGCCCACTGTGGTGTCACCTGTGGTGAATAGTCACTGCCACTGACTAGGTAATATAGAACGTGAATTACCTTCGCTCACTTTGCCCCTGTCAGAGGAAGAAATCCGTCCAAGGGAGAAATGGAGGCCTCTCCGTCACCAGCGATGCTGCGCCGGACTCGGAGAAGTTACTGCACACCAGTCCTCACAAACTCAGACACGGACACCCAAGGAGTTAGGGCCCCCTCGGATTCCACCACCCTCGCGGAACTCAGTTGAAGGTACTGAACTCCAGGCATCCGCCATAGTACCTCACCCCAGGCTAAAGGTGCCTGAGATGGACTCCATGCCGGCTCCAGCTAGGCCAAGGGCACCTAGTCCTGAAACACCGGAACGCCAGCACCCAAGCTGAAGGTGCCTGGGTGCTGCCGCGTCCTCCGACTCTCTCTCCAAGGTCAGGGCGTCCGCCCCTTTTATGACCTCTCCCTTTGCGTCACAGCGGGTTCCCCGCCCCGCTGTACCAGCTCCAGGGGAGGACAAAAAGACACGGTTTGCAGTGTGAGTTCAACTTCGGCCCAAGGTGACAGCGCCACCCAGGGACCCCAAGGAACCTCACACCACCAGAGTCCTCACATAATTCAAATACCCCCTACACTCTCCCCCTGGTGATTTGACACTGGTCCCCAGTGTCTGGTACAAACCCATACCCCACAAGGGTGGTGACATGAGTTCAGCCCAGAAACCAAACTACACAATTTAACCCTGAATTGTGCCACGACCTGAATGGGAAAGGGAAAACTTAAAATAATATAACTATAAAACGTTCCAATAAAACACTTAAAATATCTCACACATTTACATTCTTCCCTCCCCCTGACTATCTAAAGACCACCCATTCTCAGTAGTCTTGACAGACGAGTCTCCTGCAGAGGGAAAGAAAGAAACATACATCCTATCAACATGTGTGTTTGCTTGGAATGAATGAGTCTATCCTAGAAGAAACTCATTCACTCCAAT
Organism: Rana muscosa; assembly: GCA_029206835.1. Lineage (NCBI taxonomy): Eukaryota > Metazoa > Chordata > Amphibia > Anura > Ranidae > Rana > Rana muscosa. The sequence continues at coordinate 213,833,367 of CM055125.1, read as the reverse complement.
AAGTGCTGCATAATGTCAAAAAAACAAACAATCGTTGCGCAACACTGCCACCTGGTGACAGTGCCGCGGTCAAGACACTCATTACTTCCAGATGAACTTTCCTCTTGAACATTTTCTCTGTGACCCTACACTATCTAAAACCCAAAGTCACTAATTTCTTTTGAGTGCCAGGAGAAGGAGGGAGAACAAACAAAAAAACAGCTCCCATATCTCCAACGAGTAGAATTGCCCAAATACAAAAAAAAACTAGGGCACAGTCTCTGTGTTCTGGAAAAGGCACTTCTGGAAAGTTCAGCCAGGAACAGAAAAGAAAGCACACGAGAGTCTTTCTCCCTCTCTTCTTCTCTTACAGGTAAAACCTTGGATGAGGCAATGAGACAGGCTTCAAACGATCATCAAAAGCCTCCACATGGTACTCAACACTCTTTCCTTCCCTGCGACAGATCACCACTTTGTCCACATGAATGTGTCTTCCCAGCATCCATTTAGCTTTACAGTCCTGAAACTTCTTGGTGACCGTTGGTGAACAGGAAAGGTACCGCCGTGCTTGCTGTACTTTCAGTTTGTCCCACACAAAGGCATCATACCATCTTTGCCGAAAGACCTCCACCTCATAGAGCAGTTCCCGAGGCAGATACGGGTATTCCCACCCATATTCCTGAGCAACCTTCTGGCCAAAGAGACGCTTCAGCCTTGACAAAGGTAGCATAGTAGCCCAGTCTCCTTCTCTGGGTGGAACAATCGCTTCTGGATGACGAGGTGCATTCACAACCTCAGTAGACCTGGGCCTAGGAGCCCGCAGTGATTGACGTTGCACTCCCGCAACAGGAACAGGTGAAATGGATGTTTAATCAAGAAAGGGAACTTCAGACAGTGGACCAGCTTCTTCCCTCGGCGCTGAGGCCTCCACCCGGGGTGTACTATCCCCAGTAGACATAGGTGGGTCCCTTGTAACACGGGCCGAGGGTAACTTCATTCTGTCCCATCCCTTCTGGTGGAAGATTTTGTCTATCTCCCCATCATCGCCATTGTCAGACAATGAATCCAGGTCAGAGGTGTCGTAGCACTCCGCGGGCAGAAAATTCCCAGTCACGGAACTATCCCCCTTAACGGCCTCTACCGACTGTGGACTACCGCCACTTTCAACCACACAGACAGTCCCTACCCCTGGCTCACCTGGGCCTTTTGAAGAACAGGGATGTCCAGGACTTTTCCTACCGGAGCCATCCAGGCCAGGCAAGCAGTGGGGCAAAGCTCTTCCACGACCACACAAGGCCATCACTAGGCCGACTTTTCTCTTCGGCGGTCAGAGCAGGGAGCTGCTGGTGACCGAGGCAGCATCCTCAGATTTTTCTCTTTTCACCTCTGGTTGGGCAGTCACTTCGCCCGGATCAGTGCGCACGGGGAATGCACCAGCATCGATCTCTCCCTCCGGAGTGGCAGTCCCTGTGAGGTAGTTGAGGTGGAAAGCCTGAGGCTTTTCTGTGGATGGTTCCACCTCGAAAAGGAATTCTTTGAAGACCTCACAGCACCCAAATGGCTTCAGCTGGACCACCAGTCCCAAACAGCCAGGACAGATCACACCGAGGGCTTCCATGTCTCTACAGGTAAAGAGAGCCAATCGCCCCCGGGGCCTTAGCCTTATCCCTGTATCCATAATCGGAGCAGCTAGAGAAGACATATCCGCGAAGGAAGGAACGGAAATCCACGGAGCACTTGAAGCCATCCTCTCTCTTTGCTGCTCCATTGCGCACTGACCCACCCGCGCCGCAATCTCCACGTGCGTACGTCCACGTGGTCGGACTCCTCCCACCTTCTGCACTTGTTCGCGGGCTTTTCCCTTGCCCCGCCCACGAACTACGCAGTTGTGGGTTGCCTCGTGGCGCGTTGGCCAATATGGCCGACCTACTCGGAACTCCTCTGGGCAGAAAAGTTCAAATTCAGACACCATACACATATCCCGGATACGATGCCCCCACGTGTAGCGGCCTCACCCCTCTCCCTTGCTTTATCGGTTATATGGCTGTTGTCTAGGGGTACCTGGGAGAGAGATGATACACACCACGGCCCATGTCCTCCCGTAACTAAGAGGTGAAGGCCAGAAGATTGGGCTTTGGTGTAGGTGTCCTAGAGTCAGGTCCAGTCCTTCGTCCCTGACTCCTTTGCTTAGTAACCCAAGTTCCACACAGTGAATAGGTACAACTCAGTTTTATTCTTCTCGCCAAGCAATAAAACAATCTTTCTCCTTTGGAAACATGGGGGACAGATCGAGGCACAATCCTTTCCCTTCTTGCTGCTGCCCACTGTGGTGTCACCTGTGGTGAATAGTCACTGCCACTGACTAGGTAATATAGAACGTGAATTACCTTCGCTCACTTTGCCCTTGTCAGAGGAAGAAATCCGTCCAAGGGAGAAATGGAGGCCTCTCCGTCACCAGCGATGCTGCGCCTGACTCCTCGGAGAAGTTACTGCGCACCAGTCCTCACGAACTCAGACACGGGCACCCAAGGAGTTAGGGCCCCCTCGGATTCCTCCACCCTCGCGTAACTCAGTTGAAGGTACTGAGCTCCAGGCATCCACCATAGTACCTCACCACAGGCTAAAGGTGCCTGAGATGGACTCCATCCCCGCTCCAGCTAGGCCAAGGGCACCTAGGCCTGGAACACCAGAACGCCAGCACCCAAGCTGAAGGCGCCTCCGACTCTCTCTCCAAGGTCAGGGCGTCCGCCCCTTTTATGACCTCTCCCTTTGCGTCACAGCGGGTTCCCCGCCCCGCTGTACCAGCTCCAGGGGAGGACAAAAAGGCACGGTTTGCAGTGTGAGTTCAACTTCGGCCCAAGGCGACAGCGCCACCCAGGGACCCCAAGGAACCTCACACCACCACAGTCCTCACATAATTCAAATACCCGCTACACAACATTGAGACATATGGGTCTAGGGCCCAATATACTTACATGGATTAGAGCTCTGTATCGGATAGGTTCTCTCTTCTCAATGGGACACGTCAGGGATGCCCGCTTTCACCCCTTCTTTTTGTTCTTGCATTAGAGCCACTACTGACAACTATACAAATAAATCATCTTATGCCCCATACACACGATCGTTTTTCATGCCGTTAAAAATGCCATTTTAAAAAATGGCCATTAAAAATGATCGTGTGTAGGCTCCAGAGCATTTTTAACGACGTGAAAAACGGCCATTAAAAATTCCGGACATGCTCTCTTTTTTCACGTCGTTTTTCATGTCGTTTTTTTAAACGACGTGAAAAATGATAGTGTGTATGCTTTCACGACGTGAAAAAAAACGCGCATGCTCAGAATCAAGTATGAGACGGGAGCGCTCGTTCTGGTAAAACTAGCGTTCGTAATGGAGATAGCACATTCATTACACAGTAACGGACTGAAAAGCGCGAATCGTCGCTCAACAAACTTTACTAAAATGAAGGGTGGCGCCATTCGAACGGAACTTCCCCTTTATAGTGCCGTCGTACGTGTTGAACGTCACTGCGCTTTGCTTGATCGTTTTTTTTAATGATAGTGTGTACGCAAGGCAGGCTTGAGAGGAAACATGAAAAAAAAGAGGAGAAAAACGTCGGTTTAAAAAATGACATTAAAAACGATCGTGTGTACGGGGCATTAGAAAAATATGAAAGGTATAGAGAAATATCTAATCTGAAAATTAATAAAGAGAAAACAGAGATATTAAGTATTAGACTTGTGCACAACGGAAAAATTTGTTTTAGTTTAGGTTCGTTTCTTTTCGGTCCTGTTGATTCGAAATCATTCATAATTTTGCTAGACGGGATTTTTCGTGTTCGGACTAATTCGTATTTTCGCAAGCGTCATTTTTCGTTGAATTTTTAGTTGATTTATAATTCGTACTTTCGGTAGGGTACGTTGTTTTTCTTTGATTCTGGACAACACTCCTACTTTCGTAACTTTTTTTGGGTTCGTTGATTCGTAATTTTCCATGTCTCTCTCACAACGACGCTGCCTATTATGCCTAATGTGCTTCGAATGGATTTGTACTTTTCTAAATACATTGCGGTTATTTGTAACGATTCGAAATCTCGTATTTTACTTTCGTTTTTTACATGCGGCTATAGCCTCCGCCCCTGTACACCATTTTGAGAGGGTTCAGCACGGTGAGGGAGAAGCAAAGAGCAGAGCAGAGTGTTATTGTGCTTCGAATGGATTCGAAATCTCGTATTTTACTTTCGTTTTTTCATGCGGCTATAGCCTCCGCCCCTGTACACCATTTTGAGAGGGAGTTCAGCATGGTGAGGGAGAAGCAGAGAGCAGAGTGAGTGTTATTGTGCTTCGAATGGATTCGTACATTCGTAACTTTTTTCATAACGAATTATGCCGAAGACATTCGGGCATTCGCTATTTTGCGGTATAATTTATTTCGGATTCGGTTTTATTTGTAATTGCTTTGTTCGGAAATTCGAATGCTTCCGAATGTCCGAAAGTTGCTAAATTCGGACGAATTTCGATTCGTTACGAAACGAATTGCACAAGCCTATTAAGTATATCCCTGAGTCCGAGTGAACGCAGGGATCTTGTGGACCTATACCCATTTACGTGGAAACAGAGGGGGATGAAATACTTAGGAATATTGCTGTCCAATAAAGAAAGGGATCTATATGAAGACAACTATATCCCCCTTTTAAATAAAATAAAACTAGAATTGAAGGGATATCCGATGGAAAGAGTATCCTGGATGGGAAGAATAAACACAATTAAGATGATGATCCTGCCTAAAGCATTGTATATCTTCCAAACACTTCCGATAAAAATCCCAGAAACATATTTTAAAATATTGGGGAAGATACGGAGGAGATTTATATGGAAGGAGAGAAAGCCTTGAATTTCAGTAGAGACCTTGATTAAACCCAGACAGGAGGGGGGACTATATCTACCAGACTTTAAAAGATATTATGAGGCAGCCGTTTTAAAGAGAATAGTGGACTGGATGCAGGTGGGCAGACAAGAGGAAAAGAAGTGGGTGGGAGTAGAAGAGAGCCTGAGTAGAGGGGGACTGGGAAAAATTATTTGGATTCCAAAGCAATATAGAGGCCTCCTTCAGGAGATACCATCAATGACAAAAGAAACCCTTAGAATATGGGACAGAGTATCTAAAGAAAAGGAGTGGAAATATAATAGCCCTTTGTTGCCCCTCACAGGTACGGGCCTCTTCCCGCCGGGCAAGGGGGGAGGTGCGTTCCTGGGATGGGCAACCTCGGACACATTAAAACTTAATGATATACTGAAAGAAAATGCCCTATGTCCACTCACAGAATTGAGAGAAAAATATGGACCCTCTCAAAGGGATACATGGCGGTATAGACAGGTCCAGCATTTTGTAGGTACCCTACCAAAGCCTCTGTGAGCTACGAATGAGCTGAACGCCTGGGAAAAACTGGTAGAACATATAGGTATAAGAAGACAGGGGATATTGAATATATATAGGATAATAAGACCTTTAAGGGGACATGAGACATTTAAAGCACTAGAAAGCTGGGAGTTAGAATTAAAGCAATCTATAACAGAGGAAAAGAAGAGACAAGTTTTAGAATACGTTCATTCAACATCAGTAGAAGCAAAAGTGAAAGAGATGAACTATAAACTCCTTACTAAATGGTACTTTGTCCCAGTGAAACTCCATAGAATTAATAAAGAGATATCACCCATGTGCTGGAGAGAATGTGGGATGGAGGGAACACATGCCCACATATGGTGGCAATGTTCTCTGATACAGGAATATTGGAAGAAGATACTAAGTATGATAAAGTAGATTAGTGGGGTGGCGGTGAAGCAAGATCCCTGGTACTGTCTGTTCCACAACACGGGTATAACAAGGAAAAAATATAGAGGGTCTATGGTCCCATACCTTCTGAATGGAGCGAAAGCATTAATTCCAAGAAATTGGAAGGGTAAAAAAGCTCCATCAATAGGAGAATGGGTGGAGGAGATAGATAGAATTAGATTGATGGAAGAGTTGATGTCAATCCATAATGAGTGCAGGCCAAAATTTGACAGGATCTGGAGAGGATAGAGAGAGTTTAGGGAATTAGAGGCAACTGGGGAGAGGTTGGGGGATCGGAGATAAGTTCTCTGTCTACGTGGCCCCCCCTCCCCTCCCTCTACCTTCCCCCTTATATCCTTTTTTTTATTTTAGCACTGGCAATGGGGTTTTATAGTTTTTGTGTTTTTTTTTTGGTTTATCTAAAACTTCCCCCTAGGTATAGATTTCACTAGTATAGAAGAAACGGTCACTAGAGAGTAGATATCATTTTTAGCACTTGCAATGGGGTCCTATTGTGTGATTTTTTTTTATTTTTATGTCCCCTCTTCTTTTTTAGAAAACCTCCCTTTATATACATATCTCACTAGCTCAGATGAAATTATCACTAGAGACTAGGGACATTTTTCTTCCCCTGGTTTATATCCTTTTTTTATTTTTTTATATATATATATATATATATATTTTTTTACTTTCAAATTTCCCTCACTTTATATTTTCTCCATCTATAAGAGATGTTATAAGTATTTTTGTTTTGTTTGTTTTTTAATTTAACATCATATTAGAAATTGTCGCTAAAGATTAGATATCCTCTATAGCACTTGTAATGGGGTTTTATAGGTTTTTTAATTTTTTTATTTATTTTTTCCTTTCTCGGTTTCTTCTTTCTATATCTAAAACTTTCCCCTATTTACATATTTCACTAGCATAGAAGAAATTGTCACTTGAGATTAGGAGAATTTCCCTTTTACCTGGGTCTTCTTTTTTTTTTTTTATCATTCTCTCCCTATTAGGTCGAGATGATGAGCATAAAAATGTAATATCAGAAATGTAATATAGAAACTGTCACTAGTGATTAGATATCTTTTCGCACTTTTCTTAGCACTTTTTTTTTTTTTTTTTTTTTAGTTTTAGGGGTTTAAAAATGTCCCCTATTTTCATACCTCATTAGCACAGAAGAAATCGGTCACTAGAGATTAGGGAAAATTTCCCTTCCCCGGGTGTGTGTGTGTGTGTTTTTTTTTTTTCCCCCTTTCTCCCTCCTCTCCCTCCCTCTATGGATGTTTCTAATAAGCGGTTAAAATACGGCTAGAATACGGAGGATATTAGATAGGGTAAATTTTATACAGGATATCTAGATGTTTCTTATAGTACAAAGAATTTGAATGATATATTTATAGGCAGGGGATGAATTGAGATTGAGTAAATGTTTTATTATGTATATGTATATTAATGTCTATGTATAAATGTATGTAATATATGTTGGAAAAAATCAATAAAGAAGAATTAAAAAAAAAAAAGAAAATCGTCACGCTCAATTTGTTTGAATTTTTTTTTTGGCACACTGTGCTCAAAAGGTTGCCTACCCCTGAGATAAGGCAACATATCTATTGTATACAGTATGTATCAATGTTGGATGAACTTATTACTATGTTATTCAAAACAATGTTTCAAGGGACTCAACTTTAAAATAATCAGCCATAATATACTTTTTTTCTTATGATGATTTTGTATACGTATATGTGTAGCACCGGTCCCAAATTGGTCCACGCTATGTTAAATTTAGGGGGTGTTCTGAGCTAATAGTTGGGCTCAGACTTACTGATTTCTATTCTGCTTCTGCCCTGGTTGTGATACTGCCTGCCAGTTATATTCCCTGTTTGCTTGTAGGTGGCACTGCCACCCCTGGCCCATGTTGGAATACAGGGGTATCACAGCAGTATTGGGTGTCCTTTCTCTGCAGCCGTGCAGTGGGCATGGTCAACCCGCTGTGCATGCTGGGAAGGAGTACATAAGTGGCAGACGCCGTTGGTTCGTTGTTCTTCTTGTGGTGGTGCGCCTCGTGGCCCTCATGGCACGGGGTGCGTGTGTGTGTTCTAGCCCCGGGCACCTTCAGCCTGAGGCTACATCGCTATCTAGTAGGCCCAGTTTTGTTGGCTGGGGTCTATGCCTTGGAAAAGGATCCCAAGCTGCCCACCTGCGGGAAGCCCACTCCTAAGGAAGGAGTCCAGGGGAGGATCTGCCCCAGAGGAGACTGGCAAAGGTACTGCTGTCTCAGGAGAAAGCTTGGCAACCTACCTAAGGAGGGATCCATTGCTTTACAGGCCCTGCAATACGCCAAACTGGCATAAAGTTATCCTTATTGCTTAGCTAGGAGGTTCGGGACTTTAATAATCCTGTGGCAGAGGATTCCTGGACGCATCCCTAAGTTCTCATACAAAACTGATCCGTGCGTCATCCCGGCTGCTAGGACCGAAAGAAACGGAACTATCCAGGTGAGCAATACCCACTCAGGCTTGAGTGGCGATGTTTACAAATTCTTTGTGCCTTTGGAGCTGCGTGCCTGAACCTTCCCCTATACCTCTTGTTTCCTGCTTTCTCCTCAAGTTCTCACAGCAAAGAAAATAAAGCCTTAGGCCTCGTACACACGACCGATTTTCTCGGCAAGAACCAGCAAGAAACTTGCTGGCAGAGAGGTCTTGCCGAGTAAATCAGTCGTGTGTACGCGGCTATCGGGTTTCTCGTCGAGAAAACCGACAAGAAACCTCGACGAGAAAATAGAGAACCTGCTCTCTATTTTCTCGTCGAGATTCTCCTCGGCATGTTTCTCGATGAGAAAAGTGAGTGTGTGTACACTTACCTGTCCTCCCGGAAGCCCGCGCATGTTCGAAATGAATTCGACGCATGCGCGGTAGTTTCCTAGGCATACGTAGGGTATACCAAGATGGCGGCGATGGCATCGAATGTGACGAGCGCATGCTCGTCGTAGTCGATGACGTCACCGCGTATGCTCCATTCAAAGAACCGCGGGTTCTTTGAAACGAGCGTGTGTACACTCGGCCGGGACAAGTTTCTTGTCCAAGAATCTCGTCGAAAAAAACGACATGTTTTTTTCAACGAGAATCTCGGCCGTGTGTACGAGGCTTTTCTCTTTAGGTTTTACATCTGTGTGGACATTGACTTTTCTAAAGACTCTCTAACCTGACAACGAAAGCCTTGGAGGTAGTTTGGAGGTAGTTTGCATACCCAAAACAAAACCAGCCACCCTGGGGGTAAGTGTTACACATATATCAGTAAAAGGATGTCTTAAATTCCTGTATCTAAAAAGACCTGCTTACTCTGTTTGCATGTCTTGAAAATTCCAAATGGGATGTTGGTTCATTTGATGTGAATCAAAAATGCTTTTTGTGTAGGTCTCTTTAAACCTTCTGACCATAGGAATACATTGCATATTACATCTTTTAGTTTACCTTTTGTTCCTGGCATGCCTGGATTTCCTGGATCTCCTACATTAAATGACACAAAATGATATAGTCTAAGAGGTAGAGTAAGCTGCATATAGTAGTATATTATAGTTAATATAAGTTGTATAGTAAAGTGACACAGTGAAAGATTCTCCAGCAGCACAGAGTATTTCTCATGAGGAAATTGGCTCCACCCACCCTTGTCACATGATGACTCTTATTATTACATTATGCATAATCGGTAAAGAATATACAGTTCTCAGTGTCAGAATCCATAAAAACAAATTGGTTTTGTAAGATTTTGATAAACAACCAACCTTTCTTTCCTGGAAGACCAGCCAATCCTGGGCTGCCTGGCAGACATAATAAATTATGAAAAAAAAAATATAGTACTATAGTATATAGTATAGTATAGTAATGCTCATGAACGTAGACAGAACCTTCACAAATAGAGAACATGGACATTGCAAGCTGTCATAATTGGTGAAAAGCAACATTTGTGTTTGAACAGAACTACCTTTACTCCTCAGTTCATGGTCTACATCCTTTTCCCCTAGCCAGTGATCCAGAAAGTGCTGAAGCCAGAGGTTCAGCTGGCAGACAAATCAATAGCATCTTCAGGAGAAAGTTAGCATTGACAGCCACTGTATTTCTCTCATGAATGGTTTTCTTTCCCACCCAAGAAGAACTGTACCCAAGAAGTGCAGAACCCATAAATATTGTATCACACCCTCCAGTATCAAATGACCAAATGGTGAGCTTGCTATGGGGACCATACTCCACTCAAAATTAAGAAATTATGAATGGGGTTGCTCTTTATCAGCCATCCTGATGTGATTTTTTTGTCTCAACAGTTCAATTCCTTATATATTTACCATGTTATATGAAAGTCATACCAACCTCTCTCTCCAGGTACTCCAGGTTCTCCTTTATCTCCTTGGGCTCCAGGGGTCCCAGGACATCCCCTTAAGAAGGTAATTTGCTCTGTTCCAGCTTGCACAAAAGTGAAAAAAATAATTATTATAAGATCACCAGATAGGTCCCCCTGATGAAAAATAGTGCCTTCTATGTGTGACTGAGGTTTTATTAAGCAGGAAAGCTGAGTGATTGCTCAGGTATAATCTATAGATTTGTATGTGCGTAATATAGCAATGAAAAAATGACACAACTGATATTACATTTTCTATTGGCTGCCAACATGTTGAATAAAATACTGGTTTCTAATATCGCTCAACTACTCCAGGGGTAAGATCTCCCCACCAAAGTTTCCAGTTCCATTTAACAGCTGCAGCTATTAGGAAACCAAGTGGTAACGTCTAATGGGTTCTGCAGGATAAACGGATACAAAGAAAGCAGAACACTATACATGTGATCGTCTTTCTAGTTTAAGTTAGCTTCCAGTTCTAGATAGCTATTACTATACAGTATATAGGATTTTATATCATGGACAATGTAACGGAAGGAGCTGGAACACACAAAGATGGACAACCAACAACCGAAAACTCCCAGGTGGACAGGAAGAAAGTGGCAGGGAGATCTCACTGCTGAAGCAAGCAAGACATATAGAACAAGTGTTGACAGACTTCAAAGGGCAAACACAATGATTGGTTTTGACCTTAGTTTGAGATGCTTATGAGATCATTCAGCATTCAGATCACCTGCATTTGACCTGCTTTAAAGGGGTTGTAAAACCTCAGGGTTTTTCACCTCAATGCATTAAGGTGAAAAAACTCCTGTGCTGCCTCCCAGAGCCCCCCTTTTACTTACCTAAACTCGGTCTTTCAATTGATGGGGACGAGCACAACAGCTCCAGCCGGTGTCTCGGGTCCTCATTGGATAGATTTATAGCAGAAGGAGCCATTGGCTTCCACTGCTTTCAATCAAATCCAATGTCATGGGAGCCAAGGCGGGGTCTGGTCCTGCTGTCTGTTTTAATGGATGCAGTAGCAGGACACGGGAGCGCGCCTGCACAAGTGCCCCCAGGGAAAGCGCTTCTCCGTTGGGGCCCTCGAGAAGAGGAGGAGCCAGGACCCCAGAAGAGGAGGATTTGGGCCACTCTGTGCAAAACCCTTGCACAGAGGAGGTAAGTATGACACGTTTGTTTTTGTTTTTTTTAAAACAAGACTTTACAACCCCTTTAAGCTACTTTTGCATCTCTATACACTTGTATGGGAAGAAGAGCAGTTCTGAAGCAAACAAGGACTGTTGGCCGCTAAGAAGGCAGAGCCCGATTCAGCCCATTAAGTTCCAACCATAACTAAAATATCACTTTTGAATGGACTTACTCTTTAATAAGAGTTGAGTCAAAATTATTTAGAGAATTTCATAGACAAATATTTACCCCAAAACTTGATCCCATAGTTAAAGTTTCTTTGAAGAATATATAAATAATAAAATAATATCTCACCAGAACATGTTTCCTCAGCATTACTGAGTGTGGTGAGCAGAAAGAGGACCACAACTGGTAGGGCCAACATCACAACTCCTGATCATTCAACCAGCTTCTCTTCTTGGTATGTCTGACACTATTTATATACAGTCAAAGTCCAGTACGAATAATAACCAAACTGTCTCAAAAAACGATGGAAATCATTGCGCAACCTCAAAAACAACGATATTACTCTGGGAATGTGTCACATTTTTATCACAGAAATATCATTTAACAAATGCTCTTGGTGTCCTCAAACTCATCCATAAGCCAGCTGACAATGTTCAACACTCCATTTCAATTCTGATGACAGATGAGGAAAGATGTTATTGATATTTTAAGTCAACAAGAGTTGACACTTCAACAGTTGCAACATAAAATGGGTAATTTTTCAAATGTCATTGTTAAGTCCAATTCCATGTGCAGAAGAAATAAGATCCATGTTAGGTTTTTACTGCAGGCTGTAACGCATTGGGAGAGAAATTCTAGAACTTCCTGTTAAAATATGAAGTGGGTGGGAAATTTCTGCAGTGCAGATACAAACTGTACCAAAATACTGCACCCTTCCCCCCACCAATCAGGGTTAAATGTGATCCTCTTATGAAAAAAGTTGTGTTTTCATTTAAAGGGGCCATTAAATCTCATTATTGCAAAATATGTGTTGACCTTACATTAAAAAAATGTCATTTTATTTTACGTGTGTTACCATTGTTTTCTACGTAGCACAAGTGTAGCGGCCTCCTCTCTCTCCTCTTTTCTCTATCAGCTCGTCTGTCTCTTTTCTAGGGGTACCTTAGAGGAGAGAGTGTGGGGTCACCACGCCAAGCCTTAACCGCAGATGTTTGTGTGGTGTAAGCAAAGTTCTTGTTTTACCTTCGGGTCGGTGTTCTGCACCTGGGACCTCCAAAGAGAGTTACCTTGAACAATGTCTGCCAGAAAACGAGCCCCACACCATTAAAGTCCAACACTCCTTTATTCTTCTCAATGCAAAAGTGAACACAATCAGTTGGACTCCCTTAGAGAACAGAACAGACAAGGAGGTGTGGATGCGAGCAGGGATGAGCCGAATACCCCCCTGTTCGGTTCGCACCAGAACCTGCGAACAGACAAAATGTTCGTGTAAACTTTAGAACCCTATTAAATACAATGGACTCGAACGTTCGAAATCTAAAGTGTTAATTATAAAGGCTAATATGCAAGTTATTGTCCTAAAAAGTGTTTGGGGACCTGGGTCCTGCCCCAGGGGACATGTATCAATGCAAAAAGAAGTTTTAAAAACTGCCGTTTTTTCGGGAGCAGTGATTTTAATAATGCTTAAAATGAAAAAATAAAAGTGAAATATTCCTTTAAATTTCGTACCTGGGGGGTGTGTATGATATGCATGTGAAGTGGCGCATATTTCCCGTGCTTAGAACTGTCCCTGCAAAAAATGTCATTTTTGAAAGAAAAAAATGCATTTAAAACTGACTTGCGGCTATTAATGAATTGTCGGCTCCCGGCAATACATTCAAAAGTCATTGATAAAAAAAAAAAAAAAGCGTGGGGGTTCCCCCAGAATTCAATTACCAGGCCCTTCAGGTCTGGAATGGATATAAAGGGGAACCCCGCCGCAAATTTAAAAAAAAATTGACGTGGGGTTCCCCCAAATATCCATTCCAGGCCCTTCAGATCTGGCATGGATTTTAAGGGGAACTGCACCCCAAATTAAAAAATAAAATGGCGTGGAGTCCCCCTAAAAATCCATACCAGACCCCTTATCCGAGCACGCAACCTGGCCGGCCGCAGGGGAAAAGGGGAGGACGAGAGAGCAGCCCCCCCCTCCCTCCTGAACCGTACCAAGCCACATGCCCTCAACATGGGGAGGATGTCCCCATGTTGATGGGGACAAGGGCCTCATCCCCACAACCCTTGCCCGGTGGTTGTGGGGGTCTGCGGGCGGGGGGCTTATCGGAATCTGGAAGACCCCTTTAACAAAGGGGACCCCCAGATCCCGGCCCCCCCTATGTGAATTGGTAAGGGGTACATTGTACCCCTACCATTTCACGAAGAAAGCATAAAAAAATGTTTAAAAAAAACACACAAACACTTTGAAAAAGTCCTTTATTTAAAAAAAACAAAAAAACATTCCAGCGGTGAAATCCAGTGTCCCGCGGCGATCCCGATGTCCAGCGCTGTCCTTCATTGGTTGTGCCTGAGCGGACCTGATGGGGAACTCCCTCTCAGTATTTTAAATGTATAGACCCGCCCCTTCTAAAGTTCCCCATCAGGTCCGCTCAGCGGACCAGATGCGGAACATGAGAAGGGGCGGGTCTATACATGTATTACCAAAGTGAGAGCAGTTCCCCATCAGGTCCGCCCCCTCGGTATGTCAGACCCCGCCTACGTCATTAGCTTGAGCGGGGAACTTCCTTCACTATGTAAATTTAAATTACACAGTGAAAGAAGTTCCCCGCTCAAGCCAATGACGTAGGCGGGTCCGACATACCGAGGGGGCGGACCTGATGGGGAACTGCTCTCACTTTGGTAATACATGTATAGACCCGCCCCTTCTCATGTTCCGCATCTGGTCCGCTGAGCGGACCTGATTGGGAACTTTAGAAGGGGCGGGTCTATACATTTAAAATACTGAGAGGGAGTTCCCCATCAGGTCCGCTCAGGCACAACCAATGAAGGACAGCGCTGGACATCGGGATCGCCGCGGGACACTGGATTTCACCGCTGGAATGTTTTTTTTTTTTTTTTAAATAAAGGACTTTTTCAAGGTGTTTGTGTGTTTTTTTAAACATTTTTTTACGCTTTCTTCGTGAAATGGTAGGGGTACAATGTACCCCTTACCAATTCACATAGGGGGGGGCCGGGATCTGGGGGTCCCCTTTGTTAAAGGGGTCTTCCAGATTCCGATAAGCCCCCCGCCCGCAGACCCCCACAACCACCGGGCAAGGGTTGTGGGGATGAGGCCCTTGTCCCCATCAACATGGGGACATCCTCCCCATGTTGAGGGCATGTGGCTTGGTACGGTTCAGGAGGGAGGGGGGGCCGCTCTCTCGTCCCCCCTTTTCCCCTGCGGCCGGCCAGGTTGCGTGCTCGGATAAGGGGTCTGGTATGGATTTTTAGGGGGACTCCACGCCATTTTTTTTTTTATTTAGGGTGGAGTTCCCCTTAAAATCCATGCCAGATCTGAAGGGCCTGGAATGGATACTTGGGGGAACCCCACGTCAATTTTTTTTTAAATTTGCGGCGGGGTTCCCCTTAATATCCATTCCAGACCTGAAGGGCCTGGTAATTGAATTCTGGGGAACCCCCACGCTTTTTTTTTTTTTTTAATCAATGACTTTTGTATGTATTGCCGGGAGCCGACAATTCATTAATAGCCGCGAGTCAGTTTTAAATGCATTTTTTTCTTTCAAAAATGACATTTTTTGCAGGGACAGTTCTAAGCACGGGAAACATGCGCCACTTTACAATGCATATCATACACACCCCCCAGGTATGAAATTTAAAGGAATATTTCACTTTTATTTTTTCATTTTAAGCATTATTAAAATCACTGCTCCCGAAAAAACGGCCGTTTTTAAAACTTCTTTTTGCATTGATACATGTCCCCTGGGGCAGGACCCAGGTCCCCAAACACTTTTTAGGACAATAACTTGCATATAAGCCTTTATAATTAGCACTTTAGATTTCTCCCATAGATTTTTCGAATTTGCCGCGAACACCCCAATTTGTTCGCTGTTCGGCGAACGGGCGAACAGGCAATGTTCGAGTCGAACATGAGTTCGACTCGAACTCGAAGCTCATCCCTAGATGCGAGTAGGCCCAGACACAATGAACTCTCCACTTTCCTTCCTGAAAGTGGGTTGCGGTCTCCGAGCGAGGGGGGATTTCCTTCCAGGCGGTCTCCGATGAGAGGCCCACCTGTCACTGGCAATATGCTGCACCAGGTCTTCAAGCAAGTATCTCCCACCGGTCCATTACGCCTTCCGGATTTGGGTACCCACTCCCGGGGTTCCCTAGGACCTCCTTCCCTCACGGAACTCAGTGGTGGGCACTGAGCTCCAGACCTCCATCCGAGTACCTCACCCCAGGCTAAAGGTGCCTGGGATGGAACACGACCTCCGAATGTCCTCTAGGCCTAGGCCGCCTAGGGGACCGACACGAACCACCGCCCTCAGGCTGAAGGTGCCCGGGACTCGACTCCCGCCACCAAAAATGGCCGCCCCCTTTATACCCCCTCCCAGCAAGCACGGCGGGTTCCCCGCCCCACCATACAACCGCTGAGAGAGAGGCCAAAAGAGGTACGCTTTACGATGGCTCAACCCCGGGCCCAAAGTGACAGCTCCACCTGGTGGGCCCCAGGGAACCATACATCACAGTTTCCCCACCAGATTCAAAAATAGGAAAGCATATACCCGCTACACAAGTTTTCTTTCACTAGGGGCACTACACCTAAATGTTGAGATGAGAAACAAAAAAGAAAAAAAGATTTTACTCAGATAGTACTTTTTTCATCATGTGTGCATGCAATCTAATGCCCCATACACACGATCGTTTTTCATGCCGTTAAAAATGCCATTTTAAAAAATGGCTATTAAAAATGATCGTGTGTATGCTCCAGAGCATTTTTAACGACGTGAAAAACGGGCATTAAAAAATTCGAACATACTCTCTTTTTTCATGTCGTTTTTCATGTCGTTTTTTTAACGACGTGAAAAACGATAGTGTGTATGCTTTAACGTCGTGAAAAAAACGCGCATGCTCAGAATCAAGTATGAGACGGGAGCGCTCGTTTTGGTAAAGCTAGCGTTGGAACTAGATATGGCACATTCATCACGGTGGAATTAATTGCATCGTTTTAATGCTGCGCATTCCGTTCTTCTTTTGATAATGCTTAAACAATTACCTTCTTTTGCTAATGACATTGAGAGTTATGCCAAACTTGTTTCTAAAGTAATTCCTAATTGATTTAATGATAGAAAAATATTATTTTCAAGCCACATCTCCCTCATAAATTCATGAATAAATGTAAAGATCAATTTTTTTTTTTTAAAGTTTTTGCAGTTTATTTTAGTAATTAAGTTAGCTTATTTATTTTTTTGGTCCTTTTTTTTTGCTTAAATTATTCTTGTGTAAAGTTACCACACCAACCTTCAAAATTTGTCTCATTTTGCCTCAAGGTGGTTTGTGTCCCTTGTTAATAACAATAATATTATTTTAAATGTCCCTGCCTACTCCCTAGCAAAGTCTCTTTTGAAATACAAATCACATAGTCAAGTATTTTAAGCCAAAAAAAAGTATCCTTTATTTAGGAACATAACAGATTAAAGGGGAAGGCAGCACTGGAGAGCCTGCTTGCATTTGTGCATCCTTTGGACCCCACAACAACCATCCAAGATGTGAAAACCAAACTATTGATTGAAAGAAATAAAAAAGGAGCCCAATCTTGGCTTGAACTCCCAGAGGTCAGGAACCGCAGCAGATAAGTCATATATGTCCCCAGTCTGTGGTACTACAGCAGGCATTATTTTTTCCTCTTCCTTGTAGCCTTCTCTCCAGCCTTCACTGCAGCCTTCTCTGCAGCCTTGGTTGGTTTCTTCCTCGGAGGCTGTGGATCAGGAGGAGAGGTTGTGGCAGGAGGAGTAGTAGGAGGAGGAGGAGGAGGTGGAGGAGTAGGGACAACCTCCGTGATGTCGGTGAACTTGGTGAGTTCACCGAGCAATCCCTTGTTAATTACCTTCAGGAGAATGTTCTCACTATAGAGCTTTTGACGCAGGTCCATTTGGGCTAGCTTATGTGCGAGGACTGCGGCAAAGCCCTCCTCAGCAGAGGGTGCCTCTCTGAGGGCCGCAGTAGCCTCTTTGATGAAGGCTCTTGTTTCCTCCTCCACCTGCCTACCTCTCCTTGGCCCTCGTGGTTTCATTATCAGGGGAGGCATCTGGGCTCTTGTGCTGGGCCCAGCCTCCTCCTGGGTGCCACTGGGCCCAGCCTCCTCCTGGGTGCCACTGGGCCCTGCCTCCTCCTGGGTGCCACTGGGCCCTGCCTCCTCCTGGTCCCCAACATCACCCACCCGGCTCTGCTCTGGCTGTAAAAAAAGAAAGGGACTTTATTTATTTTTTGCCACCATCAATCACACACATTGTTCACCTCCAGACATTTTTTAATTGAATGTGACAAATTAGTAAATTTTCAGAGATTCCGCCTCCTGATGTTGTTGCCTTGTCCACATCAAATTTGACCACTACTGTATCTTGCTCTTTAAATCCTTTTTTTTTCGAACATTAAATACCTAACAATACTAACATCAATTTAAATTCATCACTTTTGTAACATATAAATGTAGATATCAATACTTTACCTGGCTCCATATATCCAAATCTGCCTCCTCAAGGACCTGATCTTGATCCTCAGAGGAAGCCAGAGCAGGGTTGCCAGGAAGGCTGGAGGGCTGGCTGCAAGGAAGGCTGGAGGTTTGGCTACAAGGAAGGCTGGATTGACCTCTGGGGGGAAGGGTGGACAGAGATTCCCGCACTTCCAGCTGGTCATCCAGAAAAGATAGCTTGCTGTAGTACCACAGAGTGGGTTTATAAACCTTATCTGCTGCAGCACCTGACCTCTGGGACTTCAGGACCATATTCCTCTGGGTCCTGTATGTTCCCCTGATGGTACCAATTTTGGTTTTCACATCTTGGAGAGTTGTTGTGGGTATCTGGGTTTGGACAAATGCAAGCAGGCTCTCCAGTGCTGCTGTCCTGGCCGTTTTGTTTTTATTGGACACACTTTTGGTCTGCCACAGGATAGGGAGTTCCTTCCATTTATCAATGAACTCCCCCATAAAGTCAGGGTTTTTGAATGTATTCATTCTCTCTGTAAAATCAAGAACCAAGAAAATACATATGTTTCAGGCACCATTCATCAAATCAGCATTTTGGACAGATATAAAAGCCCCAAATCTCCTCCTCTGAGGAAACCCAAATCCTTTAAATGTTATGTACCTTGGTCAACACGTTCGTTGCGAACTCCCTCTCCCGCCAAATGAACGTATTTTCGACACATGGATCTTCACTTGATATACACTGCGCATGCGTGAAACTCTGCACGCTTTCCCCGCCCCTGACGTTCGATATTGTACTTTCCCCGCCCCTTCTCGCTCGTCGTAGTGCTTAGTAACATGGCGGAGACACAGGTGGCTGAGATTACCTCTACAGAGGATGAAATTCCTGAGGAGCCCAAATCCCGATCCAGGAGATATAAGGCATCCAACATGTCATTCGAGGAAATGGTGGAGATGGTCGCCATTTTGAAGAGGGAGGATTATGATGCCAAGCATGGGCCGTATAAAAGGCCTAATCTGGTCAAGACAAAAATTATGGGCAAAGTGGTCAAAAGTCTTCACCAAAAATTCGGGGTGTGCAGAACGAAGTGTGACAGCAGGAAGGTAAAGTCACCTGGTTGCATCCAGGGGGGTAGATATATTTCGCCCAGATTCAGGCTTTACGCCGATTTATACAGCTAGGTGGAGAGTTGTATAAGCCCAGCTGAGACTAGTGGGCTCATTGATGACTCATACCTCTAGGGAGAGGGCTGGGCGTCGTGCAGACAGGGAGTTGATGAGTCCAGCTGAACCTTGTCAGCTCATTTAGGCCTCTATAAGAAAGCCCAGATTCATTAGATGTTAGCTCATGCCTGGAAGCAGACCTGTGTGGACTGTCTAGGGAGAGTGAACCCCTGTGCGGTGAGAGAAAGCCTGTGTGGCTATATTTTTCTTGGACATTTAAAACCAGGGACTAGGACAGCACTAGGCTGATCCCAGTCGTTAGTTAGGAAACCTGTAAGTTTAGTCAGAGGTCAAGTTGACCAGGATTTATTTTGTGTTTGTTTTTTTTGCCTTGCTGTGTTTTTGTCACTGTAAATAGAAAATAAACCGCACCTTTTTTTTGATTTTGAAAACCACAACCTCCGTCTGCTGGGCCTGTTTTTGGGTGGGGAGCCCATCCCGGGGGTCACACATACCCGCTGCCGAGCTAGCCCCCTCACAGTTGGTGGAGAACCAGTGGCAGTTTTTTTTTAAGCCAGCATGGAGGAGATACTGAAACAGCTGGCTCTAGCAAATGCCAATCAACAGCAGACAAATGCAGGTTTGCAAAGGAGCCTTGCAGCCCAGCAGCAAGCTCATCAACAGAGCCTTGCAACTTTACAACAGAGTCTGGAGGCTCAGCAACAAGCCCAACAGCAATCTGAGGCCCGCTTCATAGACCTGTTGCAGAAGCAAGAGCAGAGACTACAACAACAGATGGAAGCAGTAATGCAGCAACGTCCGCAGACCGGTGAGGAAAGCCGTCCCACTAATACCGCGTCCTTTGGGGTGAGTCGTTTATTGACAAAAATGACTGGAGAGGATGATCCAGAGGTATTTTTGACCACATTTGAAAGGACCGCTGAAAGAGAAAAGTGGCCTGAGGAGCAGTGGGCTGGACTGGTGGCTCCTCTGTTAACGGGTGAATCGCAGAAAGCTTACTATGACCTAGAGCCTGACCAAGCAAAAGACTATGTGATGCTAAAAGCTGAAATATTGGCAAGGCTGGGTGTCACCCTGGCTGTCCGGGCTCAGCGTGTGCATAACTGGACTTTCCAGCTTGGAAAACCCCCCAGGTCTCAAATGTATGATCTCATTCACCTGAGCAGAAAGTGGCTACAGCCAGAGACTTTGTCCGCACCAAAGATTGTGGAACGTGTTGTAATGGATCGGTTTTTGAGAGCTCTTCCTACTGCCATCCAAAAGTGGGTAAGCCATGGAGACCCAGAGACGGCCGATGGTCTTGTGGATCGTGTGGAGAAATACTTGGCTACAGAGAACCTGACGGCCTCTTCCAGAGACACTCGGACTTTCCACCCTAAGACCAGACCATCCCCAGGGGCGGATAAGATGATTCCAAGGGGTAAGGGTGGAGAGAGTGAGAGGGTGGGAGCTCTACCCCAAGTTTGGCGAGAACAGCCTGGGAAATCAGCGGCTCAAGAGGCGGCAAGAAGGATCATTTGCTACCGCTGCCGGCAAGCGGGACATATTGCAGCAAATTGCCCGGTTTTGGAGGAACCCATGCAGTGTGACTTTCTGACGGGCAGACGTCAGTCGCTGTGTGCGACAGTCGCATGCACTGCCATTCGGGGAACTGAGAAACATTTATGCAAAATGTGTATTAATGGTAGAAATGTTGTGGTATTGCTGGATTCAGGTAGCCTTGTGACCCTGATAAAGGCTGAGTTAGTTAAAACAGAGGTCTCTGGGAATAGCAAGGTAGCCGTTATTTGTGTGCATGGGGACACCCGAGAGTATCCAGTGACTACAGTGTGTTTCGAGACCCCCAAAGGTACCCTTTCTCATCCAGTGGGCTTAGTGTCTCAGTTACCGCATGACGCCATTGTGGGAAGGGATTTTCCGAAGTTCTGGGAACTGTGGGATGATCATGAGCCCCCCACTGGTGCCCCTATGTACCAGGAATATGATAGCCAGAACTCCTCTGAGAGTGGTGAGGACTCTCCCGAATTTCCCTTGTCAGTATTGGCAGGGGAGACTCAAGAAACTGGAGAGGAGCCCACCTCCTCAGACGAAAACCTACCGTCTGTGGAGTTTTCTGATCTTGAGGTTCACAGGGAAAACTTTGCCACAGAACAGTTGAAAGACCCCGCCCTAATAAAGGCACGGGAAAACGTAGTGAAAATAGATGGCGAGTTAGTGAACCCAGATAATACCTGCACTTACCCATACTTCAGCGTAGAGAAGGACCTACTGTATCGGGTGGCAAAAAGGGCAGAAGAAACCGTTGAGCAGCTGGTGGTGCCCAAACCTTACAGGAAGTTGGTGTTGGAGTTGGCCCATGGGCACATTCTTGGAGGTCATCTGGGGACAGAGAAAACCCGAGAGAGGGTATTACAGAGATTCTATTGGCCTGGGGTGATGAAGGACATAGAAAATTATTGTTCCTCCTGCCCTGTGTGTCAGAGGTCGGCCCCGATGCCACACTTCCGTAGCCCGCTGGTCCCTCTACCCATCATTGAGGTCCCGTTTGAGAGAATCGCAATGGATTTGGTAGGTCCTATAATCAAGTCCGCTAGGGGGCACCAGTACATATTGGTTATAATGGACTATGCCACCCGTTATCCAGAAGCGATCCCTCTCAGAAATACCTCGGCCAAAACCATAGCCAAAGAGCTATCTCTTGTTTTTAGCCGGGTGGGTATTTGTAAAGAACTGCTTACGGACCAAGGTACACCCTTTATGTCCCGGGTTATGAAGGAGCTGTGTAAATTGTTCAAAGTGACGCAATTACGTACATCTGTGTATCACCCCCAAACCGATGGGCTGGTTGAAAGATTCAACAAAACCCTAAAACAAATGTTGAAGAAAGTGGTGGATAGGGATGGAAAGGATTGGGACTGTCTACTTCCTTATTTGATGTTTGCTATTAGGGAGGTGCCCCAATCCTCTACGGGATTCTCCCCCTTTGAGTTACTGTATGGGAGACACCCAAGAGGGCTGTTGGATATTGCCAAGGAAACTTGGGAAAGTGAGAGTTCTCCCCACAGGAGTGTGATTGAGCATGTCGCCCTGATGCAAGATCGAATTGCACAGGTAATGCCCATCGTGAAGGAACATTTGGCCCAAGCGCAGTTGGCACAGCAGAGAGTGTACAACCGTGGAGCCAAGACCCGTACCTTTTCCCCGGGGGATAGGATATTGGTACTTGTCCCTACGGTTGAAAGTAAATTCCTTGCCAAATGGCAAGGCCCCTACGAGATAATGGAAAAAGTGAGCGAAGTGAATTACAAGGTCAGACAACCAGGAAGGCGAAAGCCCGAACAGATCTATCACGTTAATCTGTTGAAAGCCTGGAGGGATAGAGAGTCCCTAGTCGCAGACACTTGGTCACCAGCTCAAACTGGTTGCGTGATTCCTGAGGTTGGAATCGCAGCCACCTTGTCACAACCCCAACAACAGGAGGTTAAGGAGTTTGTGCTTCGCAACAAGGAGGTATTCTCTGAGCTGCCGGGACAAACATCTGGGGTAGAGCATGACATTATTACCCCGCCCGGTGAAAGGGTGAAGTTAAAACCCTATCGGATCCCAGAGGCCCGACGGGAGGCAATACGGGAGGAAGTACAGAAAATGCTGAACTTAGGGGTGATAGAGGAGTCCCAAAGTGATTGGTCTAGTCCCATTGTGTTGGTGCCTAAACCGGATGGGAGCTGGCGATTTTGTAACGATTTTCGTCAGTTGAACAAAGTTACAAAATTTGACACCTACCCCATGCCACGTATAGATGAGTTGATCGACCGGCTGGGAACAGCCCGATACATGACGACTCTTGACCTCACAAAAGGGTATTGGCAAATCCCCCTGGCCAAGTCAGCCAAAGAGAAAACCGCATTTGTAACCCCAGACGGGGCGTTCCAATATAAAAGAATGCCGTTCGGGTTACAGAATGCGCCGGCCACATTCCAGCGGAAAATGGACCAGATGCTGAGGCCCCATCGGAAGTATGCTGCGGCTTACCTGGATGACGTAATTGTCCATAGCACAGATTGGGCCTCACATCTGCCAAAAGTGCAAGCAGTCCTGGACTCTGTTCGGGAAGCAGGGTTTACGGCTAACCCCAAGAAGTGTACCATTGGGCAGGAGGAGGCCAAATATCTTGGGTACACCATTGGGAGGGGAGTAATAAAACCCCAACTCAACAAAGTCGAGGCCATCCAGAGTTGGCCACGTCCCAACAGCAAGAAGCAGGTACGAGCCTTTCTGGGAATCGCTGGGTATTATCGGCGATTCATTCCCCACTTTGCTTCTAAGGCTGTGCCCCTAACCAACCTGACGAAGGGGAAAGGGTCGGTCATGATTAAATGGACCCCCGAGGCTGAGGCAGCATTCCAATTCTTGAAACAAGCCTTATGTAGCCAGCCAGTGTTGTACTCACCCGACTTCTCTAAAGACTTTGTCGTACAAAGTGATGCGTCAGATGTGGGGTTAGGAGCAGTATTGTCCCAGGTCTGGAACGGGGAAGAGCACCCAGTCATTTACCTCAGCAGGAAGTTGAAGTCCCATGAGGTAAATTACGCCACCGTTGAAAAGGAGTGTTTAGCGGTGAAGTGGGCTCTAGATTCCCTTCGGTACTACCTGCTAGGTAGGCACTTTGACATGGTTACGGATCACGCTCCGTTAAAGTGGATGGCTCAAAACAAGGAAACAAATAGAAGAGTGAATAGGTGGTTCCTGGCCCTCCAGGAATTCAACTTCACAGTAAAGCATCGCCCTGGCGTTCAAATGGGGAATGTGGATGCTTTGTCTCGAGTACATGAATGCCTGATTGCTGGTGTTCCAACCCCGAGGTTAAAACAAGAGGGGGGGGTATGTGACAGCAGGAAGGTAAAGTCACCTGGTTGCATCCAGGGGGGTAGATATATTTCGCCCAGATTCAGGCTTTACGCCGATTTATACAGCTAGGTGGAGAGTTGTATAAGCCCAGCTGAGACTAGTGGGCTCATTGATGACTCATACCTCTAGGGAGAGGGCTGGGCGTCGTGCAGACAGGGAGTTGATGAGTCCAGCTGAACCTTGTCAGCTCATTTAGGCCTCTATAAGAAAGCCCAGATTCATTAGATGTTAGCTCATGCCTGGAAGCAGACCTGTGTGGACTGTCTAGGGAGAGTGAACCCCTGTGCGGTGAGAGAAAGCCTGTGTGGCTATATTTTTCTTGGACATTTAAAACCAGGGACTAGGACAGCACTAGGCTGATCCCAGTCGTTAGTTAGGAAACCTGTAAGTTTAGTCAGAGGTCAAGTTGACCAGGATTTATTTTGTGTTTGTTTTTTTTGCCTTGCTGTGTTTTTGTCACTGTAAATAGAAAATAAACCGCACCTTTTTTTTGATTTTGAAAACCACAACCTCCGTCTGCTGGGCCTGTTTTTGGGTGGGGAGCCCATCCCGGGGGTCACACATACCCGCTGCCGAGCTAGCCCCCTCACAGAAGGAACAGCTCAGAAAACGATGGTCTGATCTGAAGTTGCGGGAGCCCGACCAATACAAAAGAATCAAGAAAGTTATAGGAAAAAGTAAGTACTTTTTGGCTATTATCCCTGCTAAAGATTATTACTTGTATTATGTCATGTATTTTTGTCTTTGATATAGTACAGTGAAAGATACCATCTTTCAGGTTTGTCCGCACAGTAAACGGACGTATTAAACCTCTTTCCGCGTCCAGTTCATAAAACGATGTTTTGGGATCATCCAGTGTGAACACCCATTTATTTAATTTTATTTGGGGGAGCAAATTTGGTAACCAATTAGTTTTTGGGATCAAATCCAAAGGACAATTAAAAAAAAAAAAAGGATATGCATGGTAATGTTAAGGGAGAGAATGCTCAGCAGCTGATGAAACATCTGAATGCAGTAGTACAAGTGTGGGCCAAAAGCCCCAAAGTTTGAGGGTGTCACACACAGGTGATCCTGTGTATATACTTTGGGGTGTTACAATGCGTCAAACTTTGGTTCAAAAAGTATATGCTATGGTTTTCGCTATGTATCCAATCGTGTGTTCCGGTTGTCACTGCGGGTACATTTAAAAATGGACCACACTTCCAAATAATGTTTACAAATTATTTGTTCATGGTTTAATTTTCTCAAAAATATATTCGTTACTAATGAAAGTATACCTTTTCTTGCAATCTCCATAGGGCTTCAAAAAGCTACGTCAGATGAGCCTCTAAATCCAAGACCTTCAACAATACCCCCAGAACCACATGATGGAGAGGAACGTGAGGTTGTGGAAGTGGAAAGTGGCACCACAACAGGTCAGTGTCAAACCAGACAGATGCAGGTTAATAGATGTAGGCCTACATATTCTATACTACATGATTTTTTTTTATTTAGGTGCAGTTCTGGCCGAAGACCCCGAAAAGTTTACACATCACAGTGCCCAGATCCTGATCCAATACCTCATGGTCTGCTGTCGTTACCTTAAAAAATTAAAGGGAGACTTGATAGAGATCAGGGAAAATACCAAGCGGGTGGAGGAAAGGCTACAAAAGATCATGGCTGTGCTTGGGCGTGTATAATGTTTTTCCACAAAATAACGTTGAACTTGCTGTGTTTTGGCAGGTTTGTTTTTCTTTTAACCTTTAAGGACTAGTACATGTTTAATTTTTCACGATATTTTTAAAGATCTTTTTTGTATGCATGGCTGTTCATGCGTTTTAACAAACAAAAAATGTTTTGGACATCTACATTTAACCACTTAACGACCGCCCACTGTAAATATACGTCAGCAGAATGGCACCGACAGGCAGAATCACGTATATGTACGTGATTGCCTTTGTATAGTTGGGGGGTCCGATCGGACCCCCCTTCTTTACAGTAAGCGGTCATTTTACCTTCGGGAGCGATCCGGCATGAGGGGACGGCCGTTCGATTCCGGCCACCCCCTCTCGATCGCTCCCGGCGAATGAGAGAGCTTCCCCTGCCTGCCAGGAAGGAGGAAGTGATGTCATCTCTCCTGGGGCGCTCACATATACCGAGCGCCGCACAGGAGAAGATGCAGGTTAGTACACAAAACAGCACACTGACACCAGGACACATAGGCACAAAAATCGCCCCCCCATGCCCCCCCAAACACCCCCAGATCACCCCCCAGCCCCCCCCCAGCCCCCCCCCAGCCCCCAGTCACAGTGTCACTGATTGCAGTGACCATTTATTTAGTGATCACTGCAATCAGTGACATTTGTGACTGTAAAAGTGTCACTACATTTAGTTTTAGGTCCAGTGTAGCCCCCTAACCCCCCCTAATAAAGGTTTAACCTCCTGATCACCCCCCAGATAACCCTTTCACCCCCTAGCACCGCCGTCACTAAGCAATCATTTTTCTGATCGATGTCTTAGCGTCGGTGATGCTGATCAGTAGCCAGTAATTTTTTTTAGGTTCGCCGCAGGTTTTTATAGCGTCGGGTACCCCCATATATTACCTAATGAAGGTTTAACCCCCTTGATCGCCCCCCAGGTAACCTTTTCACCCCCTATCACCACTGTCACTAAGTTATAATTTTTCTGATCGATGTCTTAGCGTCGGCGATGCTGATCGGTAGCCAGTAATTTTTTTTAGGTTCGCCGCAGGTTTTTATAGCGTTGGGTACCCCCATATATTACCTAATAAAGGTGTAACCCCCTTGATCACCCCCCAGGTAACCCTTTCACCCCCTAGCACCGCAGTCGCTATGCGATCATTTTTCTGATCGATGTCTTAGCGTCGGTGATGCTGATCGGTAGCCAGTAATTTTTTTTAGGTTCGCCGCAGGTTTTTATAGCGTCGGGTACCCCCATATATTACCTAATAAAGGTTTAACCCCCTTGATCGCCCCCCCAGGTAACCCTTTCACCCCCTATCACCACTGTCACTAAGTGATAATTTTTCTGATCGATGTCTTAGCGTCGGCGATGCTGATCGGTAGCCAGTAATTTTTTTTAGGTTCGCCGCAGGTTTTTATAGCGTCGGGTACCCCCATATATTACCTAATAAAGGTGTAACCCCCTTGATCACCCCCCAGGTAACCCTTTCACCCCCTAGCACCGCCGTCACTATGCGATCATTTTTCTGATCGATGTCTTAGCGTCGGTGATGCTGATCGGTAGCCAGTAATTTTTTTTAGGTTCGCCGCAGGTTTTTATAGCGTCAGGTACCCCCATATATTATCTAATAAAGGTTTAACCCCCTGATCGCCCCCCAGGTAACCCTTTCACCCCCTATCACCACTGTCGCTAAGCAATCGTTTTTATGATCGTTGTCTTAGTGTCGGTGATGCCGATAGGTAACCAGTAATTTTTTTTTAGGTTCGCCGTCAGGTTTTTATATAGCGTCAGGTACCCCCATATATTACCTAATAAAGGTTTTAACCCCCTAATTGCCCCTAGTTAACCCTTTCACCAGTGATCATCATATAAGTGTTACGGGTGACGCTGGTTAGTTAGTTTGCTTTTTATAGTGTCAGGGCACCCGCCGTATATAACCCAATAAAGGTTTAACCCCCTGATCGCCCGGCGGGTGATATCAGTTAGGTTTTAGCGTCAGAGAGGGTCTGCGTCACACCCCAGGCAGCGTCAGGTTAGTGCCAGTAGCGCTAACACCCACACGTGAAGCATACACCCCCCTTAGTGGTATAGTATCTGATCAGCTCAATATCTGATCTGATCAGATCTATACTAGCGTCCCCAGCAGTTTAGGGTTCCCAAAAACGCACTGTTAGTGGGATCAGCCCAGATACCTGCTAGCACCTGCGTTTTGCCCCTCCGTCCAGCCCAGGCCACCCAAGTGCAGTATCGATCGATCACTGTCACTTGCAAAACACAACACACATAACTGCAGCGTTCGCAGAGACAGGCCTGATCCCTGCGACTCCAGTGCTGTAGGAGGTGATTTCACCACCACAGTTAAAAAAAAAAAGCATATATGCCGAAGCATTGGGGCAGCAGGAGCGGAGGAGCGATTTTGCTCCTAATGCCGCGTATATACGGTCAAAATTCCGACGGAGGCTTGCCCGTGGAAAAGTCTGACCATGTGTACGCGGCATAACTTTTGCGAGAAGATGCCCCCATGCTTCGGCATATATAAATGGTGCATGTATGCCCATCATTAGAAGTGGGTGGATGAAGGGCGGTATTCTAATGGTGGGCATACCCACCGATCAATCTTTTTTTTTCGTTCAGCCAACAGGCTGCATGAAAAAAAAGATTACAATACATGTCCAACAAGGACCAGCAACGTACTGGTATGTTGCTGGACTTTGAATGTTTATACCAGAATGATGCCTGCGGGTTTAGGTATCATCTTGGTATCATTCTTTTCAGCCAGCGGCCGGCTTTCATGTAAAAGCAATCCTAGTGGCTAATTAGCCTCTGGACTGCTTTTACAAGCAGTGGGAGGGAATGTCCCCCCCCCCCCGGATATAAAAAGCGCCATTGGGAAATTGGGAAAGCATTTTATCACACCGATCTTGGTGTGGTCAGATGCTTTGAGGGCAGAGGAAAGATCTAGGGTCCAATAGACCCCAGTTTTTTCAAAAAAGAGTACCTGTCATTACCTATTGCTATCATAGGGGATATTTACATTCCCTGAGATAACAATAAAAGTGATAAAAATAAATAAATATGGAAGCAACAGTTTAAAAATAAAATAAAAAAGCAAAATTAATAATAAAAAAAAAAAGCACCCCTGTCCTGCCCTGCTCTTGCCCAATGGTGAACGCAAGCGTCGGTCTGGCGTCATATGTAAACAGCAATTGCACCATGAGGTATCACCGCGAAGGTCAGATCGAGGGCAGTAATTTTAGCAGTAGACCTCCTCTGTAAATCTAACGGGGTAACCTGTAAATGCTTTTAAAGGCTTTTAAAAATGTATGTAGTTTGTCGCCAATGCGCGTTTGTGCGAAATTTTAAAGCATGTCGTGTTTGGTATCTATGTACTCGGCCTAAGATCATCTTTTTTATTCCATCAAACATTTGGGCAATATAGTGTGTTTTAGTGCATTAAAATTAAAAAAAGTGTATTTTTTCCCAAAAAAATGCGTTTGAAAAATCGCTGCGCAAATACTGTGTAGAAAAAAAAATGCAACACCCACCATTTTATTCTGTAGGGCTTTAAAAATATATATAATGTTTGGGGGTTCAACATAATTTTCTTGCAAAAAAAATATGTTTTCATGTAAACAAAAAGTGTCAAAAAGGGCTTTGTCTTCAAGTGGTTAGAAGAGTGGATGTAAGCTTCCTAATGTTGTGTATAAAATGCCAGAACAGTTCAAAACCCCCCCAAATGACCCCATTTTGGAAAGTAGACACCCCAAGCTATATACTGAGAGGCATGTCGAGTCCATGGAATATTTTATATGTTGACACAAGTTGCGGAAAAAATACAATTTTTTTTTTTTTTTTTGCACAAAGTTGTCACTAAATGATATATTGCTCAAACATGCCATGGGCATATGTGGAATTACACCCCAAAATACATTCTGTTGCTTCTCCTGAGTACGGGGATACCACATGTGTGAGACTTTTTGGGAGCCTAGCCGCGTACGGGACCCCAAAAACCAAGCACCGCCTTCAGGCTTTCTAAGGGTGTCAATTTTTGATTTCACTTCTCACTGCCTATCACAGTTTCGGAGGCCATGGAATGCCCAGATGGCACAAAACCCCCCCAAATGACCCCATTTTGGAAAGTAGACACCCCAAGCTATTTGCTGAGAGGTATTGTGAGTATTTTGCAGATCTCGCTTTTTGTCACAAAGTTTTGAAAATTGAAAAAAAAAAGAAAAAAAAAAAATGTTCTTTCTTCATTTTCAAAAACAAATGAGAGCTGTAAAATACTCACCATGCCTCTCAGCAAACAGCTTGGGGTGTCTACTTTCCAAAATGGGGTCATTTGGGGGGGGGGGGGGTTTGTGCTATTTTGGCATTTTATGGCCTTCAAAACTGTGATAGGTAGTGAGGAGTGAAATCAAAAATTTGCGCCCTTAGAAATCCTGGAGGCGGTGCTTGGTTTCCGGGGTCCCGTACGTGGCTAGGCTCCTAAAAAGTCCCACACATGTGGTATCCCCGTACTCAGGAAAAGCAGCAGAATGTATTTTGGGGTGCAATTCCACATATAACCATGGCATGTGTGAGCAATATATCATTTAGTGACAACTTTTTGTAATTTTTTTTTATTTATTTTTTTTTGTCATTATTCAATCACTTGGGACAAAAAAAAAAATATTCAATGGGCTCAACAGGCCTCTCAGCAATTTCCTTGGGGTGTCTACTTTCTAAAATGGGGTCATTTGGGGGGGTTTTGTGCTATTTTGGCATTTTATGGCCTTCAAAACTGTGATAGGTAGTGAGGAGTGATATCAAAAATTTGCGCCCTTAGAAATCCTGAAGGCGGTGCTTGGTTTCCGGGGTCCCGTACGTGGCTAGGCTCCTAAAAAGTCCCACACATGTGGTATCCCCGTACTCAGGAGAAGCAGCAGAATGTATTTTGGGGTGCAATTCCACATATAACCATGGCATGTGTGAGCAATATATCATTAAGTGACAACTTTTTGTAATTTTTTATTTTTTTTGTCATTATTCAATCACTTGGGACAAAAAAAAAATATTCAATGGGCTCAACATGCCTCTCAGCAATTTCCTTGGGGTGTCTACTTTCTAAAATGGGGTCATTTGGGGGGGTTTTGTACTGCCCTGTCATTTTAGCACCTCAAGAAATGAGATAGGCAGTCATAAATTAAAAGCTGTGTAAATTCCAGAAAATGTACCCTAGTTTGTAAACGCTATAACTTTTGCGCAAACCGATAAATATACGCTTATTGACATTTTTTTTACTAAAGACATGTGGCTGAATACATTTTGGCCTAAATGTATGACTAAAATTGAGTTTATTCGATTTTTCTTATAACAAAAAGTAGAAAATATCATTTTTTTTTCAAAATTTTCGGTCTTTTTCCGTTTATATCGCAAAAAATAAAAATCGCAGAGGCAATCAAATACCATTAAAAGAAAGCTCTATTTGTGGGAAGAAAAGGACGCAAATCTCGTTTGGGTACAACATTGCATGTCCGCACAATTTACAGTTAAAGCAGCGCAGTGCAAAATTCTGAATTCACCTCTGGTCCTTTAGCTACCAAATGGTCCGGGGCTTAAGTGGTTAAAAGGAATAGTCCTAAAAAATAATAAAAAATTGTATTTTATTATCAAGAAATTGTGGCTTCATTATGTAAATGTTGTGCAAAGTGAACTAATCAATGTTTTGTGTTTACACTGACAATGAAGGCTAATTAAGAATGCAAAATACACATGGCAATACTAGTGCACTAAGTAAACCTACGAGAAACATAAAAAAAAGGTTAAAAGTCATCAGGCATTTCAATGGCCCCCCTACCCACAAAATAATCCACATATTTGTCACGGACCTCACGTCCGGTTTGGGGGGCCAAGCCTGGACGGCCAGCTTCCAGGGCCACAAGATGTTCTGCTTCCAATAATGAGGCCTCAGGCCCAGTCAAAGTCAGATAATTTGTTGAATGCACCCGGAGATAATTATAGAGCACACAACACGCCATTACAACATGGTTCCATTTGTAAGGGGCAAGGTGGATGGAGGTGAGGAACAGGGGGAAGCGGCTGGCCATGATGCCAAAGACATTTTCAACCACCCTTCTTGCTCTGGCCAGCCGATAGTTGTACACCCTCCTCTCAGGGGTGAGGGTACGTTGCGGGAATGGCCTCATCAAATGGGGACCCAGGCCAAACGCCTCATCCGCCACAAACACAAATGGGAGTCCCTCCACATTCTGCTCCGCTGGTGGCAAGGCCAGCTGATCCAAAAGGAGCCGTTCCCCAAACTCCGTCTGTGCAAAGACTCCTCCATCAGACATCCTGCCATTCTTGCCAACGTCCACATAGAGGAATTCGTAGGTGGCCGACATCACTGCCATCATCACGATGCTGTGGAAAACCCTTTATAATTGTAATAAAAGGATCCCGAATGGGGTGGTGGGACGACCCGAACATGTTTGCCGTCGATGGCCCCTCCACAGTTCGGAAAGTTCCATCGTTGGGCAAACTCCGATGCCACATTCTGTCATTGATGTGGCGTAGAAGGGAACTGTGGAATTAAATTCAAAAAAATTTTAATACTTTGAGACAGAGACATTGAAAGCAGATTTAAGAAAAGAATTCATGGCCAACATTGGGAGAAAGCGAAAAATTCAAACATTATTAGTAAGCAACAACAAACCCAACAAAAAAAAATGGGGGGGGGTTGAGGATGAGTTGGGGAGATCACAAATGAAGGCTGTAGCACTCTGTATGATTTAGTGAAAAATGTAACATTCCTAGGCAATCTTTAGGGGGCGTTTAGGGTAAAGCACTACGATGGAGCATAGATTAAAACACATGGAAATGACTAGGCAAGGTGGGTATGGCCCCAGGATAGCATGCTGGAGAGGTTAGGTAAGGCAAATTTAAATGTAGGCCTAATAAAACAAATCCCAAAAATAAATTACCATGTGGAGAAAGGGGACATTCCCTGCAGCTAAGAATCATGGGAATTAGGGACTGCTAATAAACCCAAAATAACAATTAAAACAAATAAATACATACAATGTGATCTTTGAAATAAGAACACTTACCTTAATATAGTCCTCCTGCAAAACTTGGAGGATGGCAGAACACGTCTCTGATATAATGATACCCAGAGCCTGGGGGGATATGCCTGTCGAGAACTTTAAGTCCTGCAGGCTTCTCCCAGTCGCCAGGTATCGCAACGTGGCAATGAGCCTCTGCTCAGCGCTGATGGCTTCACGCATAACGGTGTCCTGCCTGGTAATGTAGGGGGACACCAAAGCCAACAGATGCTGAAATACGGCGTCAGACATCCTGTAGTCATCAGGATTATTCTCCCTGATCTACCGCAACAAAGGCATATGACAGAACTGGTGCCGCTGGAGCAACCAATTCTTGGTCCATGAACTCCTGACCCTGCTCATGGCATGGAGTCGGGATACAGCATGAACCCCTGCACCAACTACAGCACGAACTCTACGACGAGTACGTAGCCGCAACATGGCTAGATAACGGTCGGCAGCTCAGAACGAACTAGAAGAACGAACGGAAGAACAGCAAGGCCTATGAAGAACAAGCTGAAAAACAGGAACGAGCAGACAAGAACGCACTGAATAAACAGATACGAACTGACTACAAGCACTGCAAGACAGATATGAACCCACAAGCACAAACTGAACTCCACAAAACGATCTTCAAAGCACGAAGACTGAAAAGCGCGATTCGTCTCTCACCAAACTTTTACTAACACGCGGTAACACGAAATTAGCAAAAGCGTCCCAAAGGGTGGCGTCATTAGAACGGAACTTCCCCTTTATAGTGCCGTCGTACGTGGTGTACGTCACTGCGCTTTGCTTGAACGTTTTTTAAAATGATCGTGTGTACGCAAGACAGGCTTGAGAGGAAACATGAAAAAAAACGACGTGAAAAACGTCGGTAAAAAAAATGGCATGAAAAACGATCGTGTGTACGCCGCATAAGATACAGATAGAAGTAAAGGAAGAGATAAAGCTTCTGTCAAATGAATGGGCTGAAGCTGCACTGCACCCACCACAGAACTCAACCCATTTAAGTACACGGCCATGCCACAACTGCCTTGGAACTGTGTGTTGAAGCATTGTGCTGCATCATTTACAGGGTTAAAATAGGTGGTGAGGAGGCGACCTATCACCTCATCAATGTCTGGCAAACACCTCTGAAAAGTGATCTACCACAGATCATTTTTCAGAAGGTAGGCAAGGGCTGACACACATATGAACAAGCGTTACAAGCCCATAGGACAACCCTTCTCAGCCTTTTTAGCTCAGATCTCAGAAAACCCCTGTCAATATTTATTCTTATCTAAAGCTCATGTTACATTAGCATGATGGCCTATAGGTGGTCAGTGGGAAGAATGCTTCTTACACTGGAGGTCAGTAGAAAGATACAGATAGTTAAAAAGATAATTGGTATCAGTCATTACTTATCCAGTTGCTCATTGCCCAAGGAACCCCTAGCAACCTCTAAAGGAATCCTATATTTCCAGGGAATAACTTATAACTCTGACCTTTCTTCACGCATAGATTTACTTTAAACACAAAAATATTCATTCACAAATCTTTCACTAGAGGGAGTGCTAACATAATATGTTGTCACCCAGGAGAAGTGTTGATTTGCTGCTTTTTTGCTGAACATACAATGCATCCGGAAAGTATTCACAGCGCTTTACTTTTTCCACATTTTGTTATGTTACAGCCTTGTTCCAAAAATGGTTAAATTAATTATTTTACTCAAAATTCTAAAAACAATACCCCTGTAGCACACGGCCCTTTTACTCTCCCGTCTTTGGCTCACTCACAGGAGGAAAAGGCGCACCATGCCACCCTCTGGTTTGCAGAGTTTAAAGTGGTTGTAAACCCTGGTTTAAATTTTTTTTTTAAAAACTAACCTGCAAGACAAAGGCATAATGAGCTAGTATGACTAGCATACTAGCTCATTATGCATCACTTACCTTAGATCGGGGCACCCGAAGGCGTCCTCGCCTCCCTCTCCAGCCGCAGCCATCGCTGCGGCGATAGCCGTAAGGTTACTTCTGGGTATCGCCGCTCCAGCCAATCACAGCGCCGCTCCGGCGCTGTGATTGTCCGTAGCGGCGAAGACGTGACTCCGCGCATGCGCGCGGGAGCCGTCAAATCCGGCTAAGCCGGATTTGTGAATGGGATTAACCATGAATGGGATTAACCCTATGAATGCGCCGCTGTCTACGGCGCGCATGCGCCGTAGACACCGACGCATGTAATTTTTAGCAAATATCTCCTAAACCGTGTAGGTTTAGGAGAAATTTCTTGCACCTACAGGTAAGCCTTAATCTAGGCTTACCTGTAGGTGAAAGTTGCAAAAGTGGGTTTACAACCACTTTAAGCATATGTAGCGGGGTGTTCCCCTTTAATGCAGAGAGACAAGAAGTTCTAGGGGAGAGGTGAGTCAGGAGGAAGTAGAGAAAAGACATTGCTGGAGTGAGAGCAGAGGAGAGAGAGAGACTACATCACCCAGAACCACATTCTTCATATGTTCCCACCGCAGAGACTCATGGGAGGGGTTATAAAAGGAGGAGGCGAAGCTGGGCTCGGCCTCTTTGGGACACGAGACTTCACAGCCTGATCCTCCTGTGCGGATGTGTCGGAGTGCAAGGCCTGAAGCCTGAGGCCTTGCTCAGCACCAAAGAGCCTTCCACCCCTCTGCGAGCCTGGGTGGCATCTGACTTCGCTCAGCTACAGCCTTGTTGGATCGGGGACCCGATCGCTGGAGAGACCGAGTGCGTGTGACACAGCCGGTGGAAGTTTCCCGGACTGGATCCGTAGTCCGGCGGGTGAGAGGGCATATGCCCAGAACGAGATACTGTTAATGCATATAGGCCAATAGACTGCCGTGGCCCCCTCTAGTTGTTCCTGATACCCTTAGTGAAGAAGAGCCATACCATAGCTGAACTTGTAGTCGGGATAGCCAAGTTCCTGCCCATCTCTACCTACCTCACTGGATTACAAAGTTGTATTTTGTTAATGTGCACCACCGTTAAAGACCTGCCGGTGAAGAAAAAGGACTGAGGCCTCGTACACACGACCGATTTTCTCGTCGTAAAAAACACGTCGTTTTTTTCGACGAGATTCTTGTTAAGCTTGTCGATTTTCTCGTCAAGCTTTCTATGCGTACACACTGTCATTTTTCCAATTTCCTCGTGGTTCTCTGCGCTCACGTCCAGCACGTACGACGGCACTATAAAGGGGAAGATCTTTTTTCTTGGCGCCACCCCTTGGGCTGCTTTTGCTGATCTCGTGTTACCGCGTGTGAAGTAAAAGTTTGGGAAGAGACGATTCGCGCTTTTCAGTCTTCGTGCTTTCAGTTCGTTTTAGCGTGACGAATGTGCTATTTCCATTACGAAGGCTTGTTTTACCAGAAGATGCGCTCCCGTCTCATACTTGATTCTGAGCATGCGCGCTTTTGGAAGAGTCGTAAAAGCATACACACAAACCATTTTCTCGTCACAAAACAGGCCGACGAGAAACACAACGGAAATCTGGAATCCTGACGAGAAAATAGAGAGCAGGTTCTCTATTTTCTCGTCGAGATTCTCGTCAAGTTTCTCGTCGTAAAACCATACACACGAACGTTTTTCTAGACAAAAAAACTCTCACGGCACTTTTCTTGACTGTTTTGGACGAGAAAATCGGTCGTGTGTACGAGGCCTCAGTTATAGACCTCAAAAACCAGGCCTGGTGGGGTTACTAATGTGTTTTGGGTTATTGCGCCATAGGGCATTTAGCTAACGGTCGCCCGTGTGGCGCACTTGTTGCATGTCAGTTCTTTAGTGTGTTAGCATTGCAGGGCTCTGCATTACCAATGATTGAATGTAAACTGTGATCAATGTTATTATCTTTCTTACTAAGAGCTTAAGTAAAACCTTATACCCTTTTTTTTCTTTAGTATTGTCTCAATGCTCACTTATTCATAAGGTATAAGATAGTTTACTTTCCTGACAGACTCCATGGCAGCCTACGTGTGGGTTAATCCCGCCCCTCATACCTCATAGGACCCTTCTCCCATAAATCTTTGCTCTGGGCCAGAGGCCGTGTTCCTTTTTTTGTCCTCCTCCTAGGACCAAGATATAGTCTTACCTTTTCATGAAGTTTTTCTGTAATCCAGGCCTGGCGGTGTGCACGGCGATACGTTGGTGGTTAGCGGTGATCCTCTCTGCAGTCCAGCAATCCTAGCTATTAGCAGGTGGACATGGGCGATATGATGTGATACCATGAAGAGCTTACTAACCTGGCCATTGGCAGGCAAGCGGCAATATGGCCAAACGTCCCAGCTATTAGCGGGAGGCTTTGTAAACGCCCGATCGTGCGGTGGGTCGAGCGAACAGCTCCCCAGTCCCAGGTTCTGGTCCGGATCGTGCCGTGGTGGTGGTAATGTACAAAGATATTCCTTTTATATGGCAGCCATATCTGTGTTTTGTGTGTCTCCTTATTTTCTATCAAGCTCCAGTGAGTGGCCACGGTGGCTGGAGCGCAGCTGCGTTCCAGCTCGCCGTTTCAGGAAGTCGCTGCGCATCCGCAAGCTGCGAACGAAGATTCCGTGCTTGGTTCAGCAGGCGCAGTTTCGCCAAAATGGCGGCGGCGGTTGCGCATGCGATTGGCCGCCACCGGATGGCAACCGCTATGGGGCGGTGACATCGTTAACGGTGGCAGATTTAAATAGCTGTCAAAGCAGCTATTACTTGGGATGACTTGCAGGCTTATGCAGTGTTTATTCAGGCACTGGGCTCTGGTTTACAAGGTAAATTGTTTGCTGCAGGCTCCCTGGGTGCTGGCTATGTTTTGTTATGTGCTCTCTCACTCCTGTTTCTCATTAGGCTTTAATGATTCATTTTACTTTCAAACTGCCTTGCCATGGATCTGTCACCGCCCTCTTGTGGCCAACCCTTGCGCTGCAGGTAGGATTTATTTATTTTCTACCTGTGATGCTTGGGTTCACTTATTCAGGAGCTCTTAACCCTTTCTTTTTCACTCAGCTCTTCTAGGTCTGAACACCAAAGCACGGCAAAGACCGTCCTAGGTCTCAACGTTGTCACTCCTCTTCAAGGTCCAGACGTCAGATCTTCCTTTTAGATCTAGGTACCACAGATAGGAGTCTAAAACCACCTCTGGGCGTCACTCTCACCGCCACTCCAGCCGCTCTGTGAGGAAAGCCTGCTGGGTATGCGGGGCCCAGGTTCCTGAAGGCAAATCGCTCTGCAAGCGATGCTTTTCTAAAGTCGCATAAGAAAGAGAGGGTGGAGACCAACAAGTGGAAGCACTGGTCAGAAAGGTGGTCCGTGAGTCCCTGAGTAAAGGGGATTCTGGTCATACCCACAACCCTGCTGGCGACACTATGTCAGTCCCTATTAGGGATGATCTCAAGGCTACAGGCCCTTCACAACCGAGCCATTCCTCAATTGAAGCCTCAGACAGTGAGGTGGAGGTAGATGACCCTGGTGCAGGTTTTGAATTTGCCCTAGTACCACAGCTGGTCAAAAGCTGTCAAAGAAGCTTTGAGATGGAAGAGCCAGTGGAGGCACCCTCCAAATAGGGGAAATATTTTGAACACCGTAATTTCTCCTTTTTGGGTGAACTCAGCGCAATAATTACCGACGAATGGGGTGGTGTTGAAAGGAAGAATTGCCTGTTAATGAAGGTATCAAAAATGTACCCATTTAAAAGCAAGGATGTAAAACACCTGGAGTCGGCTCCTCTCATTGACTCAGCCCTAATGAGGATGGTGAGGCACGTCACACTCCCATTGTAGGATACTGTTTCCTTTAGGGATTGCCTGGAGTGGAAAATTTATACCGCCCTCAAGCGGATCTACATTACAGCGGGTATGACCTGCAAACCAGCTCTAGCTCTCGCAGCCCTTTCTAAAGCGATGGAAGTCTGGGCAGATGACGTAGATGCTTCTCTGAGGAGCATCTCGGAAGAACTGGCCAGGAGCTCACCTATTCATGGGCTAAGGTTGACGTTGGCTTTTCTCGTGGGGCTTCCCTAGACATAATTCGCCTGGTGGCTCGGATCATGCTGACATCTGTCACGGCTAAGCATGCCTTGTGGCTGCGCCCATGGGTAGCTGACCCTGCCTCCAAGCAGGCATGGTGCAGGATTCTATTTGGGGGTTCGTCCCTCTTTAGGAACATATCGGACAGTGCCATCACCTGTGCCACAGGGGGGCAAGTCGGGGTTCCTTCCCCAGGATCGCCGTCTGCTAAACCAGAAGAGAACACAGCCCAGGCAAAGTTCAGATCGAGCAAGGAATGCTCGCTACTATAGGCCTGGCCGTGAGTTCAAGAAGACCTGGAAGAAAAAACAGCCTTCAGGCCAGAAGTTTTCAAAAGGGGCATCTTCCGGTGGACAAGAATCCCCTAAGTCTTTATGATATTGCACCTGCCTAAAACAGAGCGAGTCGGCATCCTTGCCTCTCTCGGAAGAGAAAAAGCGAATTCTCCTGTCTCTCTTGTGGCTCAGGGCGCTGCAATTCCAGTTCCAGATGACAAAAGGTTTTAAGGGGTCTACTCGCCCCTCTTCATGGTGTTGAAGAAAAACGTATCCTGGAGGCCAGTTATAGACCTAACCCACTTGAATTCTTTTATATAGAAGGAGAAGTTCAAGATGGAGACACTACTCATGATCAGTCAAGCAATCCAACCAGGCGATTGGCTTGTCTCTATAGACCGGAAGGACGCCTACTTCCATGTTCCGATAGCGTCAGAATTCCAGAAATACCTTCGCTTTGCTGTCGATCAAATCCGTCTGCAGTTTACCTGTCTCCCCTTCGGGCTTACAACATCGCATCGTGTGTTTTCAAAACTTGTTGGCTGTCGTGGCTCTGATCAGGACCAGAGGTATCCGTTTGTATCACTATCTAGACGACCTGCTGTTGTCTCGGGACAAGGAGCAATTGCTAATCCACAGATCCCAGGTCATCTCCACTCTACTCGAGTTTGGTTGGCTTCTGAATCTGTAAAAGAGCCATCTGGATCCTACGCAGTCCCTGGTATTCCTCGGGGCACACTTCAACGCTATCAAGAGCACCATCTTGTTACCCCTGGAAAAATCCCAGTGATCCGGGACAGAGTTTGGCTTGCAATGTCGTTCTCATCTCCAAGCCTCTCAATGCCTAAAGTTCATTGGCACCATGGTGGCAACAACACCCATGGTAAAGTGGGCTCAGTGGAAAATGCGGCCCTTCCAGAAGGGTTTCCTCCAGCAGTATAATCCAGGGCTTCGGGATCATTTTATCCAAATAACCTCATCCATGCGGGAGAGCTTTACTTGGTGGCTACAACAGAGGAACCTCCTCAATTGTCACTCCATCGCACCTGTGTCTTGGGTCACCATCACTACAGATGCCAGCAACAGGGGCTGACAGAAGTAGCCCAAGGCATATGGAATTTTCCCTCTCACAGGATAGTCTCCAATGTTCTGGAACTCCGGGCAGCGTTCTGCGCTCTGCAGGCCTTTCACCACTTAACAGCAGGAGACTCAGTCCTCCTAAGACTGGACAACACAACGGCAGTCGCATACATCAAGAGACAGGGGGGTACTCGCAGTCTCTCCCTGTCAAAGGAAATAGAGCCCATCATGATCTGGGCCCAGAAAAACCTGGCCAACCTGACAGCTGTCTATCTCCCTGGAGTCCCGAACGTTCAGGCAGA
This sequence comes from Rana muscosa, assembly GCA_029206835.1. Classification (NCBI taxonomy): domain Eukaryota; kingdom Metazoa; phylum Chordata; class Amphibia; order Anura; family Ranidae; genus Rana; species Rana muscosa. Next base: position 213,792,820 of record CM055125.1, on the reverse strand, counting down.
TTTTCTGTTGAGTTTCTCTGGACAACGAGTGGACTTCCCCCCCGAAGTCTTCAGGTGGGTCCTGTCCCTGGGAGTCATTCCGGAAGTAGACTTGTTCGCCTCCCCATGCAACTTCAGACTAGAGAGATACTACACGAGGTCTTGGTATCCCCAGGCTTTTGGGTAGATGCTCTGACAGACCATTGGCGGTTCCACAGGGCCTATGCCTTTCCCCCGGTTCCTGTCATTCTCCGTTTTTTGTCGAGGCTCAGGATGGAAGAAGCAGAGATAGTGGCAATAGTCCCGTACTGGCCAAACAAGCCATGGTTTCCACTGCTGATGCAACTCAGCTTCCGGGACCCAGTTCCTCTACCCTCCAGACCAGATCTCCTATCACAAGGGGCATTTCTACATCCATGCCCGGCCCCATCTACATCTGATGATCTGGTTCTTGAGAGGGGAAGGTTGGAGGCCCTAGGCTGTCCAAGTAGGGCCATCTCCACAATATTAAATGCCAGAAGAACAGGCACCAACAGGGTCTACCAGAGGATTTGGGAAAAGTTTTCAGACTACACCTCTTCCACTGCAGGTTCTTGCAATAACCCAAAGATACATGATATCCTGGGCTTCTTACAATCAGGATTGGATCTCTCATTGTCAGTCAGCTCGCTGCGAGTCCAAATCGCTGTAATCTCTGCCTTTACGGGTGTTTCCTGGGCTAGACACCCTCTTACTCAGTAGTTTTTCAGAGGAGCAATAAGGCTCAGACCTCAGAGCCAAGTTTTTCTAATTGGGATCTTCCCCTTGTCCTGGATTTTTTCTTAGGTAGAGAGTTGGAACATGAAGATCAATCTTCTGTCAAATGACTCTCTCTAATAGTTGTCTTCTTGGTGGCTATAACATCGGCCAAGAGGGTCTCTGAAATCAGCTCTCAGGGATGCAAGGAGCCATTTCTAAACTTTTTAATTCCTATGTTGGGTTCAAACCCCAAAGTGGCATCTGTGTTTCATGACAATCAGGAGATTGCTCTTCCAACGTTCAGATCTACCAAGGATTCCAGTGTTTATCCCTTAGATGTTGGAAAAGCTCTGAGTCAGTATCTTGAAGCTACAGCTTCTTTCCGTCAGACCGACCACCTGCTCGTTCTTTTCACAGGAAGTATAAGGGAATGCGTGCCTCTTCCAGATCTATCGGAGCATGGATTGTTCAGGCCATTCAGTGGGCCTATAAAGCCAAGGGCTTGGCGCCTCCAGAAGCGGTGACTGCTTACTCAACTAGAAGTGTCTTCATCATGGGCGGCATCACGTCACGTGCCTCCAGAAGTTATTTGCAAGGTGGCCTTGTGGTCTTCAATTAACACGTTCATGGCACACTACTGCGTAGTGGTTTACGTATCTTGTCTGTTGATGGTGCCAATTAAACCTTTTTTCTTTTGTCCAGCACTCTGCCCACCCGGGTGTGTATGGCTAGTTATTTCCCACACGTAGGCTGCCATGGAGTCTGTCAGGAAAACGGAAAATTTATATCAAATACTTACCGTAATTTTCCTTTCCTGATGGACTCCATGGCAGCAGGAGTTCCCTCCCAGTGGCTGGAGTAGGCTAAATTATGGAACACGGCCTCTGGCCCAGAGCAAAGATTTATGGGAGAAGGGTCCTATGAGGTATGAGGGGCGGGATTAACCCACACGTAGGCTGCCATGGAGTCCATCAGGAAAGGAAAATTACGGTAAGTATTTGATATAAATTTTCCGTTTTTAGTACTAGCTGTGCCAGCAGAGGGTAGTGCATATTGCCGGGGGTTGGCGGAGCTGTCATCAGGGCCCAAACTAAATCTGCGGCCTTCTTAGTTGGAGGTATCGCTACACATACTTGTTACTTACGGGTCTTGCAGCAAGGTTCTCCTTAAAGTTGGTTCTCGTCCCCTAGAATGTAAAGGACAAGTTTCTATACCCCCAAGTAACTCCAAGGTCCACACCAGTAGCAACTCCAACGTAGAGTTTATTTTCCTTATGCATGAATAACCACAAAGTTGAGAAGAGAGAAAGGTGTTAGAAAGGGCAGATCAGATTCAGACACTCCTGGCTTCTTCGCCACTCGATCCCGAGTGGGTATAGCTCACCCAGATAGTCACCCAATGGCACTAGTAGCCGGCATGTAGCTTGAACAGTCAATCAGATTCCCTTGACAGATGCGATCGGGAGATCCCCTGCCACAGAATCTATAGTGTCCCGAACCTCCTAATGGTTACGTTGTTAGATCCCTTTTTGGATTGATGACATCCCTCCAGAGAGTTACTGGGCCCCTTCCTTCACTGTGATCTCTCACCAGTCCTTCGGAACGGTCCTCCCCCAGCCTCCTTTTCCAGATGTGGGTCCCCTCGCAAGGCGACACCCTGGGATTCTTCCTCCCCGAAGTGGGCTCCAGCTGAAGTTGCAGTCCTAGGACTAAAGGTGCCTGGGACTGAGGCGCACGTGGTCCCATGGCCTGGAGGGCCATGCACTGGAACTTGGACTCCAGAACCGTAGGTTCCCCCGGGTACAGGTCCCCGGAATAGTAAGTCCACACTGACCAATGGCGTCTGCCCCTTTTGTACCCTCTCCCAGCATTCACAGGGGGTATACCACTCCCACTGCACGGCTGCCGAGAGAGGAAACCCAATCGCCACTCCATCACCTGTGATTCAACCCCGAGTACAAGTGATAGCGCCACCCATACTTCTAAGGGGAACTGCACGCCAGGTGAAAACAGCAGCAAGGCAGAGTCAAACAAATTGGAAGATCCGAGCCAACTACCACTCAAATCACCCCTAAATTTAATATAGCAGCCCCCTAAATTGGGACCCCCGCTACACCCCATAGTGACAACGTCAAAGAAGTTTATTTGAAATCTTTGCATATTTATTAAAAATGAAAAAGATCACATAAGTATTCACAGCCTTTTACTCAATACTTTGTTGAAGCACCTTTGGCACCAATTACAGCCTCATGTCTTTTTGAGTATAATGCTACAAGCTTGGCACACCTATTTTGGGGCAGTTTCTCCCATCATTCTCTTGAGGACCTCTCAAGCTCCATCAGGTTGAATGGGGGAGCATCAGTGCACAGCCATTTTCAGATCTCTTCAGAGATGTTCAATTGGGTTCAAGTCTGGGCTCTGGCTGGGTACACTTAAGGACATTCACAGAGTTGTTCTGTAGCCACTCCTTTGTTATCTTGGCTGTGTGCTTAGGGTCATTGTTCTGCTAGAAGATGAACCTTTGCCTCAGTCTGAGGTCCAGAGTACTCTGAAGCAGATTTTCATCAAGGATGTCTCTGTGCATTGCTGCATTAATCTTTTCCTCGATCGTGACTAGTCTCCAAGTCCCTGCCGCTAAAAAACATCCCCACAGAATCATGCTGCCACCACCATGCTTCACTGTAGGGATGGTATTAGCCAGGTGATGAGCGGTGCCTGGTTTCCTCCAGACATGACGCTTGCCATTCAGGCCAAAGAGTTCAATCTTTGTTTCATCAGACCAGAGAATTTTGTTTCTCATGGTCTGAGAGTCCTTCAGGTGCCTTTTGGCAAACTCCAGGTGGGCTGTCATATGCCTTTTACTGAGGAGTGGCTTCCGTTTGGCCACTCTACCATACAGGCCTGATTGGTGGGATGCTACAGAGATGGTTGTTCTTCTGGAAGGTTCTCCTCTCTCCACAGAGAAATGCTGAGGCTCTGTCAAAGTGACCATCAGTCACCTGGATACATTATTTGGGCTGGACTGTGGCTCTCCATGCTCCAGGAGGCCCAAGCAGCCTCCCTGTCACACCTGGACAGAAGGGGCGGCGAGAGCAGCATTTACTAGAACCGATCAGCTGTATTTCCCTGCAGCAGCCGCTGAATGCAAGCTTCTTCTCCCCTGGTTCCACTTCTTTCGGTTACTCAGATCTTCCCCCCCCCCCCAACTGCGCTGCCAACTTCCATCCTTTCCTTTCCCACCGGCTGTTTTAGGATGGATTTACCAGCCCCTTCATTTTCTGAACGAACACATTGAGCAATCGGTACTGATCACTCCTGTGTCCATTCTACAACTTTTTCAAACATTTTGGCTCCTTACTGCATTCTTAGAGTGTTCCTTACAAGGTATTTAAACTTCCTTTGTTACTGTCTTACTAATGATGTATCAGCAATAGATATGTCTATTTTTCACCAAACCCTCATGGATTGGCACTTTTCTGTTTTCCTTTATATTATCACTTTCATGATTTACAGCTTCTGCTTTCTGGCCACCATTTTTTGGAGGAGCTTTTTATGGTGTTATCCGAGTGGGCCGTTTGACCTGACAGTGGATGTCTGTGAGTATGCGGCTAAAGCCTCGTACACATGATCAGATTTTCTGCGGACAAAGCGTAGGACTTTTGTCTGAAGGGCGTTGGAAGTGAACTTGTCTTGCATACAAATGGCAAAGAACTGTCATCCAACAAACACGAAACAACGTGTTTTTTCAGCTCTGTAGCACCACCCTTTGGGCAACTTCTGCTAATGTTGTCTTATGGTTAGCATTGCTTCTGAGCATGCGTGTTTGTACTATGGATTTTTTTCCGACGGACTTGTGTACAAACGATCGGAAAATCCGACAAGACACATTTGTCGGAAAATTTGAAAGCATGCTATCCCACATTTGTGGTCGGAAATTCCAACAAGAATTGTCCGATGGAGCATACAAATGGTCGGATTATCCGACAACATCCTGCCATCACACAATTCCCGTCGGAAAATCTGATCGTGTGTTAGGGCCTTTACAGTGCAGTCTCTGGCCCCTGTCCGGGCGACCGTTTAACATAGTGGCGTATATATCGTGGTCTTTATTATTTGGTCAGTATAACATCAGCTCCGAACCTTATGTATATACATTTGTAACTGTATACTTATATCTGTATTTACCTTTCAGAGAATTATCTGTATTGTTGTTTGGGACACCTCTGAAGAAGGAATCCCAAAACGCGTTAGTTGTTACTGGATTGTTTCAACATACATGTAATGTTGTACGCCCTATTCTTATGACTTTGTACAATATCTCCAATTTATTATCTTTTGTACCAATAAAATTATATTTTTATACTTTTATTGTACTTTATTAGTGCCGGTATAGCCTCGCCCTCAGAGGGTACTTCCCATTTGTCCATTCATAACTGAAGCGTAGTAAACTATGCTTACAATGCCTCAGTTTGTGAATGAACAGGAAACAGGTCAGCACAGAGCACTTCCCATTAATTCACTGTCCAATGCAACTAAGGCTGCAGAGCAAGGGACTGAGAATCTCTGTCAAAAGTGAGACATCAGGTGTCTGTTTAGACCACTGATATTTCACATATAAAAAAAATTAAAAAATTACATTTTGTAAAAAATAATGTAGCACACTGACCTTTTCCTGCCTTTGGCTCGCTTGCAGGTCAAGGCACACCGCGCTATATGCCCGTATCCTCCCTTCAAGAGGTCGAGCGGTGTTAACAGATCTTTGGGTCCTGCAGCTGGGTTCACCTTCAGTTGGTTCTCGTCTCCTACAGTATAGGGACAAGTCTCTATTTTTCCCAAGTAACTCCAATGTCCACACCACCTTAAACTCCAACGTTGAGTTTATTTTTATACGCAAGGTTCAATAGACAGCAAAGATGGATGAGAGAAAGGACAGCAAGGTATTGGGAGATAGGTCCTGGCACAGTCAATATTATAGTCGCCACTCATTCCCGAGTGGGTTCAGCTCACCCGGATAGTCCCCTGTAAGAGCGGATCCTAGCAGCCGGAGTGATGCTTCGAGTGTTTACTTGAGTTTTCCCACAGATACGATCGGGAGATTCTCTGCCACAGAATCTTTAAGTCCCAAACCTCTCAGCACATGCAACACAAGGACAGGTGCCGGTCCCTCAGAAAGGTCCTCCCCCGGCCTCCTCTTCTTAGAGCAGGTTCCCTCGCAAGGGCACCCTGGGATTCCTCTTTCGGGGATGGGCCCCAGCTAAAGGTGCTGGGCCTAATAGTAGAGTTGCAGCCCCAGTCTAAAGGTGCCTGAGACTGATACACACGCGCACCCCTGGCCTGGAGGGCCGGGGTGACGCGAACCGCTCCCCAAAAGATGGCGTCTGCCCCTTATGTATCCTCTCCCAGCATGCACAGCAGGTTAACCACGCCCACCATACCACTCCCGAGAGAGGACACCCTAAGGCATAGCAATGCCACCCACGGTTCAACCCTGACCCAAGATGGCAGCGCCACCTGCAGGCCACAGGGAACTGTACATCGGGCTGCATTACATAGGCAAAAGCTAGTCCTAACAATCAAAATGGTCTGAGCCTGACTACTGGCTCAGACCAAACCCCTAAATTTAAGTATATAGCACCCCTGAAAGTAAAGGGGCGCTACAATAATAATAAATACAATAGTAAAAAATAATAAAAAATGTAATAATAAAAAGAAAAAACTACTGACACTGTCCACTGCCCTACTAACAACAACCTCTGCTCTGCTGACACTGTTCTATTTTCTACTGACACAGCCCCCTACTCTACTGGCTGACAACGTCTACTACCTTACTGACACCATCCTCTGCCCTATTGACACTGACCTCTGCCCTACTGACACCGTCCACTGCCTTACTGACAAAGCCCACACACCGACCACTGCCCTACTTACACTGTCCACTGCTCTTCTGACTGATACTATCCACTTTTAAGGAGGGCTAAATTTATATTTTTTACAGTGACATTCGTTTTATTATCTAAGCATATTTTCGGGGTACAAGAATGCTCTTATTTTATTTGACCATGCCCCTTTAAGCTCCTCCCACTGTTAATGCAATTTGTTCACACCCACTGTTTACTAAGCCGTGCTATGCGGCCCACATTACTACTCTCCTTTGGGCACCCAAAGGTGTCCCAGGTCTTTTACAATCCTATAGTGTATATACTACAAACAAAATTGCTGTGTACCTTTAAAGTCTTCAGGTTTTGCTTGAAGAAAAGGTGGCAACCCTACCATAGGCAGCAGAATACAATCTCCAGATGGTCTATGTATAATGAAAAATAGGGCAACTTCTCACATATACCCATCCCTTGCATACATGCCTCCAGCGCCTATGATTAGCTGTCTGTTTTGACATCTTCCAGGTGGGATAGCTAAGGAAGTTTCATGCCGCGTACACACGATCATTATTCACGGCGGTTAAAAAAATGCCGTGAATAATGACAGGAAAAACGAGGGAACCGCTTGGTTCCCTACACACGGTCGTTTTTCCCGTAATTTTTTCTCTTGACGAGAAAAACGACCGTCTGTGGGCTCCGCGGCAGTGTTTCCCTATGGGAAAACTGCCGCGGAAAAAAATGCTGGAAAAAACTATGAGAAAATTTAGAACATGTTCTAAATTTTCACGTTGTTTTTTATGCCGTTTTTCTAGACGAGAAAAACGACATAAAGCCCACAGACGATCGTTTTTCTCGGCGAAAAAAAAAAATGCCGTTTTTCTCGTCGAAAAAAGCGGTCGTGTGTACGCGGCATCAGACTCGGACACGCCTGTGCTCATCCCTATTTCTAATATTGCAGTTATAGATATGTGTTCTCTTCATATACACAGAGATTTTTTATATTTAAATTGCCTACATCCACCTCAGGCCCCATAGTAGTTGCATGGGCTCCAATGACTATTGTTACACCACTGATTTCAGGAATGTGTAGGAACACAGTGACAGTGAAGGCACAGAAAACTGCTGGGGCCCCGACTCACTAATAGCAAGCTATGGTGAGACTCATTTATGAAGAAAGAAAAGCCCAAAACAGCCATCCAAATTTACAAAGCATAATCTTCCTGCTAATTGGCCTTCAAACCATTCCCTGACAATCTCACAAAGCAACACATGGCCACTTTTTCTTTAAAAACAGCTCAGGCTGCAATACTTTTCTTCTAGGGCTGCGGAAATTAACGATTAATTCCTCGATTAATCGTTAATTTTTTTGATCGATCAAAATTCTTTTGATCGGTACTGTGATCCGCGGAGCTCTGCTGCTGCCTCGGCCATAGGAAAGGTCGCGGCTTCGGCCTAGCTCCCGGTGCGGCGGCCATCTTGGTCCACCCGGCGGCGGCCTAGGAGCCCAATCGCGGCCAGACCATTTAGATGTGCACTAGGAACTGCTAAAATAAAAATACAGGCTCTGAACACACACAATCCACAAAATGTCATCTGATTTCAGCTGTCAATTTACTAGTGCAGGTGAGAATATGACAAGCAGATGCTTATTTGTGACACATTTCCCAGAATTTTTCCTATGGAAGAAGGTCCAGGTTGACAAACAAGGCAGGTCTCTTTTTATCATTGTACTAGTTTTGCTGTTGAATGTGCTAATCTATATATTTGTCACCCTTTCTCGAGCAAGGTCATTAAACTCAGTGGGGGAGATTGTAGATATTAAAGTGGGGGGTGATTGTGGATATTACAGTGGGGGAGATGTCTGTGGATATTACAGTGGGGGTGATTGTGGATATTACAGTGGGGGAGATGTCTGTGGATATTACAGTGGGGGAGATGTCTGTGGATATTACAGTGGGGAGATGTCTGTGGATATTACAGTGGGGAGATGTCTGTGGATATTACAGTGGGGGAGATTGTGGATATTACAGTGGGGGTGATTGTGGATATCACAGTGGGGAGATGTCTGTGGATATTACAGTGGGGACTATATATGGTGGTGATCCGAAAAATGTATGTGCATTATAATTAATTGAAATTAGTCGATTAAAAAAAAATCTATTAATCAAACACGAAAATTTTTATCACGAACAGCCCTACTTTCTTCACAATAAGATGCTCTGATTTTTCCAGTTTGAATGACGCCCAGCATTACTTAACCCATGAGATTGAGGAAAGACTACAAGTGTGGGACGTCATGATCCTGCCTCTTAAGCATGGCGCCCTGCACTTCCCAGTGTATTAATGCAGAGCGCGGCTCTTATAGGCAGGTGCCTCTTTGTTCATTAAGGGCTAATGACCGGTGTTTTGGGGATAAGGTGTTTAGTGCTGTGGCATGTCTTCCCCTCATTTCCTGCTTCTGAGGTGTGTAGCACTACCCCCGTAGGAGCTGCTGGTTATATTTTTGGGTCTTTGCCGTTACCCCTAAACACAGTTCACCAGGCTAGAAACTTAAAGTCTATACTGGGCCTTGCGCCCACAGATGTATGCACAGTCACTTAGTTCTTTTCCAATGCTTTTTATTGAACAACTTGAGCAGTAGAGGGATGGAGGGTTAGGGGAAGGTTCAGATCACTGAGGAACTTGAGCTCCCGGAGACAAGTACACTTCAGTCAACGGATCTTGCTCATCCGGATAGGCCTCTCTCACTGACCTAGCAGCTGGAATGATGCACGGAACAAAAGTCTCTACCACAGACTTGATGAGAACAATAACTGTTGAACAATCCTCTGCCACAGGATTCAGTATAAGTTGAACAATCCTCTGCCACAGGATATTAATAGCGAACACAGCAACACGGTACCAAAATTCCTTTAAGCCATCCGGCAGTACTGTGAGGTAGGTTGGTTAGGATGCATCCTCCAATTGAGTCACCAGGCACTTCTTGAGATACCAGCATTGCGCTCGGTCCTCTCCAAGACAAGTCCTCCCCCGGATCTTTCAATTGCTCGGCCTCTTCCCGCAGGACAGACTGCACAGGACCACCTCTGAACCAGTAGGCCCCAGACAGCTTCTGGGCCTACTTGCAGTCACGGAGCCTCGGGCCAACAGTGCCCCGAGGCCAGAAGAGGAGTTGTCACATACCTTAGGCCAGGCAGGCCATGAGGTGAGAGAGCGAAAAGATGACATCTGCCCCTTAAGTATCCTCTCCCAGAATGCACAGCGGGGAGACCACTCCCGCTGGGCTGCTTCTGGGGAAAGAGATACCCAATACACCTTAGCCTGTTGTCCTTCCATAACTGGCCGGTGGTGACAACGACACCTAAAGGCAACAGTGTGGAACTGCACACGACACAGCCAATGCTGGAGCAGAGGCTAATTTAGACATAATATTAAATCTGAACTATATACAGAACAGATAACCCACTAAATTTACACGCAAGCGCCTGGTCAACATGAGCAGGGCACTACAGGTGATTTATGCAGGAGGAGATCAGCCCTTGTGGTCTGTCTATATATGGGAGGTAAACAGTGAAGACAATCTGTGTCAAGATGTGAGCCAGAGTTGCAGAGGAGCAAGCCCTTAGGCTTAGCAGGACCCAAGAATGAGTTCCAAGTACGGGACTATTGTTACCACTTTGTGAGAATAGACTTATGCTTAAAATGTATGGACAGCCCCATCAGAAAAAGGTAAGTAAAAAAATCATTAGGACCATTATTGTGCTTTTCTTATCTTGCACATCAACGCTAGAGAGTGTGGCAGCTATGATTAGCCAGGCCAGGGAGAGCAAAATGTTCTTGAGTTTCCTGATTAAGTGGTGTGGAGGAATTTTAACCAAATATTTGTTGCTTATGCTTAAAAGCTTTTTTGGCCATACCTCTCTTGTGGATCACAGGAGTACACTTACTTTTGCTCTCCTGTGACCCAGAGTCAGCTGAAAGTGGACTGTTGCTGTAGAAGAGCCACTATGTGCTCTGGAAAGATCCTGACAATATTGTCAGGATCCAACCGGCTGCCCGATTGACAGCTGGCTCCAACTCTCAGCATGCAACTGAGAGCTGAAACCAGCTTCTCAGCGCTTCAGTGAGCGCTGGAGGAGCAGAGCAGGGAATGGGGAATGACAATAACTGCTCTCTGATTTGAGCAGACCGAGAACTGAGAGATCAGCGGTCTTGTGATTGCTCAGTTCTCGGTCTTAGAGCTCATGTGGGACAAGACATTTTTCACTAAATTTGTCAACTCCCTCCAAAGTGAACCTGTTCTTTGCCCATGAGAAAAAGCAACAAGTCTACTCAAAGGTCACCCACCCCCTTCACCAGTTGCTTCCCTTTGCTCCATTTCCCTGTTAGAGTAAAGTAAGGTACTAAGTATTTCTGGGCATGTGGAGCTTGTGACTTGTTTCTCTTACTTCCCTTAATGCAGAGCTTGGGTGCCTAGGTGGCCAATCACCAGTTCTAAGCATTGGAGCAGAGGGAAGGTCCTTAGCACTGTGTAAGCTCTGACCTGACCAACACTAAGGCCGGTCAAACATGGTGCAAATGTCTTTCCTGCAGCCACAGGTTGTCCGGCACTCTCCCTCCTGATTGGCTGAGACACAGCAGCAGCACCATTTAGCTCCCTCTTCTGTCAATCAATCTAGCCAATCAGGAGAGAGAAGGGGTGGGCTGGGCCGCAGCTCTGTGTCTGAATGGATACACTGAGCTGCAGCTCAGCTCTGGTGCCCCCATAGCAAGCTGCTTACTGTGGGGGCACTCAACAGGAGGGAGGGACCAGGAGCTCCAGCCAGGGACCCGAGAAGAGGAGGATCTGGGCTGCTCTGTGCAAAACCAACTGTACAGAGCAGGTAAGTATAACTGGTTTATTATTTTAATAGAAAAAAAAAACAAGACTTTACAATCACTTTAAGCCAGCCATATATGGGTCGAATAACAAATACATTTTCTTTGGAAAATCATAGCTAAGAGTTTTAGTTCAAATTTCGCACCATTAGTGGGCTGCAGCAACGGCCATTGAATTTGAGTGATTGGGCTTGTTGGAAATTTTTGGAAAGAACAAACTAATTTTTAATCAATGATGGGAGAATCATGCAGGAGCTGTAACCTGGAAATAAAAGAAGATTCTCGCCACGAAAATTATTTTCTGTACCAACATGAGAGGAAATTGAAGGCTTGGTTAATCGAATTTCAAAATAAATGGTGTCACCATCGGATCACAAATGCACAAAATTTCTGATTTTCGAAAAAAAAGGTGTAGCGCCTGCCCCTCTTCTCTCTCCGTGCGGCTCGCACTGTCTCTTGTCTAGGGGTATCTGGTAGGGTGGAGAGAGAGAGAGAGAGAGCGGGTGGGCTACGCCTAGCCTCCAACCCGTGTAGAATACCGGTGGTATCAGCAATGTCTCATTTACCTTCGGGTCCGTGTTGTGCACCCGGATCCTCCCTCCAAGAGTCACCATGAACTTCGTCCGCCAGGAATTGAGCCTCACACCATTAAAGTCCAACACTCCTTTATTAGAACACACCGTACAGGGACTCCCTTGATAGATAGAACAGAAAAGGAGGTGTGAGTGTGAATAGGCCTAGACACAAATTCGCTCCTCCACCCTCCTCCTGGAGAGTGGGATATGGTCTCCGCACAAGGTAAAGGGGATCCTTCTGGACGGTCTCCGACAAGAGACTCACCCGTCACCGGCAGTCTGCTGCACCGGGCCTTCGAGTGAGGAGCTCTCCCCGGTCCATTGCGTCTTACTCAGATTCAGGCCTCCATCCCGAAGTGCCTTAGGACCCTTCCCTCGCGGAACTCAGTGTTGGGCACTGAGCTCCGGACCCTCCTGCAAGTACCCCATCCCAGGGCTGAAGGTGCCTGGGGTGGAACACGATCTCCGGTGGTCCTCTAGGCCGAGGCCTCCTAGAGGACAGGCACGAACCCACGTCCGCAAGCTGAAGGTGCTTGGGACGAAGACCCCGTGACCAAGATGGCCGGCCCCTTTATCTCCTCTCCCAGCAAGCCCGGCGGGTTCCCCGCCCCACCATACCGCCGCCGAGAGAGGACAAAAAGGACCTCGGCACACAGTGATATTCATCCCCCCCAGGCCACGGTGACAGCGTCACCTAGTGAACCGCAAGGAACATAGCACTGAGGTCACTGCTAAATTCAAAAAATGCACCCGGGAAAGTAAGTACCCACTACACTCTCCCCCCTGTCTTTTGACACTGGACTCCAGTGTCTGGAGTGAATCACGCCCTCAACGGCTGACACAATCCAATCCAGAAACCAACTAACAATTTAAAAAAAAACAAAAAATTTTCAGGAAGCTATCCTAACAGCGAAGTTTGTGTCTGAGCCCCTGCAACAAAAGTGGAGTGAAAGACAACATTTAAAACATAAAATCACATTCCAACATTATACTTTTCCCTCCCATCCTAACTAAGAACCACCCCAGGTTCCATAATCTTGACTGGACGCTCTCCTGCAGAGGGAAGAGAAAGAAACAATAAAACCCTGACACATGTGTGTGTGAGAGAAAAAGAAACTCCTCCGAAGAGAAATATCTTTTCCTCCAGTGTGAGTGTGTACAATGTGTAACGTTGCACAAGACTGCCACCTGGTGACAGCCTCGCGGTAACTGCACCCGTTGAACCATCTTTTCTTTTCTTGCTGCTTGATTCCGGGCCCTATCTACCCCAAAGTCTACAACTTCTCACCGGAGAGGAAAGAACAACAACTGGAACAGTTCTTCCTTGGAATGACACAAGCACCCCTCTTGCGGGGCAAACACTGATGATAGCACCAACAAGAAAGTCAAACAGCAAAGTTCAGGGGGTGCAAGGCCCTTTTGAAACAAAGCAAACAAATGGAGTCTCTTTCTCCTCAGGGGTAGAAGCGGGGATGCGGCAGGACAAGAGGCTTCAAATGCCGGTCCATGGTCTCCAAATGGTACTCCACATCTTCCCCTTCTTTGCGTCGGATCAACACTTTATCTGCATGGATGTGTCTTCCCAACATCCACTCTGCCTTACAGTCTTTGAACCGCTGAGATGTCTTGGGAGAGCATGTCAAATACCTGCGGGCGTGTGGGACCTTAAGGTGGGTCCACACAAAGTCATTATACCAGCGTTCTCGGCACACCTCCACCTCGTAGAGCATCTCCTTGGAGAGGTACGGATATTCCCACCCATAGTCAGCAGCGACTTTCTGGCAGAAGAGTCTCTGAAGCCTTGACAGCGGAGGCATTGTGGCTCTGTCCCCTTCGCCGGGCAAAACTATAGAGTCCGGGTGGCGAGGGGCCTTGACCACTTCTGGTTGGGGCATAGGTGCCCGTAGTATCAACTTCTGTTCCCCAGTACCTGATGCAGGTGGCACCGGAGATGCAGATGTGGGCTGGGGACAGGACCCTTGTTCAGGTGCTGGAGCCTCCACCCGGGGTGTACTCTCCCCCGTGGACATGGGTGAATCTCGAGGCCTTCGGAACGAAGCTAGCGGCACTTTGTCCCAGCCCTTTTCTGCAAACAGTTCGTCAATGGCTGTGTTATCTCCCACATCAGAGAGCGACTCCAGATCCGAAGTATCACACTCCTCCGCGGGTATGTAGCCCATTGTAGAGACAGAGCTAACACCTCCCGCGGACATACTGGGCCATGCCTTCCCGGCATCTCCGCCCATACACCAAGTCTCTTTGCCCGGCTTACCTCGGCCTTTACTTGAAGCGGGACGTCCGGAACACTCGTCAACGGATCCGTCTATGCCTGGCGTAAGCTGGCGAGAGGGTCCGCCACCACCGCTGGTTCTCTTCTTCGGTGGCGGACGCTGTGAGACAGTGGTGACCGAGTCAGCATCCTCGGATTTCTCCCGTTGATTTTTAACGACCTCCTCAGCGGTCGCTGCAGTGTGCGCTGGGATGGCTTTTACAGCAGTAATTCCTCCTCTGCGAGTAGTGTTACCTAAAGCCCGGCCTGGGTAGATGGTTCTCGGCCTGTCTACTGCCGGATCCACCTCGAACAGGAACTCCCCACAGGCCTCACATTGTCCGAAGGGCTTCAGGTGGCACACCAGTCCCGAGCACCCGGGATAAATTACACCCAGGGCCTCTACGTCCATGCACGAGTACAGGGCGAATCGACCCCTTGGCTTCAGCCGGATCCCGGTATCCGTTATCGGAGCAGCAGCAGTCATCGTGGTAGTAGCAGGGTGAACTGGAATCCATGAGGTATGTCCAAACATGGTGACTTGTTGCTGGTCCATCGCACACTGCAGAGTTTTCGCGCCAATGTCCCACGTGTAGCCCTCTCACGTATTGGACTCCTCCCCTTTGCTCCAGTTCGCGGGCTTTCTTTGGTTGAGCCACGCCCATGAACTAAGCGGCGGGGGTTGTGTCTGTTGGCGCAGTGCAATTAGAAGCCCCCACGTGTAGTACCTCACACGGCTGGGCCTCCCCCCGTTCACCGCTCTTCCTGCGCAGGCCTTTCCCTTGTCTAGGGTCAATTCCACGACTTCGAGCAGGGCTGCACTTTGGCCTATTCTGTTAACTCATCCAGCAGACTTGTTCCATACTGTGATGCACAACACAATACCGGACCCGAGCCCCCACGTGTAGCGCCTGCCCCTCTTCTCTCTCCGTGCGGCTCGCACTGTCTCTTGTCTAGGGGTATCTGGTAGGGTGGAGAGAGAGAGAGCGGGTGGGCTACGCCTAGCCTCCACCACGTGTAGCATACCGGTGGTATCAGCAATGTCTCATTTACCTTCGGGTCCGTGTTGTGCACCCGGATCCTCCCTCCAAGAGTCACCATGAACTTTGTCTGCCAGGAATTGAGCCTCACACCATTAAAGTCCAACACTCCTTTATTAGAACACACCGTACAGGGACTCCCTTGATAGATAGAACAGAAAAGGAGGTGTGAGTGTGAATAGGCCCAGACACAAATTCGCTCCTCCACCCTCCTCCTGGAGAGTGGGATATGGTCTCCGCACAAGGTAAAGGGGATCCTTCTGGACGGTCTCCGACAAGAGACTCACCCGTCACCGGCAGTCTGCTGCACCGGGTCTTCGAGTGAGGAGCTCTCCCCGGTCCATTGCGTCTTACTCAGATTCAGGCCTCCATCCCGAAGTGCCTTAGGACCCTTCCCTCGCGGAACTCAGTGTTGGGCACTGAGCTCCGGACCCTCCTGCAAGTACCCCATCCCAGGGCTGAAGGTGCCTGGGGTGGAACACGATCTCCGGTGGTCCTCTAGGCCGAGGCCTCCTAGAGGACGGGCACGAACCCACGTCCGCAAGCTGAAGGTGCTTGGGACGAAGACCCCGTGACCAAGATGGCCGGCCCCTTTATCTCCTCTCCCAGCAAGCCCGGCGGGTTCCCCGCCCCACCATACCGCCGCCGAGAGAGGACAAAAAGGACCTCGGCACACAGTGATATTCATCCCCCCCGGCCACGGTGACAGCGTCACCTAGTGAACCACAAGGAACATAGCACTGAGGTCACTGCTAAATTCAAAAAATGCACCCGGGAAAGTAAGTACCCGCTACAAAGGTATTCGGAATTAGACCCATGTATGGCTTGCATTAAAGTTAAATGTAATCATTTTATGTGCTCTCTGAAATTACACTTCAATTTCCCTTGAAGGTAAGCTACATTGCAACACAGATTCACTGGTATTTGTTTAGGGAAGAGCTAGATACCAGTAAGTAAATATTGCTGTATCATTATGCACTCATTGTGTTTTGGTCAAGGAGCCAGTGACCTCTCAATCCCACTCCTAGGCAGGAGCTGACTGTCCGTGGTTATATTTACTGGATGACTTCAATTTCAGAATTAGATCCCAGCCAGACAGGGTTATGAGGCGGTCACACCAGATCACACTGTGGGTCCTCTGGATCACCACCATTACATTTTGTTTGACAGTTGAAGCCTGCTCAGGTCAGTAAATCCTGTATTTTCAATGCCTAACGGCCACAGATCTTTGTGCTAGTACAGCAGTACATAACAGTTTTTTATATATACAGGTCCTTCTCAAAAAATTAGCATATTGTGATAAAGTTCATTATTTTCTGTAATGTACTGATAAACATTAGACTTTCATATATTTTAGATTCATTACACACAACTAAAGTAGTTCAAGCCTTTTCTTGTTTTAATATTGATGATTTTGGCATACAGCTCATGACAACCCAAAATTCCTATCTCAAAAAATTTGCATATCATGAAAAGGTTCTCTAAACGAGCTATTAACCTAATCATCTGAATCAACAAATTAACTCTAAACACCTGCAAAAGATTCCTGAGGCATTTAAAAACTCCCAGCCTGGTTCATTACTCAAAACCGCAATCATGGGTAAGACTGCCGGCCTGACTGCTGTCCAGAAGGCCATCATTGACACCCTCAAGCAAGAGGGTAAGACACAGAAAGAAATTTCTGAACGAATAGGCTGTTCCCAGAGTGCTGTATCAAGGCACCTCAGTGGGAAGTCTGTGGGAAGGAAAAAGTGTGGCAGAAAACGCTGCACAACGAGAAGAGGTGACCGGACCCTGAAGAAGATTGTGGAGAAGGACCGATTCCAGACCTTGGAGGACCTGCGGAAGCAGTGGACTGAGTCTGGAGTAGAAACATCCAGAGCCACCGTGAACAGGCGTGTGCAGGAAATGGGCTACAGGTGCCGCATTCCCCAGGTCAAGCCACTTTTGAACCAGAAACAGCGGCAGAAGCGCCTGACCTGGGCTACAGAGAAGCAGCACTGGACTGTTGCTCAGTGGTCCAAAGTACTTTTTTCGGATGAAAGCAAATTTTGCATGTCATTCGGAAATCAAGGTGCCAGAGTCTGGAGGAAGACTGGGGAGAGGGAAATGCCAAAATGCCTGAAGTCCAGTGTCAAGTACCCACAGTCAGTGATGGTCTGGGGTGCCATGTCAGCTGCTGGTGTTGGTCCACTGTGTTTTATCAAGGGCAGGGTCAATGCAGCTAGCTATCAGGAGATTTTGGAGCACTTCATGCTTCCATCTGCTGAAAAGCTTTATGGAGATGAAGATTTCATTTTTCAGCACGACCTGGCACCTGCTCACAGTGCCAAAACCACTGGTAAATGGTTTACTGACCATGGTATTACTGTGCTCAATTGGCCTGCCAACTCTCCTGACCTGAACCCCATAGAGAATCTGTGGGATATTGGGAAGAGAAAGTTGAGAGACGCAAGACCCAACACTCTGGATGAGCTTAAGGCCGCTATCGAAGCATCCTGGGCCTCCATAACACCTCAGCAGTGCCACAGGCTGGTTGCCTCCATGCCACGCCGCATTGAAGCAGTCATTTCTGCAAAAGGATTCCCGACCAAGTATTGAGTGCATAACTGAACATAATTATTTGAAGGTTGACTTTTTTTGTATTAAAAACACTTTTCTTTATTGGTCGGATGAAATATGCTAATTTTTTGAGATAGGATTTTGGGGTTTTCATGAGCTGTATGCCAAAATCATCAATATTAAAACAAGAAAAGGCTTGAACTACTTCAGTTGTGTGTAATGAATCTAAAATATATGAAAGTCTAATGTTTATCAGTACATTACAGAAAATAATGAACTTTATCACAATATGCTAATTTTTTGAGAAGGACCTGTGTGTGTGTGTGTGTGTATATGTATATATATATATATATATATATATATATATATATATATATCTCAGTATATGTTTTTTAAAGCGGAATTTATCCTCTGCAAAAAAAATAAAAAATTTAACTGTGCCCCAGGAGCAATTAACCATAATGTTCTAGTATGTGCAGCATATTGGTACATTGTGGCAGATATACCTGGCTAGTGATCTCCTCTAGCACTGCTGTCATGGATGCTGCCACCTTCTCCTAGTTGCTTGGCTGAGCCACAATGATATCACTACCACGCATGCGCAGGGAAGTCACATTATCACAGCATAGAGCCATGCTGTAAATGTACGCTGAGCTGTGCATGCGCAGCTCAGTGTACACAAACGCTGACAGGCATGACCTCTTCTGTCATAAAAATCATACCTGTCAGTGTTTATTTCCTTTTTTAGGTTTAATTCCTCTGTAAAAATAATGACTTGCTATAGTTTTGCTCCTGCAGAAAGAGGTTTTCTTATGCAAGGGTGGGGAAAGGGCTACCCACAGACAGCAGCGCGCTTCAGATTTGCAGCCAATTGCTGAGATTTCGGAAGATGATAATTTACCAAATCAAGAGAGAAATGAGCAACCATGATTTATATGTTAGAAAATTAGGAAAATGCTTTTATGATCATGTTGCAATACTCTATTAATATCTAATCTAATATATTTTTTTAATGAGCAGTGCATCTAGATATAGAAACGAGATATTGTAGATCATGAATCCAAACTAAAAAAAAAAGAGTTTAAAAGCAGGAATGAGCCGAACACCCCCCAATTTGGTTTGCACCAGAACATGCGAACAGGCAATAAATGTGTTCGAACATCCGAACCGCGTTAAAGTCTATGGGACACGAACATGAAAAATCAAAAGTGCCAATTTTATGCAAATTATTGTCATAAAAAGTGTTTGGGGACCCAGGTCCTGCCCCAGGAGACATGTATCAATGCAAAAAAGTTTTAAAAACGGAAGTTTTTTCGGGAGCAGTGATTTTAATAATGCTTTAAGTGAAACAATAAAAGTGAAATATTATTTTAAATTTCGTACCTGGGGGGTGTATATAGTATGCCTGTAAAGCAGCTCTTGTTTCCCGTGCTTAGAATAGTCTCTGCACAAAATGTACTTTCTGAAGGAAAAAAAGTACTCGCGGCCAGTGGCGTACTAAGGGGGTGGCGGGGGGGGGGGGGGGCGTGCCGCATCAGGTGCCACACACTGGGGGTGTCAGGCCGGCGCCTACCCCGTGACTGAAAGGAGACAGTGCCGCCGTGGGTTTAACAGCAGATCGCGCGGTGATAGAACATATCTGTTCTGTCACCGCGCGATGCTGCTGTTAAACCCCCGGCGCTGTCTCCTTTCAGTCACGGAGGGGGGGGGGGCGAGCAGGTAGTGGCTTTGCAGGGGGTGTGCAAGCACATCTAGGACCGGCGCAATGATCCCCTTCTCTCACGGCTCTGATAAGTCTCGGGCAGCGGCTGTCAGCCAAGCAGTATGAAGCCGCCTCCCCCTCCTCCTTTATGTCTATACAGTGCTGTGCATGCAGGAGGAGGGGGGGGCAGCTTCATACTTGTCGGCTGACAGCCACTGCCGAGACTGATCAGAGCCTTGAGAGAAGGGGATTGTTGCGCCGGTCCCAGATGTGCCGACTGGCTCGGGTGTGGCTCGCACCCCCCCCCCTCCCTGCAAAGCCACTACCTCGGGCTCTCT
The DNA here is from genome assembly GCA_029206835.1 of Rana muscosa. Lineage (NCBI taxonomy): Eukaryota > Metazoa > Chordata > Amphibia > Anura > Ranidae > Rana > Rana muscosa. Next base: position 213,772,864 of record CM055125.1, on the reverse strand, counting down.
GTCAGCTCTGAGGTACATTATGGGACTATAGGGGGGTCTGTATTGTTAGGGGGTCTGCTCTGTAGGGGGGTCTGCACTGTAGCTGGGGTCTTAACTGTAGGGGGCGTCTGCATTGTAGGGGGTCCTGTACTGTAGCAGGGGTCTGCACTGTAGGGGGGCCTGCACTGTGGCGGGGGGTCTGCACTGTGGCGGGGGGTCTGCACTGTGGCGGGGGGTCTGCACTGTGGCGGGGGGTCTGTACTGTGGTGGGGGCCTGTACTGTGGCGGGGGCCTGTACTGTAGGGGGGTCTTGTACTGTAGGGGGGGTCTGCACTGTAGGGGGGGTCTGCACTGTAGGGGGGTCTGTGTAACATGCAGGGGGTCCAGAACTGTTGAGGGGGGTGTCTGTGTAACATACAGGCATCTAGAGGTGCAGGGTACTGTGTAATGTAAAGGGATCCAGAGGTACAAGGGCTGTGTAATGTAAAGCGGTCCAAAGGTGCAGGATGCAGTGTAATGTAAAGGGGTCCAGAGTGCTGTGTAATATAAAGGGGTCCAGAGGTACAAGGGATGTGTAATGTAAAGGGGTCCAGAGGTGCAGGGTGCAGTGTAATGTAAAGGGGTCCAGAGGTGCAGGGTGCAGTGTAATGTAAAGGGGTCCAGAGGTGCAGGGTGCAGTGTAATGTAAAGGGGTCCAGAGGTACAAGGGCTGTAAAATGTAAAGGGGTCCAGAGGTGCAGGGTGCAGTGTAATGTAAAGGGGTCCAGAGGTACAAGGGCTGTGTAATGTGAAGGGGTGCAGGGTGAAGTGTAATGTAAAGGGGTACAGAGGTGCAGGGTGCTGTGTAATGTAAAGGGGTCCAGAGGTACAAGGGCTGTAAAATGTAAACGGGTCCAGAGGTGCAGGGTGCAGTGTAATGTAAAGGGGTACAGAGGTACAAGGGTTGTGAAATGTAAAGGGGTCCAGAGGTGCAGGGTACAGTGTAATGTAAAGGGGTCCAAAGGTGCAGTGTAATGTAAAGGGGTCCAGAGTGCTGTGTAATGTAAAGGGGTCCAGAGGTACAAGGGCTGTATAATGTAAAGGGGTGCTGGGTGCAGTGTAATGTAAAGGGGTCCAGAGGTGCAGGGTGCAGTGTAATGTAAAGGGGTCCAGAGGTGCAGGGTGCAGTGTAATGTAAAGGGGTCCAGAGGTACAAGGGTTGTGAAATGTAAAGGGGTCCAGAGGTACGAGGGTTGTGAAATGTAAAGGGGTCCAGAGGTGCAGTTGTGGAGAGGGGGTACACAGTAGTGACAAAAAGATATTGAAGGATGCAGAGGTATGCAGGGGGCACAGTGGGGTGTTTTTACATTTTAAGGTGGGGGGGGTGCCAGATATAGGATCCGCCCCGGGTGCCAAATGCTCTAGGTACGCCCCTGCTCGTGGCTGTAATGAATTTCAATACAGAGAAAAGTAATTGAAAGTCATTTGGTCTGGTCTGGTATGGATATTAAGGGGAACCCTGCGCCAAATAAAAAAAATGGCGTGCGGTTCCCCCCAAATATCCATACCAGACCCTTCAGGTCTGGTATGGATTTTTGGGGGAACTCCACGCCAAATTTAAAAAACAAATGGCGTGGGGTTCCCCTCAAAAATCCATACCAGACCCTTATCCAAGCAGCCTGGCAGGCCGCAGGAAAAGAGGGGGGAGGAGAAAGCCCCCCCCTCCTGAACCGTATCAGGCCACATGCCCTCAACATGGGGAGGATGCTTTGGGGTCTGGACCCCAAAGCACCATGTCCCTATGTTGATGGGGACAAGGGCCTCATCCCCACAACCCTTGCCCGGTGGTTTTGGGGGTCTGCGGGCAGGGGGCTTATCGGAATCTGGAAGACCCCTTTAACAAAGGGGACCACCAGACCCCGGCCCCCTCCCTATGTAAATTGGTAAGGGGGTACATTGTAACCCTACCATTTCACAAAGAAAGTGTAAAAAATTGTAAAAAAAACACACAGACACAGTTGGGATAAGTCCTTTATTTAAAAAAAAAAAAAAAAAAAAAAGACTCCAGCGGTGGTAATCCACTCTCGATCTCCACGATGTCGGTATCCTGCGATATAGGCTCTAGCGACGATGTCCAGCTACGAGGAAGAGCACACGGTCCTCTCTTCACCGGAGCGGAGACACCCCGGGAATGACGCCGCCGAAGCCTGACAGGTCTTATGTAGCCGAGGACGGGGCCACCAATCACGTGACCCCGTCCCCCTCTGACGCAAGTGGAAACCCAGGCTTTCCCAGTGACGTGCGGGTGACCCCGCCCCCCTCTGATGCAATGCAGGTTTCCCTTGCATCAGAGGGGGGCGGGGTCACCCGTCATGTCACTGGGGAAGCCCGGGTTTCCCCTTGCGTCAGAGGGGGACGGGGTCACGCGATGGGTGGCCCCGCCCTCAGCTACATAAGAGCTGTCACTGGCTGAAGCCGGGTCATTCCCGGGGTGTCTCCGCTCCGGTAAAGAGAGGACCGTGTGCTGTTCCTCGTAGCTGGACATTGTCGCTAGAGCCTAGCCTAGCCTGGAGAGATCATCCATCGCAGGATACCGACATTGTGGAGATCGAGAGTGGATTACCACCGCTGGAGTCTTTTTTTTTTTTTTTTATTCTTTTTTTTTTTTTAATAAAGGACTTATCCCAACTGTGTCTGTCTTTTTTTACAATTTTTTACACTTTCTTTGTGAAATGGTAGGGGTACAATGTACCCCGTTACCAATTCACATAGGGGGGGCGGGATCTGGGGGTCCCCTTTGTTAAAGGGGTCTTCCAGATTCCGATAAGCCTCCCCGCCCGCAGACCCCCACAACCACCGGGCAAGGGTTGTGGGGATGGGGCCCTTGTCCCCATCAACATGGGGACATGGTGCTTTGGGGTCCAGACCCCAAAGCATCCTCCCCATGTTGAGGGCATGTGGCCTGGTACGGTTCAGGAGGGGGGGGCGCTCTCTCGTTCCCCCCCCTCTTTTCCTGCGGCCTGCCAGGTTGGTTGGCTTGGATAAGGGTCTGGTATGGATATTTGGGGGGAACCGTACGCCATTTTTTTTTGGCGCAGGGTTCCCCTTAATATTCATACCAGACCTGAAGGTCCTGGTAATTGAATTTGGGGGGACCCCCACGCATTTTTTTTTTTTATCAATGACTTTCAATGACTTTTCTCTGTATTGCCGGGACCGGCAATTCATTACAGCCGTGAGTACTTTTAAATGACTTTTTTTCCTTCAGACATGACATTTTGTGCAGAGACTGTTCTAAGCACGGGAAACAAGCGCTGCTTTACAGGCATACTATATACACTCCCCAGGTATGAAATTTAAAGGAATATTTCACTTTTATTGTCTCACTTTAAGCATTATTAAAATCACTGCTCCCGAAAAAACTGCCTTTTTAAAACTTTTTTTTTGCATTGATACATGTCCCGTGGAGCAGGACCCGGGTCCCCAAACACTTTTTATGACAATAACTTGCATATAAGCCTTTAAAATTAGCACTTTAGATTTCGCCCATAGACTTTTACAGGGTGTTCCACGGCTTTTCGAATTTGCAGCAAACACCCCAAATTGTTCGCTGTTCGCCGAACGGGCGAACAGGTAATGTTCGAGTCGAACATGAGTTTGACTCAAACTCGAAGCTCATCCCTATTTAAAAGGTATTTTTAAGGTATTTTTAATAATTGCATTGTTGCAACATATGGATACCGTATATACTCGAGTATAAGCCGACCCGAATATAAGCTGAGGCACCTAATTTTACCACAATAAAAAAAGGGAAAACTTATTGACTCGAGTATAAGCCTAGGATGCATGCCTCACTGTGCCTCACTTTGTCTCACTGTGTCCATGCGCATGCCTCACTGTGCCCATGCCTCACTGTGTCCATGCCTCACTGTGTCCATGCCTCACTGTGTCCATGCCTCACTGTGTCCATGCCTCACTGTGCCCATACCTCACTGTGCCCATGCCTCACTGTCCATGACTAGACTGACTTTTAACATGGGAGTCCTATAAAGGGGTGCCCGGATTTGAAAAATCAGTACTCCCCGGCCGTAGGTCCCCCAGACAACAAACTTTGCACACTTGTAGAGGAGAAATGGGGCTACATGTATGCCATGTTCCGGGTCCAGGGGACCTATGACCGGCCGGTACCGGGTCCCCAAAATCACCAGAGAAATTACTGTTTAACATGGGAGTCTATAGAAGTGGTGCCCAGATTTGAAAAATCGGTGCTCCCTGACCGTGGGTCCCCTGGACAACAAGCTTTGCACACTTGTAGAGAATAAATGGGGCTACATGTGTGCCAAGTTCCAGGTCCAGGGGACCTACGACCGGCAGGTACCGTGTCCCCAAAATCACTGGAGAAATTACCGTTTAACATGGGAGTCTATGGAAGGGGTGCCCGGACAACACACTTTGCACACTTGTAGAGGAGGAGTGGAGCTAAATGTGTGCCGTACCGGGTCCCCAAAGTCCCGGAGATCAGGTGCAAAAAGGTGACTTGAATATAAGCCAAGGGGGGCATTTTCAGCACACAAAAAATGTGCTGAAAAACTCGGCTTATACTCGAGTATATACGGTAATTTGTTTATGTGATGTTTCACAACCAAAATGACTAGAGGGGTGTAGATGAGTTTAAATACACTTTAATGTAAGAAGTAAGAAAAGTAATTTCTTATATTTTAAAACTTGAAGCTTTTATTAAAGAAATACCTGGCGATACTGCCTTGAAGGTCCTTGTTAAGGCTCTTCTTATTATTGGATGACAACTCCTGTCTCCCAACTGTTCTCCTGTGCTGTCACCCTGTCACATACAGTTATAATGAAGTCTACACATGGAGTACACACATTAGTCTTGAGACCCATCACCCGATTGGCTGAAAGGACAGGCAATCTTTTTGGATGCCTAGGAGGAGAAGGGTGAAGCCGCACGGCAGAAGCCGCCGTGATTCAGAAGAAGGGAGGAGGAAACAGGAGCCTCTGCTCATAGGAGCCTGCAACACGCCTGCTGCCCGCCTCCCATAGGAGCTCGCAAACCGGCCACTGCCCACTTCCCGTAGGAGCCAACATACCCGCCCGACGCCCGCAACCTAGATGGGGTAAGTTCCGGGGGGGGTGCCGCCGACCGACAAACCAACCGGGGGGGTGGTTGTTTGCCACCCCCCCCCCCAAAAAAAACACCAGCCAACACGAAGTGACATGGAGCAATTGCATGTATGTAAACAGGAAGTAACTGGAGACAGGCTGTTGGAGATCAGGAGTGCTGGTATGCAAGAAAGGATTTAATTTTTTTTTATAAAAAGCAATGGTAGTTGTTGTTGATACACAGTGTTTTAGCAAACTAAATGTCACCCATTTGCAGTTTACATATACAGTTGAACCTTGGTTTACGAGTAACGTGGTTAACGAGCGTTTTGAAAGACGAGCAACTTTAAAAAAAAAATCCTGACTCGGTTTGTAAGTGTTGTCTCGCAAAACCAGCAGAATTCAAGCTAATGGTGTGTGCAGTACCACATTTGGCCAGAGGTGCGGGGGCGCCGGTGACACTTGGAATGGTTTGGAGCCGTTCGGAAATACTCGGAATCACTTGGAAATACTCGGAAATACTCAGTTCCAGAGTGTTTCCGGGGGTTTCCAAGATCAGCCAAGCTGTCCCCAAGTATTTCCGAGGCTCTCCGGCACCCCCCACCTCTGGCCACATGCAGTATTGCATGCCATAGAAGTCAATGCGTAACTAATTATCTTTGTTTCCATTGACTTCTTTGGGGAAACTTGCTTTGATATGCGAGTGTTTTGGATTACAAGCATTCTCCTGGAACGGATTATGCTCGTAATCCAAGGTTCCACTGTACTTGAAATAAAATGTTCATATACCACAAAACTAAAGATATGCATATGATTTCTAAGGAAAATGCATGCATCTATTCAGGATATGAGAACTTTAAAATTGTATTAAGATTTACATCTCACTTATTTTGTTGCTAATCATTTCTGGCTAGAAATAAACAGTCTGTAATATACTTCAATAGAATTGATAAAACGTAATCCACATGCACAAATATATAGTCACAATATATTATCCATCTTTTTGCCCCCTGTAGATGTAAATGTAATTACTGAGAGATGGAAAAACAGTTTGGATCTGCTCCGTGGATGTCCTGGGACTGAAGGACCTAAAGGACCTGATGGAAAGCCTGGAGATCAAGGAGAAATAGGTTCTGTTTTATTACTATAGAGCTAGTGCTAACAACTTCTTCAGGGCCTTGGTCCTGCGGTGAGCCTGCTCTGATAATTTAAAGGTTTTTTAAAGTCTAATTTAAAGTCTACTCACAGCTGATATCTCAGTTTTTGGTTGGTGCTGGAGAGCTGTGGATTTTTGTGAATGGTACAACAAAGCTGCAGAAAAAATACTATGTTTATTGCTTTTCCCATTTTTTATATTGATAAAAGTAGCCTATTCCATCTATTCGTCAACTATTAGGCCACAACAGAAAACATTTGTGAAAGTGTTGGTTGTATACATAGGCTTGCGCAGGAGGGTGTGTCAGGTGTGCCTGGGTACACCCTAACCACTACGCGTGGTGCCAATTCCCCCTACTGCCCAGACTTCCCCCGTGTTTGCCCCCTGCTCTGCAGGGCTACTGGCCTCCCTCCTGTCCTATCCTTTCTCCCCAGCTGCTGCAGGGAATGTTTCAGGATAGAGAGTGGGAGAAGGGGCTAGTAAATATGTAATTTACCAGAATCTTACTTTTCTAACTGAACACAGTGAACACACTTGCTGTGTTCATTCACAACTGAAGCATAGTAAACTGTGTTTGGTATGGTTCAGTTTGTGAATGAACAGAAAGCTGCTCATCACAGGGCACTTCCCATTCATTTAAGCCCTGTACACACGATCGGTTTTACTGATGAAAACAGTCCGATGGTCTTTTTTCCATCGGGGAGAAAAAATAGAACATGTTTTAAATTTATCCGATGGAAAAAAAACGATAGCAAATTCCGATCGTCTGTATGGAACTCCATCGGACAAAAAACCCACGCATGCTCAGAATCAAGTCGACGCATGCTCAGAAGCATTGAACTTCATTTTTCTCGGCTTGTCGGAGTGTTTTACGTCACAGCATTTTGGACGGTCGGATTTTTGACTGATGGTGTGTAGGCAAGACTGATGGAAGTCAGCTTCATCGGATTTCAGATGGAAAAATCCATCGGATTAGAATCCATAGGAAATCCGATCGTGTGTACAGGGCTTTACTGTCCAGTGCAGCTGAGGCTGCAGAGAAAGGCATGTGTGTTTGAGCTTTGGGGTGCACACCCTAATGCAATAGGCATACCTCCCAACACGCACGGATTGTGCGGGAACTTCGCGCACCGACACTAATTTCCCGCACACCCGCGAGAGGATCGAATTTTCCGCAATGGAAGGAGGGACGGGCAGGCACTTCTCCCCAGATGTCTGTAACTTTCGTCCTGCGCCTGCGGCACCCCCCCCCCCTCTCAACATCTGTCTGATGTGTGAAACCGCACACCACGCCCTATGCCCCCCCCCCCCCTCCGCTCAGCAAATTTCACTGATGTCCGGAGACGAAAAGCCTCTGTCCTGCGGAAACCCCCCCCCCCCCCCCGCTTAACTACTTTCACTAATGTCCTGGACAACTTTAAGTGGGAGCGGAAAAAAATGTCCCGCAGTGAACATTTCAAAAGTTGGGAGGTATGCAATAGGCTGTGCACACCTATGGTTGTAAAGCTATAAGCTTCAGTACCTTAGCAGATGATAGTGTCTTCTAAACAAAATAAGAAAGTTACTGCTCAGATCGCACAGCTATTCAGAGCAGTTCTATAGCTCTACAGCAGAAAGAAACAGCCCAGTTGTCACTTGGCCAGTCCCTTCTGATAAGGAAAGCAGAGTTTGCGTTCTGTTGTTATTTGTAATAGGGCACATCTGGTTTCCTATATTAGAAGTGACTGCTGCTGCAGTCCAGGGAGCTGCATACAATGACAAGGAAAGGTGCAGCCACTGTCCTTTAATTTGTTTTCATGTGAAGTTCACAGGATAGCAGCCTGCTATCATTTGACAGAGTTGAGGCTAATGGTAGGAGCAAGCATGCAGGAGAGCTAGGAGCTAACAGGAATATTTCCAGAAGCATCAGATCCCTGCTATATTTACCTTGCCTAGAACATCACAAAGAAAACCAAAAATAATGAAACAACGGTGAATCCTGTAAGTATTTATTATCTTCTACAGATGCAATGGGTTCAATTCACAAAATTGAAAGTTGGTGAGAGTTTCTTAAAAATAACTTAAGTCCTAAAGCAAACAAATGACATACTTTTTGTATTTAAAGGACCTCCTGGGTTGACCAAAAGCCAAGGAATAACAGGTGAACAAGGTAAGTGAAAATACATGCTATCCCACAATAAAGAAGCCCCTCATCTTTCACCAATTGTATTGCCGCTGAAGGGGCTCCTGACTCTGGTTCTAGTTGCGGGTGAAACTCATTTGCCCTGTGGCATTCTACTTAGTGTATTTAATAAGAAAATCCAACAGGTACATTAACAAGCCTTCAGAATGTTGGCAGTGGTTGAATATTGTTACACTGCACTGTACTATTACAGTGACCACTACTAAAAGGAAAGCAATAAAAATGTTGTTTGGTCAGTGATGTCTGCTAAATGCAAATAGATGTATTCGTTTGTACAAGAACTGTCTCTAAATGCTTTTCATACCTTCAACAATTCTTCTATTTCTGCAGGAGATGTGGGAGAAATTGGATTTCCTGGAGATATTGGACCTCCTGGGACTATTGGTACGTTGCAGGGACACTGGGACAGTGGCTGGTGAGGCACTGGCTAGTATCAGAGACAGATACAAACAGGTTACATACGCTGCGATCGTTAGAGCGAGAGCAATAATTCTAGTACTAGACCTCCTCTGTAACTCTAAACATGTAACCTGTAAAAATGTTTACAGCGTCGCCTATGGAGTACTGAAGTTTGGCACCATTCCACAAGTGTGCGTAATTTTAAAGCGTCACATGTTAGGTATCTATTTACTCGGCGTAACATCATCTTTCACATTATGCAATCAGGCTAACTTTTGTGTTTTTTTTTTTTCATAAAAAAAACGAGTATGAAAAATTGCTAGGCAAATAACGTGTGACATAAAAAGTTGCAATGACCACCATTTTATTTCCTAGGGTGTCTGCTAAAACAATATATAAAATGTTTGGGGGTTCTGAGGTAATTTTCTTGCAAAAAATGATGATTTTTACATGTAGGAAAGAAGTGTCCGAATTGGCCTGGGTGGCAAGGGGTTAATTACCATAAGTAAGTAAGATACATTAAAAACAATATATAATAATTGTTTGTAATTTTCTTTATTTTCAAAAACTGTACTCAAGCAGGTGGCTTAAGAGCCCATTCACGCAGGTTCAACACGACTTCCAGCGCGATTTTATGAGGCAACTCAGACACGACTTGAGTATGAATCACATCGCAACCTGGAGCTACTTACAAGGCAACTTCAAGTTGCCTGCAGGACAGGAGACATTCCAGTGGTCAATCAAACAAGGATCAGCTCTGTGGGAGGGAGGGGGGAGGGAGAGGTTTGCCTGAGAAATGTATTTTCTCTTCCTGGAGAGTTGCTCCTATTAAGACAGTGATCCGACTTCAGAGGCAACTCCCATTGAAATCAATGGGTACAGGTCACCTAGAAGTCGGATTGAAGTAGTACAGGGACCTTTTTTGAAGTCGGAGCGACTGCAGTAGTGTGCATTAAGACGGCTCCATTAACTTACATAGATTTCCTCAGCCAGCGCGACTTGAGGCAACTAGGGGCGACCTGGGGTGATTTGAAGTCGGATCCAAAGTTGCCCCTGTGTGAATGGGATCTGTAGCGCCCTCCTCACTCCCCTCTCTTTCTTCAGCTCGTCTGTCTCTTGTCTAGGGGTACCTTTCAGAGGGGAAGGGAGTGGGGACACCACGCCTGGCTTTCACCACAGGTGTCAGTGTGATATAATCAAAGTTCTTTTACCTTCAGGTCAGTGCTGTGCACCTGGAGCCTCCACCAAGAGTTACCTTGAACAATGTCTGTCAGGAAATGAGCCCCACACCATTAAAGTTCAACACTCCTTTATTCTTCTTGAATGAACACAATCAGTTGAACTCCCTTGGTAGAAACAGAACAGAAAAGTAGGTGTGGATGGGAGTAGGCCCAGACACAATGTGTTCTCCACTTTCCTTCCTGAAAGTGGGTTGCAGTCTCCGAGCGAGGGGAAATTTCCTTCCAGGCGGTCTCCGATGAGAGGCTGACCCGTCACTGGCAATCTGCTGCACCAGGTCTTCGAGTGAGGAGCTCCCCCCGGTCGATTACGCCTTCCGGATTCGGGTACCCACTCCCGGGGTTCCATAGGATCTCCTTCCCTCGCGGAACTCAGTGTTGGGCACTGAGCTCCAGACCTCCATCTGAGTACCTCACCCCAGGCTAAAGGTGCCTGGGATGGAACACGACCTCCGGCTGTCCTCTAGGCCTAGGCCCGCCTAGAGAACCGACACGAACCACCGTCCGCAGGCTGAAGGTGCCTGGGACTCGACCCCGTGACAAAGATGGCCGGCCCCTTTATACCCTCTCCCAGCAAGCACGGCGGGTTCCCCGCCCCGCCATACCGCTGTCGAGGGAGGACAAAAAGGAGGCGCGACACACAGCAATGATTCAACCCCAGCCCAGGGCGACAGCGCCACCCGCTGGGCTGCAGGGAATTTCACATCACCAATGTCTCTGTCAGGTTCAAATTTACACCCGGGAAAGTACATACCCGCTACAGCTCTAAAGGACAAATTACTGAAGTTTGAAGTTATAACTTCCAACCAGTAAGTTCACAGTAAATAAATAGAAAATTATTATGTTATAACATATAGCATATAAATATATGATTTAGCTTGATTAAAACAGTACCTTTTCTGCAGCAGATTCTCATTCTCCCTCTTAACTGTGTGAGGAGAAACATGGGATTGTGGGTAAATCTTATACCTATAAACCCATGTTTTTTCATTATAGTTAAGAGGGCTGGGCTGGAAGGAAGTATTTGTCTTTTAGACACATGCCCCATTCTATGACACTGCAGTGAGAGGCGTGCCTCCACTGCAGCATTTTTATTGGACAGCTTGGGCCAATGGTACTTTACCATTGGTCCAAAGCTCCAAGATGTCCATCAAGCTCAGTGCCTCTGACAAGAAGTGAGGAGAGGCACTGTGAGCTCATCCTCTGTCATCTGCTCATCCTCTCAGTCTGCTGCAAACAGAGTGTGTCAGCTCGTATTTAGACTGGCCGCTCTGTATGTAGCTTCTGACACGCTGTGCAAGGAGCCCCGTATCTCAGGAACCATAGGTCGTAGGAGCCCCACATTTTGACCAATGGTTGGGAGTAGGACTTCAGCTATGCTGAGCTTTGACCCTTGAAGCTTGATCATTGTATTTAAGCCTCCCCTGACTGCACGTCCCTGGTATGTTGTAGTACCCAAAAATTGCTATCTAAAAGAACATAGAAGATGTTCAAGAAAATACATTCTAAGGGTATACATTACATTTAGCAGCACTTATGGTTAAGATTGTCAGGTTTGGCAGCAGACATTCAAATATCTGTTGTAATATGTAATATGTGGCACCAACAATTGCTCAGGATGTCACTTTTGATACTAAGGATGGATCAACGTGACTTGTTTGGTACCAGCTATGAAATATTGGAGTTGATTTATTAAAACTGGAGAGTGCAAAATCGGGTGCAGCTCTGTATAGAAACCAGTCAGCTTCCAGGTTCTTTTTTCAAAGCTTAATTGAAAAAGATGAAGTGAGACACTGATTGGCTACAATGCAGAGCTGCACCAGATTTCGCAGCTCTCCAGTTTTAGTAAATCAACCCCAATATGTCATGTTTGGTACCCAGGGCCGGCCCAAGACATTGTGCTGCCTGGGACCAAGAATGAAATGCTGCCCCCCCCAAAAAAAAAATCACGCCCACCAAAAGGTCCCCACATTCATTATTTTATATCATGATAACTAAAGGGGACCCGTCGTGGCTCTATACATGTATAGGAGTAAAAAGAGGACCTGTCGTGGCTCTATACATGTATAAAGAGGACCTGTCATGGCTCTATACATGTATAAAGGATAATAAAGAGGAGCTGTCGTGGCTCTATACATGTATAAAGAGGACCTGTCATGGCTCTATACATGTATAAAGGATAATAAAGAGGACCTGTCGTGGCTCTATACATGTATAAAAAGGACCTGTCATGGCTCTATACATGTATAAAGAGGACCTGTCATGGCTCTATACATGTATAAAGGATAATAAAGAGGACCTGTCGTGGCTCTATACATGTATAAAAAGGACCTGTCATGGCTCTATACATGTATAAAGAGGACCTGTCATGGCTCTATACATGTATAAAGGATAATAAAGAGGACCTGTCGTGGCTCTATACATGTATAAAGAGGACCTGTCATGGCTCTATACATGTATAAAGAGGACCTGTCATGGCTCTATACATGTATAAAGGAGTATAAAGAGGACCTGTCGTGGCTCTATAAATGTATAAAGAGGACCTGTCATGGCTCTATACATGTATAAAGAGGACCTGTCATGGCTCTATACATGTATAAATGAGTAAAAAGAGGACCTGTCATGGCTCTATACAAGGATAATAAAGAGGACCTGTCATGGCTCTATACATGTATAAAGGAGTATAAAGAGGACCTGTCATGGCTCTATACATGTATAAAGAGGACCTGTCATGGCTCTATACAAGGATAATAAAGAGGACCTGTCATGGCTCTATACATGTATAAAGGAGTATAAAGAGGACCTGTCATGGCTCTATACATGTATAAAGGAGTATAAAGAGGACCTGTCATGGCTCTATACGTGCATATAGGCGTATAAAAGGACCTGTCAGGGCTCTATACATGTATATAGGAGTATAAAGGGACCTGTGCATGGCGGGCGACCGCAATGTCTTTTGCGCAAACTAATCAATGTACGCTAATTGTGTTTTTTTGGTACCAAGAATATGTAGAAGAATACATATTGGCCTAAACTGATGAAGAAATTATTATTTTTTTATAAATTTTGGGGATATTTATTATAGCAAAAAGTAAAAAATATTGTTTGTTTTTTTAATTGTTGCTCTTTTGTTGTTTATAGTGCAAAAAAAAAACGCAGAGGTGATCAAATATCACCAAAAGAAAGCTCTATTTGTGGGAAAAAAAGGACATCAATTTTATTTGGGCACAATGTCGCATTACCGCGCAATTGTCAGTTAAAGCGACACAGTGCCGTATCGCAAAAAATGGCCTGGTCATTAAAGGGTTTGTAAAGGTTCGTGTTTTTTCACCTTAATGCATCCTATGCATTAAGGTGAAAAAACACCTGGCAATGACTGCCCCCCAGCCCCCCTGTTTTACTTACCTGAGCCCGTTCACTTGCTGTGCGCGTCCCCCGGCGTCCTTGCCACGCCACCTGCCACACGTTGCGGATTGTCATCTGCCACACGTTGCGGGTTGTCACTTGCCACGTCACATGCCACAACGTCACCTGCCACACGTTGCACATTGTCACTTGCCACAACGTCACCTGCCACACGTTACGGATTGTCACTTGTCACGGCGTCACCTGCCACACGTTGCGTATTGTCACTTGCCACAACGTCACCTGCCACACGTTGTGGATAGTCCCGTGCCACACGTTGCGGATTGTCACTTGCCAAGCGTCACCTGCCACACGTTGCGTATTGTCACTTGCCACACGTTGCGGATTGTCACAACGTCACCTGTCACATGTTGCGCATTGTCACTTGCCACAACGTCACCTGTCACACGTTGCGGATTGTCACTTGCCACAACGTCACCTGCCACACGTTGCGGATAGTCCCGTGCCACACGTTGTGGATTGTCACTTGCCACGGCGTCACCTGCCACACGTTGCGGATTGTCACTTGCCACAACGTCACCTGCCACACGTTGCGGATAGTCCCGTGCCACACGTTGCGGATTGTCACTTGCCACGGCGTCACCTGCCACACATTGCGTATTGTCACTTGCCACAACGTCACCTGCCACACGTGGCGGATAGTCCCGTGCCACACGTTGCGGATTGTCACTTGCCACGGCGTCACCTGCCACACGTTGCGGATTGTCACTTGCCACGTCACCTGCCACACGTTGCGGATAGTCCCGTGCCACACATTGCGGATTGTCACTTGCCAAGCGTCACCTGCCACACGTTGCGTATTGTCACTTGCCACACGTTGCGGATTGTCACGACGTCACCTGTCACACGTTGCGGGTTGTCACTTGCTGTGTCCCAGAGTGAAGGCAGGCAGCAGAGAGATGATATAATCTCTCTGCTGCCCATGGCTGCACAGTGAGGGTGAAACTGTGGTGATGCAGGGCGGCGGGTAGAGATGACATCATCTCTCTGCTCCGCTGCCCGCTCACTCGCTGACTGCTCCCAACCCAACCCCCCCATGCTGCGCCTGCTCTGCCCGCCCCTGTCACCAACAGCAGCGGCGCCGAGCTCCTCACAGAGAGCGGTGCCTGCTCACTCGCTGACTGCCCCCTCCCCCCGCCTGTGAGTGTCCTCACAGGCAGCGGCGCCGGTACACCGGGCTCCTCACAGGGAGCGGCGCCTGCCCGTGCCTGCTCACTCGCTGACTGCACCCCCCGCCTGTGAGTGTCCTCAGCGGCGCCGGGCTCCTCACAGGCAGCGGAGCGGGCTGGCTGGCGGGCGTCAGTTTGCCGCCCCCCTAACAGTGCCGCCTGGTACCATGGTACCACCCGGTCCCATCATAGGGCCGGCCCTGTTGGTACCAGCTATGTAATAACATGTCACATTTGGCACTAGCTATGTAATAATGTGTTGTATTTGGTACCAGCTATGAAATAACGCATCACATTTGGCACCAGCTATGTAATAATGTGTTGTATTTGGTACCAGCTATGAAATAACGCAACACATTTGGCACCAGCTATGTAATAATGTGTTGTATTTGGTACCAGCTATGAAATAACGCATCACATTTGGCACCAGCTATGTAATAATGTGTTGTATTTGGTACCAGCTATGAAATAACGCATCACATTTGGCACCAGCTATGAAATAATAAAACAAGGTTTGGTACCATCTATGCAGTAATGGAATTGATTTACTAAAACTGGAGAGAGCAAAATCTGGTGCAGCTCTGAATGGAAACCAATCAGCTTCCAGGTTTTGTCAAAGCTTAATTGAACAAGCTGAAGTTAGAAGATGATTGGCTTCCATGCACAACTGCACCAGATTTTGTATTCTCCAGTTTTAGTAAATCAACCTCAATGTGTCATGCTTGGCATTTCATGGCACCAGATATGGCCCATCTTGCCATGTTTGTTACCAGATTTTTATCTACAATATGTTGTTTCATGTTACAGTGACACCAGATTCTATTGACAAAGAATTTTGTGCAGAAGAAGCAGAGTACCGCAGCAGCACAGAAATGTGATATAAGGCTCGAAAATACACTTTAAATTACCCACAAGGCAATGCAAAGTTCAGTGACTGTTAAGTTAATGCAATCATTCAAATGTGTTCGTTTTTTTAGTTTGACAATAGCCAACTGCAACTTGATTGGTTGTAAGAAGTTGTACGTTGTATTCCAATATTAAATATGCCTTTGTTCTGAGTTTTGTTGTGACTAAAATAAATATATTTTATGCCCTTCATTTTTTGTTTATTTTCCCCTTTCAACAGGAGAAACAGGCTATGATGGACCACAAGGAGAGAAAGGTGATAAGCCATGTATCACATACAATTTGTTTGAGATCAGTATAAGTGGACCCCTGTTCCTGTTCTTGCCCATGCATATGGTTGAATTTTTGTTCATGTCTGTGGTCATGCCCCTCCCCCATCAGATTGTCACAGCTAAACAGTTTTGAACCTAAAAAATTCTGTTTTTTTCTGATAAAGCAGGGAAAGCCTAGAACCCCTGAACAAGGCTAGAACAGTTTACTGTTTCAGTTTTTGTTGCTGCCTTTGCCTCTGCAGATTCACTCCTCTTGTTTTGATGACTGTTGTCTCCAGTGCAAAATGTGATGGGAAATCCAATTTTTTTAAGTTGTCAGGGTAATGGGATCTAGCGGCCTCACCCCTCTCCCTTGCTTTATCGGTTATATGGCTGTTGTCTAGGGGTACCTGGGAGAGAGAGATGATACACACCACGGCCCATGTCCTCCCGTAACTAAGAGGTGAAGGCCAGAAGATTGGGCTTTTGTGTAGGTGTCCTAGAGTCAGGTCCCTGACTCCTTTGCTTAGTAACCCAAGTTCCACACAGTGAATAGGTACAACTCAGTTTTATTCTTCTCGCCAAGCAATAAAACAATCTTTCTCCTTTGGAAAATGGGGACAGATCGAGGCACAATCCTTTCCCTTCTTGCTGCTGCCCACTGTGGTGTCACCAGTGGTGAATAGTCACTGCCACTGACTAGGTGATATAGAACGTGAATTACCTTCGCTCACTTTGCCCTTGTCAGAGGAAGAAATCCGTCCAAGGGAGAAATGGAGGCCTCTCCGTCACCAGCGATGCTGCGCCGAACTCTTCGGAGAAGTTACTGCGCACCAGTCCTCACAAACTCAGACACGGGCACCCAAGGAGTTAGGGCCCCCTCGGATTCCTCCACCCTCACGGAACTCAGTTGAAGGTACTGAGCTCCAGGCATCCGCCATAGTACCTCACCCCAGACTAAAGGTGCCTGAGATGGACTCCATCCTCGCTCCAGCTAGGCCAAGGGCACCTAGGCCTGGAACACCGAAACGCCAGCACCCAAGCTGAAGGTGCCTGGGTGCGGCCGCGTCCTCCGACTCTCTCCCTAAGGTCAGGGCGTCCGCCCCTTTTATGACCTCTCCCTTTGCGTCACAGCGGGTTCCCCGCCCCGCTGTACCAGCTCCAGAGGACAAAAAGGCACGGTTTGCAGTGTGAGTTCAGCTTCGGCCCAAGGCAACAGCACCACCCAGGGACCCCAAGGAACCTCACACTACCAGAGTCCTCACATAATTCGAATACTCGCTACAGGGAGATAAGGGGGAAATCTTCCAATAAGAAATATCTGTCCTTATGCCAACTGTCTAAGGCTGGGTTCACACTGGTGCAATGCCACTGTGATTCCTGTGCGGGTTCCCATATCGCATCTGACTCGCAGGCAGTTCACACCGCTGCGGGTGTCAATATAAAGTTAATGACATCCCCAAAATGGTTCGCAAAATGACCTGAACACCCATGCGATCCGATTCCGGTGCGAACAAAAAAAAAGGGTCCTGCACTATTTTGGTCTGAATGTGATGCGATTTCAGCCCTACAAACTGTATGGCTGAATTCATAATGCACAGATATTGCATGTGATGTGCACAGGCATGCGGTGTGAATCACATGCAATGTCTGAGATCGCCCCAGTGTGAGGCCAGCCTAAGTGTTGGTGGGATATCTCCCCACTTTAAAGAAATCTCCTATTGCTTCCTGCTGTTTTCTGGGAAATAAAGTGAAGAGAAAGGGGTTGATTTACTAAAGGCAAATAGAATGTGCACTTTGAAAAATGCAGTTGAACTCTACAAGTGCAATTAGTAAATGAGGTAAAGCTTCACTTTGCAAAGAACACCCAATCACGTGCAGGGAAAATTAAAAAGAAAACTGCTTTTTTTGCTTGCAGATGCTTGGATGATGGAAGTCAGCAGAGCTTCTGCTCATTTACTAAGCTCTGAAGCAACTGCCCTTGCAGAGTACAACTGCACTTTGCAAAGTGCACAGTCTATTTGCCTTTAGTAAATCAACCTCAGAGTACCTATGGGGACAGAAAAAAACAGTCTTAAGCATTCCTACTCTATCTAAAACAAAAAAAAAAAAAAAAAAAAAAACCAACAATGATTTAGCTTTAAATACAGTTTGTATTTAGTGATTTGACAGCACTTTGACCCGGAATTTAAAAATAAAAAGGCTGTGCCTATGACACCGGATTCACAGAGCATTATGAGTTTTCTATAGAGGAGTCATAGCAGTCGTTGTTTGCTTTAAGACTTACACTTGTAACTAAACCTACTGATGAAACTCTGAAGAGAGGCAGGATAATTAATCACTCCTCTGACTCTGACATTATATGTGTTGGTGGACACTAAAAATTGCAACAGACACCATTTTATTCTCCAGGGCCTCTGTTTTTGGAAAATATATAATGTTTTGGGATCTAAGTAATTTTCTAGCAAACAATGCTGATTTTACTATATACAGTAGAGAAAATAATTTGATCCCCTGCAGATTTTGTAAGTTTGCTCACTTACAAAGAAATGGAGGGTCTATAATTTTTATCATAGGTGTATTTTAAATGATAGAGGCAGAATATCAACCAAAAAGCTAGAAAAAAATACATAAAACAAATGCTATAAATGAAGTTGCAGTTCAGTGAGTAAAATAAGTATTTGATCCCCAAGCAAAACATGACTTTGGTGGAGAAACCCTTGTTGGCAAGCACAGAGGTAAGACATTTATTGTAGTTGGTTACCAGGTTTGCACACATCTCAGGAGGGATTTTGGTCCACTCTTCTTTACAGATCTTCTCTAAATCCTTAAAGTGGATGCAAACCCAATTCATGAAATTTGAGCTGGGCACAAATATCTGCAGTGTTTCACTTCCTCTCTCCAAAGCACTAAGTCCTGTGTGTTTGTGCTGTTTCGTTGCTCTGTTATCGGCCTGACAAGTTCTCTAAGATGGGAGATATAAGCAGCCTGTAGTTTGTGTCGTGGGAGGTTGCTATAAATAGATTAGCAGGGAACTTGCCTTCTCACAAGACAGCTCTGAAAGCAATGTGGAGAGGGTGTGCCTTTCCTCCAATCAGCCACCCCTAGTGTAATCCAAGCCTTCTCTCACAGTGCAGAATCAGGAAGTGAAAATTATAACACATTGTAAGAAGTCTAAAGAATATAGCAAGATGAGGACAGCAGATATGCAAGTAAAACTTATGTAGGAGTATTTGTTTCATCCCTGTGTATCATCTAAGGCTGTTTACTTCACTGGGTATATGCGAGGGTTTACACTCACTTTAAGGATTCGTGGCTGTCTCTTGGCAACTCGAAGTTTTAGCTCCCTCCATAAAATTTCTAGAGGATTAAGGTCTGAAGACTGACTAGACCACTACATGACCTTAATGTGCTTCTTCTTGAGTCACTCCTTTGTGGCCTTGGCGGTATTTTTTTGGTCATTGTCACGCTGGAAGACCCATCTACAACCGATCTTCAGTGTTCTGGCTGAGGGAAGAAGGTTCTCATCCAAGATTTTTACAATACATGGCCCGTTCATTGGCCCCTCAATGCGGCAAAGTCGGCCTGTACCTTTAGCAGAGAAACAGCACCAAGGCATCATGTTTCCACTTCTGTGCTTGACTGGTGTTCTTAGGGTCATAGTCAACATTTTTCTTCCTCCAAGCACGGCGAGTTGAGTTAATGCCAAAGAGCTAAATTTTGGTCCCATCTGACCACAGCACTTTCTCTCAATCCTTTTCTGAATCATTTAGATGTTCATTGGCATGACTGTACATGTGCCTTCTTGAGGAGGGGGACTCACCGTGTTTAGAGGAATAAAAATGCTGACTTTAACCCTAAGAACACATCCCTACAGTCAAGCACGGAGGTGGAAACATGATGCTTTGGGGCTGTTTTCCTGCTAAAGGTACAGGCCGACTTTGCCCCATTGAAGGGCCAATGTACAGGACCATGTATTGTAAAAGCTTGGATGAGAACCTTCTTCCCTCAGCCAGAACACTAAAGATGGGTCATGGAAAAAAAAAAAAATGGGTCTTTTAGAAAGACAATGACCCAAAACATACCACCAAGGCAACAAAGGAGTGGCTCAAGAAAAAGCACATTAAGGTCATGGAGTGGCCTAGTCAGTCTCCAGACCTTAATTCTATAGAAATGTTATGGAGGAAGCTGAAATTTTGAGTTGCCAAGCGACAGCCAAGAAACCTTAAGGATTTAGAAAAGATCTGTGGCGGACCAAAGTGGGCCAAAATCCCTCCTGAGATGTGTGCAAACCTGGTCACTAACTACAAGAAACGTCCAAGCTCTGTGCTTGCCAACAAGGTTTTCTCCACCAAGTACTAAGTCACTAAACCTACCTGAATTTCCCCTGCCTGTACTCATCCAGTGCTTTTAATATTTATGCTTCAATAAAGACTTTCTACTTTACTCTCTGTGTGGGTGTGCTGCCGATCCGAAGATTCTCTGTTCCATGTTTTCTGCTGCAGTGGCAGGGCGTGCACCCCACCTCACAGAAGCAACATTGGAGTGTTACCGATTGTATAACCTGTGAGCAGTGGTCTTTCTTTCTCTTTTAAGTACTAAGTCATGTTTTGCTTGGGGATCAAATACTTATTTTACTCACTGAACTGCAACTCAATTTATAACATATGTATCATGTGTTTTTTTTTCTGGATTTTGGTTGATATTCTGTCTCTATCATTTAAATACACCTATGATAAAAATTATAGACCCTTCATTTCTTTGTAAATGGGCAAACTTACAAAATCTGCAGGGGATCAAATAATTATTTTCCCCACTGTATGTGAAAAATGTGGGAAACATCTGTGCATAATGCATAAAGAAAGAAGATATAGAAGAGTAGTATATTCCCTTCAAATTAAAATATAAAAAAAAAAAACGCTACTTTTAAAGAAAAGGTTTAATAAATATCCCACTATGATGCTGATCTTCGCTGTGTTATACTATGCTTGCGGAAAAATCTTTTATATACAAGAAATATCTGGGTGTGTCCAAGGCTCGGTGTCCCTTTTCCACACTGTAGTTCCGTCTGTCAACATCCAGTGATGTAGGGGTCAACAGAGGGAACCACAGCTTGCAAAGGGGAACAAGGCATCCAATACATCTGGAAGTGTGTTGGATGGAAAGAATTTTTCATTCAATACAGCATTACAACATTAAAACAGCAGAATGACAGGTAAATATTAACTCTTTTCTTAACGGGGAGCATTTTTTTTTTTATAAGGACAGAATAGCTTCAGGTGCAGGCTTTTATGTATTGGCTTTGCTTTGCAATGTGGCAATTTGACTTGGTGAATGACATCTAAAATTTTAATTTAGCATTATTTGAAGAACTTCTTGCACACAATTGAAAATCTTTTTTCTTAACTCTTATAGGTGAAAGAGGAGATCCCGCTGATGGTAAGAAAAAAAATAGAAAAAAATGAAATATTTGTATTCTCAGCCTTGGAGAAGGAGATCACACAACTAACACGGCATGTATAGCAGAAATATGTATTGTTGTCCTTTAGTTCTAAACTGGCAACTTATTAAACATCACTGTGCAGTGGTGTTCATTTACTAAAGGAGTGAAGACCAAAGTGTTTGTTCACTCAGCCTTATAAATAAAGTAAAGTGGGCTCACTTTATTTATTCAAACACATGCAATCAAAAATCCATTTTTTTTTTAAATTTCCCTGGAATATGATTGGGTATTCAGAGTGAACACTGCTTCAACCTATTTGCTAAGTCACATGAGCATTCGCTTTCGTAAACAGTCTCCATTCTTTTAGTAAATGAACCCTGTTATGTAGAAAATTGTGAAAATATATGGTAGTATAAGTAAGTACTAAAACACACTTTTCTGGTACCAACTGTAAATTTTGTAATTTCAATTATTTTTATTCTTGGAGACATGGGTAAATTTTAGGGATGCACCAACATCGATACTGGGATCGATTCGGATACCAAGAATTTTCACGAGTACTCGTGATAATGCTCCTGGTGCCGAAACTGATACTTTGCAGTTCGATTTGTATCCATACAAAATGAATGGGCGCATGCGATTTCCCTCACCGCTCCTGTGTGTGTAAAGAAAGCGAAGCGTCATGTAGTGCAGCAATAGACTATAACAACTCAGTAAATATAAAAATAAATATCTAGTCAAATCCATATTTGCAGTGTCCCTGTCCCGCAGATTATAGCAAACCACGGCTGCTGGAGGTGCTCACAGGGCTGGAGGAGATGTCCAGTGGTCTGACCCCAAGCTGACATCACTTCCGCCTTATACCCATAGGAGTCCCAGGAACTTCTCCTCCTGCCCTGTGAGCACCTCCAGCGGCCGTGGTTTGCTATCATTGGCAGAACGGGGACACTGCAGATATGGATTTGACTAGATATTTACTGTGCTTGTACCATTCAGAGCCCCACACACAATGCCTGCACAATGCCTGCACAATGCCTGCACAAGAGGGGCACAGAGCTGCTGCTGTATTAGAGCCATTTTAGGAATATGTTAAGGGGTATATTTGACGGTTAAGGGTTGTTATTGCCATGACTAGCCATGATAGAAAATTATTGGTATTCCAAAGTTTTAACAGTTTTCACTAGAACAATAGATGAAAGGCAAATCGTTCAGTGGTTGTTCTGGTAACAACTGTCCTAGAGGGGACTTCACCTTTTCACTTCTTTCAACTTCTGCGCCTTAGGGAAATCAAGATAAGTCTCTGGAGACAGGAAAAAATAAACTGACAGGGGGTTGCACATCTTACTCTATCCAAAACCAAAAAGAAAAAGTTTTGGCTATTCATACAATGTTGGGGGGAGAGATTAAGAGTTAATTTGGGTCAAGTGGGGTGTTAAAAGTAGGGCTCAGGTTGTATTAGTGTAGCGGGGTTCCCTTTAAGACTCCCAGGACTACCTTTCCCCAGAACCCCTTTCGGCAATGTTTCCACCCGAGACTCATGGGAGGGGTTATAAAAGGAGAAGGCGAGGCTGGGCTCGGCCTCTTTGGGACACGAGACTTCAGTGACTGATCCTCCTGTGCGGATGTGCCGGTGTGAAAGGCCTGAAGCCTGAGGCCTTGTGCAGCACCAAAGAGCCTTCCACCCCGCTGCGAGACTGGGTGGCATCTGACTTCGCTTATTCACAGCTTTGGTTGGATCGGGGACCCAATCGCTGGAGACAGTGTGTGTGAGGACACAGTCGGTGGAAGTTCCCGGACTGGGATCGCGTCCGGAGGGGTGAGCGAGCGTATGCTCAGACCATATACTGTTTATTGCTGATGTGCCTATAGACTGCTGTGGCCCACAAGTTTATATCTGATACTCTCACTGGAGATCCATATCAGAGTCGAACTCAGAGGTTCTTCAGTAAAGTGTTTGTTCTATCACAATCTTCCCACTGGATTACAAATGTTATTCTATTATGTGCACCACCTTTAAAGACTTGCCGGTGAAGAAACCATCATCCCCTAGAGACTGAGTTTTAGATATCTGAGCCAGGCCTGGCCAGCTAGTTAGTTCATTAGGTTGCTGCGCCACAGGGCGCCTAGTTAAAGGTCGCCCACGCGGCGCACCTTTACTGTTCATTTAATGCATAGTGTGTTTATTGCTGCAGGGCTCTGCAACCTATTTCATGTAAACTGTTACCACTGTTAACCTTTTTACCACAAATCTAAAGTAAATTAGATACCACTTTCATTATTGCCTTGGTGTCTGAGTTTCATCATATAGCATAAGAATTATATTGCTGCCATAACTAACTGTGCCAGTAGGGGGTCGAGTAAATTGCTGGGGGTTGGCGGAGCTGTCTTCAGGGCCCAAACTAAATCTGCGGCCCTCTTAGTTATAGGTATCGCTACACGTGGGGGTTCTCGTCCGGGATCCTGATACAGCAATTAAACGTCAGAGGTGCCGGCATGGACCCACAAGCAATAGAAGAGTGGTGCAAAACCTCTAGGGCAGAGCCAAACAACTCGATAGTCATCAGTCTCCCAGGGGAGGAATGGAAGACTGAGATGGTAGAGGAGTTAATGAAGTTAGTGTCCCCAGATCACACACCATGGGTGATAGATATAAAGTCAGACCCAGACACTTCATATCAGTATGCACTGGTGGAATACGGAGACGGGATACCAGAGGCTTGCAAGCGCAAGTGTGTAAAGACGTCAGACAATAGAACCTATAGGTTGGCGCCCGCAGTAACTATAAAGAAGGAACCATCACAGATGGGATCACCACAGGCTGCGGCCCGTACCTCACCAGAAAGAGGAGGTGGAGTGACACCCCCGGTGGCACCCGCACCTGCCAATGCTATATCACCAGAATTGATAAAGGCAATAGGGGATCTACTAATCAAATGTCAGAAGACAAACACGGTGCATGTAGAGACTAGCTACCGGAGACTAAAGACATTCTCAGGGAAGCTCCCTGTCCCTGCAGGGGAAGAAGATTTTGATACCTGGGTGGAGCAGGCATTACAAGCAGTAGAGGCATGGTGCGCATGCGCGGGGACTCGGAGAAGGACGTGTGCTGACCGAGCTCCCGGCACCCCGACCCACCAGAGCTAACGATAGCGCAGGCACTGAGGTCCGTGAGCCAGGACCGATCCCACACCAGCCCCGAAGTGGCGATGAACCATAGGGCACAGGGGCAGCCGCGGAAAGGACACGATACGCAAACTACAGCCCAGAAGAGAGCAGGGCCTTCCCCTACAGCACAGCCGCGATCCAAGATGGCGCCGGGTAAGCCAGACACACGAGGCAGCACGGCAGCAGCCAGATCCGACGGCGCTACAGAGAGGAGACCGGCAGCTAAATCTGGAGCCAACTAGGGATCCATTCTCCTCACAATCCTCGGGAGAGGTGGAGACCGGACAGCGGGGTGAGTCACTATCACATCCCCCATCCCCAGCCATATACGCTGATAGACATGACTCTCCAAACTCCCCCGCCTCCCCTGCCTCCTCCATGGATAGGAACATGGCAGACTTAGCAGAAGTCCTCATTAGCCAATCCAGCCAATCCAGCCAGGATATGCCAATTCCCCAGCTCTCACACTATTCCCCTGATGCTGTACTGTTGGGCAGATTCTCCACCA
The DNA here is from genome assembly GCA_029206835.1 of Rana muscosa. Taxonomy (NCBI): domain Eukaryota; kingdom Metazoa; phylum Chordata; class Amphibia; order Anura; family Ranidae; genus Rana; species Rana muscosa. The sequence goes on along the minus strand of CM055125.1, from coordinate 213,747,942 downwards.
TGCTGCAGCAGGAGCTCTCTAAGGCCTGCACATTAATCACCACTGACCTGAAAAAAGACATCCATAGCTTGGGAGAGCGTTTTGAGCTAATTGAAACCAAAGTGGATGGAGCCATCAAAAGGGTCAACCAGAACTCAGCCATGGTGACAGACCTCCAGGATAGATTAGAAGAGGCATTCACAAAAATTGAAGATTTGGAGAATCGTTCTCGTAGGTACAATGTCCGCGTGCGTGGCCTCCCTGAAACTCACACAGATCTAGAGGGGGCTGTAAAAGACCTGATGAAAACCCTTATCCCTAATATAGCCAACCACCACATGGAAGTTGATCGCGTTCACCGAGCACTGACAGCCCCAAGGGCCGACGGCCTACCACGAGACATTATTGTTAAGCCACATCACTACCGCATTAAGGATAAGATGATGCTTGCGGCTCGCAACAGGCCGGACCTGTCGCTATTTGGAACACCAATACAGCTCTTTACAGATTTGGCGCCATCAACGGTCCAGAAACGCAGAAACCTACGGCCATTACTCCAGCAACTTATGGCCAAACAGATTAAGTATCGATGGTCGTTCCCTTTTAAGTTATCATTCACTTACAACGGAAAGTCCCACTCCTTTTCCACGTTCCAAGCAGGCGAGGACCTACTGCTTAGTCTCGGCATCATTGCACGGGACTCTCCGACTCCGATTTCATCTCCCCCTTGTCTGGATCATCGTCCCCTCTCCCCGATATGGCAGGATCGCACACGCTCACAGGCCAGAAATGCTCGCCGGAATACCTGAGTATTATTGCTCTTCTCTCTTTTTGCTTTTTTGCCCCCTTTTGGGAACTGTTAGTGCTTGATTGCACGGATATGGCCTGGGCCCATGGTGGACTATGGGCCTGATGGGGCCATCGTTACCGTTCACAGTTCACAGGTTACAAAGTCACGGGTTACAAAGTTACTGGAGTTCCTGGTTCTTCGGACTGGCTGCCAGCCGAATATTTTACAACCCCGACGGGCCCAACCTGGTCGAAGAAATTTTGCTTTTTGCTTTTTAGCAGTCTGGGGGCCTTAGTCGGACCGCAATGTGTTCCCCTGTTGGGCTGTGGCTCGGGGGCCGGAACGACCGATGGGGACCCTTCCGGCCCCGGCGCCACTGGCCTTGGGAATGCATGTTCCTATAGACAGCCTGTTATGTTAAAACTGTATTGATTGATTTTGTCATTTCCGATATGACCTCGAATAGCCTGCTCGTACAGAGTGTAATCATATTTGGGTCGGGGTGGTCATGCTTGCCACCCAACTGCAAGACTACCTATCCTACGACAAGGATGGTACCCTTGCACCTAATTTGCCGGATGTTGTCTCCGGCAGGGGTTATTCCCCATTCCTTCATTCATCAGCTAGGATTGAGTTATATTGGTTGTTTGGGCCTAAGGCCTATGTATATGTTTTTTTGCTTTTATTTTTGTTTCTCTTCTTCTCTAATGCCTTTTCCTTCTCTCCCTTCCCCCTCTTTCTTCGGAGCCTCGGTTCAGCGCCCTTCCCTTATGTCATGGTCTGAGAGGTCACATAGCCAAACAGTCATCATCATCGGGACCCTTCTCGCTTCATTCATTATGCAAGGTAAGAGTGCTCTGCCCTACCACGATGGCCACCACATATAACACAGACTATTCGATAGTTAGCCACAATGTACATGGATTTAACTCCCCTACTAAAAGAACTAAGGCTTTCCAGTTTTATCATAAACAGAAGGCTGAAGTCCTGCTATTGCAGGAAACTCATTTCTCCAATGTCTCAGCGCCCCGTTACCTCAATGGGAAGTATCCACAGTTTTACTTGGCAGGGGGTCGGGAAAAGAAGAGCGGTGTAGCCATCTGCTTTTCGAAACGGACCCCCTTTACCCCCATCGCTATCGTTAAGGACAAGAGAGGTAGATATATTATGGCAGTGGGGCGGCTCCATGACCAGGAGGTGTCCTTTATATCATACTATGCCCCGAATACTGGACAGCCGGAATTCTTTAGCAAAATGCTGAAGATTCTTATGCCCAAAGTCCAGGGTCAGGTCATTATGGGAGGCGATAGTAATATTCCCTTGGACAGAATTATGGATAAATCGGACTCCTCTAGACCAACATTGAAACGCCCACCGACTGGAAGCAGCAAGGTTGCACGTCTGTTTCATTTCTATGACCTCATCGACGCCTGGCGAGAAAATAACCCTACGGTCAGAGACTTTACACACTTTTCACAAGCCCATCATACTTACTCGAGGATAGACCACGTTCTAGTACGTACGCCTTTGCTACCATTTATTAAGTCGGTTAAGATTTTATCTACCCCTTGGTCTGATCATTCCCCGATAAAACTCTCTACTTCAGGGCTATGGACTAAATCTAGACCCTCCCCGTGGAGACTTAATGTGAGCTTGCTGAATGACCCTACAATCTTTTTAGAGATTCAAAAGGAAATACAGGAATACTTTAGACTTAATAAGGCATTGGACACATCCCCCGCAATTAACTGGGTAGCTCATAAAGCAGCGATTAGGGGCATATTGTTACAAGTGGCAGCCAGGATTAAACGCAATAGGGAACAGGCAAATAAGATTCTGGAAACTAACTTAGATAACTTACTTAGTGAACAGCACAGAAATCCCCTGGTAGATATAAGGCATAAAATTGACGAGGCTCGACTAGCACTAAATCTTAGCTTGACTACTCAAGCGGAGAAACATATTAGTTGGTCTAAGCACAGGTTCTATACGATGGGTGATAAACCTACCACAATGTTAGCTAGAAAACTGGTTCCTCGACCGTACACACCGACTTTGCCTAAACTACGACTATCCACGGGCCTAACCTCCCAGAACCCCGAACGGATAATTGGAGAATTTCACAAATTTTATGCTAAGCTGTATGGAGTGCAGGACAAGTTCGATTCATCTGAAGCGAGCACATTCTTTCGCGACTTACAGCTGCCTAAATTGACACAAGCCCATGCGGAACTGATGGACGGTGCTCTTACAGAGCCTGAAGTCAGGGCTGCAATCAAAACCCTACACCCTACCAAGGCCCCTGGGCCAGATGGATTCCCGGGTCACTACTATAGGAAATATCACGATCTTCTGGCCCCACATCTCTGTACTTACTTTAATGACCTGAGAAGCGGCAGCAAGCTCCCCAGCCATGAAAATGTAGCCTATATAAGTGTTATCCCGAAACCAGGAAAGGACCATACAGACTGTTCCAATTATCGCCCAATTTCTCTGATCAATACGGATCTTAAGATTCTAACCAAAATACTGGCCCAGAGACTTAATACTTTTCTTCAGTGTTATATCCATCCTGACCAAGCAGGTTTTGTCCCGACAAGACAGGCATCGGACCAAACCCGCCGGATAGTTAACCTTATCTCGGCAGTTCGGTCTGATTGGGATGGAAAGGGGACTAGGAGGGGAATGTTACTTTCATTGGATATCCAGAAGGCGTTCGATTCTATCTCCTGGGACTATCTTTTTGATGTTCTCACACGCTTTGGATTTGGGAGACGCTTTCTGGATCTCCTTCACATATTATATGATTCCCCCAGTGCCTCGCTAATGCTCAGAGGATATACATCCCAAACATTTCCTATCAGGAGAGGAACTAGACAGGGCTGCCCGTTGTCGCCACTATTATTCGCCCTGGCGATTGAACCACTAGCGCTCAAAATTCGCGCCTGCAGAGATATACAGGGCATTTATTGCGGAGACTATGAACACAAATGTTTACTCTTTGCGGACGACTTGTTGCTGACCTTGACCTCACCGATCACATCCCTGCCTAACTTGTATGCTATTTTGCAGCCTTTCTCCAACATTTCCGGGTTGGCAATTAATCATAGTAAGTCAAGAGCACTGAACTTATCTTTGCTAAGCTCCACTCAGGCTACGCTTGAAAAATCATTTCAATTCCGATGGGAATCCACAGCTCTCCCTTATTTAGGCATACAGCTGACCTCATCTATTGGTGAGTTGTACAAAGAGAATTATCCAGCCCTTTTCAAACGGCTAACAGCTGACATGGCTAAGTGGCAGGTTCACCCGCCATCGTGGTTTGGCAGACTTCACTCAATTAAAATGAATGTTCTACCTCGATTATTGTATTTCTTCCGTACCTTGCCAGTTTCATTGGCCCGTGATGACCTTAAACGATTCCAGAATAAAGTACTACAGTTTATTTGGGGTGATAAGAGACCCAGGGTGAATAGGAGCACTCTATACACGTTGAAGCGGAGAGGAGGACTTGGTCTTCCAGACTTATTAAAATATTTTTATGCTGCCCAGATAGCACAACTTACAAGGTTTCACTCCCAACAGGCACAGGCCATTTGGATGGCTATGGAATCTTATTCCTGCCGTCCCAAACCTATTTCTTATATTTTATGGCTCCCTACCAAGGAGCGACCTCCTATACTTTGCCCTACTTTATCCATGTCACTGGAACTATGGGACAGACTCTCCAGATCTCACAAATTCAAATCTCCTCATTCTCCACTGACACCTCTGCTTCAAAATAAAGCATTCACCCCGGGTCTCACTCCACTAGCGTTCGAATGGTGGACTAATAAGGGTTTTAAGTGTATTGCTGACTTGTGCGATCATAGAGGTATGCTGACCGAACGGACTATGGCTGACAGGCATCAAATGCCTCCAGCGGAGGGTTATAGGTTCGCCCAAATCTCACATTATGTACAAACCCTGGCTCGCAAGAGCAACCTAGCAACCCAAACTCCCATGGAACATCTATGCAAAAATTATGATAAAATTAAAGGACATTTATCTGCTATATATTCGATATTGCTGAGTGTATCGACAAAGCTGACTTATATGGTCCAATGGGAGACCGACTTGCAGGAAACCCTGGATCTGGACGAATGGCATAGGATAGCCGAGACAGCATCTCGTTCGCTCGTCAATACTTCAATAATTGAGGCCAATTATAAGGTTCTACTGAGGTGGTATATGGTGCCGGTCAGACTGGCAACTTTTGTCTCAGGAGCTACCCCGTTGTGCTTTAGAGGATGTGGCCAGATGGGCACCACCTATCATATTTGGTGGACATGCCCAAAGGTCCGGAGGTTTTGGATCAGGGTGTATAATTTAGTTTACTCCCTTACCCAACTAAACCTAACTAAATCAGCTAAGCAAGCACTACTGGGGGGAGGAGATGTGGAAGCCTCCAAGTCCTGCAAGAGGCTCTTGACATTTATTTTTATTTCAGCCAAAATCACTATTGCTAGGAACTGGAAATCGGCAGCTCTACCATTCGATCAGCTTAAAGGCAAATTGTCTTGGTTGATGCTAAACGAACGCTTGACCGCTCTGGCCCAAGATAAAATGAAACTGTTTCATGGAGTTTGGGACCCATGGCTTCGTTACCTAACTAATGACCCGGGGATGTTTACAGCATAGCCTAGGGGATTAGGTTGAGATGTCTGGATGCTGAATCGGGGCTCCTCCCCCCCCTCCATCCCCCCATTCCCCCTCCTCAACTGTCCTTTCCTTACTCTGTCTCCTTCCTTCTATTCTTTGTCACTGTCCTCTTTCCTCTCTTTTGAAATTTGTTTATTGTTTATTTTTGGAGTCAGATCCAGACCTTAGAGGTTTGTGCTGCTCCCTGTTTTCTCAGCTCCTACGGGACCATTGTCAGTCTGATCAGACCTCTGGGCTGCCCACACGGCCGGCTGAGTTGCGCCCCCCCCGATAGATGGATGGGGGGGCGGCTCATCTGGGTGGACGGTTCAGATATGATCTGCGATGCTAATAGGGGTTAACGGCTTTACGGAGCTTCGGACTACTCCAAGGACCCCTACACTTGGTGATCTTCATTGTGTTACCCCAAATGTTGATTGTGACTGTACAATGTTATGTGGCGACTTTTATACATTTTGTATGACAAAACTTGAATAAAAAGATTGAAACACAAGCAGTAGAGGCATGGGAGGTGCCTGAAGCGCAGAAGAGGCAACGAGTAATAGAAAGCCTCAAAGGCGCAGAAGCAGTGAAAAGCTTTCGGTTTGGGAATGCAGATTGCACGGCTCAAGACTGTCTAGCCATGCTACAAGAAGAGTTTGGTCAATTGGAAAAGGTGACAGAGATGGTCTACCAATTTGAACATACTTTCCAACAGCCAAGGGAGAAACTTTCAGAGCATGTTAGACTGAACAGGTTGCTGTGCAAGATTGTGTTGAAGGGAATGAAGCCCCAAGATACAGATGCGGCAAGAATGAAGCAAGTCTTGAAGGGAGCGTTACGTTCGGATCCAGTCTGGCTGCACCTGAAAACCTCGGGAGGAGGAACATTACTGACTTATGCTGACTTGATAAAAATCATCAGAGATGAGGAGGCGCTACAACAGGACCAGCAAATGATTAAGACAAATGTTGTCCCCGCACAGGTGCTGGTCAATCCAGTGATGACCCCTGAAAGAGACTCAGAGGTAGACACTCTAAAATCACAAATGTCCAAGGTGTTAGAGATGTTGACCTCTCTGATAGCAAAAGACCCAGAGGGTCCCAAGAGAGAAGTACCAAGGAAGGAATTATTCCCAATTGCCTCAGCACCCGCATCTTTACAAGAATGGGGAGATATAGTCTGCTTTAACTGTGGAGGAATTGGCCATATTGCAGCTACATGTTCTAGTCCCAAGAAGAAGAAAACAGGCAACCACAAGCCGGTGGGAAACTTCAGAGGGCCCCGGTGAAGGAGTCAACCGGGTGCCCATCACCTTCAGTGAGCTCCAAGCTGAATGCGAAGCAGAAGAAAAGAAGAGATAAAACACCTCAGAGGAAACGCAACATTCCTCAACAGAGATACACCCCAGAGAAAGGGGGCAAGACCCCTCAGAAGAGGCACAGCACTCCCCAGAGGGGGTGCACACCTAAGAAAAACTATAGTATCCCTCAGCGGGTCCGTACACCCATTGAAAGGAGGGAAATCAATGCATACCAGGCTCAAGAAAGATTAAAGTCCAAAGGGAGTTGGACGAGAGAGAGTCCGAAGGGAAAGGGCCAGAAGAAGGCGACCCCTACCAGGCCGTATCCGGAGAAGCTGGTAGGCCCATCTCCTATAGTGCCCATTCAAGTGGAGGGAGTCTACACCAGAGCAATCTTGGATACTGGGGCACAAGTGACCCTATTATACTGGGATTTCTACGATAAACACTTGAGTCACCTGCCCATCCAGAAGATAGAGGAACTGGAAATATGTGGGATCGGAACCCAGAGTTTCCCCTACGATGGCTATCTGCCCGTCAAGATGACTTTTGACCCATCCGTGGCTGGGAAGGCCGAAGTGTTTGACACCCTGGCAGTTGTGTGCCCTCGACCGCCAGGAGCCAACAAGAGTTCCCTTATAATAGGGACGAACACAGACCTGGTCCGAAGACTCTTGACCCCTCTAGTGGAAGAGAAGGGGCAAGCGGCCACCAAGATCCACCCCATGCTGAAGACGGCCTACCAACGGCTGGTCCTAGAGCAGAAGACCCCTGGAGAGGGGATAGGGAAGGTGTGGAGACTTGGAAGAGAAGGGGTAGTGTTGCAGCCCGGCGAAGTAATCTGTCTCAGAGCCACTGTGAAGCTTACTTGGGAGCAGCCTGGACCCTTTGTCATGTTGGAGTCCGACCCAAGGGAAGAGTCCCCCGGTCTGGAAGTGATATCAGAAGTGATTCCACTGAAGGCCCTGAAGAAGGCCCATTATAGAGTTCCGGTGAGTGTTAGGAACACTACAGATGGCCCCATGGAAATCCCAGCCAGGATGCTGCTGGGCCAGGTGAGCCCTGCTGCCCCTGTTACCCTGTCAGAAGTCAAGCGGACGGGTGAAGGAGGAGATGTTTGGGAGAAGCTGTCCATGGAAAACCCGAATCTGCCTAGGGCTTGGAAAGAGAGAGCCAAGGCCCAGTTGATCAGATGGGAGAAGATCTTCTCCAAAGATGAGTTCGATGTGGGGTGTGCAAGGAGTGCCACCCATCGGATCCGCCTCTAAGAAGATAAGCCCTTCAGAGAGAAGGTCAGGCGGGTCCCACTAGCAGATCTTGAGGATCTATGGGAACAACTTGCAGAACTCAAAAGAACTGGTGTGATCCGGGAGTCTAGAAGCCCCTATGCCTCCCCGATAGTGGTGGTCAGGAAGAAGAATGGGTCATTGAGGCTCTGTATAGACTACAGGACTCTCAACAGGAGAAACATACCCGACCAGTACACCACTCCGAGGATAGAGGACGCTTTACAGAGTTTGTCTGGAGCCAAGTGGTTCAGCATTATGGATCTCAAGAGTGGATACTATCAGATCCCTATGCATCCAGAAGACAAGGAGAAGACAGCCTTCATAACCCCAGTGGGGTTCTTTGAGTTTGCCCCAGGGACTGTCTGGAGCTCCTGCTACCTTCCAACGTCTCATGGAGAAGACTGTAGGAGACATGAACCTTATTGAAGTCCTTGTATACCTGGACGATGTCATTTTCTTTGGGAGAACCTTGGAGGAACACGAGGAGAGGCTGGAAAAAGTCTTGAGGAGACTCAGTGAGGAGGGACTCAAGCTTTCGCCTGAGAAGTGTCGGTTCTATCAGTCTTCTGTGAACTATCTGGGGCACATAGTGTCTGAAGAAGGGGTGGCCACAGACCCTGAGAAATTGGAGGTAGTTACCTCCTGGCCACGACCCACCACAGTAACAGAACTCAGATCCTTCTTAGGGTTCTGCTGCTATTACAGGAGGTTTGTGGAAGGATTCGCCCGAATTGCTAGACCATTGAATGAACTGTTTAAGACTGAGGGAGAAGAGGACGACTCAGGGCCCAGGAAGCCGGGAGAGTCAGTCAGAGATCAGTGGAACCAGAAGTGTGAAGAGGCCTTCCAGGCGTTGAAGAGCCTAACCACTGCTCCAGTCTTGGCCTACGCAGACCCAACCAAACCCTATGAACTACACGTAGATGCTAGTCATGACGGTCTGGGAGGAGTACTTTATCAAGAACACAAAGGGCAACTACGGTCTGTTGCCTACGTGAGCAGGAGCCTGACCCCCTCTGAGAAAAACTACCCCACTCACAAGCTGGAGTTCCTGGCCCTTAAGTGGGCGGTAGTAGACAAGCTCAAAGACTACCTGTATGGGGCGGAGTTCACTGTGAAGACCGACAACAACCCCCTTACCTACCTCTTCACTACAGCAAAGCTGGACGCCACTGGACACAGGTGGCTGGCCGCATTGTCTGGATTCAATTTCAGCCTAAAGTACAGGCCAGGGATTGGGAATCGAGATGCAGACGCTTTGTCCAGAAGATCTCATGGTCCCACCCGTGACATGGAAGACTGGACTCAAGTGACACCTGACGGGGTGCGGGCCCTTTGTCAAGGGGCTGAATTACAAGCCAGAGGGGGCTCAAGGGCGGAAGAGATAGGAGTTACCATGGTAGGAGTCCCCAAACAATACTGTGGAGTAACTCAACTGGAGGAAGACCATCTGCCAAAGCTGTCCAAGAAGGAGCTAAGATGTGACCAATTAGAAGACCCCATGGGGAAATTAGTTCTGGAAGCCCTGGAGAATCAGGATCCAAACAGACTTCTGAGTCACTCCTCAAAGGAAGCTCGCCTGTTGAGGAAAGAGTGGGACAGGTTACAGGTGCATCAGGGAGTGGTCTACCGAAGGGGCCCCTCTGATGACCTGGAAGACAGATGGCAATTGTTTCTTCCGGAAAAACACAGAGAGACTGTTCTGATTGCCCTACATGACCATCATGGCCACCTAGGGGCGGAAAGGACCTTTCAACTTGTCAGAAGTCGGTTCTATTGGCCCTGCATGAGGGCAGAAGTGGAAGAGTACTGCCATTCATGTGCACGCTGCATCCAGAGGAAGACTTTACCCCATCAAGCTGCCCCAATGGGCCATCTACAAAGTCAAGGCCCAATGGATCTGGTATGCATTGATTTCCTCTGCCTCGAACCCGACCTGAGTGGACTAGGAAATGTTCTGGTGATAACCAATCATTTCACCCGGTATGCCCAAGCTTTCCCAACCAAACACCAGAAGGCTTCCACAGTAGCCAAGGTACTTATGGAGAAGTATTTTGTCCATTATGGGCTGCCCCAGCGACTTCATTCAGATCAAGGAAGGGACTTTGAGAGTCGACTGATCTGGAAACTCCTGGATTCGTTAGGAATCAAGAAAACTCGAACCACACCTTACCACCCACAGGGAGATGCTCAGCCGGAGAGGTTTAACCGAACCCTGCTCAACATGTTGGGGACTCTGGAAAGTGAGAAGAAACAACATTGGAGCAAACACATAGCAGCTATAGTACACGCTTACAACTGCACCACCAGTGATGCTACAGGCTACTCCCCATATCGACTCATGTTTGGGAGAGAAGCGAGGTTGCCTGTGGACCTGGCCTTTGGCACTTCTTTAGACCATTCCTCAGCCACATCCCACAAAGGATATGTGGACAGGCTCAGACACAGCCTGAAAGTAGCTTATGAACACGCTCAAGCGGCCTCAGATCAAAGGGGAGCCCGAAACAAAAGAAACTTCGACTTGAAGGTCCGGGTACAAGACCTGCAGCCCGGGGACCGAGTACTGCTACGCAATCTGGGGGTCCCTGGAAAACACAAACTTGCAGACAGATGGAGATCTGAACCCTATGTCATCTGTAGGAAGCTGCCGGGCCTACCTGTCTACAAGTTGAAGCCAGAAGGAAAGGTAGGACCACTGAAGACGTGGCATCGAAACCACCTGCTCCCACTTGCTGAAGCGGTCAGGATACCTCCAGCAAGGGACTCCCCTGAACCAGTCTCTATTCTAGATACCCCCAGGCCAAACACTCGGTCCCAGACCTCTCGAGCTGAAGATGGAGAAGCTTCCGAACTCAGTGGAGATGAAGAAAGAGAACTTGACTGGCTGTGGCCTTCCCCAACTCAAGGAGCTTCTGCTATAGATCTTCCAACTACTGAAGACACTATAGATAGACAACTGAATGCAGAAGCCGCTGAATTCATTCCATCTAGTCCTTCATTGGATTACTGGGAAGATGCCTGTGATGTTTACCCTGAACAGGAACCTAGAGACTCTATGTATCCCTCGGCTCCTGAAGCAGATGTTACAGAGCCTGCCGTGTTGCCTGAACCTGTTACAGAGGAAGAGCCTGTGGCGCCAGAGCCGGAAACCCCAAGGGAACAAAGGGCTCGCAGAGTCATAAGGCCTCCCAGAAAGTTGACCTACCCACAAATGGGGAAGAGCTCAGAGGATTCTGTGGTCACTGCTAGGAGGAGTGTAGAGAATCCGGATCCCTCCACTGTTCATTTGGTAGAGGGCAACCCCCACTCACTCTCTGGCACAGTTAGGCAGGCCACTCAGGATAGTGTGACCTGTGGGCAAGGGAATCCAACCCCTCGGTTTTGGTGGGAATTCCCTATGCCAACCTCTTATGCAATGTTGTCTGGGGTTGTACGCAGTGTATGCTAGAATTTTCTTTGGGGACCAAAGAATTTAAGTGGAGGGAGTGTGTAGCGGGGTCCCCTTTAAGACTCCCAGGACTACCTTGCCCAGAACCCCTTTCGGCAATGTTTCCACCCCAGAGACTCATGGGAGGGGTTATAAAAGGAGGAGGCAAGGCTGGGCTCGGCCTCTTTGGGACACAAGACTTCAGTGACTGATCCTCCTGTGCGGATGTGCCGGTGTGCAAGGCCTGAAGCCTGAGGCCTTGTGCAGCACCAAAGAGCCTTCCACCCCGCTGCAAGACTGGGTGGCATCTGACTTCGCTTATTCACAGCCTTGCTTGGATCGGGGACCCGATCGCTGGAGACAGTGTGTGTGTGAGGACACAGTCGGTGGAAGTTCCCGGACTGGGATCGCGTCCGGAGGGGTGAGCGAGCGTATGCTCAGACCATATACTGTTTATTGCTGATGTGCCTATAGACTGCTGTGGCCCACAAGTTTATATCTGATACTCTCACTGGAGATCCATATCAGAGTCGAACTCAGAGGTTCTTCAGTAAAGTGTTTGTTCTATCACAATCTTCCCACTGGATTACAAATGTTATTCTGTTATGTGCACCACCTTTAAAGACTTGCCGGTGAAGAAACCATCATCCCCTAGAGACTGAGTTTTAGATATCTGAGCCAGGCCTGGCCAGCTAGTTAGTTCATTAGGTTGCTGCGCCACAGGGCGCCTAGTTAACGGTCGCCCACGCGGCGCACCTTTACTGTTCATTTAATGCATAGTGTGTTTATTGCTGCAGGGCTCTGCAACCTATTTCATGTAAACTGTTACCACTGTTAACCTTTTTACCACAAATCTAAAGTAAATTAGATACCACTTTCATTATTGCCTTGGTGTCTGAGTTTCATCATCAGGGATGAGCCGAACACCCCCCTGTTCGGCTCGCACCAGAACCTGCGAACAGACAGAATGTTCGTGTGAACTTTAGAACCCTATTAAATACAATGGACTCGAACGTTCGAAAAATAAAGTGCTAATTATAAAGGCTAATATGCAATTTATTGTCCTAAAAAGTGTTTGGGGACCCGGGTCCTGCCCCAGGGGACATGTATCAATGCAAAAAAAGGTTTAAAAAATAGACGTTTTTATGGGAGCGGTGATTTTAATAATGCTTAAAATGAAAAAATAAAAGTAAAATATTCCTTTAAATTTCGTACCTGGGGGGTGTGTATGATATGCATGTAAAGTCGCGCATGTTTCCCATGCTTAGAACTGTCCCTGCACAAAGTGTCATTTTTGAAGGAAGAAAAGGCATTTAACCACCTCCCTACTGGGCACTAAAACCCCCTTCCTGCCCAAGCCATTTTTCAGCCTTCAGCGCAGTCACACTTTGAATGACAATTGCGCGTCCTTTTTTTCCCACAAATAGAGCTTTCTTTTGGTGGTATTTAATCACCTCTGCGGTTTTTATTTTTTGCGCTATAAACAAAAGAAGAGCGTCCAGTTTGGGAAAAAAAACACAATTTTTTACTTTTTGCTATAATAAATACCCATTTTTTTTTTTCAATTAAAATTTTCCTCAGTTTAGGCCGATACGTATTCTTCTACATATTTTTGGTATAAAAAAAAAATCGCAATAAGCACGTATTGATTGGTTTGCGCAAAAGTTATAGCGTCTACAAAATAGGGGATAGTTTTATAGCATTTTTTATTTTTTTTTATTAGTAATGGCGGCGATCTGCGATTTTTATTGTGACTGCGATATTGTGGCGGACACATCGGACACTTTTGACACATTTTTGGTACCATTTACATTTATACAGCGATCCCTGCTATAAAAATGCATTGATTACTGTATAAATGTGACTGGCAGGGAAGGGGTTAACCACTAGGGGGCGGGAAGGGGTTAAATATGTTCCCTCAATGTGTTCTAACTGTGGGGGGAGGGGACTGACTGGGGGAGGTGACCGATGGTTGTCCCTATGTACAAGGGACACACCATCAGCCTCCTCTCCCTCACAGGACGTGGATCTGTGTGTTTACACACACAAATCCACTTTCCTGCTTGGTTCCCGGGCAATCGCGGGTGCCCGGCGGCAATCGCGGCCGCCGGGCACGCGCACCGGGTCCTTGGTAACGCGGCGGGAGCGCGCACGCGGTGCCGGCGGCGCGCGCGCGACCCCCCTCCTTCTGAAGGACGTTCAGGAACGTCCACTCAGAAGGAGAGAGCACCCACCCGGCCGTATATGTACAGTGGCCGGGTGGGAAGTAGTTAAAACTCACTCGCGGCTATTAATGAATTGTCGGCTTTTATCAATACATAGAAAAGTCATTGATAAAAAAAAAAAAGCGTGGGGGTTCCCCCAAATTCAATTACCAGGCCCTTTAGGTCTGGAATGGATATTAAGGGGAACTCCACCCCAAATGTAAAAAAAATGGCGTGGAGTCCCCCCGAAAATCCATACCAGACCCTTATCCGAGCACGCAACCTGGCCGGCCGCAGGGGAAAAGGGGGGGACGAGACAGCAGCCCCCCCTCCCTCCTGAACCGTACCAGGCCACATGCCCTCAACATGGGGAGGATGTCCCCATGTTGATGGGGACAAGGGCCTCATCCCCACAACCCTTGCCCGGTGGTTGTGGGGGTCTGCGGGCGGGGGGCTTATCGGAATCTGGAAGACCCCTTTAACAAAGGGGACCCCCAGATCCCGCCCCCCCTATGTGAATTGGTAAAAAAGTCCTTTATTAAAAAAACAACATTCCAGCAATGAAATTCAGTGTCCCGCGGCGATCCCGATGTCCAGCGCTGTCCGTCATTGATTGTGCCTGTGCGGACCTGATGGGGAACTTCCTCCACTGTGTTTTAAATGTATAGACCCACCCCTTCTAAATTTCCCCATCAGGTCCGCTCAGCGGACCAGATGCGGAACATGAGAAGGGGCGGGTCTATACATGTATTACACAGCGAATGAAGTTCCCCATCAACATGGGGACATCCTCCCCATGTTGAGGGCATGTGGCCTGGTACGGTTCAGGAGGGAGGGGGGCCGCTCTCTCGTCCCCCCCTCTTCCCCTGCGGCCGGCCAGGTTGCGTGCTCGGATAAGGGTCTGGTATGGATTTTTGGGGGGACTACACGCCATTTTTTTTTTATTTGGGGTGGAGTTCCCCTTAAAATCCATGCCAGATCTCAAGGGCCTGGTATGGATATTTAGGGGGAACCCCACGCCATTTAAAAAAAAAAATGTTTTTAATTTGTGGCGGGGTTCCCCTTAATATCCATTCCAGACCTAGAGGGCCTGGTAATTGAATTTGGGGGAACCCCCACGCTTTTTTTTATTTTTATCAATGACTTTTCTATGTATTGATAAAAGCCGACAATTCATTATAGCCGCGAGTGAGTTTTAAATGACTTTTTTTCCTTCAAAAATAACACTTTGTGCAGGGACAGTTCTAAGCACGGGAAACATGCGCCACTTTACATGCATATCATACACACCCCCCAGGTACGAAATTTAAAGGAATATTTCACTTTTATTGTTTCATTTTAAGCATTATTAAAATCACTGCTCCTAAAAAAACTACCGTTTTTAAAACTTTTTTTTGCATTGATACATGTCCCCTGGGGCAGGACCCAGGTCCCCAACCCTTTTTAGGACAATAACTTGCATATAAGCCTTTATAATTAGCACTTTAGATTTCTCCCATAGACTTTTCGAATTTGCCGCGAACACCCCAAATTGTTTGTTGTTCGGCGAACGGGCGAACAGGCAATGTTCGAGTCGAACATGAGTTCGACTCGAACTCGAAGCTCATCCCTATTCATCATATAGCATAAGAATTATATTGCTGCCATAACTAACTGTGCCAGTAGGTGGTCGAGTAAATTGCCGGGGGTTGGCGGAGCTGTCTTCAGGGCCCAAACGAAATCTGCGGCCCTCTTAGTTGAAGGTATCGCTATAGGTTAAAGATAGGTGATTTTATTTGCACTTCTTTTGGGCACCATAGTCACTAAACCAAAAACCCCTAGATCTGAGCTCTGGAAAAATCAAACATTATGCCAAAAATATCACAAATATTAATTTCTTTGTATACAATCTTTGTAAAAAATATATTTGTTAAAATATTGCTTTAAAAAGGGGCAAATAAAGGTAAAAAAAATATGCCACTTTGAGAGAAGGGAAATTTCAGTGGTGACAATGGAAAAATGTATTGGGAAGATAAACTTTGTGTAGATACTACTGGTGGTAGCACTATGTTATTTTTAAAATTGGGTGATCACGCTGAAATTAACAAATACACGACAAAAGAGGTTTTAAATTTCGTTTTCTCCTTATATATTATAAATGACCCCTGAGCTTACCAATTCTTAGATGTGGTGGCTGAATTTGTTTTCTTTTTTAGGCTTTCTTTCTTCTATTTGTATCTAGTGATCTGGCCTGTTAGTCTGTTATTTTTCAAAAAAACAATTAGAGCAGTGAAGGGAGGGGAAAGGGATGGGGCAAACCATTTATCACTGATGATCAGCTTTTTTTTGTCTATTGATTTTGCGTAACAGCTTACAATGTGTGAGCTGTAGTTTGGCTTCAATTTGTTTCTAAATCTGCTAGTACATCTTACAGTTTCCTAAGCCTAGACTGAAAATGCTGCTGTCTAAAGGTGCTTACTGTGCTCCTTCATCCAGAGTGTGGACACTCTAATACAGAAGGTGTGTTACTGGCCAGACCACCAGGTAAAAACAGAGGGGAAAAGCCTAAAAAAGAAGATAAATGCAGCCACCATGATAAACTGCATTTTTTGGTTTTGGGTTTAATACCGCTTTAAGGGTACTTCCACACTGGGGCAGTGCCGGCATTAGCGGTAAAGTGCCGCTAGTCTTAACTGCGCTTTACCGCTGTTATGGTGGCGATTTTCGGCAGCTAGCAGGGTGCTTTTAACCACCACTAGCGGCCGAAGAAAGGGTTAAAAGAGCCCTTGTTGTGGCTGCCAAAACGCTTTGGAGGCTATTCGGCAGCGCTGCCTATTCATTTCAATGGGTAGGCTGTTTTGGGAGCGGTGTATACACTGCTCCCACACCACCCTAAAGATGCTGCTTGCAGGACTTTTTTTCCCATCCTGAAAGCGCACCGCCCCAGTGTGAAAGCACTTTCACACTGGGGAAGCATGAGAGACGCTTTTCAGGTGCTTTACAGGCGCTATTTTTAGTGCTAAAATGCGTGAAAAGCACCCCAGTGTGAAAGGGGTCTAAGACAGGACTGATAAAATATAATAATTAAAGGATGTATTTGTAAGATGTTAATTCTCTCTGCTCTGCAGGTCCGAGGAACTGTAAGGATCTGATGGACTTAGGACTGACCCTTACGGGGTGGTATTACATATATCCAGACGGAAGTCCTCTGAGAGTTATGTGTGATATGGAGACAGATGGTGGGGGATGGATTGTAAGTTATAGACAGTATTATGTAACTGGAACAAGATGTGTATTTGTGTACTGACACAATGTAACAGATGAGCAATGCAATTCTTTTTTTAGGTATTCCAGAGGCGGTGGGATGGCTCAGTGGACTTTTACCGTGACTTTGAAAGCTATAAGGACGGGTTTGGAAATCAGTGGAGTGAATTCTGGTTGGGAAATGAAAATATTCACGCCTTAACAGCTAATGGTAAATTACTGCAAATAGGTAGATAGAAAGAATGATAATGAGTGAGAGAATGAGAGAGACTGATAATGAGAGAATGAGAGAGAACGATGATGGAAGAGAACGATAATGAGAGAGAGAGAGAATGAGAGAGAACCATGAGAGAGAGAGAATGAGATGGAACGATCGTGAGTGAGAGAATGAGAGAGATAACCACCATAAAGCCCTACTGGAAAAAAAATAAAAAACTGCGCTTAAAGTGTACAAATCAAGCTAATGAATTGCCTGAAAAAAGAAAATATTTTAGGAGAAGCAGCAACTAGTCTGAAAACAATCATCAGTGGGTACAAATAAGAAAAAAATATGTAGTCGCGCTAACTTATGAATTTGAACATAAGCCCATCACTGGGTAACTGAAAAAATCCAAATATCAACAGTGATAACATATAAAAAGCTAAGTGAAAAGCAATATATAATCTATGTGAACAGATAATAAACAGAAAATTAACTGTGAATAAAAAATTGGTTATTGTCCAAAAATACTGTAGAGCGGAAAAACCCCTCAGAGTTCATAATCAAAAATCCATAATGCAAAAAACCATAATGAAAAAAACACCCGTGAGGCGATATCCAAAATTAATAAAGAAATGAAGAAAAAAAGAAATGAAGAAGGAAAGGATTCAAATCTTCTTAGACTTAAATTCGTGACTTTCACCACCACCAGTAGAAGTTACTGCTTACCGAACAGCGATGGTCCCCTATGACGGAGGACCTCAAACAGCCTTAAGTAATACTCAGTTAAGCCTCCAGAGTGTAGCCAGTGGTAAACCTCAGTTGTTTTAATAGCCCGACAGCTCATATAGCATCATACAGGTATTCAACGTGGACCATGAAAAAAAGGGGGGGACACTGTACTTCTAAAACCTTCAGCCCTACTGACCAATAAGGACCAGCCCACGTCATGCCACCTGCAACCACTCATCAGCACATTGTCTATCCCAAACTCCCAACAATTCAGCCTGACAAAATCTCAAATAAAAAATATAATGAATGACTCCAAAGAAAAATATGTTGAAGAATGGGGAAATTAAATAACAAACTCCAAGAAACAGTTTTACCCGTTTACTGCAGAGAGACTACAAACTGGCCCCATAACTGGAGGGGCTACAGAACCCCAAAGGCAGACAGACCCTGAGCCATAGGTGTGTGCAACCTATTGCATTAGGGTGTGCACCTAAAGTTTACATACACACACACTATTATAAATAAATGTAAATAAACATTTTAAGATGTATTAAAACATGGACAATGTCAGTAGAGCAGTAAACAGTATCAGTAGGGCAGTGAATGGTGTCAGTAGTTTATTTCTATTATAATTAAAAAAAAAAAATAATAATTATTTTTTTATAAAAATATTTTTTGGTGAAATATTAGGGGTCTAAACAACTCTGCGCTAAGCAGCTTCCCCTTCCTTCAAAAACACAGTTTACTATGCTTCAGTCATGAATGGACACAGTACTGATCACTCATTGTACTCATTCAGAAAATGAAGGGGCTGGTGAATGGCATATTTACCAGCCTATTCCTCTACTCTCCATCCTGACACATCCCCCGCAGCATCCGGCGGGAGAGGAAAGAAGGGAAGCCGGAAGTGCTGTGGGGGGTTGGGAGGGGGACATGGGGGGCCTGGGCAGCAGGGGGAATTGGTGCTGCACAAGGTGATTAGGGTGTGCGCGTGTCTATGCTCTGAGCCTGTACAGACTGTAGACTGTGCTATCAATGTGACCAGGGGGTCCTGGAGGATGAGGAACACTTCCTGCTACAGTGCCCCAAGTACTCATCAGTGAGGGACACCCGCTTCCAGAGACTCTCCTTTCTCATCCTGGACTTCAATTCTATTGAAGAAAGGAGGAAACTTAAAATTCTACTGGGAGAAAAGGAGTGCTAAAATGTATTTGGTCCTGTCAACAAAGCTTCTTTGAATATTTGAATTGAATTGAGTAAGACAGAATGAGAGAGAGAATGATAATGAGAGAGAAAGAATGAGAATGAGAGAGAGAGAATGACAATGAGGAAGAAATAATGATAATGAGAGAGAGAGAGAATGAGAGAGAATGATAATGAGAGAGGGAGAATAACGAGAGAGAAAGAATCAGAATGAGAGAAAGAATGAGAGAGAGAATGATAATGAGAGAGAGAGAGAATCATAATGAGGAAGAAATAATGTTAATGAGAGAGAGAGAGAGAATGAGAGAGAACAATGATGAGCCATTGAGAATGATAATGAGAGAGAAAGAATGATAATGGGATAGAGAGAATGAGAGAGAACAATCATGAGCCATTGAGAATGATAATGAGAGAGAGAATGAGAGAGAACAATGATGAGCCATTGAGAATGATAATGACAGAGAACAATGATGAGCCATTGAGAATGATAATGAGAGAAAGAGAATGAGAGAGAACAGAGGCGGCTCTTTAATTAGGCAAATTAGGCGGTCGCCTAAGGCCTCGCACTCACAGGGGCCTCGCGGCCGCCTAACTTACCCAATGCATTACCCCAGTTTTGAGGGACAGGGGACCTTAACGCTGCTGTGCTCAGGCAGCGTTAAGAGCCCTGACTCAGGAGCAGGGCCGCCAGCGTCCCTAACAACATGTGAATATCGGGAACACCACCCCTTGTGACGTCAATGACCCAGCATGCCCTCAGTCAATGACGTCACAAGGGGGCGGGTTCACCAGGTGACAACACCAGGTGGCCCCCGCCCCTTAGTTATTAAAGAGCAGGATCTGGGGGCCGCCTTGTTAAAGGGGGCTTCCAGATTTCGATAAGACCACCACAACCACCGGCCAGGGTTGTGGGGAAGAAGCTCCTGTCCTTGAATTATTTTTCCCATCATGGGTGTGTGACAGCAGGAAGGTAAAGTCACCTGGTTGCATCCAGGGGGGTAGATATATTTCGCCCAGATTCAGGCTTTACGCTGACTTATACAACTAGGTGGAGAGTTGTATAGGCCCAGCTAAGGCTAGTGGGCTCATGGATGACTCATACCTCTAGGGAGAGTGTGGGGCGTCGTGCAGACAGAGATGAGGAGACCAGCTGAACCTTGTCAGCTCATTTAGGCCTCTATAAGAACTCCCAGCTTCATTAGATGTTAGCTCATGCCTGGAACCAGACCTGTGTGGACTGTCTAGGGAGAGTGAACCCCTGTGCGGTGAGGCAAAGCCTGTGTGGCTATTTGTTTGGACTTTTACTAAACCAGGGACTAGGACAGCACTAGGCTGATCCCAGTTGTTAGTTAGGAAACCTGTATGTTTAGTCAGAGGTCAACTTGACCAGGATTTATTTTGGTTATGTTTCTTTTGCTTTGCTGTGTTTTGTCACTGTAAATAGAAAATAAACCGCACCTTTTTGATTTTGAAAACCACAACCTCCGTTTGCTGGGCCTGTTTTGTGTGGGGAGCCCATCCCGGGGGTCACACACACCCGCTGCCGAGCTAACCCCCTCACAGTTGGTGGAGAATGCGGGCAGTTTTTTTTTAAGCCAGCATGGAGGAGATACTGAAGCAGCTGGCTCTAGCAAATGCCAATCAACAGCAGACAAATGCAGGTTTGCAAAAGAGCCTTGCAGCTCAACAACAGAGCCTTGCAGCCCAGCAGCAGACAAACGCAACTTTGCAACAGAGTCTGGAGGCTCAGCAACGAGCCCAGCAGCAATCTGAGGCCCGCTTCATAGACCTGTTGCAGAAGCAAGAGCAGAGACTACAACAACAGATGGAAGCAGTAATGCAGCAACGTCCGCAGACCAGTGAGGAAAGCCGTCCCACTAATACCGCGTCCTTTGGGGTGAGTCGTTTATTGACAAAAATGACTGGAGAGGATGATCCAGAGGTATTTTTGACCACATTTGAAAGGACCGCTGAAAGAGAAAAGTGGCCTGAGGAGCAGTGGGCTGGACTGGTGGCTCCTCTGTTAACTGGTGAATCGCAGAAAGCTTACTATGACCTAGAGCCTAACCAAGCAAAAGACTATGTGATGCTAAAAGCTGAAATATTGGCAAGGCTGGGTGTCACCCAGGCTGTCCGGGCTCAGCGTGTGCATAACTGGACTTTCCAGCTTGGAAAACCCCCCAGGTCTCAAATGTATGATCTCATTCACCTGAGCAGAAAGTGGCTACAGCCAGAGACTTTGTCCGCACCAAAGATTGTGGAACGTGTTGTAATGGATCGGTTTTTGAGAGCTCTTCCTACTGCCATCCAAAAGTGGGTAAGCCATGGAGACCCAGAGACGGCCGATGGTCTTGTGGATCGTGTGGAGAAATACTTGGCTACAGAGAACCTGACGGCCTCTTCCAGAGACACTCGGACTTTCCACCCTAAGACCAGACCATCCCCAGGGGCGGATAAGAGGATTCCAAGGGGTGAGGGTGGAGAGAGTGAGAGGGTGGGAGCTCTACCCCAAGTTTGGCGAGAACAGCCTGGGAAATCAGCGGCTCAAGAGGCGGCAAGAAGGATCGTTTGCTACCGCTGCCGGCAAGCGGGACATATTGCAGCCAATTGCCCGGTTGTGGAGGAACCCATGCAGTGTGACTTTCTGACGGGCAGACGTCAGTCGCTGTGTGCGACAGTCGCATGCACTGCCATTCGAGGAACTGAGAAACATTTATGCAAAATGTGTGTTAATGGTAGAAATGTTGTGGTATTGCTGGATTCAGGTAGCCTTGTGACCCTGATAAAGGCTGAGTTAGTTAAAACAGAGGTCTCTGGGAATAGCAAGGTAGCTGTTATTTGTGTGCATGGGGACACCCGAGAGTATCCAGTGACTACAGTGTGTTTCGAGACCCCCAAAGGTACCCTCTCTCATCCAGTGGGCTTAGTATCTCAGTTACCGCATGACGCCATTGTGGGAAGGGATTTTCCGAAGTTCTGGGAACTGTGGGATGATCCTGAGCCCCTCACTGGTGCCCCTATGTACCAGGAATGTGATAGCCAGAACTCCCCTGAGAGTGGTGAGGACTCTCCGGAATTTCCCTTATCAGTATTGGCAGGGGAGACTCAAGAAACTGGAGAGGAGCCCACCTCCTCAGACGAAAACCTACCGTCTGTGGAGTTTTCTGATCTTGAGGTTCACAGGGAAAACTTTGCCACAGAACAGTTGAAAGACCCCGCCCTAATAAAGGCACGGGAAAACATAGTGAAAATAGATGGCGAGTTAGTGAACCCAGATAATACCTGCACTTACCCATACTTCAGCGTAGAGAAGGACCTACTGTATCGGGTGGCAAAAAGGGCAGAAGAAACCGTTGAGCAGCTTGTGGTGCCCAAACCTTACAGGAAGTTGGTGTTGGAGTTGGCCCATGGGCACATTCTTGGAGGTCATCTGGGGACAGAGAAAACCCGAGAGAGGGTATTACAGAGATTCTATTGGCCGGGGGTGATGAAGGACGTAGAAAATTATTGTTCCTCCTGCCCTGTGTGTCAGAGGTTGGCCCCGATGCCACATTTCCGTAGCCCGCTGGTCCCTCTACCCATCATTGAGGTCCCGTTTGAGAGGATCGCCATGGATTTGGTAGGTCCTATAATCAAGTCCGCTAGGGGGCACCAGTACATATTAGTTATAATGGACTATGCCACCCGTTATCCAGAAGCGATCCCTCTCCGAAATACCTCGGCCAAAACCATAGCCAAAGAGCTATCTCTTGTTTTTAGCCGGGTGGGTATTTGTAAAGAACTGCTTACGGACCAAGGTACACCCTTTATGTCCCGGGTTATGAAAGAGCTGTGTAAATTGTTCAAAGTGACGCAATTGCGTACGTCTGTGTATCACCCCCAAACCGATGGGCTGGTTGAAAGATTCAACAAAACCCTAAAACAAATGTTGAAGAAAGTGGTGGATAGAGATGGAAAGGATTGGGACTGTTTACTTCCTTATTTGATGTTTGCTATTAGGGAGGTCCCCCAATCCTCTACGGGATTCTCCCCCTTTGAGTTACTGTATGGGAGACACCCAAGAGGGCTGTTGGATATTGCCAAGGAAACTTGGGAAAGTGAGAGTTCTCCCCACAGGAGTGTGATTGAGCATGTCGCCCTGATGCAAGATCGAATTGCACAGGTAATGCCCATCGTGAAGGAACATTTGGCCCAAGCGCAGTTGGCACAGCAGAGAGTGTACAACCGTGGAGCCAAGACCCGTACCTTTTCCCCGGGGGATAGGATATTGGTACTTGTCCCTACGGTTGAAAGTAAATTCCTTGCCAAATGGCAAGGCCCCTACGAGATAATGGAAAAAGTGAGCGAAGTGAATTACAAGGTCAGACAACCAGGAAGGCGAAAGCCCGAACAGATCTATCACGTTAATCTGTTGAAAGCCTGGAGGGATAGAGAGTCCCTAGTCGCAGACACTTGGTCACCAGCTCAAACTGGTTGCGTGATTCCTGAGGTTGGAATAGCAGCCACCTTGTCACAACCCCAACAACAGGAGGTTAAGGAGTTTGTGCTTCGCAACAAGGAGGTATTCTCTGAGCTGCCGGGACAAACATCTGGGGTAGAGCATGACATCATTACCCCGCCCGGTGAAAGGGTGAAGTTAAAACCCTATCGGATCCCAGAGGCTCGACGGGAGGCAATACGGGAGGAAGTACAGAAAATGCTGAACTTAGGGGTGATAGAGGAGTCCCAAAGTGATTGGTCTAGTCCCATCGTGTTGGTGCCTAAACCGGATGGGAGCTGGCGATTTTGTAACGATTTTCGTCAGTTGAACAAAGTTACAAAATTTGACACCTACCCCATGCCACGTATAGATGAGTTGATCGACCGGCTGGGAACAGCCCGATACATGACGACTCTTGACCTCACAAAAGGGTATTGGCAAATCCCCCTGGCCAAGTCGGCCAAAGAGAAAACCGCATTTGTAACCCCAGACGGGGCGTTCCAATATAAAAGAATGCCGTTCGGGTTACAGAATGCGCCGGCCACATTCCAGCGGAAAATGGACCAGATGCTGAGGCCCCATCGGAAGTATGCTGCGGCTTACCTGGATGACGTAATTGTCCATAGCACAGATTGGGCCTCACATCTGCCAAAAGTGCAAGCAGTCCTGGACTCTGTTCGGGAAGCGGGGTTTACGGCTAACCCCAAGAAGTGTACCATTGGGCAGGAGGAGGCCAAATATCTTGGGTACACCATTGGGAGGGGAGTAATAAAACCCCAACTCAACAAAGTCGAGGCCATCCAGAGTTGGCCACGTCCCAACAGCAAGAAGCAGGTACGAGCCTTTCTGGGAATCGCTGGGTATTATCGGCGATTCATTCCCCACTTTGCTTCTAAGGCTGTGCCCCTAACCAACCTGACGAAGGGGAAAGGGTCGGTCATGATTAAATGGACCCCCGAGGCTGAGGCAGCATTCCAATTCTTGAAACAAGCCTTATGTAGCCAGCCAGTGTTGTACTCACCCGACTTCTCTAAAGACTTTGTCGTACAAAGTGATGCGTCAGATGTGGGGTTAGGAGCAGTATTGTCCCAGGTCTGGAACGGGGAAGAGCACCCAGTCATTTACCTCAGCAGGAAATTGAAGTCCCATGAGGTAAATTACGCCACCGTTGAAAAGGAGTGTTTAGCGGTGAAGTGGGCTCTAGATTCCCTTCGGTACTACCTGCTAGGTAGGCACTTTGACATGGTTACGGATCACGCTCCGTTAAAGTGGATGGCTCAAAACAAGGAAACAAATAGAAGAGTGAATAGGTGGTTCCTGGCCCTCCAGGAATTCAACTTCACAGTAAAGCATCGCCCTGGCGTTCAAATGGGGAATGTGGATGCTTTGTCTCGAGTACATGAATGCCTGATTGCTGGTGTTCCAACCCCGAGGTTAAAACAAGAGGGGGGGGTATGTGACAGCAGGAAGGTAAAGTCACCTGGTTGCATCCAGGGGGGTAGATATATTTCGCCCAGATTCAGGCTTTACGCTGACTTATACAACTAGGTGGAGAGTTGTATAGGCCCAGCTAAGGCTAGTGGGCTCATGGATGACTCATACCTCTAGGGAGAGTGTGGGGCGTCGTGCAGACAGAGATGAGGAGACCAGCTGAACCTTGTCAGCTCATTTAGGCCTCTATAAGAACTCCCAGCTTCATTAGATGTTAGCTCATGCCTGGAACAAGACCTGTGTGGACTGTCTAGGGAGAGTGAACCCCTGTGCGGTGAGGCAAAGCCTGTGTGGCTATTTGTTTGGACTTTTACTAAACCAGGGACTAGGACAGCACTAGGCTGATCCCAGTTGTTAGTTAGGAAACCTGTATGTTTAGTCAGAGGTCAACTTGACCAGGATTTATTTTGGTTATGTTTCTTTTGCTTTGCTGTGTTTTGTCACTGTAAATAGAAAATAAACCGCACCTTTTTGATTTTGAAAACCACAACCTCCGTTTGCTGGGCCTGTTTTGTGTGGGGAGCCCATCCCGGGGGGTCACACACACCCGCTGCCGAGCTAACCCCCTCACAGGTGTTAGTGGGGCCCCATGTCAAGTTTTGCCTAAGGCCTCACAAAGCCTAGAGCCACCTCTGAGAGAGAACAATTATGAGCCATTGAGAATAATGAGAGAAAGAGAATGAGAGAGAACAATTATGAGCCATTGAGAATGACAATGAGAGAGAAAGAATGATAATAAGTGAGAGAGAATGAGAAAGAACAATGATGAGCCATTGAGAATGATAACGAGAGAGAAATAATAAGAGAGAGAGAATGAGATAGAACAATGATGAGCCATTGAGAATGATAATGAGAGAGAGAATGAGAGAAAATGATAATGAGAGAGGGAGAGAAAGAAAGAAAGAAGATCGTTTTAAAGATGTTGGTGCTTACAGGTAATTTCCAGCTCCGTATAGATCTTGGAGATTTTGACAACAATCACACATATGCCACCTATAAAGGATTCTCGCTCGGAGGGGAGTCAGAACAGTACACCCTCTATCTGAGCGAGTACACCGGAGGTACTGCAGGTAACTATTTTTCATGAGACAAAAAAAAAACATAATTCTATTTTTCATAAAATACTCCCTATGTACAGTATTTCAGAAACATATTACAGTAAGATTGGGGCCATTAGTAAAAACCCTTCTACCTTCTCCTGTATACATACAGGTTTTTTTTTCTCAGACAATAGGTGCAGGAACTCCCCTTTTCTGAGTCACTTGTTTTCTCCGCCCCTACCCACCTCCGAGCAACGTCCCTTGGTTCCATTCCCTATCCACCTCCCAGTACCGCCCCTTTTAGACAATACAGAACCAAGTATCATTTTGTTGTGCTAAGTAATTTTTATGGAATTTGGTTTCCCCTTCAGCCAGCAACAATAGATCCCCCTAACAAGGTAACACCCACAACAAAATCCCCCCCCCCCCAACAACAATAGACTCCCGGCAGCATCAACAGATCTCTGCACAGGCAGCAGACTCTCTGGCAGCCATCAACAATAGACCCCTCCCCAACAGTAGATCTCCTTCAGCAACAATAGACCCCCCTGCAAAAATAGATCCCCTCCAGCTAGAATAGATCCGCCAGCAGTGAGCATCAATACCCTGCAGCACACCCCAGCACCCCTTAACATTACAAACAGTCAGTCCAGGAGGTGCCGGAACTGCGTTCCCCCGCGTTCCCACTGAACAAAAGCCCTGTATACATATATATATATATATATCTCAATCGGTCAATT
The DNA here is from genome assembly GCA_029206835.1 of Rana muscosa. Taxonomy (NCBI): domain Eukaryota; kingdom Metazoa; phylum Chordata; class Amphibia; order Anura; family Ranidae; genus Rana; species Rana muscosa. The sequence continues at coordinate 213,721,142 of CM055125.1, read as the reverse complement.
ATTCGACATTAGGTCACATAATGAATTATTTCAATACCTATTGCGGTGTCCGGTGTGATAAACCCAACTATTCTCCACTGACGGTAAACCACCTCTATCTATGTTGAATGGAGCTGCAAGTAAAAGATATTCTTGACCACAAATGTATTCTTAACCTCGCAGTCCATCAGTGGCAGCTGGTGCTCAAAATTTTTTGGGGGGGCGCAAATTCTGAAAAAAAAAACACCCATCAATTGCAGTCTCACTGTGCCCATTAAACGCAGCCACTGTGCCATCAAACGCAGCCACTGTGCCATCAAACGCAGCCACTGTGCCATCAAACGCAGCCACTGTGCCCATCAAACGCAGCCACTGTGCCCATCAAACGCAGCCACTGTGCCCATCAAACGCAGCCACTGTGCCCATCAAACGCAGCCACTGTGCCCATCAAACGCAGCCACTGTGCCATCAAACGCAGCCACTTTGCCCATTAAACGTTGCCACTGTGCCCCAAATGCTGCCACTGTGCCCCAAATGCTGCCACTGTGCCCAAACGCTGCCACTGTGCCCCAAATGCTGCCAATTTGCCAATTAAACTGTGCCACTGTGCCCAAACGCTGCCACTGTGCCCCCCCCCCTTCTGCCCGGCACTTACCTTGTCTCGGGTGGGCAGCGGGTGACGGCAAGCGGTGTCCGGTGTCCTCCATTTCTTCCCCGATCTGATGTTTTCTCCCGCACGCTCCTCCTCTGCTATGATTGGATGCCTGATAGGCGTCCAATCACAGCGCTTGTCATTTCAGCCAATCAGGTGACAGGTAACACAGACCCGGCGCACCTGATTGGCTGAAAGGGGGGTTCAATGTTAGCAAAGCGAATTCCTTCGTTTTGCTAACATACAGCTGAGTGAGAAGCGAACGCACAGCGTTGCGACCGCTTCTCACATTTTTGGACGCCTATTAGAGCCAATAGCACTAATCAGGTGCTTCCAAAAAACACCCCCACCGCTGTAATTCAGGTGCCCGTTGACCAGAAATGGGCCAGACACCTGAATAAGGGGTGTCAGCAGCGACCATAGATAGAATCATGCAATGCATGAATCTATTTATGGTAATTGGAGAGTGACAGGAGAGGGAAGGCGGCGCTCCTGCGTCCTTTATGGACGCACCGCCGCTGCAGTCCATACATGCCTCAATGCTTTGTTTTCCTGAGAAAACACCCCCCTAGCATTCCTAGCCACAGCCATCTTGAGAAAGGGTAGATGATTCATAAAGCATTTACTTCCTGGAATCCATCTACCCTTAGCTCAGGCATGTGGGTGGGAGGGTGTGCTTAACTGAGACAGCTCCTCTTCCCATCCTCCAGATGAAAAAAAAAAAATGCCCATAGAATGTATGACATCATTTTGGTCTAGGCCAGAAAGCAGCTGAAGAAATGTAAGTGCTAGTTCACACCAGACGCAGTTCCGTGCGCTTTTTTCTGCACAAAATGCATGCACAGTGTTTTCCATGTATTTCAATGGCTCTAGTTCACACCATGCAGTCAGTTTCCGGTCAGTTTCTGCACTAGAAACTGACCGGAAACTGACTGCATGGTGTGAACTAGAGCTATTGGAATACATGGAAAACACTGCTCATGCATTTTTAGTGCAGAAAAAAAGCACTCGGAACTGAACGGAACTGCAACTGGTGTGAACTGGCTCTAAAAAAAAAGTTAAGGCTAATGCCATATTGAACACAAAAGCAAACATTTGTTATATTGCAGCTTACCAATTTGTAGATGCGATAGCTGTATTCGTTTTCCTTTTAGGCGTAGGCTAAAATATAATATGTGCAAAAATTGGAAATAACACTGCGCTACCCTTTAAATAAGCAAACAGAGTGCTAATTGGAACATGTGGGTTCTCACACACAGATAACACCAATAGGAAAATCCTGTGTAATTGTCATTAAACATATAATGTTAATGAGAACAAAAAAATACTAATAAAAAATATTAATAAAAAATATATATATAAAAAAGTGCAAAGTTCCAAATAAGGTTGATTCGGCTGAACAATCACATCTGCTGATGTATGTGCGATATAATCTTCTAAGCTGTTATAAGTGGAGACTCCATATCCAAATGGTTCAGATAAGAAACAGAAGAAATAGCAGCTTACCGAATCCGGTGGATCTCTATGACGGAGATCTTTAGGGGCTCAGGCTCATATATACTTCCCACCAAGCTGACGACCAAAGAGCACTGGGCTCGGACGGTATCTTCCTCCACTTCCAAGGCTGAAAGAAATCTCCCTCCTGGTATCAGCTGGCGTGCTTATCTCATACGAAAAAATATATTTTTGGAAGAAAAAAATGGAGAACTCATGGTGCAGTAATTCTTTGTTAAAAAGATAAGATATCCTTTATTTAGGCTGGATAAAAAGCATCAAACAGATAGTCCATTATGGAGCAACAAGTTCAAAAAACGCTGCAAGTACTCAGCTGTGGTCTCTGCCGATCAGCTGTTTGCGTAGTGACGTCAGGGAGATTTCTTTCAGCCTTGGAAGTGGAGGAAGATACCGTCCGAGCCCAGTGCTCTTTGGTCGTCAGCTTGGTGGGAAGTATATATGAGCCTGAGCCCCTAAAGATCTCCGTCATAGAGATCCACCGGATTCGGTAAGCTGCTATTTCTTCTGTTTCTTATCTGAACCATTTGGATATGGAGTCTCCACTTATAACAGCTTAGAAGATTATATCGCACATACATCAGCAGATGTGATTGTTCGGCCGAATCAACCTTATTTGGAACTTTGCACTTTTTTATATGTAGCAGCCTCACTCTCTCTCCATCTTTATCGGTTACACACCAACTCATGTCTAGGGGTTCCTGGGTTGTGAGAGTGAGATGCGCCACGGCCCATGTCCTCCCCATTGTAGTAGGGAGGTGAAGGCCACTTACTGATGTTTCCTCGGGCCGGTGTGTTCTGTGAATGCACTGAGTCTGTAATTGCAAGCTCACCAGCCTCCCCTTTGCTTCCAGTAACTGGAGTTCACACACCGGAGAAAGGTCCAACACTTGTTTATTTGACACTCCAATACGCAAAGCACAATAAACAGTTCTTTTGCAGCAAACTGGTTGGGACCTATAACCTTGCCAACGGTGGGGCGAGCAGATCGAGGCACTTCCTAAAGTTTAAGTTCTATGCCACTGTACTATGACCAGCGGCGCCTAAGCCAATCCGGCTGTTACAGAACAGGAAAGATGGGGTCTCTTCCAGCAACCCCTATGAACAGCAATGGAGCCCTCTTCGATGCGCTGTGGCCCCTATCAGGGGGATGTGTCCTCCCAAGAGTTCCCAGAGGCCCACTGTCACCGGGTTGGTGCTGCTCCGGGTCTCCAGTGGGTAACCTCTCTGGCCTCCTCACCTCAGATACGAGTCCCTCCGCTCAGGGACCCTCGGACAGTCCACCCTAGCGGGACCCAGTCGAAGGTACTGGGCCCCAGGCCTCCTCGATAGTACCTCACCCCAGGCTAAAGGTGCCTGGGATGGACGCCAACATGACTCCGGACCAGGCCATGGGCACCTGGACCAGACTCCTGGATCTCCAGCACCCAGGCCTGAGGGGCCTGGGTGCGGACCGCAACCCTCCTCCTCCGAGGACCTCCTTCTCCGCAAGACCTCGTGGTAAGCGCGTCTCCCCCTTTTATCTCCTCCCATCAACGGCCCGGCGGGTTCCCCGCCCCAGCCATACCATCTCCGGGAAGGGACAAAACAGGGAGCACTGCAGGAGATGATTCTACCTGAAGCCTGTGGGTACCCCGCCACCCACAGGCAAAGGAGAATACTACATCCTCTAATCCTCCACGAAACAAAAAGGGGTCTGAACCCTAACACAATTATACACCTGGGTCACACTATTCCCCAGGTGTATCCCATCAATTTGAGGACCCCGCTACACATTCCCCCCTGTACTTGGACGCTGGTCCCCAGCGTCAGGTGCACACCCATGCCTCCCATAAAGTGGTGACATGGAGTGAAACCCCCGAGGCAGTTCCTCTAAATTTTTCCCAAGTGCCAAGACCTGCTCAGGGAATGGGGAACATATAAAACAACTTATGTCATAAAACACTTTAAACATCTGCATAATCACAACCCCTCTCCCACACTGTCTAAGAGCCACCCACTCTCAATGATCTTGATTGACGATCCTCCTGCAGGGGAAAGAAAAAAAACAACATCCTAGCATAATTTCGTGTCATTTGGCATGAGTGGGCCCGTCAGCCGAGAGACCCACTCACTCCAACAAGCAAGGTGATGTGTGTGTGAAACATTTTCAAACATTTGTTGCGCAACACTGCCACCTGGTGACAACGCCGCGGTCATGACACTCAACGAATCTTCGTTCTTCCAGCTTTTCCCTACTCTGCCACTATTCCCAAATGTCCTTGCCTTTGGCACATGAAGAAAAGGGGAAACACAAAAAAACACAACAGCCCCAAGTCTCCAATGAGAAAAAGAAAAGCCCAAATAAAAACAAAAGCAGGGCACAGTCCTGGGTGTCTGGGAATGGCTCTTCCAGAAAGTTCAAGTGCACAAAGGAAATAAACAGGAGTTCTTTTCTCCTATAAGTAAAACTTTGGATCCGGCAGATACAGGGGTTTCAGGTGTTTGTCAAATCCCTCTATCGAATACTCGACATCTTCTCCTTCTCTTCTGCAAATGACTATCTTGTCAGCATGGATATGGCGCCCCAATTTCCATTCAGCTCTGCAGTCCTCAAACCTCTTAGACACTGCCGGCACACATTCCAGGTACCTGCGAGCATGAGGCACCTTCAACTTGTCCCACACAACCAAAGCAGGTGAGGTAACAGTAGATGAGGACACCGGTGGAGGGGTAGGTTCCCTCGTAAGCTGCGGGTCTTCCACCCGAGGTGTGCTGTCTCCTGTGTACATAGGTGAATCCCGTACCGCACGGGAAGCAAGAAGTGGCATTCTATCCCAGCCCTTGCGGCTGAACAGTTCGTCTATCTCGCCATCATCTCCGCAGTCAGACAGCGACTCTAGGTCGGAGGTGTCATACATCTCCGCAGGCAGATATCTTCCGGTGGACACAGAATCATCCTCCCTGGGGGGCTCCACCTCCAATGGGCCCCCGACACCTCCAACCACCACCACAGTCCCAGCCCCTGGCTCACCTGACCCTTGTAGAGGACTGGGATGTCCGGGACTTCCTTCTCGACCGGCGCCATCCAGGCCAGGCAAGCAGCGGGGTGAAGCTCGACCACGTCCATAGGATGCCTGTACTAGGCCAACTTTCCTCTTCGGGGGTGGGAGCAGAGAACTTGTGGCGACCGAGGCAGCATCCTCGGATTTTTCTCTGTTGGGCAGTCCATCGCCCTGGTCAGCGCGCACGGGAACCTCGACAAAGGCCTTGATCTCCCCTTCCGGAGTAGCGGTACCTGTGAGGTAGTTGAGGCGAAGGGCCCGGGGCCTTGCTGTGGACGACTCGACCTCAAAAAGGAATTCTCTGCACTCCTCACATCGCCCGAATGGCTTCAGGGTGACCACCAGTCCCGAGCAGCCGGGACAGATCACACCGAGGGCCTCCGTGTCTCTGCAAGTGTACAGAGCCAACCGCCCTCGGGGCCTAAGTCTTATCCCTGTGATGGGGGCAGCAAAGGAAGTCATTCTCGTGGGGTGAGGAACCATAATCCACGGGGCACTTGAGGTCATCCCGACTATCTGCTGCTCCATCATGCACTGACCCCGCGCCGGAGTCTCCACGTGTATCCCCACACTTGGCCAGACTCCTCCCATGAGCTGTACATTTTCGCGGGCTTCCTCTTGACTCCGCCCACGAACGATGTCGCCATGGGGTGCCTCGTGGTGCAGTGCGTTAACAGTCCCCACGTGCAGTACGTCACACGGCTGGACCTCTCCCTTTTTCCGCTCCTCCGCATGGGCCTTTCCCGTGTTAGGGTCATTTCCACAACTCCGAGCAGGGACGCACTTTGGCCAGTAATATGGCCGATCTGCTCGGAACTCCTCTGGGCAGCAAAGTTCAAATGTAGACATTCTCAAGTCCATCTCTAGAACACACTCTATCCCGGACTCACGAGCCCCCACGTGTAGCAGCCTCACTCTCTCTCCATCTTTATCGGTTACACACCAACTCATGTCTAGGGGTTCCTGGGTTGTGAGAGTGAGATGCGCCACGGCCCATGTCCTCCCCATTGTAGTAGGGAGGTGAAGGCTACTTACTGATGTTTCCTCGGGCCGGTGTGTTCTGTGAATGCACTGAGTCTGTAATTGCAAGCTCACCAGCCTCCCCTTTGCTTCCAGTAACTGGAGTTCACACACCGGAGAAAGGTCCAACACTTGTTTATTTGACACTCCAATACGCAAAGCACAATAAACAGTTCTTTTGCAGCAAACTGGTTGGGACCTATAACCTTGCCAACGGTGGGGCGAGCAGATCGAGGCACTTCCTAAAGTTTAAGTTCTATGCCACTGTACTATGACCAGCGGCGCCTAAGCCAATCCGGCTGTTACAGAACAGGAAAGATGGGGTCTCTTCCAGCAACCCCTATGAACAGCAATGGAGCCCTCTTCGATGCGCTGTGGCCCCTATCAGGGGGATGTGTCCTCCCAAGAGTTCCCAGAGGCCCACTGTCACCGGGTTGGTGCTGCTCCGGGTCTCCAGTGGGTAACCTCTCTGGCCTCCTCACCTCAGATACGAGTCCCTCCGCTCAGGGACCCTCGGACAGTCCACCCTAGCGGGACCCAGTCGAAGGTACTGGGCCCCAGGCCTCCTCGATAGTACCTCACCCCAGGCTAAAGGTGCCTGGGATGGACACCAACATGACTCCGGACCAGGCCATGGGCACCTGGACCAGACTCCTGGATCTCCAGCACCCAGGCCTGAGGGGCCTGGGTGCGGACCGCAACCCTCCTCCTCCGAGGACCTCCTTCTCCGCAAGACCTCGTGGTAAGCGCGTCTCCCCCTTTTATCTCCTCCCATCAACGGCCCGGCGGGTTCCCCGCCCCAGCCATACCATCTCCGGGAAGGGACAAAACAGGGAGCACTGCAGGAGATGATTCTACCTGAAGCCTGTGGGTACCCCGCCACCCACAGGCAAAGGAGAATACTACATCCTCTAATCCTCCACGAAACAAAAAGGGGTCTGAACCCTAACACAATTATACACCTGGGTCACACTATTCCCCAGGTGTATCCCATCAATTTGAGGACCCCGCTACACATATATATATTTTTTATTAATATTTTTTATTAGTATTTTTTTTGTTCTCATTAACATTATATGTTTAATGACTATTACACAGGATTTTCCTATTGGTGTTATCTGTGTGTGAGAACCCACATGTTCCAATTAGCACTCTGTTTGCTTATTTAAAGGGTAGCGCAGTGTTATTTCCAATTTTTGCACATTTTATGTAGCGGTTATTCCAGCTAATATTTTCACTATAGCAGCACCCATACAATTGTTTATCATATTGACTATCATAATTAATTTTAGTCATTTTTGAAAAGTTAATTCACCATTTTATTTTAAGGTTAGCGCAGATTTTTTCCAATATATCCATATATCTTTTTTAAAATATAATATACCTTCCAAAAATTCAGCAAAATTGCTTCTCAGAGCATTCTTTCCATCACTGAGTCAACTAATTTAGTTCAAAATCTCTTACAATTTTGTCCAGGCCCGTTACATGAATGGAATTCCAAACATGTTTCTTTCATGCCATGTACATTACAATATATGAATTTTTCCTGAAATAAAACCCCTTTCCCAGTTAGAATTTTATTTGTTCAAGAAACATTATTCATCCTGCGACTTCGGCTTTTCTCATTATTACAGTTTAAAATGATCGTCAGCTTGACCCTACCAACCATGAGAAAATGTAACAAATTATCTAAAACCTCTACTGATGCATGGTCAGTTTTAAGCCTCATACACACGATCGGACTTCCATCTGAATTTTCCGTGGATTTTGGTCAGAAGGGCGTTGGCCGTGAACTTGTTCTGCATACACACGGCAGAACATTTTCAGCCAACATTCACCAAATCACGTGTTTTTTCAGCTCTTTACCGCCACCCTTTGGGAAACTTCTGGTATTGTTGTCTGATGTTTAGCATTGGTTCTGAGCGAACATTTGTCCGTTGAAAAACCGAAAACAATTGTTCGATGGAGCATACAGACGGTCGGATTGTCCGATAAAACACGTCCGTCGGACCGTTGTTGTCAAAAAGTCTGATCGTGTGTATGGGCCTTTAGACTGACATCCTATTTAAAAATAACCCACAGACACATGGTGGACTGATAAAAATACAGTTCATATCCCCACATCCACTGAAGAAATGGAAGTGAAAGAACAAAACCTGTATGCTGCAGACTAGTAGCAGGGGGAGGTTGTCCATAGATATAACAAAGATCAATTTAAAGCTTTGCTTCCAAATAAGTCCATACATTTATGGACTTATTTAGAAGCAAAGCTTTTAACCACTTAAGGACCGCCTCACGCCGATATACGTCGGCACAATGGCAAGGCTGGGCACATCAACGTACAGGTACGTTGCCTTTTAGGAGCCCAGTCGTGGGTCGCACGCGCCGCCGCGCTCGCGACCCGGTGCTGAGCTCCGTGACCGCGGGACCCGCGGACCCGATCGCCGCCGGTGTCCCGCGATCGGGTCACAGAGCTGAAGAACGGGGAGAGGTGAGTGTAAACAAACCTTTCCCCGTTCTTCTCCGTGGCATGTCAGTGATCGTCTGTTCCCTGTCATCGGAACAGACGATCAGTGATGTGTAACGTGTAGCCACGCCCCCCTACAGTAAGAATCACTTCTTAGGGTACACTTAACCCCTACAACGCCACCTAGTGGTTAACCCCATTCACTGCCAGTGTCATTTTCACAGTAACCAGTGCATTTTTATAGCACTGATCGCTGTGAAAATGACAATGGTCCCAAAAATGTGTCAAAAGTGTCCGATGTGTCCGCCATAATGTCGCAGTCACGAAAAAAATCACTGATCGCTGCCATTACTAGTAAAAAAAAATAATAATAATAAAAATGCCATAAAACTACCCCCTATTTTGTAAACGCTTTAACTTTTGCGCAAACCAATCAATAAACGCTGATTGCGATTTTTTTACCAAAAATATGTAGAAGAATAGGTATCGGCCTAAACTGAGGAAAAACATAATTTTTTTATATTTTTGGGGGATATTTATTATAGCAAAATGTAAAAAATATTGCATTTTTTTCAAAATTGTCGCTCTATTTTTGTTTATAGCGCAAAAAATAAAAACCACAGAGGTGATCAAATACCACCAAAAGAAAGCTCTATTTGTGGGAAAAAAAGGACGCCAATTTTGTTTGGGAGCCATGTCGCACGACCGCGCAATTGTCAGTTAATGCGACGCAGTGCCGAATCGCAAAAAGGGGCCTGGTCCTTTAGCTGCATATTGGTCCGGGGCTTAAGTGGTTAATTGTTCTTTGTTATATCTATGGACATCCCCCAGTTACTAGTGTGTAACATACAGGTTTTGTTGATTCTCTTCAAGGGTAATCTATGCTGAGAGAGCTACATAGGTTGTCTTTATTCTGAAAATGCCATTTTTCTGGCTGTCATACTAATTCCTTTGGTTACAGCACAGTCTGAGTCATTGAACTGCATTTCTGGCTTGTGGTTTCACTTGCTGCATGCCAGGTCATTGGCTAATAAGTCAGATACAGGCAAACAACTAGCATTTTCAGAAGAATGTCAGCAATTGCAATCTTTAATTTAATGTCAGCACAAGTTTCTTTATAGTGTATATATGGCCAACATTTCTGTCAGGTTTTTATTGCTGTCTGAAACTAATAGATAATAAATTCAAATGTTACAGTTGTCATTGAAAAGGGAAGTAAAGTAAAATCTTCCAATGGGGCCACCTGTTTCAAGGACTTTAAAACAATAGAAAAGAAAAAAAAAGAGGGACACCCTCTTGAATCTTGCTCAACTATTCACTTTATTGAATTGAAGAAAGCCAAATCAGATTGCACTCACATTTGTCAGTAGAAAGGATGCACATTCTACACAGTCTCATAGCGGGGGGAGGGGATGAAAGGTGCATCACGGTCAGTGGTGCAGGGAAAACGTAAGCTTCAGTTGGAATCCTCACACGCAGAACAGGCTACGAAATGAGGAGGTCCACTCCAAAACTCAGGGCTGTGCTTCACGCCGGAGCCCACAGCATACAGACTTGTCCAACGTGTTTCGGGGGTGGGTCTCCCTTTCTCAAGATTGCCAGCGCATCCCACAACACTGCCATAAATAGAGAAGCCATACATAAGAAAGGGGGACCCACCCCTGTAACATGTTGCCTGTGTAACCTTTGTCCCCTGTCAGAGGAATTGTTGTTGGACAAGTCTGTACAAGTCTGTATGCTGTGGGCTCAGGTGTGGAGCACAGCCCTAGGTGCAGGAGTGTGTCTCCTCTTTCCTTAACCTGTCAGCATTGCGAGTAAAGTTTCCAACTGAAGCTGTCTTTTTCCCTGCACCACTGGGTGTGGTGTCAGCGTTCATCCTCCCCTGCTATGAGGCTGTGTTATGAGGTTGTGGTTCACACTGATGCGACATAGGATCTGTGAGACCCCAAGTCAGATGACACGTGAAATTCAATGTTTCCCCCATGAGAGCTGTCTTAACTGATACTACACAAGTCTGTCCAACTTTAGAAAAGGTTCCTGCACTACTTTGGTCTGACTTTGATATGACTTCAATGACACAGAGTGTAAAAAGTCACATCAAAGTCGTATTCCAAAATTGCACTGAAAGTCACATGACTTTGGAGGTGGGCTAGTTTGAACCAAGCCTTCTACTGTCAAATGTGAGATTAATTGTGCAAGATCATGAGCTTCTTTGTTTGTTTTTTTTTGTTTTTTATTGTTTTCATGTTTAATGCATTCCCCTGTGCATGATGAGCCCAGGGATAGCTGCGGAAGATCTTTCCATGTGGATTACACAGATTGGCTGTTGATTGGTCTCAGATTTAAAGTAGGGTGACCAGACATCCCCGGTTTCCGGGGACAGTCCCCGGATTGAGGACACTGTCCCCGAACCAAGTCTGTCCCCGTTTTGTCCCCGGATTGGATTTGAACAGGGGCTGGGGCAATTTCAAAGACAGTCAGTGCAGAATTAAAAAAAAAAAATCTGAATTACACAATCCGCCGCTCCTACTAGCTTAGGGGGTGTATTTTTTCTATTATCTGTCCCCCTTTCTGATGATCATGTGCTGGTCGGAGCGGAGGGAATATTTCTTTAGTTTCGGGTGCATGCCCATTCCGCTCCGCTCGCATGTTCTTCTGCCTTGGCTCAAGTCCCGGCCAGCCTCCTGATGTCTATCTCCTTGCCTTCCTTGGTGGAGTGATCTTCCTCTGCTCCCCACCCAGTAGTAGCCGGGGCCCGGAGAGTTAGACTTGACAGGCTGTGAGGCGGGCGGCGGCGACGGGCAGAGAGTTGCTGATTGCCGCCATTACTAGTAAAAAAAAAAAAAATGTCCCTGGATTTCATTTTAAAAGTCTGGTCACCTTAATTTAAAGGCACATAGCATGGGAAAAGTGTTGAAGCATGTTTTTTCTGTTACTGGTTTCCTCATACTAAAAAGATATCCTCTCATCTTGATCTCTGGGTCTCGAAGTGAGGTGGATTCTCTCCAAATGGACACTAACAGAAAAAAAAATGACATAGGATTTAACCCTTCCCTACTCTGTCCAAAAACAAAAAAATCTTGACTGGATGTACACTTTATGAGACAGTTGTAATGTAAACAAATAATAACGTCTTATTTGTTACTTCCTTAGGTGACTCGCTCTTTTACCACAAAAACCAAAAGTTTTCTACCAAAGATAGGGACAGTGATGGCAGCCGCAGGGTCAACTGTGCTGTTTTTTATACTGCTCCCTGGTGGCACGAAGCCTGTTTTGACTCCTCTCTGAATGGTCTTTATCTTAAAGGGGAGCATACGGAAAAAGGGGGGATTGCTTGGGCAAAGTTCAGAGGCATCCAGTACTCGCTCAAGTTCTCGGAGATCAAGTTTCGCCCAGTGGAGGAAGAGGAGTGGTAGTTTTTGTTTTTCTGTAGAGTAACATTTCCCCTTTCCATTGTCTGGTGAGCCAATTAGATTTTAAAGCTGATCAAACTGGCCACTTACAACTACCCACTAGACAGAAGCCCAAACATGCTTTGCAGGGCAATCTGTCATGGTTTTTGCAAATTGTTTCATGATGTATTTGTAATAAAATGATAAAATGATTCTCAACCAATTGCTGCTCTTTATTTATTTCGCCCCCTTCCTTCCCAGACCAATTTTCAGCTTTCAGCGCTCTCGCACTTTCAATGACAATTGCACGGTCATGCTACGCTATACCCAAATGAAATTTTTATCATTTTGTTCACACAAATAGAGCTGTATTATGCTACATGTCTTTGGTAAAAAACATCCCGTTAAGTGTATAATAATTGGTTTGTGTGATCACGGACAGATGTACGCAGATGATCATGTACAGATGTGTGCAGATGATCATTGGGACATATGATTTTACTGTTACATATGTGAAAGACAGGTGTTTTTACTGTGTGGGGACATGTGTGGGGACATGTGTGGGGACGTGTTTTGGGGACACTATGTTGGGGACTTGTTTTGGGGACACTATTTTGGGGACTTGTGTATTTACATTGTGTGGGGACATGTGTGGGGACACTGGGCCGGTGATCAGTGTGTAAATGCTGTAAAAAACAGCTCATACTCACTGATCACTGGCCGGCTGCAGAGATCCGCTCTCCTCTCCTCACTGACAACTTCCGTGTGAGGAGAGCCGATTGCCTAGCAACCAGCTCTCTATCTACATCACATGATGGCTGTGATTGGACACAGTCATCATGTGCCCAGGAGGGCCAATCACAGAGCCCTCCTGCCAATCAGAGATGCGCAGTGTCCAGGTGATAGGAGCGCATCGGGATCGCGCCACTGCGCGGGCACGCGCATGCGCGATCCCCTTCCTTCCTTGTTTTAGTTTCCAGACCACTCCAATGCTTTCATTTTCTACAAGATTTTAAAAAATAGGATTTTTGTACTCACCGTAAAATCAGTTTCTCTGACGTCCATGGACTGACACAGCCTCTTAACACTTTACCCGTGGGTTTATGTCCCTGCTTGCAGGAGAAGACCTAGGCAGAATGTGAAATGTTACACATACATTCTAAAAGCCAGAGCTGAACAGCCCCACCCAGGGGGGCGGTCCCTCCGGACATAACCCTCCCACCTGCAGTCAGCAGCCCTCAGTTCGTAACAAAGCAGTACAAACATTGAAAGGAAGGGTGGGTGCTGTGTCGGTCCATGGACGTCAGAGAAACTGATTTTACGGTGAGTACAAAAATCCTATTTTCTCTTATCATCCATGGACTGACACAGCCTCTTAACACTTTACCCGTGGGATGTCCCAAAGCAGTGTCAAGAGGGATGGGAGCAGTATAAATGGAAAACCAAAAACTTCACTCCAAACAAGGCAGAGCTCCTCAACGGAGGAGATGCAACTTTAAACAGCCGCTTGCAACACCTTGCGGCCAAAGGAAGCATCCGAAGATGCAGCCACAGCAACCTTATAGAACTTAGAAAAGGTATGAGTGGACGACCAGGTCGCCGCCTTGCACACTTGTGCAACCGACGCTTGATGTCGGAAAGCCCAGGAAGCACCAATTGCCCTGGTGGAATGCGCCGTAACCGGAAAGGGAGGCATCCCGCCCCTTAAGGGCATAGGCCTGAATGACGGTCTGTCTGATCCACCTAGAAATGGTGGCAGACGAAACCGCTTGGCCCTGTTTTGGACCAGAGACGGACACAAACAGTGAGTCAGACTTCCGAATGGAAGCAGTAGCAGACAGGTACACCCGTAAGGCTCGTACCACATCCAACGTGTGAAGCGCAAACTCTCTGGGATGCGATGGGTGAGGACACAAGGACAGGAGGACAATGTTCTCATTAAGGTGAAAGGCCGAGACCACCTTTGGCAGAAAAGAAGGTCGCGGACGCAACCAGTGTTAATTTTGGCAGCAAATTTTGTTTTAGTTTTAGTCTTAGTCTCAGGACTAAAATGGCATGTTAGTTTTAGTCCCATTTTAGTCTTCTGCAATAGTTTTAGTTTTAGTCATATTTAGTCGACTAAAACTCCAATTCATTTTAGTCGAGTTTTAGTCGACTAAAACTCCTTTTAGTTGTCTAAAATCTAATGGGTGCAGTTAAATTGTAATTGTAATGCATCATTTAAGCATTTCTCTACCATTTCCAAACTCATTATTATATAGTTACTGCTGCTGGAGTGAGAAATCAAATATGTTGTTTTTAATGGTTAGGTTTGAACATGCACTACAGAGACACAGAATTAGTCATTATATAACGTCTTTATTTAAGTAAAAACTTTTCATCAAGAATTGTGTAGAGATAGTGGGGATAACGCAAAAGAGAAACACCCAAAAAGGTCGGACTTTGGAGGCACAAGACATGGTAGGTAGTCAAAATATGTAAAAATATATATTTATTATAGAAAAACACAGAGATTACAAAAATGCAAAAGAGAATTAAAATATTGTCACAAGATGGATAAAATGTGGTCCCTTTGCGTCGACGCGTTTCGCCGTGAGGCTTCTTCAGGACAGCTTGGGGATAGCAAGGAAAAAACAGGACTTGCTATCTTGGGACTGACAGGAGATCTATTAGCCCTTATTTAAAAGAGGTGCAATATTGCACAGATCCAATACAAAGGATGCAGGTCATTCGCATCTCAGTAGTGTCAAAATAAGGTGTAGGGTACTTCCTATAATGAGAGAAGACTATACACAGGGGTCATGTGATTTAGCACATCCATAGAACACCCATTGTTAGGTATATATACAAATATTGTATGGGGACAGTTTGTGGATAGACCAGGGCTCTAAACATAGAGTGCAGCCAGGCTTAAAAATAATTGGATCAAACAGATATGCCAATTAGGCAGGGAAGATAGCCGTGCAGTTTTAGTCGCCACTGGTTTAAAGATCACACAAACGCCCATGGAGACAGCTGCATGCATAGAACATCCATAGAACACCCACTGTTAGGTATATATATGCATGCAGCTGTCTCCATGAGCGTTTGTGTGATCTTTAAACCAGTGGCGACTAAAACTGCACGGCTATCTTCCCTGCCTATTTGGCGTATCTGTTTGATCTGGAGGATCCAATTATTTTTAAGCCTGGCTGCACTCTATGTTTAGAGCCCTGGTCTATCCACAAACTGTCCCCATACAATATTTGTATATATACTGTGGGAGATTAGCTCGTGGGGATCACCTTTTTCACAGAATGAAGGTCAGCGTACGGGCAGTTTCTTTAAAACCTGGCGTATTGCCAGCTTTATTTACAAGTGGTTTGCAATAGTCATATAAAAATAAACAAAACAGCAAAACAAATACTTGCCGTCCGGCACTAAACTATACAGTAACCGCTCTCTATACGGTGAGGGGCTGGTCCCCATCACCCACAAAACACAAGGTAAAGTAAAGCAAACCTTTTCTTTCAGCCCAAAAATAACCAGCGCTCCTCTTACTCAGATTCCCTTCCGAGTCTCAGGCCAGAGCATTGCTGTGCTCTCTTCCTGGATCTTTAAAGCCCAGCTGCCTATGGATTTCAGTGAACCTGAATATCCGGACCGGAACCCAGCCAACTACAGAGGCTGGAAAAACCTGGGCCGGACTCTGGTTCAGTCCCTTACAATGGACCGAATGCGAGGTGAAACATAGCGACTGTCATATATCTCACCTCGCATACCTTCACATATCCTCCCCCTCTGCTCAAGCCCCTGCGGCTGAGCACTTGACCCAGCCATACAGTGCACGCGGGAGAGGGCATCAGCATTATCCTGGAGTTTGCCTGGCCTGTGCTCAACCGTGAATTTAAAGGGCTGTAAAGCCAGGAACCACCTTGTCACACGGGCATTTTTCTCCCTGTTGTCACACATCCACTTCAGGGGAGCATGGTCAGTGACCAGCCTGAACGACCTCCCGAGTAGATAATACCTCAGGGAGTCTAAGGCCCATTTAATGGCGAGACACTCCCTTTCAACAATGGCATAGTTCCTTTCGTGCTTGTTCAGCTTCCGGCTTAGGTATACAACCGAGTGTTCCTCACCATTCCTGACCTGTGACAGTACAGCCCCTAGGCCCACCTCAGAGGCGTCTGTCTGTACGACAAACTCCTTTGTGAAGTCCGGGGTCACCAGCACCGGTAGTGCACAAAGGGCCTGTTTTAATTTTTGAAGCGCCTTCTCGGCCTCAGTGTTCCATTTGACCATGACCGACCCTCTGCCCTTCGTCAGGTCAGTTAGAGGGACGGCAATAGTGGCAAAGTCAGGTATAAACCGTCGGTAATACCCCGTAATGCCTAGGAAGGCCCGAACTTGTTTCTTGTTTACGGGTTGGGGCCACTTTTGAATTGCCTCAATTTTATTGGTCTGAGGCTTGACAAGTCCCCGACCAATAACATAGCCCAGGTACTTGGCCTCCTCCAGGCCTATGGCACACTTCTTTGGGTTAGCCGTGAGGCCTGCTTCTCTAAGGGAATCTACCATCGTCTGTACCCGGGGCAGGTGCGATTCGCAATCTGGGCTGTGGATGACCACATCGTCCAAATAAGCAGCCGCATACGGGCGATGTGTCCTCAAAGTTTTGTCCATCATTCGTTGGAATGATGCAGGGGCCCCATGCAGACCAAAAGGCATCCGCTTGTACTGAAACGAGCCCTCAGGAGTGGAAAAGGCAGTCTTCTCCTTGGCCGATTCAGACAGCGGTATTTGCCAATAGCCTTTTGTCAGGTCTAGGGTCGTTATATAGCGAGCCTGTCCCAACCTGTCCACAAGTTCGTCGACCCGGGGCATCGGGTATGCATCGAATTTGGATACACTGTTAAGTTTTCGAAAGTCATTACAAAACCTGATAGTGCCATCAGGTTTTGGGACCAGCACTATGGGGCTCGACCACTCACTGTGGGACTCTTCTATCACATCCAACTCCAACATGTTTTTAATTTCTTTCGCGACTGCCTCACGCCTGGCCTCTGGGATTCTATACGGCTTCACATTTACCCGAACCCCTGGTTCCGTCACTATGTCATGTTGGATCACGTTGGTCAGTCCGGGTAAGGGGGAGAAAAAGTCTCTATTTTTATGCAGAAACACCCTAACGTCACTTTGTTGTGCCACGGACAGGGTATCCGTGATGGGAACGTCAGGTGTCACGGGTACCCGGTCGGTTGGAGGCGGGGACGGGGCCAGTAAAGTCTCTCGGTCCTTCCGGGGTTTTAAGAGATTCACATGGTAAATTTGGTGTGGTTTCCTTTTTCCTGGCTGGTAGACTTTGTAGTTTACCTCCCCCACCCTTTCGACAACCTCGAAGGGACCCTGCCACTTGGCTAAAAACGTACTTTCCACCGTGGGGACCAATACCAACACTCTGTCCCCAGGGCTGAAAGTACGGACCCTGGCACTTCGGTCATAGACCCTCCTTTGGGCCTCCTGGGCCCGCTCCATATGTTCTCGCACCAGGGGCAGGACAGCTGCGATTCGATCCTGCATCAAGGAGACATTCTCTATGATGCTTTTATATGGGGTTGCCTCACCTTCCCATGTTTCCTTGGCAACATCTAGCAGTCCCCTGGGATGCCTACCATACAAGAGTTCAAAGGGGGAATAGCCTGTGGAGGCCTGCGGAACCTCACGTATTGCAAACATGAGATATGGCAGCAAAAAATCCCAGTTTCTCCCATCTTTGTCGACCACCTTTTTCAGCATACTTTTCAAAGTTTTATTAAATCTTTCGACCAGACCATCCGTTTGGGGGTGGAAGACAGAGGTACGGAGATGGGAGATTTTGTATAACTTACAAAGCTCCTTGGTAACCTTGGACATAAAGGGGGTGCCCTGGTCGGTTAAGATCTCTTTTGGGATCCCCAGTCGACTAAAGACATGGACCAATTCCTTGGCGATAGCCTTTGCAGAGGTATTGCGCAAGGGTATGGGCTCAGGATAGTGAGTCGCATAGTCCAGGATCACCAGAATATGCTGGTGACCGCGGGCAGATTTCACAACCGGCCCCACCAGGTCCATGCCAATCCTCTCAAAGGGGACCTCGATTATTGGCAGAGGAACGAGGGGGCTGCGAAAAATGGGGTGACGGTGCCGACAATTGGCACTCGGGGCACGATTCGCAGTACTCCTTGACATCTGCATGCAATCCAGGCCAGAAAAATCTCTGGGCGATTCTCTCCCTGGTTTTTTCAACACTGAGATGCCCTCCCATTACATGACCATGGGCCAGGTCTAGCACGACCCTGCGGAAGGGTTTGGGGACTAGTAACTGTTCTACCTCATCCTCTCCATGTTTTATCACTGGATACAATAAATTGTTTTTAATTGCCATGTAAGGGAAAGACACCACCCAATTAGGATCCACCGGTTCCCCATCCAACATCTTAACGTTTTCCCTGGCTCTCATGAGGGTGGCCTCTCGTAATTGCTCGGTACAGAAATCCTCTCTCCTGACCTCTAAATCGGGTACCACATCTTGGCTACTCTCAATGTCAGGGTCAGAGGGGTTTTCATGTTCGTTACCCTCAGGCTGGGAGCTAGCTTCCAGGTCCTCCGGCTCCCCAACCATGACAGGGAAAGGAAGAGGGTCTCCGGCTTCCTTGATCCCACCAACAGCATCCCCTTCCCTTTGGCAAAAAGGGTCGGGTGAGATTTCCCGTGCTTCCCCAGCAGGGGGAGCTCTATCTACCAGCCTCCCTTTGCTCTCCCATAAATTCCAGAAATGGGGAAAATCTCTTCCCACTAAAGCTTCATGAAGCAGTGAAGGTACCACCCCCACTGAATGTGTTATACTGCCCCTGGGGGTCTCAACCTCAACCACCGCTGTCTGGTAGTCTTGAGTGTCCCCATGGATGCAAATTACCCCAATAGTACTGGGGTGTAGTTTTGTGGGGTTCACACAATCACTCCTGACTAGGGTCACCACACTACCAGAGTCTAGCAGGGCTGTCAGTGGCTTTCTATCCACAGAAATAACACACATTTGTTTTTCAATGCGACTCTGACATGATGCAGTACATGCGACCTGTGCAAACAAAGAAAAGCGTCTTTTCATATAAGCATAATCACATTGCATAGGTTCATCATTTAAAGGACAGTTCGCAGCAATATGCCCTAATGCATGGCAACGAAAACATCTTATATGCTCAACCCCAGTCCTCTCAACGGTTCCAAAGACCTTCCTGGCTTCTTTGGCCAGTCTCCAGGTCTAGGAAGCACAGTCTCATGAGGTGGAACAACAGTCTTATCAAATCTCCCCAAGCTCTTGGACCCCGGAACAGTCTTACCCGAACCGCCGGGAGATCTTGCACCCCTAGACACACCGAAGTGGGGCGTAGATGGATTCACCAAGTCCTCAGTAGCACTGTACCTCTCCACTAGGTCGACCAGTTGGGCTGCAGTTTTGGGGTCGCCCTGTCTGACCCACTTCCTCAGAGCAGCCGGAAGCGCACGCAGATACCGGTCCATTACCACACGCTCTACGATCTGCGGGCCTGTCAAGGTCTCTGGCTGCAACCACTTCTTGGTGAGGTGGACCAGGTCAAACATTTGCGAACGGGGTGGCTTGTTGCTGGAGAATGACCACTGATGCACCGCTGGGCCCGGATTGCCATGGTGACACCCAAGCGTGCGAGTATCTCTGTCTTTAGAGTCTCATAGTCCTGGGCCTTATCGGGTTCTAGGTCTAAATAGGCCTTTTGGGGTTCTCCTGTTAAAAATGGGGACAACAGACCCGCCCACTGTTCTTTTGGCCATCCTTCACGGACAGCAACTCTCTCAAAAGTCGCCAGGTATGCCTCGATATCATCAGCAGATGTAATTTTCTGTAAGTGGTAGGATGCACATATCATCTTGGCTTCCACTGGCACATGAGGTGCGGACCCCTTTTTCAGTTCCATCAGAGCCTCTGCAAACTGACTGTTCATCTCCTGCTGGGCCGCCTGTTGTGCTGCAGCGGCCTCTGCGACTTGGCGGTTCATCTCCTGCTTGGCCGCCTGTTGTGCTGCAGCGGCCTCTGCGACTTAGCGGTTCATCTCCTGCTGGGCTGCTTGTTGTGCTGCAGCGGCCTCCTGTTGTGCTGCCTGTTGTGCTGCGACTTGGCGGTTGGTTTCCCGCTGAGCTGCATTGGCCTGTAGCAGGGCCTTTAACATTTCCTCCATCTTCAAAAAATGCCCGCTGAATCCACCACGTGTGGGAGATTAGCTCGTGGGGATCACCTTTTTCACAGAATGAAGGTCAGCGTACAGGCAGTTTCTTTAAAACCTGGCGTATTGCCAGCTTTATTTACAAGTGGTTTGCAATAGTCATATAAAAATAAACAAAACAGCAAAACAAATCCTTGCCATCCGGCGCTAAACTATACAGTAACCGCTCTCTATACGGTGAGGGGCTGGTCCCCATCACCCACAAAACACAAGGTAAAGTTGCTGTGCTCTCTTCCAGGATCTTTAAAGCCCAGCTGCCTATGGATTCCAGTGAACCTGAATATCCGGACCGGAACCCAGCCAACTACAGAGGCTGGAAAAACCTGGGCCGGACTCTGGTTCAGTCCCTTACAATGGACCGAATGCGAGGTGAAACATAGCGACTGTCATATATCTCACCTTGCATACCGTCACAATACCTAACAGTGGGTGTTCTATGGATGTGCTAAGTCACATGACCCCTGTGTATAGTCTTCTCTCATTATAGGAAGTACCCTACACCTTATTTTGACACTACTGAGATGCGAATGGCCTGCATCCTTTGTATTGGATCTGTGCAATATTGCACCTCTTTTAAATAAGGGCTAATAGATCTCCTGTCAGTCCCAAGATAGCAAGTCCTGTTTTTTGTGTGATATTTACCTATATTGTCAAATTTGTCAATGCTAAGAGAGAGAGAGTACATTGTCAGTCAACAAGTTGGTTGATAAAAAGTGGTGGTAGACTTGTTATTGTTCCACAATCCACATACTAATGGCATGGCATTTGTAGCCTCAGCCTGAGCCTGTGCATTTTTCCTATGAATTTGACTGACAATTAAAACTGTTAGAGGGTGAACGTCCTGCCCGCTTGTCCCGTGGTGAAACAGACCGAGATACCTACAGACGCAGTGCTGCTCCACCTGGTTCTGATAAAAAGGCTGAGGCTGGTGCTGGAGCCGCTACAGAATTCCAGTTTGGAGGAGGATTTGGACGTGGTCGTGGACAGCAGCCCCCCCAGTGATGCACATCAAATTTCATTTGTGAATACATTTTTGAGACACCAAAACTGTTGAACTACTGATTCTTCCTATCCTATAGCAATAAACAGAACCCACAAGTATTGGGTATGCTTCTGTAAATAGAAATACTTGAAGAGAATAATAAAACACACTTAAGGAAAGCACTTTGTGCCAACATGACCCTTGCGCTATTCCGCCGACCTCTAGAGAGGTCACCTGTAACACTGAATACCCTCTCTGCAAAGGCTTGAGAAGCTGGCATAGCCAGCAGGTCTAATGCAAAAGGTTTTAGCTGGTGATACAAAGTGTCACTCTTTGACAACCAAAAATCTGTTGCGGTGGTGTACCCCTCACTGATGGCAACTTAGTGCAAAAGCTCTTCCTTATATTTTCTGAACTGCTGCTCTATGCTGTTTGGGGAGATCCTCTGCTTGGGTCTTCTGCGGCATTTAGAAAGAAACCGAAAGACTGGTTGCTTAGATGTGGATGTCGGTGGCGGTGCTTCTTCGACTTCCTGCGATAGTTCTTCTACCACATCATCGTCAGACAATTCCTCAAGGGTGTGTGTGGCAATGTGGATTTTCTTGCGGCATACTCCTCTGACTTTTTAAGCAGTTCTTGAATATTCTTATCCGCCACATCAACAAGGGTTTCACAGATGATAGGGTTGACAAAACAAGCAGCTGCTGCAAGTGGCAAGAACATTTCATCAGTTGGATCTAAGAATGAAGCAAAACGTTGGTTGACACTCCCGTTCATTTTCTGTGCAATTGTGGCAAGGTCTTGGTAGCTAGTGTTCTGTTTAAAGTCCTCAAGATGGCTGAGCAGATCAAAGAGGGCAGGAACAGCCAGGGACATGGACATGGTGTCAC